>JAJTUH010000006.1:1069416-1669416 GCA_036971555.1 Drechslerella coelobrocha
CCCCCAATCCGTCGTGAAGCCTCGGAGAAGCCTCCTCCCCCAATCCGTCGCGAAGCCTCGGAGAAGCCTTCTCCCCCAATCCGTCGCGAAGCCTCGGAGAAGCCTCCTCCCCCAATCCGTCGTGAAGCCTCGGAGAAGCCTCCTCCTCCAATCCGTCGTGCTTCATAAAAGGCCCTTCCCGCTATACATTCAGCTGCGTTTCATTTGAATTTAGAGGCCAGTGATTCGCTGGGGAGGTTTGAAATCAAATACATTGCAAGTTCTCTCTACAGGTGCTTTCATTCTTTCTGTGTACGGAATATTTCAGGACGTGGCTCAATCGGGGACTTTGTATGTAAAGCTTTATAATTTAAGGGCGAGAGGTCAAAACATCCTTTAAAGGGGTTAAAACGCTCTCGAAAAACGAATAACGAACACATTATTTTGGTCTAATTGAGTATATCCGAAGTTAGAAAATATGTGTGCGTGTATCCAATGAGCTACAGGTGCTTTCATTATTTCTGCGTGCGCCTAGGTTTAAGGGGATCACAGCGATTTACAACTTTCTTAGACTTTATTTTTTTTTAATCATAAGTTAGGGATTTCAAAGAAACGCAACGTTCTAGCGAAACGCGACGTGACATGCGACACGACTGGTACCGGGCAACTGTTCTGCGATTGGTCCGAAGCATATGAGTGCTTCAACAGGTTGATGACACAACCTGGCGACTGCTATGGTGGTGATCCAATGAACGTTGTCTGCCAGTGGGGTAATTGTCAATGGCTTGCGGCGGCTGCACCGCTTGGTCCTAATGCAGCTCCTTGGTAAGTACTTACTTACTTATCTATATATATACGTATCTCGTTGCATTAGGTTGCAGAATAATTACTAGGCCAAGCAACGACCGTGAATATAATCACTAACGTATTTCTTCGGGATCGGTTATATATATGTAGTAAGAATGTTGCGCAGGCTGGAGCTCGTATTTTGAACGGGTGTCAGTATGGTAATTGGGTTGAAGGGGGTACTGACGTAGATGGCATTATTGGACTTGAAATTCGTACTGCTGTTACATGGAGATCAAGGTAATATCAGAGGGACTTTAGTAATATATTATATCAATCGCTACTATGCATATATAGGATATAGCCTGTACTTGCTACATCATCGGTTGGTTGGTTTACAGAAAATACGATATCAAATCCAGTTTGTATGTTTGGAAGAATTTGCCGCAAATCGCCTAGGTAGACTCTCATTCAGTGGATTTTGAGCTTAGAATCTCATAAGCTAGGCGGCAGACTGCGTGTTTGTTACAACGCTGGAATCAAAAGTACCATCGGTCAGTATAAAAACTCGATTAATGTTAGTCTATTTAATAAGTATCTGCCGCTTTGAGTAGGATCTCGAGCCGGGTGTACTTCTGACTCCATCTCACTAAGCCAAAAGTAAAGAATGCCTTGGCCTTGACGAGACGGTTGTGTCTTCTATAACTGTGGTAGACCTCAGCCGCGCAGATTAGCTAATTGGAGGATGAATCCCCTCTCTGAGCGCGGAGAAACTCGTCCCAAAGAAGCTCGCGAGACGAGCTTCGCTTAGTGGGGAGCACGTCGCGAGGCCTACGATACATGATATTGGCACCTCGACACCCAATAACGTTATTTTCCGAATGCCCAGCTTCAATTCAACCTAATTTGTAAATATAAATGCCACCATGAGCAGGCGTATAGGCGTTACTGTTTAATTCCATCATTTACCCTTCTGCATTGCTGGTGTTTAACCCAAATTCCGGAGCTAACTCCGCTTGACTAGACAACAAAAAAAAAAAGGTCGAAGTTATGCTCGGGAGTGTACGGGCGTAACCGAACCATTCCATTCCGGCGCCTATTTCTCCTGCTGCAGCCTGACGTCGTGACGCCTTAGTAATGTTATGTTACCAGATTCATGGCGGGGAGCCGAATTGCGAAGCTACTCTGTTGCCGGGTTAGTAATCCCGAGATGCTACCCGTCGGCCGGTCCATGGCTGATTAGACTTTATCGAGCTGGATACCACGGCACAAATTTCACCGAAAACATATGCCGTTTGTCAGCAACCTTTCCACTAACTGCAGTCGGTGACCTGCGAGACGGCCGACGGGATGACGTGCCCGCGGTCTATATAAGTCTATCTCGGCCCCTCGGGTCAGTCTTCCAATTGATTCGTTACCCCTCACTATCCACCATACAGTATATAAGTGCATACTTACTTACCTACCTATCCTTTCAAACTTTCTAGCAATTGAGCAATCGAGCAATTGAGCCTTCGTGAAGTTCCAGACTCACTCAGTTACTTACGTTACAACCTGCAACCGATTGTTACACGAACACAACACAACGCAGCAACAATGACAACACCACCAAAAGGCGGCCTGGTCCTTGTCACCGGCGTCACAGGTACGTTAAACAAAAATCCACAGTCTAGCATCTTCTACCGGATATGTCAAATTGGCTAACAATCAACAGGATACGTATGTATCACGTAAAGCTATAGTCCGGTCACCTGCCCATTCTAACAAGTTATACCTAAATAGATCGCATCCTGGACGGCCCTTCAACTCCTCGAGCGCGGCTACAAGGTCCGCGGTACCGCACGAACTATTAGCAAAGCCGAATACCTGAAGAACGGTCCCTTCGCAAAATACGCCGATAATTTTGAAATCGCCACCGTAGCCGACCTGGAACTCGACGGCGCCTTTGACGAAGCCGTAAAAGGCGTCGACGGAATCGCACACATCGCCAGCCCGTTTCACTATAAAGTTACTGATCCGTATAAGGATCTTATCAACCCCGCCGTCAATGGCACTCTCAACCTCCTCCAAGCAGCAAAGGCCGTAAGAATGCCGAAATTCCCCCCTTATTATACCTCCATTGAACTCACCAACTAACAAAAACTCAACGACCTAGTATGCCGGCCCCCAATTAAAACGAGTAGTTATAACGTCCTCCTTCGCCTCCATCATGGAACCCAATGCTCCTGGCCACACCTTCGACGAAACGCAATACAACAGCTACTCCATCAAGCTATGCGAAGACTACCGTTCCGGCGTTTCTACCGTCATGCCACCTCCCAATGAATCCTACCGGGCATCCAAATCGTTGGCTGAACGCGCTCTTTGGGATTTCGTTAAGCAGGAAAAGCCCTCGTTCGAGGTCGCCGCTATCAATCCTACTTTCGTCTTCGGCCCTGTGATCCACTCCGTCAAGGATGCCGAAAGCATCAACACATCTGTCTACTTGCTATTCAAGTTCTTTGCGGGCATCAACACTAAGATAGAAGAAGGCAACGCGCCAAAGTCGTATGTGGACGTCAGAAACGTTGCGGAAGCGCATATTAGGGCATTGGAGGTGGAGGAAGCAAAGGGGAAGAGGTTCCTGAACGCCGGCGGACCGTTTGCCTGGGAGGATGTAGTCGAAATTTTGAGGCGGAACTATAAGGACAAGACCTTCCCGCCGAAGACCGGGGAGAATGTCCCAGAATATAAGTTCGATACTAGGCAGAGTAAAGAGGTTTTGGGAATTGATTACATCTCGCTGGAAGAAACGGTGCTAGAAACAGTGAAGAGTGTTGAGAAGTTTGTGGTGGTTTAACAGGAGCATCGGGTTGTTGAACCGACATAATCTATAGAAAGCTACTTTGCAACAAGATCTAACTAATCGCATATTTAATATATTATTTGACATCATAGAACATGCGTAAATAAAGCGTACTGGTGATGGAAGTGGCTTCGTGGGTAGATTTTATCATTAGCTGTAAGGCAGGCTGTGTGGCCGGGAACTTGCAAACTTCAAAATTTAGCCTTCATATTAACGCCTGTAGTCAAGTTTAGGTAGTTATGTTATGGGTAGATTTGCTAACTGGCGAAAAATATCACAAAAAATCAAAGTACTCTGGTGACAGTCTATCATTCATCTCGCAGCTCATGCCTCAAGATCAACCTCACGGGCTTCGCTGGCCTCTTTGCTACCGCGGATTTTAAAAGCTGGTTGTTCTTATCTCGGTTAGCTAGATTATTCGAAGGCATAGTATGCAGTAGTAAATGACTTACTTTGCTTGCTAGGCGCTTCAGCTGCCTTCATTGTTTTCCCTTGGGCATGTTTTTGGACTTCTTTCAGCTCCTCAGCCTTGCCCTCATTCAAGATTGGATGCTTGGCGGCTATGGTCGGGACCATAATCTTTGGGATACTTATACTTGGGAGCGTAATCTTCGGAATGCTCACCGACGGTACTGTAACTGAAGGAACAGTAACCTTTGGAACGCTCACAGACGGGATTGTGACTGACGGGACCGTAACCTTCGGGATGCTCACTGAGGGAACGGTAACCGAGGGAAGAGTGATTTGCGGAACGCTCACTGCAGGGATGGAAATCGATGGCAGAGTGATCTTCGGAATGCTGACGGCGGGTATACTGACCGACGGTAGGGTAATCTGTGGGATGCTGATAGCCGGCATACTGAGCGAAGGTATGCTCACAGGTGGTATACTCAAGTTCGGGAGGCTTAGCGTTGGAATGCTGATGGGAGGGATGCTGACGCTCGGGATATTGATTTTGAGGCTTGGGATACTGAGGGCCGGGATCGTTGGCACCAAAACCGAAGGTAGGGTGATGCTCGGCAGGGTGAGAGCAGGGATCGTCGGAATACTGATAGCGGGGATAGTAGGGAGACTGACGGGTGGAATACTAACATTCGGGATGCTGATAGGGGAAATGCTAATATTCGGGATGCTGATGGAGGGGATACTGACAGGTGGGATACTGATATTTGGGATACTCAGAGTCGGGATGCTGACCTGCGGAATGCTGACGGTCGGGGTGGGGGGTTTGACCAGTTCATCGATGAGTCCAGTGACTAGATTGCCGACCGCGCTCACAACCGGGTTAACGACGAGGCTGGTGAGAGGATTGATAATTGGCTCAAGCAGACCGGAAGGTTGAGGAATGATGTTCGACGTAGGAAGAATATTTGAAGTGATAGGGTTATTTAGAAGTGTGATAGAGGGAACGGAGATCGATGGGAGGGTGACTAAGGGAAGCGGTAAGGGGGGCAAAGAGGGGAAGGTGATTAAAGAAGTTACAGGAGCTTCAAATGTGGTCGGAATCCCAGTGAAAGTGAGAACAGTCTCCAGCGTAGTTACTAGATTCTGGACGCTGGTGAACAGAGAGACTGCTGGGATGTGTGTAGGAATGCCAACAACTGTTGTGACAGCATCAGATAAAGTCACCAGCTGGGTAGTAGTCCAGGTACTAGTGCTGATGCTCGTGGTCAGCTTGTTGAAATTTACACCTTGAATGGAAAAGATTTCAGGTAGGATGGAGATGGTAGGAAGAGAAGTAGAAGGAAGAGATGTTGTAGGCGGGGTACTTTGAGGACCCGTAGGGAGAGAAATTTGCGGAAGGGAGATAGACGGGAGAGATAGAATCGGGATTGAGATAGAGGGCAGGGAGATTGGAGGAAGTAATGTTGGAAGATCGGAAGGGATATTCGTAGCAAGGTTGACGGGAAGAGAGATAGATGGAAGAGACAGAGGTGGAATAGATATGGAAGGTAAAGATAAGGGAGGAAGCGAAACGATGGGAAGAGAAATGCTTGGAGTTGCAGGCGGCGTAGAGACCAGGTTGCCTTTGGTATTTGGTGGGACCAAAGAATCGATGGGCGTGGGTGCGTCTTGACCCGTACTAGAGCCTGAAAGGTGAGTCCACGGCCACGGCCAGCTGGAGTGAATGCCGTAGTCATCCGAATGGTGGTGGACGTGAAGAGTGGAAACTGCTGGAGTTCCATTCTCAATAAATGTTGTTGTGACATAGCTTGGGAAGATCTCTTCAGTTGTTGTGAGTGTGGTCGTAATAGTACGAGTGACTGGGTGAGCCGTGATGATACCAGTGATCTCGCCGACAGCGACCTCGGTAACGGGCCTCTCGGTGGTATACCTGGTCATCTGCCACGACTTGAAGGTCGTTGAGACAGTCTTGGTGACGGTCACAATAGTGGTGTATGTAGTCTCCAGAGTAACAGGAGACATCGTGGTAGTCGTAGACTTGACCACGGACGGGCTTGTGTAGGGAACCTCAAAAACCCTTGTGACAGTGGTATGCCCATGATCTTCTACGATATAAGTCCTGACAGTGGTGAAACTTGCTCGGACGGTGCTGATAATGTATTGTACAACACCATTAGGAGGTACCGTAGTGATGGTGGTCGTCGCTGCTGGGACGATTTCGGTGACCTTTGTAATGAATGGAGTAACTTCCGAGAGAGCACCGGATAAAGCGTTGAACTGGTTTGCAGTTGTAGGCGTAAGAGTACCACTTGGAGAGCTGGCGTTCGAAGCAGGCCCCGTAGGAGTAGGCGTCGCAGAAGCGCTTGCAGGGCTACTAGAAGCGGGCGACGCTGTGGTAGTTACAACGTTGGTGCTGGTGCTTGTCGTTGTGTTAGTATCACTGCTGGTAGAGGTAGTGGTCACTGATACTGTACTAGTCGAGGTAGTAGTATCAGTGTCCGTGCTGGCAGTGCTAGAGGTTCCATTAGTGGTGGTAGCATCAGGACTGCTGGGGGCACTAGCAGTGCTTGTGGATGTAGTAGTCTCCGTGTCAGTAGTGGTAGAAGTCGTAGTATCAGTATCGGTGCTGGTCGACGTAGTGGTATCCGTATCAGTACTTGTTGTAGTATCAGGGTCCTGAGCCCTCCTTTGATTATTGAATAGTCCCTCCCCTAAAAGGGGACTCTCAGGTGCTGCAGGGACATTAGGAGCCTCAACATCGTTGGGACGCACTTCCGAACGCCTAGGCAAAGCGCTTGCCCAGGAAGCGGTGAGGGCCGGGAGAAGAATCGCAGAAAGCTTCATATTGTATCAAAGATGCTAGTGAATCGGTTTTCACAAATCGTGAGACTACCGTTAAATGGGAAGGAACAATCGATATAGTCCTACAAAGCCGATATGAACCAGTGATAGAGAGAGAGCGTCGGTCGAGAGGGTTGGCGAAGGGAGGAAGCGGACGAGCGTTCCTGGCAGCATCCCTAGATTTAAATATGCCACTTGGCCGTATCGAAGCCGTCGATAGGGATTATCTGCGGCGATGGAGAATATCTGGATTTCAAGGCCGCGAACAGAGTCGCATATGCCTTCGATCAGCGTGATCATGGCTGCGTTATCGATTGAGCGGATAGTTGAAGCGGAGGAGAAGCGAGAGAGCGACGTTGCGTTGCGTGCTGTTGAATTTCCTTATTTGGGCAATCGGCCTTGATCGGGGCGAATGATCCCACTTTTGCAGTAACACTTCGAGGCCGAACATAGGAAGATGCAGTGTGATCCCCGGCACGCAGAGCGGTCTATCATTCGCGTGGGGTCAGCCATTCTCTCGCATCTTTGGGCAGCAGGGCTCTTTCTAGTGGTGATAGTACTGCACACCAAAAAGGAAGCATTCGGAAATACGATATCAGTGACTGTGCACTGCGAACCATGGACTTAGCTAATTCAAGCCATGATACCAGGGCAAAAATGAAATTCTGGGGCTCCAGTAAGTAAGCTCCACTATATCAGAAGCCAATTGCGTTCCGCCGGCGGCAGGCCAAGAATATCGCCTCGAGAGTTCGATCAGCGAGCCGTCTACTCAAAATAAATGCTAGGCGTCGAGTAATCCACCAATAGCCCCAATTAAATATAAATTAGATCGCTCGTACGTGAGCGCCAATATGCTGGGAGGATACTACTCTGATAGAGCTATATATCCCAACTAAAACTAAGTGTGCCCTAGCCCTCCTTGTCTCGTGAGCCAGACCACGCTCGCTTTTTGGTGCCAAATAGTCTTTTGTTTGCGTCTGGTTTACGAGACAAAGCCCTCCCATACTAGCCAAATCCCACACCCCCAGACGCAAGATACCTTTTTTTTCTGTCAAGGCTGTGCTCCGGCGGCACAGGGCTTCGTAGCTCTCTGCTCGAAGACAACGTGGTTTACCAGTAGAATTTAATGTAGCAACTTAGAAAATTATATTTCAATCATGTGTACATACATGTATGGCCCTCTATATAAATCTAAGTATTCTCCAATTAATAACAATATAACATAGCCGGTGTTTCTACACGGACTGAACCCAACCAAGCAAAAATATTTACAATTTAATACAATAAGATATATAAACGTCAAAAAATCTTTCACAGCACACCAAGGCTGATCGGCTTTGCAAGCGTCACAGTCACCGACTTGCCGCTTAATTTCACCCAGATCGTCGCTGGATCCGACCCAATCTGCTCCGTCCGAATATTTGTCCCAGTCTCCTTAATCCCACCAGGTATCGTAACGGGCACCTCGACCGGGCAGTTATTGTTGTTAGTGCTCACTGTGACACCTGTGACTTTGCCGTTGGTAATGATTTGGCGAACCTGGGTTTTGCACTGGTCCCGAAGGTAGCGGTTCTTGAAGCTTGTCGCGAGATCGTCATGTTTGAGTGTAATCAGTGGCCAGTTGACCAACCGTGTATACTCGGCGACCTGCGTTTCGGTCCATATTTGCAGCAGAGAATATTTCCCGGAGAGAGAAGTGCCGGGGATTGAGACGATGTTGGTGATGTTTGTCCTCATATTGGCTTGGTGAAACATGTACGGGTCTTGAAGAAATAGATGTCAACCACTCTATCCAATCACTGCTACTGGGCGACGAGGGTTTGAAGCTTACCATTCATCAAACTAAGCAGGTAGTTAGAGGTGCTTTCCGTCTCCGCAGCGAGGAGCTCATTGATACCGCCTACACCTGCGGAAGTAGCGACCCACTCGCCGACGGTACAATCAACGGTATCACTATATTGTGGAATGTTAGCGAGGGTGCTTATAAAATTCCGCCGACCGGGTGCTGAGAATACCTACCAGTTGAAGTAAATACGAGTAGCCCATCTAGGAGTGATCTGGAAGCCATCAAATCCATTATCTGCGACAGTAGTGAAAAGTGGCCACCAAGGACGGTTAGGGTACCGCAAGGGTGGCCGGGTATTATCTCCGACCGCGTTCCGAACCCCGTTGTCCCACATAGCCTGGAGGGCGTCGCCGTTATGCATCCCAGTAATAGCTGGCGGGATTATACCGTTGACGCTCAGGACATCATTGTTTCCCAAGCCAGTCAAGTTGAAGAACTGCAGGTTCCAGTTGATCTCTTTATAGGTATCATTATACGTCGCATTGTTCAAACTTAGATGCGTGAATGTATGGCTGACAAATGAGTAGGCAGTCCGTGCAGGAACTGATGTCCAGAGCCAAGAACCGAGATCATCCATTTTAAAGCAGGTGAGCGTATAGTTCGAGAAACTTGTAGCGTTCGGAGGCCAGCTGTCGGTGCCAGTTCCAAGCACTTTCTGGAACTCGAGCGCCGTATTATCTGGATCCTTGGCGTACCAAATCGGAAGGGTTTTGCATTTCTTCTCGTCTGGATCCACATCATTAGTTTTCAACAGGGCGCCATTGCCATTTAGACCGAGTTCGACAAAGTAGCTTGAGCCCGGGTTTGAAGCTTTGAGTCTTTTATTAAGATCTGCAACCCAAGAAGCATGGGTTTGCATATCTGTAACGGTCGTACGATACGAAATACCAGTGTCCCAAGCATTGGTATCTAGCAGGACATCGTCAATCTGAGTGCTCAAGCGAGCTCGCCTGTATCCATCATAGACGCCACGTGTTGCCCAGTGAATCCAAATGTGATTTAGGTAAGCGCTGGTAGGGCTCCAAGTTCCAAAGCTCAGGAAGAAAGCCATCTGAGATCGACCATCGGGGTATGTATTGATGACCCCGCCAGTGGTGGTCTGACCATACTGCGCATTTGGACTGAACTGCAAGAACTCCGTTGTTTGCGTGAGGTTGGTATCTGTTATTTGAGCAGGAACGTGATACAACCCGGTCATGGAGAGAGGTGTGGATCTGAGTCCAGCGGTTGGGAATCGTGCCGCAGCCACCTTAGCGACAAGGGTGACATTCTGATGGTCAGTCTCATTGCAGCAGCCTCCAAGGGCGGCTGCGCCAAAATCAGGCGCCGTCGGCCAGATGTTGAAGTGTACCATGCGGACGTTGCACATCACCTGGTAGCCATAGAGGGCACTCCACTGTGCTGATGTTAGCGCGCTGCGCCAGTTATCGGGCGGGCCATAGTCATAAGAGAGCTGAGAGTGAACAACGATGATGTTGTAATTGCAGGTAATTGTGCCATCAGAAGCCGTAGTGTTCAATACGGGTAAGTCGACCCCCGCAGAGGGTACGACTAAAGTATCCCAAGCCATGCCATAGCTGTTTAGGGCGGCTTCGGTTAGCGCCCCTGTGGGAGCATCCGGCGTTAGGATCAAGACTCTGTTCGAGAGCGTATAGGCACTAGAGGGCGTGGGCGCCGCAGAGCTCAACGAAGTGGGTACAGAAGAGGTGATGACAGAAGGCGCAGAGGGAGGTGGGCCGATGGCTGATGAAGCGGGCGCTTGGTTTGAAATTACAGGGATGTTGTCAGTAGCCACGGGAGAGATGGTAGCCAGTGAGGCGGTCACTGAGTCGAGGGTAGGGGTGGATGAGATGGAGGAAGAGCTTGATGATGATTTAATACTAGCAGATGTGGAAGTAGTTGAGCTTCGAACACTGGAAGCGGGGACAGTAGACTGAACGCTGGAGACGGAAGCTTTCCCGGTAGCACTGGAAGTAGTCTGGGCTGAAGTCGTAGTGATCTTTGCAGTGGTGCCCGTTGTCAGGGCGGTCGATGTAGTCGGGGTTAAAGCTTTCGTCTGGGCCTCTGATAAAAATTGATTGAACAGAGAGCTCAAGATCGAAAGGATGCTGTTTAATTTTATCGACATTTTGCCTGCGGGTTATATGGAAAGCTTAAGGTTTCAGGTCGGACCCTTCTGGAATCGATGATAGCGCCTCCCAGTCCTCGATCTAGGGAGATACAAGCCTGAAGGCGAACAGAATTCTTTTAATCTTTAATGGTATTGTAATAATCGAAATTAGGTGGGCGGAAAAAATGGTGACAGGATGAGGATCCCCTGGCTCTTTATAACCCTCTGGGTTATATCCCGAAAGCAAGCCTCGAGACATTGGACCACCGCTAGTAAAGACGAAGAGCGAACCCAGCGCAAGGCATGCCACGCAAACTTCTCCGTCATCTCGAACTTTGTCCGTGAATGCTAATTGTGGATCACCAGTGGGAAGAGTCGTGTTGCAAGGTTAAGGAGGTTAGGTTGGGCTGCATTTGACAAAATTGCTGGACGATGACAGAATAGGCCATTGCCTGAAATGGCACATTTCCGACGGATGTGGAAGCTTGAGGCTCGGATCAGTCCGACAATCTGGCCGGATTTGGAGGATCTATGCACCTGAAGTTTATTCTTTCAGCAGCGAGATCGCATGGATTTGCTTCTAAAGCGATCTAGACGCTCGTTTAAAACACCACAAACTCTGTCCCTGGACTCGCTTGTTTCAAGAATATAAAACTATGGCGTCTTCCGTTAGATCGAGTCGTGATCGATTGCCGAGCGATTCGACAGGTTAAATTAAGATGGGCGAGCCGAGCATCCGATATAGGGGATGGGGAACATCCAAGCTGCGCCCTGAGTCTGGAGCCTGTACCTGGAATGTCCGGGAGGTTGTCCATATGACGCATTCGAGCAATCACTAAGGGCCGGATATCTGTAAATCCGAACCCACTCTCGGAACGTGCCTCCTTGCTTCCACGTGGGTCTTGTCGGTCGATGGAGCCGCACCTGTGGGACGGATGTGCCTCATAGCTTATCTCTTACGCGGTTACTGAAAGCTCAAGGTGTAGTGAGCTTGTCGTCCGAACATCACGCTATCGTGATCATGATGACCACTACTGGGTTGGACCACATGTATCCGAGATGCGTCCTACACACGACACAGGCTCAGATACTAAGGGCTAACACTCGAAGCATCATTTGACTAGAATCCGAATCAGAGAGGATACCTGAACTGGTGCGACTCTCTGTCATCTTATCCGCTGCAGCTGATGAAGGGAAATTGAAATGCTAAACCAAGTCTCGCAACGCATTCCGCCAATGTTGCATGTTTGTTCGACTGGCTTTGGGGGGCAGCGTCGCACCGGCTCCTGATGTGGGTTAGCTGGGCCAAGATGACGAAAGCAAGCGAGCGGCCGACAGACTAGGCCTACGATTCAGCCGGCACAGCGATGCAGATGTGGGTCAAGCAGCCCGGTCGAACAGCAAGCAGGCATCAACTTTGTGCGCAAGTGAGAGAACCAAGTGGCAGGGTGATTTAAAATAGAAGCATGCTGATACCACCCTGCCATGGTGTCTCTGAAGGCTATTGATTATTTCGCTCTTGATAAGCCGAGTTTAACAGATTGTCAGCCACGATTGCTAGCGAAGCCGCCAGGAGACGTCGAAGGATGCTTTGAGATGCACGTCGCGACTCGCCAGATTTGTCCTCCGACCAGGGTAGCTCCCAGAAAAACGGTCATGTTGCACCAGTCTGCGTCCAGGAACGCAGAATACGCAAGCAGGACTACGGGAGCGCGATACACAGGATGACATCTTGTTCTCTTAGCGCGCTCTGCAGCTGCAGCCTGTGCCCGGATTTGTCGGCAGCTGCAGACCACAGCTCTAGCCAGGTCCAGCGATGGCTCTGCAGACGGCCACCCGCAAAACCGGCAAAAAGGGCTTCAGCAAACGGGGCGATGTGGGAGTCTAACAGCGATCGTCCAGCCGGGAAACCATTCCCCATTCATCTTTTATGCGTCTGGGAATCATAAATACACAAATGTCGGAACTGACAATCTGTCGCGTCAGTTAAACAGAAGGCTGGCGGTGTTTTTGATCCTTTAATCGGTAGGATATTAAAAGGCGCTCGAATGTCGTCGGTCGACGCAGCCTCGTTCTGACCGGAATCCCTCGGTTTCTTATCTTCTAGTTTTCCTTCAGCTTCCGCCTCATGCAAACAGAAAAGTCTATCGGGTTGGGAGAGATCTAACTGCATTGGCTGACATTCTTAGCATCCTGCGACTTGGACGATTCCGAGCCCATCAGCGGCGATCAGCTTGGCCAAAGTAATATCTTTATTATATCTCTGCTGCTGCGACTGCGACTTCGAGTACCGCGGAGACCGAGTATCTTTCTCTTCGTTTGCTCCGGTTCTTAATTAATTGCTTTCGAGCGCTGTCAGATTATTCTCGTTTCGTGATGTTCGGCCGTCGGCATAGTGTGGGGACGCTGCTGCGTCCTTTGGTGGCGGCTCTGCTCGTGATCTGGACATCTGTGGTTGATGCAGATATCGCTCCACTAGTCATCAAAGGAAACAAGTTCTTCAATTCTAGAACTGGAGAGCAGTTCTACATCAAAGGTACGGGCGAATCTGTTTCCGCGAGAATCGAATGGCCCATTGGCGTGAGTCCTCACGGCGGGGTCTTGCGGGGCTTATTGTTGATGCTGTGTGCTGAGGTTCGAGGGGCTGACAACACCTGACGGTTTGCGAGGATAGGTGTTGCGTATCAACTCCGTGCGCGAGTGGTAAGTCCGCGAAACGGCGCAAGCGACGTGACGTCCGGAACCCGAAGATGTGGATCCGGATAGGTATCGGGTGGCTGGCTGACAGGTGGCGTTTTTAGGACCCTCTTGTCGATAAGACTCAATGCGCGCTCGATGCCGCGCTGATGAAGGGATTAGGTGTCAACACCATCCGCGTCTACCAGACTGACTATACCGCCAACCATGATGATTGCATGAAGATCTTTGCTGACAATGGCATCTATCTCTTTGTCGACCTCGCTAACTTCGAGACTGGCATCAATGAGGATAATCCATACTGGAGTCAGGACCAATTGTCAGCTTTTGCTTCGACTTTGGATGCATTTGCCAAATATGAAAACACTGTTGGGTTCTGGATTGGAAACGAAGTTGTCACTAAAGGTAATTCTGGAGCATATACGTCCTATCTATTACTGAATGCGCGTGCTAACAAGTCGCCTCGACGGAAATATATAGCCTCTGGAGCCAAAGCAGTCTACTATGTGGCCGCAGCTGTCGCAGATATCAAGACACACGTAAAGAACAAGGGCTACGACCACCCTATTTACATCGGCTACGCGTCGACCGACAATGCCGATACTCGGTTGGTATCCACTCGACCCTTCAATGGTTTTTACAGATGGTTAACTATTTTGCAGTCCTTTCGTGCAGAACTATCTCGCCTGCGAGCATGAGGGTTTCCCCAATCGTGATTCTTCCATTGATTTCTACGGCATTAATGCCTATGAATGGTGTAATCCAACAGATACCTTCACAATCAGTGGCTATCAAAGGTTGACTGGCTATCTATCTGATGCACAATTTGACATCCCGGCTTTCTTCAGCGAAGATGGATGCAACACCAACCCACCCCGGTTGTTCGAGGACATGTACACCATTTTCGGTCCCAACATGACTGATGTGAGTTAATGAGCACCCGAGAGCACCTTCTATTTCAGCAAGTAACCTAAACGCATCAAAATACAGTGGTGGTCGGGCTCTATTGTGTATGAGTGGATCCAAGAGCAGAATAAATATGGACTTGTTAGCTACGGAATGGTCGATAATCCTGCGACTGCGATTGGTGGTGACCCGTTCGAGAGGTACTTCAAACCCCCCCTCTGATCTTATTATTTCATTTTGTTCGGGTACTAACTATAGCGACAGAGCCGGTACTCCAACGCCCGTTATGCCGGACTTTACCAATCTCCAAACCGCTTGGGCATCCGTTTCCCCTACCACGACCGCTTTAAGCGCGTAAGTTGATCAGTTCATCAACTCCAGATTCCTAATTTAGTATCTAATATCGACAATTGGAATATTTAGGTATACGCCAAAGAACACTCAAGTCATTTGCCCATCATCCAATGCTGCATGGACAGTCGATCCAAGTCAAGGCCTCCCAACTATCGGAGACATTGCAACAAGCCTCCCAGCGACCATTAGTACTGGTTTGTCCCCTCGAGTATCTTCTAGTTCTTCCTCTCCCATTTCCTCTTCTTCCTCTCCCTCTTCTTCCCACTCCTTTTCTTCTTCTTCCGCCACTTCTTCTTCTCGCTCCGCTACAACCTCTCCATCTTCTTCTCCACCTTCCTCATTTTCTTCTGGTGGTTACATCATAGATACCAGTGCGCCAACAACTACTTCTGGTCCCACGGATTCTAACGAAGAACCTCCAGCAACGTCAACGTCAGAGTCGGCGTCGACGTCATCTTCAAGCTCGCAATCGAAGAAGAACTCGGCGAGCTCGATTCGCCTCTCTGCATGGCATATTGCCGTTGTCATGATTATTTCAGCTTTTGTGAGCGTGTACTAACTTTTTAGGTCGGAGTGTCTTTTTCTTTTTCTTTTTTCTTGATATGAGATTACATTCTGCATGGGTTGCGGCGATGGAATGCTGAAGATGTCGTCATTCTGCTGAATTCATCATTAATGAAAACCCCCCCAAACGCTCTCTCTTTTCCGCAAATTGTTTGGTTAATAAAATGTTAATTAACGGAGGGGTAATAAGGTTGCAGAGCTTGCTTTCGGCTTGTGGAGAAGGTGGAATAATACCCTCGAGATTATGATATCGCATGTTTCCTGTACGATATACCCTACAGCATCCCCTCCAATGGTACTGGAGAGGCTTAATCGAGTTAATGACCTAATAGCCTGGGAAATTGAATTCTTAGTTTTGAGTAGCAGATGCTTCTTGACGTTGTGTTTTGGTATATACATTCCTAGATAGCCGTCGTAAAAGCCGAGACCATAGATCGATACGTAATGTTGCTCGGAGTAGGTCGGCTTGGAGGGCTAGAACAGCGGGTGTGGTCTCGTAATCCGGCTCCGCGAAGGGCTAGCTCGTTCTGTGGTCGAACCGTGGGGGCAATCTGGTCAATGGAGGACTATTGGCGAACAACGCAGCTGGTCCAAAAATGCAACATAAGGGCTGAACGCTCGCCTTCGCTTTTGGCGAACCGAATTGCTGAAACGATGGCTAGGTTGAATCATTTGAATTTAGTCTCAGCACGGGAAGCAGCGGGAGATGACCACATGTGCAATGTCCCTACACCAACTATCTACCGGCAAAGCTTGGTATATACATATCATATTTCCAGCAACGCCAAAGCAAATAGTCGCGGTGCTGATGGGCAGTTGGAGCGTAAGCCTGCATAAAATAGCGTAAGCCTGCATAAAATAGCGTCCAGCGGAGAAGAAACATAAGATTCCAAGGTCAGCTACGCCGAAGTGAGGTATCGCATTGAAACGGAAGGTCTGAAAGAACAGGAAACCAAAACAAGCTTTCTTGCTTTGTGGCTGTAACTGAATGGACGACCCAATAAGAACTCTCTGATTTGGCTTCTTGGAAGTTATGTCGAACCATAGGTAGGAATGGTCTCTAGGTCTTCCTTTCGATCGCCGTCCAATTATTGCAAGTTTCTCTTTCGGGTTTCTTTGGTACTTTCAATATCATCCAACCTGACCATAGAATTCACCAACCATAAGACAGATCATATTGTCTGTTTGCGACTTTATTCCTGGTCGCATCGTTGCCAAGGAGTTGGACCGGGTTATGCTGTCGGTTTGTGATTTCCTAAACATTCTATTCAACTACAAATGCCTTTGGACAGTCAGTATCATAACAATCGACCCTATTCTTTTAGCAAAACTAATATATTATTATTATGCGGAGGACTGATTGCCTGCACCATGCGGACCAAGAATGCTGCGGCTAGCGTCGTGGTGGCTATAGCTATATTATCAAAACAAAAAAAAGGAAACCATACAATGGAATAATGTAGTATTTAAATTTGTTAACATCAGCATACCGATTGTATTCTCTAAAAATCTACGCGAAGACGAATTTTCAGAAAGGAAATTGTTGAGGTGTTGCATTTTTTTAAATCTCGCCTCTGAGTTAGTTCACTTTTGGCAGTAACAAACATGATGCTATTGGCAGCCCCTTATTCGAGCCTGAGCGATTCAATAATCGGGTTCGCTTTTGGCTACGGATATATTATAAATGGCTGCAATCGAAGCTCAAACTTTCGGCTTCGTCAGCGGAAGGATCTTTGTGCTAGAGTTCCACCGGCACCGAAAATCTCTCATCGAACGCCATGCCAACTGGGTTTGCTTCCCTCCCTGCCGAAATCCTGCACGAAATCATCGGCCAGCCGAATCTCACGCGAAACGACCTCTACAAAGCTAGCCGAGTGTGCAAGACATTCGCCGCGGTCGCGAAATGCTATCTCACCCGCGAAGCGAGCATTGTACTACGCGCTGAGAGCGGCAACCAATTAACCAGCCTCCTGCGCAATATCCTCGCCGACAAGACCTTCGCCAAAGGTTTCACTGATATCAGCATTCAATGGGGACGCCGGAAGCCTTGGGAAAGCAGAAATAAAGCCGAGGAGAACGAACCCTACCAATGGACGGAAGGAGAACTTACCGCACTCAATGCGCTATTCGACGAACACAATTTTGAGCCGGCTTGGAGAACGGAGGTTGAAACTATCAAGGAACCGGCGGCGCTACTGGTACCAATTATCGCCATGCTATCTAACATGACTGAGTTAGATATGGGAGCACCTTCCATCCTGGACTCGGATTACCTTGACTTTTTCATAGAACGGGCCATACCGCCACCGGAGGCGGATTACGAGATATCCGACGATGAAGACTCTGTATTTTATGAACAGCTTATTGAAGAGAACTGCCCGCAGGCTTTAAAGAAGCTTCAGACGTTCTCTCGGAAATACCCTTCCGACGACGACGGATTTAGCGTCGAGCTGATAATACCGATCTTTCTGCTACCTAATATTGACAGCGTGTCGCTGAATAGCTGTGGCGGCAATTTTCGAAGTCTGAAGCGGTTCGAAGAGTATGGGTTCACCTCCTGCGTGACAAAGGTAGAGTTCCACGAGATGGAATGTAGGGCTACAGAGCTGGCACGGTTCTTCCGATTCTGCAACGCGTTGCAAGTGGTGGATGTGTCGTTGATGTGGGTGGGCTACGGGGAGATAACGTATGAAGAGGAACTGGAGGAGGCATTCAGTTTACATCCGATGCAGGAGGCGCTTTTGGACCACCATAGAAAAACGTTGAAGCATGTAATGCTGGATGCAGAAAGGAATTACTGGTGGTTTAAGAGGCGAGGCAAGAAGGTTAAAGCAGGCTGGAAGCCATCATGGTGGGGAAATGAGGATTGGGGGAGCGATGAAGAATGATCAAGCTACGGATGAGTGCATCGCCGGGGCTCTGTATAGGACTAAAGCTACATGAGTCTCAGAATTGCGGAGGATATCAGGCCGTGATTTCTCTGTGCATGCAACCTGGCTGCTGGGTTCCCTCTCGTTTGTTGAATTGATATGAAGAATAATGTATGTAACGCCACGTAATAAAATCATATAGATGCAAGAAGTTTTTGGAATGAGATGAATGCACAGCTGTTGACTAAAAGGCCTTAGTCCCTTGAACCTCGTTAGGGAAGTTACATTTAAGTCGGCATCCATGCTACTAGCCCCAACGACCTGCTGCCACCGGTCCCCGCTCAGTGGTAGAAATTTCGAATCCTATAGTGAGGACCCTCTACTATCCGATAACTATCGATAGCCCCGTCCCCAAGCAAAGAGTAGCTTACAAAATTTTGTCCTCAAGCTAAATCTAGGGACGGGGGTGCAGCAGCAGGTTTTGCGAGTACTCGCCGGAACACACTACTTGAATTCCATTTATGAAACTTAGGGGCCAACTCTCCATCTTGGTCTTTTCGTTATTGACGATACGACTATGGTTTCGAGAGGACGCTGCTTCACTGAAAGATTAGGTACTATCAAGTATGTGTTGATTTGGTGTCTTAAGATTTCCTTCATCGTCGACTGTGATCTTTGCTCCTGCAGCGGCGAACATCAATATATCAGCAGCAAATGCGGGGTGGGCTTCAACAATCGACATGAATGCCTCATTCTGGCGCAGTTGAAAAAGATATGACGCAGCGAAACTAGCTAGCAGCATTCGGAAGCCGTCCCTAGTAATATTTGACTGCCCCGGTGTATCCGACCCTTCTTGAGCGACCGGAGTCGAAGGCAATTTTCCAGTGTTCGTATCGTAGGTACCATCATATATAGTATCAATTGTTTCGGGGAGGATGAGCTGTAAAACACCTACAGACCCGGAAGATTCGTTCTCATCGACTCCAGCGTTCGCGCATATAGCTGTAGCCTTCTTCAAAGCTAGTGACTTTAAATCCAATGCCTCAATCTTTTCGGCGAGAACATAGACTGAGGCATGAACGGCAAGTGCGTCGTTCTTCGTAGTTTCATCGTAACTATATCGACGAAAATAGCAAAATTGAACAAATAGACTGACTGCAAGGCCATTATCCGTTATTTCGTCGAAGGTAATAGTTTTCGTCAGGCCTTCTTTCATGTGCGACTTCGTCTGTCGATCCAGTACAGCTGACGCGCCGCTAAGAGCACTCTCATGAACGTAGTATGCTTTGTCCTCACCAACCCTAATGGTGAACATCTCGCTTTCGAAGAACCTAACCTCTTTTGTCAGTAATTCTGGAGTGAAATGGGAGTGAATTGCCTCGTCCCGAACTAAACGTAGGTGGGTGTAACTTACTTTGCAAATAATTCCACCGTTTCTATCGGAATTTCTTTGGGTTTTGAAGGGACACAAATATGGCCCCAAATGCATCCACCATAATTATAGTGATACTGGCCGGCTCCAGTGGGATTACAAGTATGGCATATCATACAGGTATCGCAACGACAGTCATTTTGGCAGCTTCCACAATATTGAGGGCATCTAATCAGGCGCAGGGCATCCGGGGAGATTGGAATTAGCCTTAGCCGGTCCACTTGGCCCAGCTTACCGCTCTGAAGGGTAAGAATAGGGGACGAAATGTATACATGCTAGAACAGGATGGTGCCTCCTTACCCTTTGTGACCACGTGGTGCCATTCCGCTCTCAGGGTCCTTTGCCAGGGGCAAAGATTCACTTGCAATTATCCCGGTCGGGCTCCTCTTCTTCTTAGCCATAGGCCAGAGAATAGAAATCTAGGTTTCAAGCGCAAAAGTTGGCCTTAATAACGGGGTAAGAGGAGCTGCAATGTGAGACAAAGAAATAACGAGGCAGGTTGCTCTATGCTGTAGAAGAGAGGAAGTGACTGCGTAGTTTAATTCACTCCCCCGACCGCTGTAACGGCTAGTGAGCTTTGCTTCGGTGTCTTGTAGCAGCCGCGAGGCCAGGCGCTCCCGACGCGAGGCTGAGATCTTATAGCAAGTACTTACCTAGGTAAGTACTTATGCAACACTGTCTGTCTCCATTCAACACAAAACCAACGACAATACTCTTTTGTGCGTAGAGGGAGAGCCAGTCGTTTTCTTAAAACAACGTACCCAAAATATGAACTTTAGCCTTCGAGGTACTCCTTCTTGGCTTGATGAGCTCATGTCTGGCGACCGCTCTTCAGGAGATATAAACTACACTCTGCGCGGCTGATAATGTAATTCTGAAGTGGAATCTTACATATTTTTCTAACCAAAATTGTCTCAAGTCTTAGGCAAGGTGTATCGCGCTCGATACTACTGCGCCAATTCCACGAGATCTTGCTACTAAAGCTCACATCCTAATTGTAGCGCTGGGAGACTAGAGAGCTGGTAGGCTGATGGCTGTCGTAAAAGTGATGAGATGATAGGGTGGCTATAGAGGATAATGCACTCTGAAGCCCGAGTTTTGGTCATTATTGGATGGCTCTTGTACCTTCTGGAGGATGCTGCTAGCAAGTCGTAGAGACACGGCAGCAGGTTGGTCAATTGGCACATAGGAGCTGATTTGATGAAGTACGGGGCTACAAAAGAGGGACGAAGGTTTGTTTAAAAAGGGAGAAAGAGTGCATCAATCACACACCCCCAAGTAGGCAAGCACTTAAGGAATTCAGTAAATATCTAAGTGCGCCATAGGTACTTAATATTTGATATGAATTCGATAATGGCGGTCTACAGGAGGCTGTCAACTCCGCAAACAGCCAGCTTTATACCGATTTTAATTGTAAAGAGCAATTGCTGTTATTTCCGTCCTAGGCTTTGATGGAGCCCTTCCACATTTCCCCTCTTGTAAGCTGTTCCATGAGGCAGGGAGCCTGCTGTAAGCCCGACCATATCTATGAGCTTTATCCTAGATATTTAAAGTGTAGTTTATAAGTACCATATGACGGGTATTCAGCCGCCGGATTTTCCAGCGGTGATGTACCAAATTTTCGGAGCTTGCGTTTCGTATAGGAGCGCGCAAATTAAAGCGGTCGGTAGTTGGTTTCTTGGAATTTGTGTGGTTTCTGCGCTTTGGTCTGGCTTCGGAACCGAGACATATAATTTAATTATGATGGTGGATATTTGTATGCCCCGTAGATGAACGAATATATCATGTGGAGAAGCCGAATTATCTTAGCTATAAGCTATTTATCAAGGACATCAATATCTTGTTGACTCTTCACGAGCCCACCCTAGAGAAGCGGACCATGGGGCCCGCAAAAGAAGAATAACCGAGTATCATAGCATTCTGAGAAGGAATAAGGGTCTTTTTAGGATTCAAAGAGGCCACTCCATCCTTCAAATAGTGATGGCTCCTACTGCTCTAGGAGCATACTTCCGTGCATATCTGTTAACATCCTCCCCGCTGTCCCGACGAATAGCAATATATCAGAGGCAAAGGCGGGATAAGTTTCTATAAGGGACATGAATGCTTCATCCTTTCGCAAGTCGTCAATATAGGAGGCTGAAAACCTTGCAAGAAGCATTCTGAATCCGTCTCTCTTGATTTTTGGAGGATCAGTTGTCTCTTTGATACTACTTCGAACAGAAGGTAATTTCCCCGTGTTCGTGTCATAGGTACCATCATATACGATACAGACTGTTTCTGGGATAAGGAGCTTTAACGCACTGGCGTTAACTGACGCGCTGCCCGAGCCGCCTGCTTGAGCGGTCACACATATCTCTGTAGCCTTTACCAGAGCCAGTGACTTTAGATCTAAGGCTTCAATTTTCTCGGCAAGGACGTAAACTGAAGCGTGGACGACTAGTGCGTCATTGATCCGCATGCGAGGTTCATCATAGTTGTATCCGCGAAAGTAACAGAACTCAATAAAGAGCCCCAAAGCTCGACCGTTGTCTGTGATGTCGTTTAATGTGATGCATTTCGTCTGGCCTTCTTGCATTTGAGAGTCCATTTGTTTCTTAAACACGACTGATGCATCTCTAAGAGCGCCTTGGTGAACGTGGAACACCTTGTCGCTACCGATCTTGATGGTGAAGACATCTGTTTCGAAGTACCTTGGATATCTTAGCATTGAAACAGGTAGAAATTATATGCGCAGCAACTCCCCTAAGATTTTAGAAGGTTGTGCCTCTTACCCTATGAATGAGTCCGGTACTTTCTGCGTACGCAAGGGTTCCGGAACAGTTGCAGACCCCTAAGCAATACAGTATTAGCAGAGGCGATATTGTGTGTGCGGTAATGGCGACATACGTCACACCAACAGTCTCGCCCGCAATTTTCACAATACCGAGAGCATCTACTGAGAATTTAGATATATAGAGACCTCCGGAGAAAGTGGTTAAGCTGAGGCAACTCTTCAGAAACGTGCAATCACTCTGAATTGTAGATGATAGGTGCTGTCTATTTGTTTGTTTTCGATTGGACAGCCGTATTTTACTCACTGCTTGTAACCACGCTTTGCCATCTTCCGCCTAAAGTTCGCTATAGGAAGTAAACACCCGCAGTATTAGGCCCTTTGGTATGTTGATTCTTGGTGACACTGTTTGGTTGGTGATTGTTGCGCATATGACTGACTTGGAGTATATAGTGCTGGGGTAGATGGAGTAGGATGCTAAGCGGCTCTGGAATGTTGCCTGAAAGCATGGCGGGAAGATACCCAAGTCTCAGCATTCGACAGAAGATGCCCAGTTACCAAAATCATAAAAATACTACAACGAAGTTTTCTAACCTGGGCTTTAAGGACTTCAGGCAACTTCTGTTATCGTGACTATACCACTGTAATTACTCCTATATGTATCACTTTATTGATTGCAGAGGTCTCTTGATTAAAGCAGCTGTGGCGTATGGCAGGGACACCTCGTCCACCAGACGTAACACGATGTGAACAAAATTAGTGAAGCAACCTTGAAATTGTTGCTAAGGCGCCTAGGCGGTACCAATGCATCGTCTATTAGGGACATCGGTCCAATGAACGTGTGAGAGGAATGCTGACGTAGTACAGATGATTTCTTAACGAGTTACGATTTTCTGGTTTCCCTGACACAATTTACGAGGGAAGAGTGAAAGAACGCATCTAGGAATAGAAGACGGTGAGAAGGAGAGTGGAGAGGGAAAGAAATTAAAGGGTCCCCTGTTGGAGACCACAAACTCAAAAATGAGCCCCCCGATGTCGCATTCAATCATGGGATATCGGGGAACTCATGAGGAATGGCCCGAACTAAGTGGATCAAGTCGTGAGAGCGTAAATATGTATCCCAATGTGTCCGCAATCGCTCAAATATGTTATCGCCGCTAGAGGCTTTATGCAGATGCCGCTAGCCAATATACATCAGAATGCGATGTAAATACAAATTTGCGGGAGCGATTAGTGAAACTAAGGCAACGAAGAAGGGAGGTGAAACAGCTGCTAAGGTCTCCAGTTTCGATAGGAAATGGGTACACTCCATATGTCGATGGAGCGTAAATCGAATGAAATGGTAGCGCTAGCCTCACTCTACGAAATATTAAACGACTTGACTTCGTATCCCGAACTTAGTTTTGAGATTTTTAAATTATAAGGGCGCAAGCAAGTTATTGGCATTCATTAGGCTAATTAAGACGGCCTGGCTTAGGGTTGCATCAAGGCATCTTATTTCTCAATGCGCTTTGCCATTCGACGAATGGTTTTCTGCATTTCCTCGACGTCTTAATCAGGTGTCGGTTCCATTTATAGTTTTGTGTACCTTATCTAAATACTATTTCCCTATCTGTACTTTCCACATGCGAAAGCTTCATTCGAGATTGTAAATTTTTCAGCCCGAGCTGTTCATTCTTCTGCCTAAACTGTTCATACTTCTGTCCATGTTCCTTTTAAAGCTCTCCATGCTGTTTCTATCACTTTCCATGCTCTGTCTAAGGTCTTTAAACTTCTGCTCAAGTTTTTCACCTTCTTCTGCTGGCACGAAATACTTCTTCCATGAAGGAAAAATAAGGGTCTGTTTCCGATTCCACTCGCATTTTGTCCATTTTTCGCACGCGCTGTGTATTTGCTTCAGAAGATTATTGTTTGTCTGCGCTTTCTTACGCTCTACGTCGAGCTCGCCATGCAGATCGAGGTCGCCCTGGTCGATTTTATCCATGAGCTCGTCGACCGACCGGCATCTTAGTAGCCAAAGGAAAATTCTCTCGATACTGTGAGGTTTTAATGAATTCGTGGCTTGATCTCCTGAATTTGCTAAGTATTTTGCGTATTCTATAGCAACCCAAGCTTCGTGCAGCGTAATTTGGTGGACCAACCGCCTGAGGGTGCTGATAAGCCGGTTGCCTGCTGTCTCAGCCACCTCGTCGAGCGATATCCCAGAGACGAATACTTCTATAATCCGCTGTCCATCTTCGTCTATAACTTTGTCTTCCGTTGGATATCCACGAATGGCAGCAGCCAAGAACTCCGCCTTCGTGATACAGACGTCTTCGGTATCAATCAGGGGGCCAAATAGAAATTTTAGAGAATATGTATCACAATAACCTAAAGTTATGTATACCTAGACCCATAATTGGTTATGTAAGCGACACAGCAGCGCGCTATATGGTTGGGGAATCAAGCAAAGTCCAAAGATGAAGGGAGCTGTCATACCAGGTTGAGAACCTCGCGGATACGGGTATGAGTACAGGCGATCAACATTTTTTCTCGGGTCTCACCATAGAGATAATAGAGAGATTTTAGTTTTGCGCTCTCGCCACTCGTAATGGCTAGAATAGCGAACGCATTCATCTCACTTTTCTGGTCGAAGGCTTTTCGCACAGACTGGGTGATCGTGCCCCTACAGCCGAATGGAATCCGAATGGGGTCGGGACCGAGGGTTGGAAGGTTTACTTCAGGACGGAGCGGTCGGGTGAACCGAAGGGCATCATCAGTCGGAGTAACGGGCTTATAGCCGCTTTTCGATTTTGACGTATTATGGAGACGCTTGTATTCGAAGACAGATGGCCTAGTAAAGATCCGTTTCGGGCCCAGCGCCAAAGCGTTAATCTTTGATAGACGCGGGAAAGCCATGAGTACAGCCTGTACTATTTTCCGAAGGTGTTCGAGAGTAGAGCTGCTAGAGGTCAGTTTTGGTGGGCTCGGTTTTGAGGCTTATTTACGCACAGACTTCAGCAGATAATTGATAAGGCTGCTGCCGGGTCGCATGTGTACGCAGACCCGGCGGGTTGGGTAGTTGGCAGAAGGTTAATGAGTCACGAAGGTGTGATGAAGGGGAGCAAAGTAAGAAAAAGAACTAAGCGGAGAGGTAGTTTAAAGCCCTAAATAACAACATATTCATCGCTGTGATGGGGGAAGCCACGTGAGGCGATGCGCCGAGTGGTCTCTGTCATATACAGTGTATGATTATCAACTCTCTACATTCTGTAAACAAAATCAATACTTTAATCAATAACCAAAGTTATCGCTCCTTCGCAGCTCAGCTTATAGTGAAGCCTCTTTAGATATTTTCCCCTGTATTAATGAGCCGTCGAGCTTCATACAAAGCCAATTTTATCTATGAAGGTTCTCCTATATATTGAAATATAGTCTATAAAGATCATTAAATGAAATTTAGGCTCGGCAGCCAGCTAGCCAAGTGGCATGGTCTACTTCATGTCTGAATTTCTTTACTAACTTGATGTAATCCCGCTGGAGGGTCAAATTATCTAACATTGGGAGTAAATCATTTTGTAGAAATGACAGTATATTGTGTCGTATACGCCTTGAGTGGGGATAGCACTTCTCAGTCTAAAACTAAGAATCGTATAAGCTTTAGCCTTGTGTGGGACCCTGTGTCGTGTTCACCAGCTCGCAGAATTGATGTTTATGTTCCTGTTAATTCCGCTTCTCCAATTCCCTCGCCTCCGGGTCCTTCCTTCTTTCTTATTACTTATCCTCCCCTAAATATCAATCCTACCTTGGTGGCAAGTCTCACTCTTTCTCATCTCCTTGTTTGAATTCCTACCTTCTGCCACTTTTTGGTTGCTGCTGTACCTGCAATCTACTCCGAGAACTCCCCAGACTTCCACCGAAATCTTTTGCAATGTCGAAATTCGCATGGGGAAACAGCGAGTAAGTAACTCTTATATTCCGAATCCCACGGTGTATAACGCTCAAGTGTTTAACCTTAGCTGCCCGAGATTCTGCCGCGCTTGCAAAGTTGACTGCGTCTGTGACCACTGCAATGTATGCCACGCATGCTTCGGCCAATCCACCGGGTACAAAGGTATCCCTGCCTGCGGTGGCTACCGCCATAGATGCGACACCCCTACCGCCGCGCCTGAATCTTCTGCAGAAACGCCAACCCTTGTAAGAATATATGACAATAAGCCCTTCTCGGATCCCTTCGACAGATTCAAACATGATCAAGAGCTTTGCCAGATAGTTGTCGATGACTGGGCTAAGAAACTCCCAGCGGATGGGGAACCACGACTTGCTCGTCGTCTGACAGCTAGGGAGCCATCATACCTCCTCGATAGCGGTGATGGTAGCCTTGAGACAGCTTTGATAGAGCTAAAGAACAAGCGTCAGCGTATGAAAGCATTGGACGATAAGCTGAAAGCACCAGAAGACAAGAGGAAAGCGATTCCATCATCGGGATGGGGAGAGAGTTTAGTTCAACCTCGACTGTCTGCCCTTGACGGTGGTTACAGGAGAATTAGAAGTGACACAACATTGGGGGAGCTGCGTACTTCAGCCGATTCTTACCGTCCGCAAGACCGCAAAAGAGCAGATACTATCGTTACAAAGCCGATTATTAGGAGTCCTCGATACGACAAAAACGCGTGGTCTTCAAAGGACACAGAAAATGGAGGCAGCAAGAAGAAGGGGCTGACCAAGTAAGTGAACAGCTTGATTCGAAGAGTTTAGTTGGAGATGGAGTATTCTAACAAAATTTACAGCTTTGACACGATTACCCTCAAGGTTGGAGTTAAATTATTTGACGTCCACGTCCAAGCCCTTGAATGTTCGAATTACCTCCGAGGGATTGCCCATAAGCACAAGACTATTGACTTCCAACGCTTTAATTGTTCTCAAAGGGCCTTTGAGAAATTCATAGAGTACTGCTACTACACCGACTACACTATTGACAAAGATGACCCAGAGAACCTTTCCCTCCACGCTAATGTCTATGTTCTGGGCAAGCAAGTTGAATGTTCTGGACTCAGCGACCTAGCGCTCTCCAAAGCGACCACCTTGTGCAGCAGCATCACTGGCGAAAGGAAGGTTAGACTCGACCATGTTCTTATTGACGCGGTTGCCGCCATCTACTCATGCAAGGAGCCAATCGATCCACCCAAGTACTCGGTTCCGGTGACCACGGTGGAGCCGTTCCGTCGCTTGCTGGGCAACCTTGTCGCAGACAACTACTTTACTATCATGGGTCAAGCATCGTCCGCCTATTTGCGTTGTCTGCATGACTTCCCTGAATTCAAACAGGATGTGGATCAAAAGAGGGGTGTTTCCACAAGGAAAGAATATAAATATTACGGGTTCTAGCGGTTTACATAAGCGTATCATTTCTATAGATATGTTTCAAGCAAGCGTTTTCAACTAAATTATAGCACAATTTTACTCTTGTCTATTCAAGATTTTGAGAGCCATGTGAGCGGCCTTTGTTGTATTTTTTGAGTTGCGAAAGCAGCGCACCCGCGCAGGCTTCAGAACACTTCAACTCTCATCCGAGATGGTGCACCCGTCAAATGCGAGTGGCGATAAATCCAATACAAATTTTTACTTTGATGCGTGGGGTAACTAAAGCCCCCCATATCTTCAAGAATATTTGGTAATGGAATGTATTATAACAGCGACCCACGGCTCGACTTACAGTGAATCTCCTTGCGCGCTGTTGGATTGTGACTGTAGAATTCAAAAGTGGGCGGGGTCAAGCAGCTTGCAATTCAAGCCTCAAATCACGCGAATCTCTCCAGAGACTTTAATCAACCAGTCAGAAACCCGATAATTCACAAAGTCCGCACGAAAACTGACCACATGATAAGATGCTCATGCAGACTCCACGGCGAGATGCTCCTCGGCCAACACCGACAGATTAGCAAAGATTCGCACAATTGGGTCGCGACGTTCGGAATCCCTGAAATCGTGGGCGGACATCAAAGTCACATCGCGTTTACTTTATGTAATCGATACCGCGAGATATCCTTCGTGGAGCTCACACTCACGCTACTCACCAAATATGACCCTCTTCAAACTGGGGTTTCTCCGAACTTTGTCGCGCTCGCAGGAAAAAAAAGGTATGTTTGCGTTCAAGCGTTTTCGAACCGGCCGTTTTCCAAGCAGAAAACTTAATTTTGTGTGCTTTTGGTCGCAAATGGCGTCATTAGGCGGTCGCCGGGATGGAGCATTTGGATTCGCTACCTGGAAACCAACGTTTGGAACCATCCCACGCCAACAATTCCTGCAGCAGGGATCCGCACTGCGAATGCTCGGAGCACTATCTCGGTACCCTAATCATAATGCTCATGACACATGGGAACGGGCCCGGGCCCACTTGGCCCCATTCTGCAAATGCATCGGCAATCCTCGATGGCAAAGGATGAAAAAAAAAAAAAAAATATTAGGAAGAAAGTTTCTATCGCTGATAAGAGATAGCGAAAAGGAAGGTGGAAAGTTGAAAGTATAAAACGGGAGGAGCCAGACATCATGCGACCAGGGAGAATTCCGGTTGGAGGCTTTACTCCCTGAACTCCACCGCGACCCCTTATTCCTGGATCGGTTTATACGTCTAGAGTTACACAATTCCTCGGATAGACGGACGTCGACATATCAATATGACCGGTTCCGACGACGACGATCAGAAACGTGGCCATGCCGCCGTGGCTGCCACCGATTCCCACCTGGCGGCGGATGCAGACTCCATTGACCCTGAGTCTGGCGTTAAGCGCGGCTTGAAGACCAGACATCTATCAATGATGGCCCTAGCAGGCATCATTGGACCTGGTCTTCTCGTCGGTTCTGGCGGTGCATTGGCGTCTGGTGGTCCCGCAGCTTTGATCATTGGCTTTGGTGTCATTGGGATCATTGCATTCAGCATCATGCAGTCGCTTGGCGAACTTACCACTCTATATCCCTCCGGCGGCGCATTCACGAAATTGGCGGATAGATTCGTCGACCAGGCGTTCGGCGCAGCGGTGGGCTGGAACTACTTTATCATTTGGGTCGCCGTGCTTGCGAACGAGTACAACGCCATATCATCCATCATGGTTTTCTGGTCCGACAAGGTGCCACTATGGGGATACTTCTTGATATTCTGGTTCGCATTTCTGGGGTTCCAGCTGCTCGGAGTAGAAGCGTTTGGCGAGGCAGAGTTCTGGTTGGCACTCATTAAGCTCACCGGGTTGGTTGCATTCTTCTTCTTCGCCATCATCTACGCGTCCGGCGGGCTCGTTGGGCAGGATGCAGCTATTGGCTTCCAATACTGGCATAACCCTGGGGCCTTTGCGAATGGTTTCAAGGGCGTCGCAACAGTCTTCGTCTTCTGCTCCACATTCTACGCTGGCGTCGAATCCGTCGCGGTCGCGGCCACCGAGACAAAGAATCCATCCAGAGCCGTTCCACTCGCTATCCGCCAAGTCTTCTGGCGAATCGTATTCATATACATGGGTTCAGCCTTCTTCTTTGGTCTAGTATGCCCGTGGAACGCCGACGGTCTCGCCAACGGTAAATCACGAGCCCTCAAATCACCCATGACCATCGCGATCCAAAACGCAGGGTGGCACGGTGGCGTCCACCTTATCAACACCTTCATCTTCCTAACTTGTTTATCCGCCGTCAATGCATCGATATACATCGCCTCTCGCACAGTGCTGTTTATGGCACAGGACGGCAAGGCCCCAAAGTTCCTCGGGTGGACAGATTCTCGCGGTGTCCCAGTCCTAGCAATTATTTTCTCCAACCTGTTCGGAGCGTTGTCAATGATGAATGTGTCGACCGGCGCGGGCAAGGCGTATGGCTACATTGTCAACCTTTCCGGCGTTTCTACATTCCTTGTTTGGGGCGCCATCAGTTTTATCCACATTCGGTTTCGCAGGGCATGGACCATCCAAGGCCGAACCCCGGATCAGTTGCCGTTCAAGTCATGGGGATACCCCTGGAATGCATACTTTGGAGTATTTGCCAATATTTTCCTGGCTTTTGTACAGGGTTGGAGCACTTTGTCCCCTTTCGATGCGGGTAACTTTGTGGATGCATACATCTTGCTTCCGCTGTTCCCACTGATCTACTTTGCATTCAAGTGGTGGAATAAGACTACTTATTGGAAGTTGGATGAGATTGATCTGGATGAAGGCAGGCGGTTGGACGTCAGTAGCGCACAGAAGACGCTGGAGCACGATGCAAGGTCGGTGGAGTATGCGCAAGAGTATCAGCACCAGGGACTAAATCCTAAGGATAGCTTCTGGAAGAGATTCTGGAGGAATTTCTAAGCGGAGTTACTCGATCCTATTGCGGCTTATTTAATATTGTTTGGGTTTGTTGCACTTTTCGCTAAGGAGGCACCGAAGTAGAGACTTCAAGCATATGGAGACGGTTAATTAACGTTAATTCATAATACAAACACATATCGCAACCTGAGTATACATGTAGTAGCCTTGCACCAATTTACATCCTGTGACTTTTCGTATGAGAACTTTGTTCAAATAAAATTTTGGAACACGCGTACGGCAACGCATACGGGGCACCCATTTCGCCATTTTTAATTTACCGCATGCACGTCGTCAACACCAAAATTAAAATTAAAAAAATAAAAATAAATTAAAATAATGTAAACTTACAATTTGTAAATATATACATAGAATAGATATTGATAAAAGTACCTCGATGCCTTGAAATATTTTTCTATAATAGGGTAAAAGCATGTACTTCAATGAGGAAGGAGAGTTTGTAAAGTTCCAAGGTTATGTATAAATTTGGTTCCCCGACAGCCTAGTAAGCTCTTCTGACCAGTTCATCTCATCGAAAAATGAGCAATCAGCTACATCCAGTAGCTCACCGGTGACCGGGTTGTATTTCCATTGTTGTACAGGTGCTAGAAGAGCACGCAATTGCGGTTCTTCCGATGCTAATAAAGATGTCGGAATAGTCGGGTCTCCGAAAAGGTCATCCAGACCTTCACTGGTGCTTTCGCTAGTGTCACCAGACGTATTTCCAGCATTGGCGATAGAGTCCGAGGAGTTGTTAATTGTATCGAAAATATCATTCTGTACGGCTGGTGCTGCTATATCCTCGAAAATAGTCCTCCACGATGCTGTATCTGTATTGCTGAAACCCTGGAATATAGGATACTTCTCAGTAATGCTATCAACGATCCCTACCCAAACTTCTTTGAGGATTTCGAGCAGCGCTTTGATTAAGGGATCGGAAAGCTCCTTCATATTTATAGCCGCTTCAAATTGGTCCCTGAGAAGGCTAAATAACTCGTTGCGCTGGTGAAGAGAGTCTATATGTTGTCTATCACACCCTAGGGATATTGCTTGCCAATCTATGACGGGTGTAAGGAAAGTTTGTTAGGTAGGTAGCCCCAAAATTTCGCTGGTTACAGCTATAATACTTACAGGGCGAAGGGGTACTGTCCTGATCCGGAAATACAATTTTGTATATGGAAGTCCACCTCCCTTCCTCGGTATCAATTCCAGGAATTGGTTTCTTAGAATGTAATCTTTTGAATTGTTCAAGAGAGAGATTTAAAGGCGGGTTTCCGGTCGATTGTTCACAAGCCGCCTGGTGTGTATGCTCGACGAATACCTCAGGTTCTTGGAAAGATCTATGGCATCTCTTGCATACATAACGGTGGTGACTATATAGGTGGCCTCTATGGTATTGAGAACAAATTATTGGCACTCACTAGGCAGAATAGAAGGGAAATTGACTAGGATCTCTTACTTTACTCTTGCGATAGTTTCAAACCCTGATCGGTAACATTCTGTTGACCATTTCGTGAGATCGAGGCTCGAGAAGTCGCTTTTTTTAGATTCCATAGCATTGGCAAAGTAGATGCAAGCATATCGCATAAGTGGGAAATTTGGATCGTCTTTATCTACCCGGAGTCTTTTTTCTCTCCCATCGTCTTCTCCTGCATGATCGCTATCGCCATCGCCATCGCCATCACCATTATTAATCTGGTTCTGGCGAGCTTTTCTTTTACCATTTCCTGACCGTCTACGACGAGAAGCTGTGCCAATCACAGTTTCAGAGGCTCTTGAGTCTCCAGATGAACTCCCCCCTGCGGCGGCGGTAGACTTTGCGCGTCGTAGGAGATGTTGAACGAACTGCTGCCGTATGATTTCAATGGTCCTGCTTATTGCGTATGCCTTGACACTAGCCGCAGTTTCGTGGAGAACCTCTCCGAATATATCGGTTCTACTTCCCGCTCCGCTTATATGTTCAATATTCGTTTTGGGAGTTATCGCTCCAGTAAGGATTTGCTGATCCTCAGCTATTTGCTTCTGAGCTTGGTGTCCTCCAAGTGAACCCGAGATATCGAAGCTAGAATCCGGACTTATTGAAAAGAATTCTGGAGCATTGGTTTCATTTGTAATCTCGCACGTTTCTCGTATCTCTAAGTCACCTTTCGTCGTGTTAGTTATCTTTATTTCCCGCTCGCGCTACTGCTCTCCCTCAGTATGGCAACGGCTTCTGAGTCCGAATCTAAAGCAGCTTCGCGACCACTCTGCGCGTAAGCGCCGTAACTAGTTCAATCTGTTGAGCTCCCTTTACGCCTTCAATCCGAAGCTTACCATGTTGTATGCAATTTCTCCACCCCGATCCTATAATCTGTATTTCATCCTCTGCCTGAGGAGAGATTTCTTTGTATTCGTCTAGCATCCCTTCTTTATCTGATGTATATGAATGAAACCTCCTTTGGGACGTTGGTAAATCCTTCAATGAAAGTCGATCGATTGGTAGGGCCTCGGCAGTGCCACGACTCGTATTACCATCCCGACCGAATTTGACCTGTCCAAGTCCGCTAGAATATTCACCATCAAGATCAATTTCTTGCTTCTCAGCAACGGCGTCCATTAAGTTAGCCCGCTCCGATTGGTCAAGTCCACTGTCGACCGGAACGTCTCCGGTGGTAGTTTTCTCACACAGTTGGCCAGGAATTACTGTGGCATCAGAAACCCCGTTCTCGTCGACGCCTCGATCTAAGCCTTTGACGCTACATTGTGGTCCTTTGGGGCGAAGGGATGGTGATGGCGTGAGCTGGGAATCAGTCGGGCTTGTATCTTCTGAGCCAGCTTTACGAACTTTCAAATTGCTTTCTGGAAGATCGCGTATTTCGGCTTTAAGTATTTTATTGGCCTGATTATGAGTGCGTAGGATATGGTTATCCAAACTCCTCAAGTTGTCAAACTCCTCGCCACATTCATATTCGGCAGAACCTACACACTTGAATACTTTTTTGCGTTTAGTTTGGTTAGTGGGACCGGATAACGACGATGCAGTAGTTGCTTCTGGTCCTTCTCCTCCTGGGGGATCTGCTCCTTGGGGACCTATCAAGTTGGGGTCAATAATGAATATTTGACATCGGTTCTATCTTCTTTGCTTGCGCATGCAGCTTTTCTGGGGAACACATTGTAACCGAGAGTGAAGTCGGGAGAAAGACATAACGGCAGCTGGGTGGTCACAGCGCATTATCCTAAACCCCCTTTAAATATTGTCTTCATATTTCTGTTTTCTTTCACATATAACAATTGCCATAGTATTTAGGAGAAAAATGTATACTTACGACTGGGTTTGCTTTCGTACAGCGCTGAATAAGCTTTCAGATCTTTTATTTGTTCCTTCAGGAAGTTACGGGGGTTAGTCACGCATCATGGAATAAACGAAACGAGCGGAGAAGGGAGGGGGGCTATACAGAAGTAAGATGGCGGTAAGCGCTATACTTGTAGACAAGCCCAATCTAAATATTGCAATTATCGAGTTAGATGGGAGAGGTCGCGATATGTAGTGTTCGAGCGTAGTTTAAAAATATACATCATCTATCTCCGCAGTCCCCTTGATTCTAGCGTCATTGCCCAGGAAACGGGTTATGTATTTTTTTAAAATATCCTCCCGGATGCCCTCGGCAGGAATCATAAAAGTATGGTTGTCATCTTCGGGTTCCTCGACAAGAGGCGTTCGAAAATCTCCGGGGTGTCGCAACCGCGAAGCTGTTGGTTCTAATTTTTCGTAGCTATAATCTCTATTGTTTATTCTGGGTGGAGGCGGCCCGTATCCCGCTCCTAGGGCTGTGGAATACGAGTCCTCAGAGTAAGGTTCAGATGCACGATCCCTACTGCCACCACGGCGCCGAGGGAAGTCATACTCGACGTCGGACGATCGTCTCTACCTCTCGGAAGGATAATCAGCGGGGTATCCGTGGTATGCGCCACGTTCGCCGTGAGAGCGTACTAGGGCATCGTAAGGCCCTAGTCGGGCATGGGCCCAACCCTGAGGTGACTCGTATTCAAATCTCAGAGGCGGTTCAGGTTTACATACGGTTTTTCGACGTGGCTTGCGCTCGCGTGTAACTTTTGGAGGCGGCTGTGCATCGCTGCCTTGGCCCTGCGGCACAAGCCGAAGTTTACCAGACCCGGCAGATGACATCTTGCTGAGATTATACTAGAGAAAACCACTTCCCGAATTGTCTCGAAGATTCTTCTCTAGTTGCGCCGTGTACGTGACTTCAATGAAATAGATACGGGAACAAGTGATTCTTCCCCAGCGGGGAAGTGACTGCTTGGATAACTAAAGCAGCCCGTCAGCCTTCTGGAAGTATCACGTGAGAGAATTTATCCATGCAGGTGTAACCTCGCAGCCTTGTCAAGATAAATATTATAAATGTGATTGGCGAAGTAGAGAGAAAGCACAAATCTGGGATTAGATGTGAAGAGTCTAAGGACATAATTATTGTTTGAAAAGAAGAATAAATAGATAATTAACTTTAATATATTATTAATTTATTAATTATAGATTATTATTATATATATAGATATTATATAGTATTTATATATATTAGAGAATGACATGGGGCGGTTTAAACCGAAAACCGAACCGAACCATTGCGCCAAGTTTGGATATGGTTCGGGTCGAATAATAGCTTGGCGGGGCGAATCGGTTCGAATCAACTCAGTTTTTTACATACAATTATATATAAAATAATTAAAATAATTAAAAAAATAATTAAATTAAGTGTGGGAGTTCTTAAAACACACTAAAACGCCAAATCTCTCTTATTTTAATTAAAATAGAGTGGTTGTGCTAAGCGAGAGTGGTACTAGCCGTTTTTATAGAAAAATACGAAATCTCGCTTAATTTTTTTTTTTATATTTTTTAATATTTTATTCAAAAATTTTTTTGAAAAACCAAAAATTCAAAACCATTATAAATTAAATAAATTATAATTAATTTAATATTAATAATAAAAAATAATAAAAAATATAATTAAATTATTTAAATAAATCTCTATATAATTATATTTTTTTAAAATTTTTTTAATTAAGATTCCATGGACTTCTATTTATAGATTTCTTGGCGGGTTCTTGGCGGATGGTTTTTTATTTTTTAAATGGTTTTTGGGTTGGTTCGGTTTTCAATTTTATAACTTGAAACCAAAAACCATAATGGATAATATTTTTTTTAGAAAAACCGAACCAAATCGCCCCATGTCATTCTCTAGTCTGAACTCCATTTTTTTTTGCTGATGAAATAAATTTATATTTCTAAAACCATTTTATTTTCAATTATAATAAAATAGTAAATAACATTTTAATGCTTTTTCCAATTAAATCTCTTTGAATTTGATATCATTTTTACAGTATTTCGATGATAAATTTAAATACAAAATAATAATATTACAGTTTTGCTGTTGATGCGATTGAAATTAAAAGTGGCGAAATGGGTGCCCCGTATGCGTTGCCGTACACGCGGGACAACGCACGTCCACAGCTAGAGTTTTTAGACACCAAATCACCACAGACAGACAGCTTTCAGAGCAACCAACGATTACCACAGAACATGTTAACACCTAGCAGGCCCACAACACGGTATATTTTAGCCTACACACTAATACTGATACCCTCTATAACTGAACCATCCGTAAATTGAGCTTGCTGGTAGTTCTTCTCTCAAGTGATATACAGCACCGCCAGAGTTTCCAGCGTTATAAACATCTGCCCAACCGTTGCCCAATCCCTACCCTTCTCAGGAATAGGTGGTATTTCCGGATACTAGAAGTAACGATCGATATCCGGACCAGCCGGCGTCTTAACAGCGGTTTTGAGCGGCTGCTCCTTACCCTGAGTAATGGCGGTTGCTAGATCCTGGGCGTATTGAGCCAGGATACTTACTACAGCTTTGACGCCATGGGGCGTCCTGTAAATTGCTCATGCGAATACCCCACCCGTTATCTAAATCGCACCATAGCAGCGGGTCCTTGTTCCCGGCTGGGGTGTTAAAGTCCGTGAGAGACATTCGTGGGGACTTTGGGAATGCCATACAAGCGATCTCTATCGCATCGTTAGCGAAGCGTTCCAGCTTTGTGAACCAGGTTCTTGCATCTTCCATGCTTTTACGAAGTTTTGTTTTTTGCTCGTCGGCCTTTTGGTTCTCGTAGCCGTCTATGAAGCGCCAGTTACTGATGTATATGCTGCGTGTTTCGCCGCCATCCGCGGAGTTGATGAAGTTCTGGTAACGGCCTTTATCGGAAAAACCGTAATCGTCGTCCGGTGAGCTTGTAGGCGCAACATTTGCGCTTGTATGGATTGGAGCATCTGGCCGGGTGCGATACTCTCGGTACTTTCTGGCAAATTTGTCGTCGCCTCTTCGAATGGAGGATGTGTATTATTTCTGAGCCTAGTAATAGTCAATATGCGCATCGTCGGGTTTGTTGATGATGATAGAGTACTAGCAATAGAAGTGGTAGTGGCAGCCATTGCTCTCGAATCTTTAATGGCGACACTACTGTCGGCGTGTGTAAGCGAGTACTTATACTGAGATATGGAAGAAGTGGTTGACCGCGAGATTATTGTAATTGATACGGGAGAAGATGTGCGCAGATGAATTGAATGGTCTAGCATCGGCGTTCCTCGCACCAGTGGGGTAGTAATCATGCCCGTAGTCGTGGTAGATACATACGACTCTAAAGATGTCAAAGATGTCGTTGAAATTTCCGATGAAGACGCCCCAGCTGAGACCAACATAAATGGTTTGGATGAAGGCCGTGCGGGTGCAGCCGCAGACGACACTGGCGGAGTTGAAGTTATCACTATTGTAATCGACGTTGTCGAGAAGGTACGAATGCTCTTTGAAGCGCTCGAAGTCTCGAGATCTCTTTTGTATCGGTGTTGCCTTCTGCTACTCATCGGTGTCCACTCGACACCATTCCTACTCACGACCTCCAATCCTTCTGCGGGCTCTGCGAGTATTGGTGCATGTTTTGGAGAACTTGTAACGCCCCATCCCCATCTCCCTAGCTTTGGGGATAGGCCAAAGACTGGGCTGGAACTGAGGTTAATTACAAATATCACCTTACTCAGCAACATGCCTGGAATTCGTTAACGTTATGTCAGTGTCGCAGCTTTCAGATTTCTCAAATTTGTAGATATGCAGACTGTAGGACTATGCTTTAGTGTCCAATTAACATGTCGTCACCTTCAGCTAGCAAGTCGTAATTCTAGTATAGCGGACGGCTTATCTATAAAGTAAGAATAATGCTAGTTCACGAATAATTATGGAAGTACTCAGTATCGAATTAATGACAGTTTACGCAAATATATAATGTGTCTGATAGGAAGTAGTCTCCATTAATATGCAGTCTGAAAAGCGGAAGTGGCGCAGAAAAGACGTTTTATCTACGGGCCTATCGTACTAATATAAGGCTGATGGGAAGATACCTATCTATGATTAAAGTGCTTATCGGCACAGTCAGCTGAAACCCTTTTTCTATCCTTCCGCAGCCCCAAAGGTTGTATTGGCAAGGACACGTCAACTCCGTCGGTTAGCTTCACCGATTAGCTATCCGTGTCAGTGTTCGAACTCCAAGCCAGTTAATTGTATGTTAGCATAATATTAATTGCTACTAAGCTATTCATTGCTTTGCCTACGAACAGATACGGCTATAAGGCAGCTAGCTGAATTAAGAATACATCGACGAGCGACAAAATGTAGGACGTCAAACAATTGAGCGGGATGGACATAGCCCCGGATGAATAACTAGAGAGCAAGATTTTGCGTCGCTTAGCTTGATGTCACTTGTGAAAGGGAGATATGAGTTGGAGGATTTGATTGCAACGTGTATATGCGGAGAAATCCGAAGCAAAGTCCAGCCATTTTAACGCTGCCAAGTCTCACAGCGTGCTAGTTAAGCTGGTTTATCTTTCGTCGCCGACGGCTCTTGTTTGTTCTCTTTTTGGTCTTCCGCAGTACTCTCCTGAGCGTTTTCAGACGATAGTGTTTCGGAAACTGGTCTTGGCGGCAACTCTGTTGGAGTTTCATCATCGATATCTTCCTGCGCCGTCTGTGCATCGCTTGAATGCACAGCTCCAAAAGATCTAGAGGCAAAGTTCCGTAGACGGGCTAGAGTGAGAAGGGCCTGTTGTGGAAGCTCCGCTGGTGTCTTCACTAGTGGGAATCTGTTAACATGTAGTGGTAGCTGCCACGGAACATTGCTTGGTTGTGGGGAATCATTTGTTGACGCTGTCGCCTGGCCTTCCGTCGTTTGCATCGAGGGTCGCTCGTTTGCTAGTCCTACCGGTTCATCCGTAGAAGAGTCCAGAAGTTCCAAGATACTAACGTTTATGACCCCTTCACTTTCGGGATCATAGCCGATGGTGAGTTGCCCAGTTCCTTGATCTGATCCAGATGTTGACGATTCGTCAGAAGTAGAAGTATCCGTTGAGCTTGCGATCTGGAAGCTCCTATTAGCTTCGTCATTCTCATCAAATTCACCGTCCGAACTTTCTTCTGGGATATCTTCAAGTCGGCCGCTCGATACCCTTCTAAGCTCATAGCCGATGGTGACATCCGTATCGTCTTCTGGAGTTTCAATGGCGGTCACATCTTTTCCCACTGTGACATCCCATGTTACTGTCCCCTGCTCCTTTGTCTCTTCATCATCTCTGGCCTGCCCCACGCTATTCTCTCCGTCATCGATGATAGGAACTTGTATCATGATGCCAGTTTCAGTCAGCTTCCACCCTGGGAGCATCTCCCATCTTATCAACGACTTCCACCTCAATCTCTTGCGCAGGTCGAGCCGCTCCTGCTCACAGGCGTTGTGTCGGTTGCGGTCTGCGATTATGACGTTGCTGAGAGTGGCCTCAGACCAGTCTATGCCAGGGTCCAGGTGGTACTGCATGACTTCGTTCCACATGAATTGCTCGGTCTGTGGGGAGAAGAACTCTTCACATGCGGGACAGCGGCTCGGCAGAGGGTCGCCACGACGGATGAGCCAGCAGCCCTTTGGGTGGCGGGGACGTATGCATGACTTCTTGGGATGCTGGATTGCAATGTTGTGTTTGCACGAGCACTGTACCGATAGATAGCACATGATTCACGACAAGCAGGTTGTTTTGTAGTTTCTGTATGCTGCAATTCACTCAGTTTCAGCCTGACATCGCGATAAGCTTATAATCTAGGAAATCTGGAAAGGAACTTACTAGCAGTTGCATGAGGTGAACAACCGCTCTGATAGAGAGTAGCCACGAGATCAGCGAATACGGCGGACGCGATGGCGTTGAATTGAAGTGGCTTGTCTTGTGGGGGAGCTAGAGTTGTATAACTCGTGCAAAAGAGATGTCGAAATCTAGGGATTTGGTTCTGTTTGATTATACTCGTTATTAGCATTCTTGTACTCGTTTTTGATGCTCAATTTATATATATTGAAACAGCTTAAGGAGGGCAAAATGGTGGCGATGATATCTGTCGATGATGAAGAGGCAGTGGGAGCAGGAAGACAAAGATGCATGCATGCACCCAGGCAATTTAGCCTTGAGGACAGCGCGAGCTGCAGGTTTAGCAGATGCAGGATGGAGGACGTACAAACAGATCGTCTCGAGCTTGAGACGAGCCAAATTTGGTGGTGGAAGGTGTCGATGGGTTTTTGGAGGAGACGGAGAAGATCAGGCAAGTCGTCCAGCCAAAGTTGATATAATTCATTTGGTCAGGGCAACCAGGCAGCTCAGTCCAAATTCAGCTACGTCTACGTTTTAGGAAATCTGGCTGGTAGCTTCTCCAAGATTTAACCTCGCAACCAAAGCATACAAAACATGAGGCCCATCAAGATAATTTATATCTACTACTTGTGCTATGTTCTTAGTCAGGTCCTCTGGCGATAGAATTAGCTCTCAAATCATAGAGCTACTAGTTATTATTGTGTATCTACTACATCAAAGTTGCTCTATCTACAATAGTGTCCGAAGCTCTTATCCATAGTGAATCTTTATTAATTTGTTTCTCCTAAACTAGTTGATTCGTTTGCAGACACGTCTCATGAACAGCTAATATCAGTCTCAGGTTTCGAACCACCTAATACCATTGTGCAGTCCATACCCTTCTCTTCACTTTGTCTGGGTACCCCGTCTCTGGGTCGTCGAATTGAGGCAATAGGATATCCTTTTCAGCCCATTTAACGACTGCCAAATGCTCCGCTACTTCTCGTCCGAGCGTCTCTGCAAACTTAGTCGGCGTCTCTCCATCCGGCTGGAACAAAGCATTGAGGGCCTCCGACATCGACCTAGTCATCGGCTTCGTAATTCCCCTCTTCAGCCTCTCCTCTTCAGTATAGCCACCTGCAGGTTCTGCGTGTGATACATCAGCCTAGATCTAACATCAAATCATAAACAAGAATAATAGTGGATATTACTCACCTGCCGCTTCCCCATAAATCTCTTTACCCTCAACCACTCCCATAGTCCCTGCAGTTATAATCCCAGCCACAGCCAAGTATACATTCGCCAGGCCATCTACGCACTTAACCTCCCAATGCGCTTTCTCTTCTTCCACAAGTCGCAGAGGTGCTTCTCTATTCTGCCTTCCCCAACAAGCCCACACACCACCGGCCCAGTAGCCCTCAATAATCCTCTCGTAACTGATCTCTCCTCCCAGCGTCATAGATGTCACCGCCTTAATCTCATCCAAAACCCCTGCGAAGAAGCTCCATTGCTTCTGTGTAGGCTGGAATGATATGTGCATATGTGACGCGGATCCACATTCGCCATCAAACGGCTTAGGGATCAAACTAGCTCTATATCCATGCTTCGCGCAGACGTATTGAATAATCTCACGAGTGTGAAGTAAGCTGTCCACGGCCTCCATTGGCGGCAACGGAGACACAATGAGCTCGAACTGGCCCTGTGCTGCTTCGCTGTGGAACTGCTCGATTTCGATCCCTGCGGCGGACAGTTTCTTATCGATGTCTTCTAGGATTATCAATGCATTTGTCTGGAATGCACGCGATGTAGACCACGTGTGATTTGTTGTTATTGGGGTCAATTTCCCGTCGTCTAGATCAGCCTGTTTGAACATGCAAAACTCGATTTCAAACCCGATTTTGAAGTCCGTGAGGCCGGCGTCGCCAGCACGGGAGAGTGCTTTGGCGAGAGTGCTGCGGGGACAGATGTTGATCGGGTTTTGATTGTCGTCTTGTATCCAGCACATTACACTGGCGTGCTTGGGCTTTGTTTCACTATCGCGTTTATGCGGATGGAGTCGGATAGAAGTGAAGTCGGGCACTAGTCTCCATTCACCGATCGGGCTCCCGCCGGAGGCAAGATAGCAGTTGGAAAGAATGTAAAGTGAGGCTTTAGTTATGCCAATGACAGAGCCGTTCTCGTTTTCTTCCAATTGCTTGGTGGCGTGTTTGACTTTTAGTATTCGGGTACGCAGAATCGCAGAGTAATCCAACCAATTGAGCCGGATGTACTCGATCCCTTTGTTTTTATTCAAGAAATCTTTAAGAATACCTAGAGATGCGAGGCCTCTGTGCTCTGATACTTCCTGCCCTTTTAGTTGCCTCCTGCTAACCTTTTGTAGGTAATCTTGGGACGGCGGGATATGAAGATCTAAACCCAAGTCGTAGATCCGGTTCGCAGTGCTGAATAGTAGATTTGTGACGAGTTCTGACAGGCTCTTCAACTGGACGTTGCCTTTGGAGTGTATCTCTCCGACTACCGCTTTGAGTACTTCCCTGCTTTGCTGAATGGCAAGATAGTAAGTCTCCCCGTAGAAAGATCCATCCGTCGACCACATTGCTTTACTGCTAGGTGCCAACTCCAGAACCTGCTTCATAACGGACTCCTGTCCTTCCTGTGACAGCTTTGGCCAGATTAAGCCAAAGTCTAGGTAAACGTTGTCGTATGTCGATGCAAGAAAACCAGCTGCAATATTCCATCTTAGTTAGCTAGCCCCTATCTCGGAACGGGGTATCGGAGATGTATACCTTCTCTCGTGAACGGGTACGAAGCATGCAGCAGAACAATCGGCACAACTGGATATTTTTCAATAAAGCTTTGCAGAAGCGCGGGATTTGCCCGCCGAAGTTCCATATCACTGTCACCGAACCCGGTGTGGAACTGCAGCGGCTTGCCTTTGAGGCCATCGTTGACGTAAATCGTCATCTCCATCGCGAAGAGGTTGACGACCCACATATTCAACACCTCCTCGTTTATTTTGTACGAGCCATTGACAAGATTTCCAGCTTGAATCACCTCATCGTACGCCACTTCTATCTCTTGCATCCATCCTTCTTCATCCGTTATTTCAGGTGCCACTTCTAAGCCAGTTCGGTAGCAGATTGCCGATTTGAATCCCACAATATTCGGATCGCGGATCAGCTCTCTAATCGCGGTACGATACCGAGCGTTCCACGTCTCGAATATTTGCCCTTCCGCAAGGAGGTCTTCGGCAATAGTTTCAAGCCTTGCAATCCTCCTCGCTGGAGATTTGAGGAATTGATCATGCCAGCCAATATCATGACATTTCGTTTGCTTCGGACTCCTGAGACCATCATCAAGGAGAATAGTTTGCAGTCCTTTAAAGCACATTTTTGCGAATTCGACCTCACTAACATCATTTCTAAGCTTTTTCCAACTCTCCCAGTCATCGATAGACACGGGATATATTTGCTGGAAACCCCTCTTAAGTTGTTCAAACGCCCGATGGTACGCAAGCGTATTAGGCGCATTCTTAAGAGTGTCCGCGTTAGCTTCAGATATGATCTGTAGAAGATTCGCCCCAGAGGCTTCGAGTGCCTCGCAACTCTGCTTCTTCAGTAGCGGATGGGCATGGTTGTCTATTAGCGGGCAGTTATCAATAAGGTACTCCAATTCGGGTAAGCCTGAAGCGACGCTGAACGACGGGAGACGTGTGTTGCTGCTGTTGGAGCCGGTAGTTCCGGAGGATTGGGCGCTTTCTGGTGGATCCATTGGCATTGACTCGAATGTCTCCTGCAACGTTTTGATCTTAGCCCTTATGCTCTCCATGGCGGCGTTCTTCTCCATTGTGGAATATCCTGGGGATCGTGATCCAAGACGCGTAGGAGGTTAACTCCTGCCTTGTGGTTACCCTCTTCAAGAGGCGAGACCGAGCTGGACCTACCAAATATTGCAAATGTGTTGCTTGCTGTTGGCTGTCCAAAGTGCAAGAAGACTCAGCCCCTGAAGTTGCTCTGTCAAAACCTCAAGTCTATTCAACTTTTATTTACTGTATATGTAGCTGGATGCTTCGAAGCGTAGAGTGAGGAAGAATAAATCTGGCCTCAACTTAAGGAGCTTGGGGCGGCGAACCTTACTCTTGTATCATTCCTCATAGGACGCGCCGTTCCCTGCCCGGTATACGAACGCGTCGTATTATCAGCTATTTTGCGTACGGATATCGGAATGCAGTACGAAAAATAGTCTATCTACGGTTACCCAAAGTTTCAACAAACAGCATCACGGACTCTTCTTATGCCCTTGATCTATGGCCCATCCAGAGGACCCTAGCTCAAAATCCGGGCATTCCACACCGCAAGACACGATGCCCGCAGCTCAGACTTCAGCTGCCCCTCCGGAATGTAGTTTCTGCAAGGGCGACTTTGTCGTGACTACAGAGCTTTACCGCGTAAGCTTCCAATAGCGATGCCTGCACTATTTCGAGTCTAGCCTCACAAGATACTCTCTCTTCAGGATGAAGACTTGGTTGTCATCGACGACATCAAACCTGTAAGTGGACAGTCCCGAACTCACGTTCACCCTTCCGGCCTTAGACCCATGCACAACGGAAATAGCCATCCACCCGCTGACACCACACTCACACCTTCTCGACCCAGTCAGGAAGGACGCACTGGTTAATCATGCCAGTGCAGCATATCCGATCGGTCGAAGTGCTGACAGCAGCCCACTTGCCCTTGTGTAACGCCAGCCCTCTCCACCACCCTCACAACACATTTCGTTCCATTTAGCCTAACCTACCCAACTAACTCCTGATGTGTGTACTGTATTTAGACCGCAAGATGCTCGCGATAAGAGAACGACTGCTAGCGACGCATTACCCAGATTTAACGCCAGCTATGCGCCCGTCCCGTCTGCGTAGTGGGTTCCATCGAGGTCAGAGGGAAGCCCATGTCCTTGGTCTAGTAACGTTGTACCTACCAGATCTTATATCGGTAAAGCACTTACATCTCCATGTCATAATGGACCTTAAGTCAAGTATTGGGTATATGAAGTATCCGCTATGGAATCCGCTGGTCTTCATAACTGCAGATGCGGTGTTGCAGAGGTTGGAGGATGAGGAAAAGAAGGCCCGAGTGATTACCAACGGGGACGGTGAGAGACAGGCACGTGCAGAGTTGTGAATCGAAGCCGAAAGTTTTGGTGTGCTTTTATATATTATACACCAGCCATGCAGTATTAGATATACCCTCCCAATCTCTACACTATAGATTTTAGATTAATAAACTATGTTTTTGTGGGCTTCTTTCCCTCGTCCTTATTGTCTGCCAGAATTTAAAGTTGTGTTGTTCACCAGAAATTTCAGCACGGGAACGCCAAGGCGCAATTTGGATATGAAATTCATATGCTTAGTCAACCAAAAAGTATTCTAACTCGTGAAATTTAGCCGTTGACATTACTTTTCAACAACTTTGGCTTATGAGCTGAAACAAGTATATCAACATAACGTAATCAAGAATTCATCAAAAAATTCCTTCAGTAATCCGGTACGACCTAGTTGTCATTAATTTATGAAACAAAAACTCGTTACGCACAAAATTCTCCCATGCCGGCCATGAATGACCTCCAAAACTTTAACAAAATGTAGATCCTCGCCCCGTCCGAAAAGCCAAATTATAATTTAAAAGTATAGCGGGGTTTATTTATATAAACCTATGAAATGGGGCGAATAAGATTTCATACAGTTCACCCCAGCGCCTGACGTCCAGTTTGCACGTCCAGTTTGCAGGATAGCCCCAAGTGACTAACCTATAATGTTTGAGGACTCAGGGATTCGTGATAATACTTTGATAGCTAGTTTTCCCACGGTTACTAATTCCTAGAGAACTCAAATAAATATATACGCCCTATAAAATTGGTTATCTTGAAACTCGAAAATATAAATATCCAGTCGAATCAAGCAAATTATTCAGGTTAGTTATGGAGGCAATTAGATGCGCAGAGCTCTTGGCTTTCGATACTATCTATCTTCCTTTGGGTCTGCGCGAGTCTTGGGCGGATTTATACTAGCAAAGATAAATAAGGTTTTAAATTCAATCTATCAGCGTAAGTCCTTTTCATATCTCCAGAAAGCCATCGTGTTAACCCCGTATAAATTCTGACTGTATTTGAGTCACCATCCAACAGCGATGTGGGTGACTCGGGCCTTAAGAATAAGCCGTTGTCGGCGCCGTCGGCACGACCAGAGGAGAGACATCAGATTAGTAATGCCGGAACGCGGCCGACTATAAGCGCAGACATAGATACTATTCTGGGCAGCAAAGTTGAAGAAAAAGTCGCAGTATGATGTAAGAGTAGGATTTCTTGAGACTAACTTATTTTGTATATGCCACCCTCGACAGATTTGCGAATCGGGCATTCAAGCTAGCATATCTGCGGAAAATTTCTACTCCCAGGAAACGAAGGATTCGATATGTTCGGCAGTCGTACCGGGTAGCTAGGTTGATTGAACGATCGAGAATCGAAAAGTCACCGTGGTAGCCCCAACAAAAGACGCACTGACCCACAAGTTAAGTGTTTCAATGGCAAACGGTGCTTTCAAGTTGTTGGAGCAGCACCAGCCAAGTGGCAAGTGGGTCCTGGCTCAAAGCTTGAATAGTCAAACAAGAGAGCGCCAATCTGGGATACTATATCCTCGGCTGTCCAGTTCTCCAAGCAACAATTTTTCTCTTTTAAATGCCCCCTTCGGACGTTTCCCGCCGTCTCCAACGCGCTTTTTAGCATCTCGAAGCAACCCAAGCATTAACTTTGGCCTTTGAACGATCGTTTTGCTTACTACCATTTCAACCGAAGCTTCTTCTGTGACCTAATCAGGGTTCTTGGCGGCCAACTCGGATAATGCGGCAACTAATCAACGTTATAGGAATTGTGACAAAACACTAGCTTTCGCATGAGAGAAAAAAATTTCATGGTCGATACGAGATGCTGTTTTTTTAGCCCATAAAATTGAATAAATATGCAGGTGCCGCCAGTTAGTTGTTTGCTATACGGCACCTTTTTGCTGCATCAGCATTTTACACAATTGGAGTGGTAGCGATTTTTTTACCACATTGACCCTGCTGTCATCTCTGGCTCTTATCGACACAGACTCGTGTGAACCTCTTCGCTTAATTCATGACCCATGTCGTCTGAAGACCTACGGCCGCCGACAAGGCAAGGCCGGTCTAGGCGGAACACTAATACTGACAACAGCGATGAGAGGCCGAGATTAGATTTAGAATTACAGAAATCCTTTTCAGCCCAATTTATTGATGACCATTCTGTTTACCATCAACAGGCGTCGCAGACTCACTATGAAAGTACTTCAGATGAGGATTTAGAGGATTTGGCCGCGGTTGAAAAACCTCGTTCCCAACTAGGAAAGTTGGAGGATGTCGATATTGACTTGGAGAAGCAACAAGAAGGGGCAATTTCGGGATCAAGCGACGAAGATGGTGAGAAAGGAGACTCTAATTCTGATGACGACCTGAAGGACCTTAAGCTTTCAAAGACGAAGAGTGGGAAGAGCACGAAGAGGGATCCAAATTTAGTAAGTCTTCCCACAATACGCAACACATTTGGTCATTGTATCGTACACCGTCCAAGACCCATGCCCAGCACATCTAGGGTTCTTGATAGCTTGGGCTTGGTTGCTTGCTATAACACTTTAGATCCATCTTCCTAACACTATGATCTTAGGTGACTTGGGATGGACCGGATGATCCGGCAAACCCCCTGAACTGGAGTGTTAAGAAGAAATGGCTAGCCACAGTTGTTGTATCATCTTTTACATTCATTTCGCCGGTTTCTTCCTCAATGGTAGCTCCTGCTATAGTCTCAATGTCAAAAGATTTGAATATCAAGAGCAGCGTTGAGGGTCAGTTGACATTATCAGTTTTCGTGCTTGCATATGCGATAGCACCGCTGTTTACTGGACCGTTGAGCGAGGTGTTCGGCCGAGTGCCGGTCATCCAGCTCTCAAATTTATTCTATTTGGTATTCAATACAGCTTGTGGAGCAAGTAAGACTGAAGCCCAAATGATTGTGTTTCGATTTTTGGCTGGCGCTGGCGGCGCAGCACCTTTGGCTCTCGGCGGGGGGGTTCTTAGTGACGTTTGGGTAAGTGAGAGAAATTTATCCTATTGCATTTCTACAGGCTAGAGCGGCAGATAACAGCATAAACTTCTCAGCCACCAGAACAACGTGGGAAAGGAATTTCCATGTACTCACTAGCCCCTTTGCTAGGACCGGCGATCGGCCCTGTTGCTGGTGGCTGGATCGTTCAGTCCGGGCTTGGTTGGCGTTGGATTTTTTATATCGTTTCGATCGCGGACGCCGTTATTCAAATTATCGGCTTCTTCTTTCTAAAAGAAACTTATGCACCAAGGTTGCTGGAAGTAAAAGCTCGCCGCTTACGGAAAGAGACGGGAAACATGCATCTCCACACCCCATACGAGACCGATGAAAAGAGGAAATTCAGCAAGATCCTACGAACAGCACTTGTGCGACCGTTTATCTTGCTTGGCACCCAGCCAATCGTTCAATTTATGGCAGCCTACATGGCGTTTTTGTACGGTTTGCTGTATCTGGTTCTGTCGACATTTCCACCCCTTTGGGAGATTCGATATGGAGAATCTGTTGGCATTGGAGGCCTAAATTACTTATCTCTTGGTCTCGGGTTCTTTCTTGGAACGCAAATATGCGCACCTATCAACGATAGGGTAAGCGCCGCACTACACTATCAATCTCAAAATATCCGTGCTAACTTTGGATATATAGATTTACGTCAAGCTCAAGAAACGAAATAACGGTGTTGGTCTCCCGGAATTTAGGATTCCACTGATGCCTATTGGTGTTTTTCTCGTGCCCATTGGGTTACTTCTCTACGGCTGGTCTGCCCAGGCGAAAACCCACTGGATCGTTCCTAATATCGGAGCCTGTCTGTTAACAGCTGGCTCGATAATGGGGTTTCAGAGTATACAGAGCTACATTATCGATACGTATACACGTTATGCAGCAAGTGCAGTTGCCTCGATAACTGTATTACGAAGTTTAGCGGGGTTTGGATTCCCCTTATTCGCCCCAGCTATGTATAATAAGCTGGAGTACGGTTGGGGGAATACGGTATTAGCAATAGCCGGTATTATCATTGGTTGGCCGGGTCCGTTTATCTTGTGGAAATGGGGGGCAAAGCTGAGGGCTAAGAGTCAATTCGCTGCTGGCTCGTAGAAGGATTCGGCGGTGGCCTTATTGGTAACGTATATCTGGTTTCTTTGTCTAACTCTGTTCATACAAAACATCAGCTATCTTGCGCAGCTGCATCGCGAAGGTTATCGGTCGTTTGTTTCGTGCCCGACATATATAGATAGATACCTACATAATATCCTATCATTTTGTCTCTTCCTGTAGCTAGATTGATACCACAGTACTTACCAAAAATTAATGTAATTTAATTCATTTTTCTCTTAATTATGCAGCAGGAAGCCGTAGTTTAGACGCAACGTTTTGCTGCATCATTAACAAAGGCTCAAATCATCATTACACAATAACTTCTCCCAGCTCCCTCACAGTAGTGCAACACCAAAATTCCACGGGCGGAATCCAGAGTTAAGCGGGCTAGAATTTATATCATATCCATATTGTGGAACGCCGAATGACCATAGACCACTCATGTAAATTGAACCGCGGCGGATTCGGTTATACACTTTCGCTCACAGGCCATATGTCCCGCAAACACCGTTAAGTACCTTATATCTTCGGAGCCGCGGACCGAGTCCATCTCAAAATAAGACTAGCGTAGGACACGATAGATATTGCATCCTGCATCATTAGGGCTTTTCTTCTAATTGGCTAACCAATGCATGCACGAACGAACACAACGGCTTAGGAGTTTGCTACAAACAAGGCATATCTGCGTATTCCTAGGTTCGTTATATAAATTATTGGGAATTGAAGTGTTCGGTAGGACTATAATATCACAAGAAGTTCAAACTCCGTATTAATCTACCGCTGGGTGGCATAAATGTGGATGCATATTGCCACGGGCGTCGATAATATCGGTCTGGTGTTTAGCCAACATGTGAACTCTCTTCTCCTGACTGCTCCGATAATGCATGTTGTGCTTGGATTGTCAGCGCCTGCAAACTAATCGTATTACTCTATGTCTCTGTTGCCTAGATCTCCAACTCTAGAAATAGCACTAACTCGGTACAGGAATGGCCCAACAAAGATAGCATTCGATCCGAATCAATAGACCTACGGACAAACTGCTCTACGTACGCGATTCCGCAACCAGTCAATAATATTACTCCATTCTTGCAGGGAGATATAGGTATAGCGGGTTAAGCCTCTTTGACTTGTGTTTGTGTGGGCACCAATCCTCGTGTCATGCAAGAACAAACCTGCAACACGTTGTTGCGTTGACCAGAAGTACACAACCCATGCAAGATCGTCTTGTCGTATGGATAACAATTGGCTCAATGGAACCTTCAAATGGAAAGATCCGCAGGTTACAGTCGATGTCAATCAAAACCACATATTTAGATCCAAGGAATATTTCGTCGCAGAGAGACCCTGGCTCGAATTTCTCAAGAGGAGTCTTAGATATAGATCGTTGTCTATATATAATTTCTTGTGCCCCCAACATTCTTAACGTCTTTTATTTGGCCAAGTTATATCACAAGCCATGCGTCTACACGCCATTAAACGGGTATGGCTAATCCTTCTATGGACTCCGCGAAGCTGCCTAGCATTCTCAACTCCTGCTACCGGCATTCGTGGCACTCAAGGGTATGGATTCCACGCTGCACCGACCCGCTCGGCTTGAACCACGTGTGGTATTCTCAGGAATCTAGATTACCGATCCATAGAATGAGATTTGCTAATTCCGAATACTGCTGAATAGGCTACGCACTAGAGGTAGTGACCCCTGTGACCAACATGAACCTATTCCGGATGGGAAATCCATTTGGGGTTGCAACTCGAATCCTCTGAAAAGCGATGGTGCATGCCCCATGTACATGAACAAGTCGAACCTGGATAACGCGGCTTTCTGCGAAGTCCGGCGAAGATATTTTTGGGGCAAGGAAGTACAGCTGAAACCAATATTTTTGGATTATAGAAGCTACGGAGGCCACGACAATGTGACTCTTATCGATGATAAAATCATATTCGACGCGGTTTCTGTGGCCAGTTCAGTCGAGTTGTTTAAGCCACTTGAGGTATTCGGGGCCAGTTTAGGCCAAGTCTTAAAGTTGGAGGCTCTGTACGACTTTGGCCTCATGGCGGACAAAGTATCACAAAGGCCACTTGATCTTCGACCATGGTGTGGTTACTTTACCTTCATCCCTCTGCTTATAGAGTCATGTGGGAGCATCTCTGTTTGGGGAGAGGGAATACTTTCAGACCCGAAAGACCCTAGCTCTCCGCTCTTCTTTCCTGGACCGACGAAGACCTATCAAAATCAATGTGTTACGTATCCACACCGACTGGGGGATGGGAATCCTGCAGCTCACATTGCTGTTGGTAAGTTATAACTTCCACTCTGAAACGCACCCATGGCCAAGGCAACACTCCGGCGCTCAAATATTCTGCATGAGTTGTATAAACCAACTATGAGCGTACTCTCGTCAACCCAAATTACACGGAAGGATCCTGATACCAGGCCAATATAAGCTAACATTATCTAATCTCATGGCTGTAGTAAAGGTTTACTGCGATAATAAGTCCATCCTCGCTCCTTTGGCTGAACAAGATGACATTTATACTGTACCCGGCGTCATTGACTTTGATAAAATGAATATCGGGCACCCCGACAATAAATACTACCTAGCCTCAATAACTCCGCGATCGGCCAGCTTCATAGCCTAAGTCTACTCTGGGACACTCTTCCGAGAAATAGCTGCTTCAATCAATTCACAGTCGCTCAGCAGCTCGTCGCACACGCAATATTTCCTGCATACGGCAGTTATGCTTGCAATTTACAGCAACCGATCCGATTTTCGGGGGACGGTTCTCATATAATATAGAGTGTCAATGCATGTTTCGTACCGGCGACCGGAGTTGATATGCTACCTGCACGTCGAATTAGTACAAATATGCACCTTATAATTGTAGCTATAGAGAACTCATGCCACCATTACAATCGTAAATCCGTAATATAGGGATGCTTTGATAAAGCGAGGCTTTGACGGCCATGAGAATAAATATACGTAGATATGGCTGGGGATGGTGGTTAGAGTAGGTGGATTGGGTTGTAGCATTAGGTTCCATAAGACCTCTCGTGCGGAAACTTCAGGTAGCATCGGTGACGCGACCTGTTACTCTATACCAAGACAAAACTTTATTTTTGCGTATAATGCTACCATATATATTAGTAGTATCGTGTGTCGCCGAGGCCAAACCTTAAAGCTACCGCAGCTCAGAATGTTTAACTCCGTTTCGTGATCGCAATGTTGTCTTTATTCTAGACTATTCTCGATCTCCCGATATCCCCGTTCGTTCGCAAGTTAGCTCGGATGCTAAGTAACTCCGATTCCACTAACGATAGGAGCGTAATTATTCATGCAGATCGCATTCGGTACATAAAAAGTCCCAGTTAGCCGTGATAAAGCCATAGAACCCGAGCTCTGTTCACGCTGTTCGCCGTTCTGAGTTCCGTGTTTAAGGGGTACAACAGCGGCCATTAATGAAAGGAATCTACTTGGTATGGATTCGACTCCAACAATTAATCACCCTCGTATGTATCGATACACGTGCTAGTTAAGGTTAACATGACATGCCACCCTGCGCCCCCTTCGCGACTCATGCCATATATAATGGCGTAGCGGATCTTACGGTACAATGTTCCTTATCACGAATAGTTGCATCGGTTTCCAGTTCATGAAACAAATAATAGCTCCTTTTACGGCAAGATTTACATCTACCGAGAACGATTCCGTGGGGGGGCAGGACTGAACATTAATCAAAGTAGAATAGAATCGCTGTTGGAACTCAACACGTTACTCATGCGGGGACTGTAATTTGACGACCTTTCCTTCGCGAACTAGTTGACATTCTTATCTTCACCGCCAAAGCTATCCAATCGCGTGATCTGAGCGTTATACATGGAAATTGCTTAGCTAGCTTTGCTTCGACGTAACGAATGCGGAACTTGTTGTCTGCCATTCCGATAGCTCCTGACAACATTAACCTCAAACACCCAGTTCCTACCCAAGATCGGGAGGCGTGCTAACCGTAGATGATATCACCACAGTGCCATGTTCTCTACTCTACCCGTGAATTTATCTATACCAATACCAACAAATATATAAGATAGTAGAGCACCCCAAAAGCATAGGGGGAGCATATTTCGTAAACCATCCCCTTTCTAAGAGTCCAGCCCAAGGAGCTGATCAGCTGAGGCATCCGTTTCCGCTCTTTCAGCCCGAATCCATTTCTATTACAAGTCGCTTCCGCTCAAAATCTCTATCGAGTTCGACATGCGCAATTCTTTAAAGCTCTCGGGTTTAGTTGACCTTGCTGTTGTAGTCTTCAGCATCGTTCTACTATTTACGGCTGCATTAGCACTGCCGACTCCAGATGGTGATGGCGATAGCATAACTATAGGTACCCAAGGCTTTAGCGAACACAGTTGGTGTAAGAGTTGGCGAGATTCACAGCAACCTGCCCCAGTTGACCAAAGCACAGAGCAGAGCACAGCGCCGAGCACAGAAGCTCCAAGCTCGACACCGGACGCAGCTCCATCCGTTACAACCAGACCCAGTATTAGGCCATCCATAAGCCCGATACCTGTTCTACCTCGAAGAGATACTCTGAATGCGCCGAGTGGACCATCGATGAACGAAACGAGTTTCTCAGATCTGTTCAAACGACTGTGGAAAAGAGATACTCCTGTCCAACCCAATAACCCATGTCGTCACCCCAACCCGGTATTTCCCGACGAAGGACCTCCGAGCACGGTTTGGGGGTGCAACGAAAATCCCCTTGAGGATGATGGCCGTTGCCCAAACAAAGGATGGAAGGGGCTAAACGACGTTAGTTGTGCAAACTATTGCGAGGTCCGGCGACAATATTACTATGGTCGAGAACAACGGATCCTACCGGCGCAAGAAATATTCCCGTATCCGGACTCTCCTAGAGTCACCATCACCAAAGGGGAGAGCGTAACTATCGGCCTCCAGTTCCATTTTCGCACTGGCGTGGATATTTTGATATTTGATGTCGGATTCGGTATCTCGGTGGGGAAACAGTGGACCTGGACCAACATGAGAACGTACATGTCACCAGATTGGAACGTCTTGAACCCCTATTGTGGCTATTTTACCTTCGTTCCAAAAATGGTAAGAAGCTGTGGCACTATCAGCCAGTACCCAAAGCCATATATTATTGCTGGGGGAAGTGTTCAGCAACTTTGCAGCTATAAACAGCCACCAGAGGGAAATTACGAAAATCAGTGCATTGAATTTCCTTGGCTGGATGAGACTGGCCAACCAGAAGGAGCTTTGATGATAGGTAAGACACACCGGTACTCTCATTTTAGGCTTAGTAACATACTTATCCTTTGCGAAATCTCTAGTCAAAGTCGAATGTGGGAATGAACAAGTCCTAGCGCCTCCTTGCGCGCAAGACAAGAAATATTTGCTGGATGGCGTTATGGATCCCTCGCTGAATTATTGGAATACGAGCGACCCGCAAACCATAGCCTGGCTAAAATACCAAGTAGGATTACGCAAATAACCGGCGCCACCAGCGGGCGGCCGTATACTTAACCCACATTGACGGAGTATGAGTCAACACAGAGAATCAGGGGCCAGCTAGCGGAGCAGGGCTCGGGAGGTATAGATCTACGGAACCCTTTGAACGGCTGCATGAACCTTGACTTAGCTTATTTTCACTTATTTTACCGAGCCTCGAGACTGAGCACTCTCAGGGCAGAGCTTATTACCTATTTGATATACTTGGATCACGGAGTATTGCACTTGCGTATCTCTGATTTTTGAATTTACACCTGGAGTATAGTAGAGCTCCGATATTGTGCCTTGGCCACTTCTAATGCTTTTCTCTTTCGTTCCACTGCTTTTTTGTTTATTTTTATCCCAATCTATTCATCTCGGTCCATTTACGACGTCTGTTACTTAGATTAGGTTCTGCCTAAGCGCCCTTTGCTGCATGCTTACTATAGAGAGAAAGCCTGTGATTGATACAATGTCGACTAACTTAACTTGCAAGATACCCGAAGGAGCGAGCTATGTGTTTACAGAGAGTCTTATTAGCTTTGAAGATACATATCGATGCATGCTCGGGAGCGATAGTTTGTAGTTTGCTGATGTATATAACACTTGGGACGTAATATGAAGTTTCTCATACGATTTCTGCTCGATCGACAACAAACCAAGGCCAGACACTACGCACCCCTACGATAATCTAGATTTGCCGGTTAACGTAGTAGACTGTTTCACGAGACAACACTAAGCGGTTGGAGAAATTTTGGTTTATGAGACTAGAGACTAATCCAAATCCCGAATTCCAGGAACAAATCCCATTGCGGGAATAGTCACACCATGTGCCCTTAGTAAATTGTTGCATGTTTGACCTTCGTTACGTAAAAAAGAAAGCTCTAAAATTACCTAGACATATGTGTTCCTTAATGGTAATCGTCTCAGTGGTTACCAACACTACCGTTTATTATCTAAAGACTGTTATTTCCAGCTCGATAATACTACTCAGTTCCTTGCTAAACGTAATTGTCGTGGTATTGACAATTCGAGCTCTAAGTGTTGGACTTTTTGCGTTGTCGACAGCACCTCTTTCATTCGCTCGAAATCCCCCACCACGGAAGAAAATCCCGCTCATCCACGGTGGGACGAGATGCAACAGGCATCTGCTGCAATCATCCTTGCAGTGCTGGATAGCCAATTGCAATCGAAAGCTGGGACGGCAAACTAACCACATTTGAGGAAAGGGACCACATTAGGGCTGAAACGCGTCATCAGCGTGATGACATCTACGGACGGCTAAAGTTGTATCTACCCCGCGTAGGTGAGGGGTAGAATAGATAAGCATCAGCCGCACCGCCATCTTATATATTCTCCGGATCGATCGTCTTCTGAAAGGGTCCTTCGCAATCGAGACGGAAGGGTTTTGAGTTATAAAAACGGGAGTGTTCCGCTGTGATAGTAGCGTTTCCAGTATACTGTCGGGTCGACTTTCTTTGCGTATCAGGTATCATCGTGAAGAACGGAGAATTCGACGCGATAGGACTATCATACCACCTGCGCGCGAGACACGCACTTGAAGGTAACTTGGTAATCCCTACATGCACTTTTATCCACCCCTCGTTGATTCTGAGCTACCACAAGAATCCAGAGCATCGACCGAGACACGCTCCTGTGAATTTTATTTGACCTTTCCTTCCCATAGTCTAGATCCACGATAACCCTAACTAACCTCAAGTTTTCAAGATTGTCATCATGGCTACATTCGCTATTACTGGTGTTCACACGGGGATTCAAGGGGGGGCATTTCCGCTTCGCCAAGAGATCGATGCCTGGTCTGCAGCCCCTACCAATGTCGACCAAGTCAACCTCTTCTTGCAAGCGCTTGCCCAGTTCCAAGCGCTACCAGCACAGGAGAAGCTTTCCTATTTCCAGCTTGCTGGTGAGTTTACTCGAGACAAGCTTCCAGCTCCTAGCCTACAGATACATTATCGATTATATATATGCTGAACGCCATTTCGCACTTTAGGAATTCACGGTATGTTCTAGATATAATACGCGTATCCAATGCATGGCTATCATAGTCTAACTTTTGTAAAATAGGGGAGCCTTTCCAGCCTTGGGATGAGGTTACCAGCCCAAACAGCAGGAGTAGATGGAGAGGTAAGCCTGAATTTGATACTCCAACTGCTGTAATGTCCAAATCTAACCGTCAACCGCAGGTTACTGCACTCACGCGTCTATTATATTCCCGTGAGTAAACCCAGGTCTCGTGGTATACGGTAATATGCTGTCGACTTTCTCTAATGTTAATAAATCAGAACATGGCATCGACCATATATAGCCGCTTATGAGGTATATATCGAAATATTCAGAATCTCAACCAGCCTGCGACAGTTGCTAATAATCGATTTAGCAAATACTGCACCAAATAATGACAAACATTGCTCTGTCCTACCCAAACACTGACGACCGCACCCGGTACCAAACTGCCGCCGACAACTTCCGCATCCCATATTGGGACAGCGCGCAGCTCAAGGACCGTGGAGGCAGAAGATCTTTGAATGTTCCATATCTTTGCACTCTTCCAACGATCCAAGTTTTCACGCCAACCGGCAATGTTGAAATTGATAACCCGCTTTATAGCTTCAAGTTCCCGCCCAACTTCAAGGGAATCACCAGCTTCCAGGACAACGATGGAAACTTTTATCCTGTATGTTCTAACAGAATGGTTGCGATTAGATCAGTTCTGGCGTACGCTAACATCAATTCCAGTTTGCAACAGTCAAAGGAACTTCGCGATACCCACCCCAGTACAGTCAAAATGTTGCGGCACAATGGGACCAGGGTTTTGTTGATAACGACGCTATTGTCGAGGCTTTGCGAAATCTAAGCTCCCTCGGTGAAGATGTGTATAGGTCTTTCACGACCAACAACTTTACGTGGTATTCGTCTACAAAGCAGTCGAACCCACCAGCTCCCGACAGGTGAATAGCCAGGGGTTTTCGATAGCTCTAAGTGTGACCAGAGATTACTAAAACTCCATGCTTTATAGTTATCAGTCTCTCGAAGCCCTTCACAATGAAATCCATGGTATTACCGGCGGCGGTGGACATATGAGTTGGAATACGTAAGCTAGCACCCCTTCATTTCAAGCTCATTGAAGTCTGTCGCTTACTTGGTAATTCTATATTCTCTTAGGGTTTCGTCGTTTGGTGAGCATGATGTCTCCAAGAATATCTAGTCTCTCCGATCCATAACAAGAATCTAATCCCATACCCTACAGATCCAATTTTCTGGCTTCACCACTGCAATGTGGACCGACTCTTCGCAATCTGGCAAGCCATCTATCCAACCAGCTGGTTCGACTCGCCTGCATCGCAACTTACAGACGACCGAGGCACTTGGTCAATCGCTGCAGGCACTCGAGAGACTCCGCAGACGCCCCTGACGCCGTTCCATTCCGATGACCGCGGCACATACTTCGATTCAGACGATATCCGCGATTGGACCAGATTTGGATCATCGTACACCGAGCTTCAGCCATGGCTTCCGAAATACCAAGGTGCCGGCGGCCAATTCGACTATACGCTGTACCGAAACGACATCATCCAGCAGGTCACTGACCTCTACACCAGAGTCAGTCGTAGGGTTCAGCAGACCCAGGTTCCGCGCAGCCGTCTGTTCTCACCAGCCCAGTCTGGTCCACAACACACGCCAGCGTCAGCACCAGCTGCAAATGTGTTTGTCGCTGCTCCTCCTCCAACACAACCACTAACCTCCCCGTTTGCCCCGCCCGCTGCAGGTGCTACGAGCACTGCGGGCCAGCAGTGGGCACCACCACCGCCCACCCAAAACCTCGCATTCTCGCCACCGCCTACACAAACCCAAGCGTTCTCGCCACCGCCTACTCAGGCCCAAACTTTCTCACCACCACCCACTCAGGCCCAGCAGCCACCGGCGGCACCTGCCCAGAGCGTACACTTCGCTCCGCTGCCTACGCAAGCCCAACCGGCTACTTCCACCCCCACCGCTCAGGGAGCACAATTCGCTCCACCAACTACCTTTCCAGACCAGCAGCATCCGCCCCATGCAGGCCCCCAAACGCATCCAACAGCCCATACTTCACCAAAGCAGTCGGGCCTTGGAGGGCTTATGGGCTCAGTTAAAAGGCACGTTAATGAAGCAGTAACCGCTGGTCGTGCAGCATCTCAGGGACAACAACCAGGACAGTTCCAACCTCATCCCGGGCAACCTGCTCAACCAGCAACCGGCACTAGCGCATTCGCAACCAAGTTCGGTGCAGCGGTCGGAGGCGGCTTCCATATGGCGCAAGAACGATTGAACAAGGGGAAACAACCGACTGGGCAGCACCCAGGTGGACCGCCGCCACCAGGCGGCCAACAGCGTGGTTTTGATGATGGGGAGGCAGGCGAGGAAGTAAGCCGCGGGCTTGGCGATATGCATCTAGGCGGTGGCCCCAGCCAAGCAGGTGGCGAGCCGATGTCATACCACGAGTACAGCTGTAACATTCGCTTCGAGCGGTAAGTTGCAATATCCATATCCATTCGCACATGAGGATGTTACATACTAATGGTCCATTAAAAGATTCGATCTTGGAGGCCGGCCCTTCACTATCCACATTTTCCTCGGCGACTTCAACCCCGACCCGCACACTTGGATGTGGGACAAGAACCGCGTTGGAGGAGTCTACAATCTTGTCGCTGGCGTCGTCCGGGCCGACGGAGGCAATTGCTCCAACTGCGAACAGCAATCTGAGGATCATACGATCGTTACTGGACAGGTTTCTCTTACGAACTCCCTCCTTGATGACGTTGAAGACCCAAGCAACCACCTGCAGAGCTTGATTCCAGAAGAAGTCATCCCATATTTGCAGAGGAACCTCCATTGGCGTGCTACCGATGTAAGTTGATAGTGTACACTATTGCACCCTCCTATAGGTCTTTGCAACTAATATTTTTCAATAGCCTGCCAATCGGGATATCCCACGCGAGCAAATACGGTCGCTCAAGCTTTCCGTTACAGAATGTTCGGCAACGCTCCCAACGCACGCTGGCGAGTTTACTCACTTTGGGCCTCCTAGAGTGCTAGATATTATCACTCAGGGACGACCTGGTGGCAAGGCTGCTGCTGACGGATATTAAGAATTTCCCCAAGAGATGCCAACGTCGTACCTCACAAAAAAGAACAGAAAAAAAAAAAAATAAGGCCTTATTTTTTAACAGATGTCAACTACCAGCTAGAAGCTAGCACAAAACAGTTTTTGCGACATGTAATCCGTATTTATTGTATTTTTGCGCTGGGATCTACTGAAATAAACAAATGTGTGATGGTATACACGATGATCTTGTAGATGAAATGGACTTGATTTCTCAAATCCGATCGATTTTATGCATCATATCGTGTAACTTCTATTCACTTCTGCAAAGGCTTTTAATCGTGCTGCAAAGCCCACGCATACTCCCGACAACAATACTAAAAGCATCTCCAGTCCTACCAATCCGACAACCAGATAGCTACTTCTTGACCAAAGTGCACATGTCAGACCCATATAACCAACTACCCGATGCAACCCATCTATACGGCGTTGGCATATACACACCGGCGAGAGATGACGGACTGGAACAACAAGTAAATCTCGATGCACCGAGACGAAATCCTGTCATCCAGCTGCCCCCTGTGCCCATGAATCCCGTTGAGGAAGAGCAGACATTCTTCGTCTGGATAGAGCGAATCCATATTCCACCGATAGGAGAAGCAACGCCACCGGAGCAACTTGCCAGTCCGCGGCCGCAAGCGACAGATATATCCTATGAAAGAGTGGAAAGAGACCGAGCTGAGCATGAACGTGAGAGGGTCCAGAGTTTATACAGGATGTGGGACGGTTCGTTAGCGAAAGGGATGTGATAGGACTTTGATTAACGGCTGCGAGATGGCTTGGATATTGGCAGGAATAAGATGACTGTTGCTAGGAAAGCCGCATATCGACTGGGTAAAGCTTATAATAATCAAACCTGCATTTCCACGGTGGCTAATACTTTGAGGCTGTTTCCAAGGCGTACTGCATCGATACCAGCAGAGCTTCGTATACCCTTTGGACTCGCTTGACCAAGTGGAGCTAGCCGAAACGTTTATAACCGTTGCCAGGAATTATGAAAGAAAAAGTTTCTACTCATGTGGGTAGCCAACGATTGACTACGGCACTCAGATGTCTCGAGCCTACACTTAGATGCATATGCAATCTTTCAGTCGTGCATGTAACTTGGAACTCTTGGCATAGGTACATACCTCGGTACAAATCAAGACCGTCTCCTTTCATGAGTTCACCAGGTTGAAAATAACACACGCATTTCGCGTTGCATAAGCTCTCACAACCAGACACGATGCATGGCTCGCCTAATGAAAGCGCTGCAATAGAACCAGGATCTTAGATTACACAATCCCTTAGCAAGCTTCTTAAATTGGATTAATAATCTTGATCCTCAGAGTAAGATGCCAAGGAAAGCTTGGGTCTCGATCCAATTGGTATCTCTGTTCACGGCCCTAAGGGCGTTCTTCCCAGCTTAAGTAAGACCAGCGCAGAAAGATACAGTGAGCTGACATGCCCGTGAAACCGCTGCAGCTCCACTTCACATACCCCAGCACCGATTCCACACACACTCGCACTAATTGCTCTTGATCGACAACTTCCACCTGTCCCAAGTTTCCCAAAAGTCCAATCAGCAAATCTCTATTATATCAGGCACCTAAGCTTAAGTTCTCCGTGGTCTATTCTGCCGAGTCTATAGGTCCGGCACGGCTGTCTGAGCTTCCCACAACCCATGTCTGTGCATCCGTCGTCGCATAACTTCACGCTATACGATGCATATGTGAGAAACCAATTATCGGTCACCGGAGCCAAGTAAGCTTCAAGGGCCCCCAAAAAACGAAGTGGGTTATCTGCATGATCTCGAAAAAATTCCTGCTTGGAAAAAGTCAGAAAACCCCCTTCAGGGGGCAAAAGCTTTACCGAACCTCGAGCCGATTGGTCAATTGAGAGTGCCCCGTTGACCAGCAGACTCGACGTCACTAAGTGGCGGAGTATCATCATGAGTGATATCCACAGTCTGCAGGCCCTAGCCCGGTGTCGCCGCGTGAATAAATATCGTGAAGACGATCTTTGCACCTTCGCTTTGTGCGACTGTAGCATCAATTGGAACCCACTGATTTCGATGAGCCTTCTAAACTTATGTCGACCGCCCACAGCCCTAACTCACCCGGATAAATCCGGCTTGTGTGTCCACCTTGAGCAATGAAGCAATAGCGGCGACACGGCTATACGTTTGTCCACATTGTAATGGAAGCAGGTACCCATGCCTAGATCCGTCGGGAAATTGGGTTGAAAAAAGGATGGTCACACCACTGAGTATAAGAAGGATACTTACAGCACTCGGATTTCTACATTGCTGCACAGAGGCCATTGTGTGAGTGTACCTCAAGACGATCTGGCAAGCTAGCTTGTACGCGCACCAGCGACGGACACCACTATCTTTGTCTTTACCTTTCTCGTCGTTACCTAATCCTATCCATCGGTTGGATATGTCCCGGAGGATTTTAGTCACTCTAGGTCTACTTGTAGCCGGGGCGAATGCTTTCTTTCCTCGTATCAAGGTTGACAAGAGGCAGGCGCCGAGGGAACGTCTTTTTGAAGGGGTAAGTGTGCTCCATGAGGCAACCTTGAATGGCTGTAGTCTGAAAAGAGATAACATGAAAATAAAATTAGAAGTTGTTAAGTCACCTGGTGGGAACGCTAATTGTATGTGATTGCAGGTACTCGAAAATGTTGATCTGAAATGGTATCCATGCAGCCACGAGGTTCTAGAAATCAAGTTCGAATGCGCACGTCTAATTGTAAGCCTAATCTCGCCAGGCTGTCCGTATTTCACGGATCTACTAATCCAACAGTTTCTCTCAGGTGCCGCTGGACTATAAAAATCCCCATAACGGACTAAAAGCCATTATTCCAATCATTAAGGCTCCCGCCGCTACAGACGTTCCGTATAAAGGCTCTGTCCTCATCAACCCAGGCGGACCCGGTATCCTTGGCTCTGAATTCATATACGACGTCGACACAACAAAGCAGATTTCATCCGGCGTTGTTGGTCCAGGATGGGACATTATCGGATTCGATCCTCGCGGGATCGGGTACGCGATTCCCTACGGCAGTTGTAATATCCTACCGGATACCTTCGAGCCTGACCGCCAAAATGCAACTTATCTCCCATCCGACACCAAATACGCTCTAAAACGCCGCGACTCTACCAAAATAGTTAGCAACGGCGAGGTTGTCTACGGAATGCTAATCCCAGATGACCCGCCATCATGGAAGACAACAGCCTACCAGCAATCAGATTTCATCAGCTTTGAGTGCGTCAACTACACCAGCGAATACAACCAAGCCTCGCAGCACATGAACACCATCGTCGTCGCAACGGATATGCTAAGCATCGCCAAGGCGCTCGCCCGCGAGAAAGGCGAACCGGAGGATAAAGTAATCGTAAACTACTATGGCATGAGCTACGGTACCGTAATAGGTCAATACTTTGCTACCCTCTACCCGGATCACGTCGGAAAATTCTACCTCGACGGCGTCGTCGACGTGGCCACATTGATCGCTCAAGACTCCCTGCACACGGCGTTAATCCACACCGACGAAGCTTGGTCGCAGTTCTTTTCGAATTGCTTCAACGCCGGCCCTACCCGCTGCAGCTTCTTCACGGGTAGAACCTCACATGCGATCCGCGACCGATTCAACGCCATCACGCTCAAGCTCAACGCGACAAAGTACGAACTCGAAGAAAGCCCCGTTGCGCCTATCGTCACACAAACCCTCGCGGCGCTCAAGGCTATCATTTACCTATCCTGCTATTCCGCATGGCAAAGTTGGCCGCTGGTTGCGGATTTCTTCGTCGCCGCGGAGCTCTGGCTCCAGTCGGATAATCCTGCGGAATGGGACGTTGACTCCCTCTCGGCGGTATACAACCAATTCCTGGACAGCCAGTCCGGAGCCAACGCACCCGTGATCGAAGTACCTGAATCGGCGGCGCAAGTTCAGTGCACCGATAGCATTGACGTTCGTGGTCAGGAGATAACGGATGCCGAGGAGCAGGCGTGGAAGCAGATTACCAGGATCGGAGGGTATACCTCGCTTAGCAATAAGATCATGTGTACGGAGTGGCAGATTCGACCGTCGTGGGAGTGGTATGGTCCTGTTGGAGGAGCGACAAAGACGCCGATTCTGTTTGGTGGAAATCTGTTGGATCCCATAACGCCTTATGAAAAGTAAGTCTGTCAGGTTGGAGTAGATACGGTTGGGGGGGCATACAGCTAACTTGTGTTTGTATCGCAGTGCGGAGAAGGCTAGGACGCTGTTCAAAGGAGCCAAAATGATCTATGTCAACGAGGTTGGGGTAAGTTCTCTCTCTTGACTTTTGAAGATTCATTGTAATCGGAGGAGTGTATGTACAAGTACTAACACCGTCGATAGCATACTACCTTCAATACTAGGAATACTTGCGCTTTTGCCCATGCGCTTGCGTATTTCCAGAAGGGAATTCTGCCCGATCACCACAATCGCTGCGACGCGGAAGTACCTCCGTTTTTTTGACGAGATCGCAACCGTGCGCGTTAGCTTAAGCGGCTTGCATATAGTGTGGGTAAATAAGCGCGACCGCGTCGTCCTCTGTACAAATCAGCTGAGGTATAAAAGTAGGGGGTCCACCAATTGTATCAGGAATTTTGCGCTCGTAGCAGTCATTTGTAAAGAAAACAGAAGCGTTAATCAGATGTTGGGCGGTGCTCTCAGCGTCGGTGTAGTATAGTGGAGTAGTAATACCATACCATGATTATGAAATTCTTTGAATCCAAGCTTATGGGAAGACAGATATGGCGGCTAATAGGTAGAGTACACAGAATACTAAGGTTGGCAATTATAACGATATAGCGGAACGAGCAGGAAAGGGTTCTGGATGTGTACCTCTGAGGAGTGATATAGCCTGGGTGCTAACTACTTATTATGGGGATGGGTGCAAATATTGTGGGTGTGTAATAAACTGTAGCTATACGGGTGTACGTAGACGCTTTCACTTATAGGATGACGGTGAATTAAAAATGCATAAACTCTTTCTGAACTACATTGGTTTTCCTGCTGTTTTTGTACCTGCTGTTTGATATTAATATCTACATCTATACAAATAGCTTTAAATTACAAATTTATATATAAAATTTATGTAATCTCTTCCTATAATGATGTCTGCTTGTAATGTTTATTAGAGAATGACATGGTTCAGATTAAACCATAAACTGAACCGAACCATGCTGCCAAGGTGGAACTGGTTTAGTTTAAATACGGGGGTAAACCCGTAGATTCGGGAGCGTGGAGATACGCTAAACGAACCAAATCGGGGGAAAGCGGCGACGGAGTATTACAACCCTTAAATATACTTTGATCAACTTTGGAAAACTATACAATGATAATTTAATTCAACTACTTCTCTTAGGTCTGTTGAAATGGGGCCTGCTTGTGGGAAAGGCTTACAGGTGAGTTTCTTGAATTGATCCGTGGCAGAGCAGTCGTTCTTTTTGAGCCCAGTCACAGTAACCTGGGCCGCTCGATGTTTCAAAGGCATTTCAAGCAAGTAGCTATTGCTAGTTTTACTATTAAGTACCCAATACCTCTCATTCTGCCATGCAGTCTCGGTGTTTGGGCTGCAAAATTGAATTGTCAGCCGTAGCCTCCCAGCTGCATGTCTGTATGATGGATAATAAAACGAGGTTACGACCGCGGCGGTGCCAACGCAAACACCCCGCAAGATTTCAGCTCGTAGGGAATCACCACGATATCTCCAACTCGCCCCTCATTACCCTTTTCTCTCTCATGAGGTCTTGCATTTCATCGCATTCCCTTCTATGAGATTAAGGTCTACTCTTTGCAATTTAAATCTATCCTGATTGCTCGATTCCGTTTTGAGTAACTCGAGGCTACCTCCCCTCACCTCAAAACACCTGCGACTGGCAAAACCCATAGGGGAGATTTAACACCGGGATCCAAATTCATTCTCTTGAAGCCCTAGCTTTTAGCTCGCTTCTATAATACTCTACTAGTGAATATGTCTAAGCCCGAAAATTACACCGTCGGCTGGATCTGCGCGGTAAGCACGGAATACGTTGCCGCAAAAGCTTTTCTCGATGAAGAACATGAAGGACCAGAATTTTTGTCCCCTGGTGATAGCAATACTTACGTACTCGGTAAAATGGGGAAGCACAATATTGCTATCGCCGTTTTACCTGAGGGGGAGTACGGTACAGCCACCGCAGCAAGCGTCGCAAACGATATGTTGCGCAGTTTTTCGAATATCAGAATAGGCTTGATGGTCGGTATCGCCGGCGGTGCGCCAAGTAAGAAGCACGATATCCGTTTAGGGGATATTATTGTCAGCATCCCTCGCGATGGAAGAGGCGGCGTGCTCCAATATGATTTCGGTAAGACGATTCAGGGCCAGAGCTTCCAATTAACAAGGTTCTTGAACCAGCCACCAACGGTTCTCCGGACGGCTGTTAGTGGACTTAAAGCTCAGTATGAGAGCGACAGCCATGGAATCGAGGAGGCTATTAATGCCATTTTTGTAAAAAAGCCAAGACTTCGGAAAAACTATAAGCGACCGAATCAAAGTAGCGACAAATTGTATCGAAGCGAGATCACTCATCCTCTAAACGATGAAGTAAACTGTGTAGCAATCTGCAGTGATGATCCCTTGGCTTTGATATCGCGACCAGAACGAACCGAGGATGACGACAATCCAACAATTCACTACGGCTTGATTGCTTCGGCAAATCAATTGATGAAGGACGCTATAGCCCGGGACGCGCTTGCAGCGGAAAAGGACGTTTTATGTTTTGAAATGGAAGCAGCAGGGCTGATGAACCACTTCCCTTGCCTTGTTATCAGGGGCATATGCGACTATTCGGATAGTCATAAAAATAAAGAGTGGCAAGGGTATGCAGCGATGGCGGCGGCTGCATACGCGAAAGACCTTCTCGGTCTAATCACTCCCAATCGTGTTGAGGCCGAGAAAAAGATCGTCGACATTCTCTCAGGTCAGCCTAAAAGAATTCTAAATATTTATACCATTACGTACATGAATCTTAACTCATATTATAATGACAGACGTTAAAGAAGAGGTTGCTGGTGTATCAAAAAACGTTGACGAACTTCTCCGTGCCCAGCGTGATGGAAAGTATTACGATCTCCTCAATTGGATTACGCCCGTTAATTATGCTCTTCAACAAGACGATTTCTTCAGTAAGCGGCAGGCCGGAACGGGGCTATGGCTTCTGGGCTCGCCAAAGTTCCAAGCATGGCTGCAGACCGAGAAACAAACATTGTTTTGTCCAGGCATCCCCGGGGCGGGAAAGACGTTCCTCACTTCGATTGTAGTCAATCACCTCAATTCAAGATTTGAGAACAGCAAGGATGTTGGCATTGCATACATTTACTGTAACTTCCGGCAAAAAAGCGAGCAAAAGGCCGGAGATCTCCTTGCAAGTCTGTTGAAGCAACTAGCTCAGGGCCAGTCTTCTCTGCCCGACGTCGTGAATTCCCTGCACAAGGCGCACAAGGACAAGGAGACGCGTCCGTCCCTCGATGAAATCTCGAAAACTCTCCATGCTGTAGCTGCATTGTATTCTCGGGTGTTTATCATTGTCGATGCACTTGATGAATGCCAGGCGTTCGGTGGCTATCAAGCATTTCTGCCTAGGCTCTTCGATCTCCAAGCCGAGACTGAGGTGAACATTTTCGCAACCTCGCGGCATATACCAGATATCGAACAACGATTCAAAGATTGCCTGAGTCATAAAATCCTAGCTAGTAATGACGACGTTTACAAATATCTCGGTGGCCGCATGACGGAACTCCAAAACTTTGTTTTAAATAAACCCGAACTACAGCAAGAAATAAAGACTGAAATTGCAGCAGCTGCGGAGGGAATGTACGTATCTTCTTAGAAAATTAGAAGGCTCAGATCTCCCGCTAACGTCCATCTAGGTTCCTCTTAGCACAGCTCTACTTCGACTCCCTGAAAGACAAGACATCAGTAAGGGAAGTGAAGCTTGCGTTAAAAAGTCTCCGGAAACAAGGTCAAGAGACATCAGTAGAAGGGGAGAACGAGAAATTTAGTGCGCTCTCCGAAGCATATACGGATGCAATGAACAGGATAAACGGGCAACTGTTGAACTTTCAAACGCTTGCTCTGAACGTCCTCTCATGGATCACTTTCGCAAAGCAACCGCTCACTACCCTAGAGCTTATACATGCCCTTGCAGTGAATACTAATGACACTCAACTTGACGAAGAAAACCTTCGAGATATCGAAACTATCATCTTTGTGTGCGCTGGACTGGTCAAGATCAATGAAAACAGCCAAATAATTGGTTTAGTCCACTACACGACACAAGAATATTTTGAGCGCACCTGTGACCGTTGGTTTCCGAAGGCGCAGAGTGATATCACAATGACGTGCGTCACCTACTTGTCATTTGATCTTTTTAGTGCCGGGGTCTGTCCGACAGGTGAAGAGCTCGGGATACGATTGCAGAAGAACGTTCTTTATGCCTACGCCGCACGAAACTGGGGATATCATGCCCGTGTGGCTTCTCTAAAGGCGGAACAGTTAATGGAATTTTTCTCATGTGAAGCTAAGCTATCTGCTTCCTGTCAAGTCATGACAGCCCCTGGATTCCCCCACCCAATTTTCCGTGGGTCTATTTTTTGGAACAAGCCGCCGCGATTGACGGCAGTGCATCTTGCCGCTTATTTCGGACTGAAGGAAGTAATGGAAACTTTGATTAAAAATGGATATCATCCAGATTGCGCAGATGCTTACGGGTTTACGCCGTTGTTGTGGGCCGTATGTGCAAACCACAAAGCTGAAGTGGAACTGCTGGTGGCCAAGGGGGCTGATATTAACGCGAAGAACGAGGAAGAGATGAGCGCGCTACACTACGCTGTCAACTCGAAACACGAGACGTTAATTCGATTTCTACTAGAGAAAGGCGCCGATATCGAATCCAAAAATAAAATAGGGCGGACGGCACTGCACGATGCCTCAAAGGATAACAGCAAAGTGATAGTGCGGCTGCTACTGAATAAGGGTGCTGCTGCCAACGTGAAAGATATGAAGGGATGGACGGCACTACACTTAGCGGCAGGGAACGGACACGAGGAAATTGTGCGGCTGCTGATACACTATAAGGCTAACATCAACGAGAGAGAAGATGGCGGACGTACGGCGCTGTACTTAGCGGCAGCGAGAGGACGCAAGGAAATTGTGCGGCTGCTACTGAATAAAGGAGCTGCTGCCAACGCGAAAGATACGGATGGAAGAACGGCGCTGCACTTAGCGGCAGAGGGAGGACACGAGGAAATTGTGCGGCTGCTGATACACTATAAGGTTAACATCAACGCGAGAGAAGATGGCGGACGTACGGCGCTACATGAAGCAGCAGATAATGGACACGAAGCGGTGGTAAGGCTTTTGATGGAAAATGGAGCCGACGTCGAGCTGAAGAGCGACTATGCTAAATACCGGGTTAGACACCTGCCCTCGTTCCGTCTAGATCACCAACGGACTGCGCTTGATTTGGCGATGGAAATGGGGCACGAGGCGGTGGTGCGTTTGTTGCTAGGAAAGACGGCCAGCGTGAATATAAAGTGGCTGCTGTTTCAGGTATCGGGGGAAGGGTTTGAAATGGTAGCACAACTGTTGCTGGAGGAACAAGCTGGTATCGACACGATAGATATACATGGAAGGACTGTATTACATGAAGCAGCGAAAAGAGGCTGCGGAAATGTGGTGCGGTTACTGGTGGCCAAGGGGGCCAGTGTCGACATGAAAGATAAATATGGAGGGACAGCGTTACATGAGGCAGCGGCGAGAGGGCGCAAGATAGTCGTGCAATTGCTGCTCGCGGAAGGGGCTGGTGTCAACATAAGAGATAAAGATGGACGGACAGCACTGCATAGAGCGGCGATGGATGACGAAGCTAGAAAGAAAAAAATTAAATACTACCGCGGAAATGGTCTTCGAAGCAAGTGTAGTAAAGATGGTGGAAGAAGGCTGTGTGAAGAGACAGTACAACTGCTGCTGGACGGTGGGGCAGACGTCAACGCGACCGACAAAGACGGAACAACAGCACTGCACGAAGCAGCAAAGAGAGAGAATGGGTTAGCAGTGCGGACACTATTAGAAAGGGGGCCTGATCTTCATATACAGGACAAAGACGGAAGGACAGCATTGCACGAGGCAGCGAGGTATACAAATGAGACGGCAGTGTGGCTGCTACTGGAGAGGGGGTCTGATGTCAACGTGAAGGACAGAGAAGGGCGGACGACACTGCATGAGTTGACAAAGCATGTGGGTCGAGATGGTTATATGTCCATATACGACACGAATAAATATCGTTGTGAGGAGACGGTGCGGCTGTTGTTAGAGAAGGGGCATGGAGTTAATATGAAAGACAAAGACGAGAGGACAATAATGCATGAGGTAGTAAAAAATCAGCTGGAGGTAGTAGCACGACTGCTTATATCTAAGGGGGCTGATGTCAACGCGGTAGATGCAAATAGAAAGACCGTACTGCAAGAAGCGGCGAGCTATACAGGACGATGGTCGGGTGAGAAAGGGGTACAGGAAGAGATAATAAAACTCTTGCTAGAGAACGGGGCTCGTGTCAACGTGAGGGACAAAGACGGAAGGACAGTGCTGCATTTTGCAGCGGGGAGCGGGTGTGAGGCAGCAGTGCGGTTACTCGCAACTGACGAAGTCGATGTCAATGCGAGGGATAAACATGGAAGGACCGCGTTACATGAAACAAAAAATCAGACAGAGGCAGCCGTTGAGCTGTTATTGAAGAAAGGTGCTGATATCAACGTGAAAGATAAAGACGGAAGAACAGCTCTCCATGAGATGGCTGGGTGGGCTCCGGAGAACGTGATGCAGCTGCTTTTATCCAACGGGGCTGATGTTAGTGCGAAAGATAAAAACGACCGAACGGCGCTGCATGAAGCTGCATTTCGGGGGGAATATGGCAGCCCGGAGCTGCTGTTAAGTATGGGAGCCGATGTCAATGCGAGAGATAGAGATGGGAGAACGGTATTGCATGAAGCGGTAAGGGGCAAGCGCCCAAAAGCCGACCTCATAAGGCTGATCTTAAATGGAGGGTTTGATGCCAATGCGACCGATGAAGACGGAAGGACAGCATTGCATTGGGCAGCGAGGGAAGGGCATAAATCCATAGTGCGGCTGCTGTTAAATTACGAAGCTAGTGTTCACGCGCGAGATAAGTATGGAAGGACGATACTACATGAGATAGGAACCTTCCCCTTCCTAGGAAGGGAGATCATTCAGATGCTATTTGAGAGAGGCACCGAGATCGATGCGAGAGATGAAAACGGTGTAACGGCGCTGCAAGTGGCAGCAAAGCACGGGTTTGAGGATGGTGTGCGGTTTTTGATAGACAAAGGTAGTGACGTCAACGTTGTTGATAAAGAGGGACGGACGGTGTTACACTACGCAGCGGGCCCAGCAATCGTGCGGTTATTGTTAGACAAGTGCCTTCATATCACCATCACCGCCAAAGAGAAGAATGGATGGACGGCTCTGCATGTGGCAGCTAACGGAGGAAAGGTGGACGCGGTGCGAATACTCCTAGAGAAAGGATTTGATATTGAGGCCAAGGATAAGGATGGAGCAACACCGTTACAGTTGGCGGTTAGAGAAGGTCATGACGTTGTGGCACAGTTGCTGACCCTACATCAAGGATCGATAAATACGCCGACTCAAAGAAATATCGAAAACGTCGTCACCAGTGGCAGTTTATGATTGCAACCAAGGTACGTCAAAGTCAATCGTCTTTGCAACCCAGTGGTATGTTATGGCTACCTAAGTAGTTTGATAGCGTATCATGTAACCCGCCAAACTATATAATTCGAACCAAACCAGTTCCCTTGGCGGTACGGTTCGGTTCCGTTTATGGTTTAAACCGACCCATGCCATTCTCTATTCTTATAACGATGCCTGCTTACACTTATTCTATAGACGTCACCTCCACACCCCCACAATATAAATTGGATTGGTGATCTGGACAACATCATCTTATAGTAGAGAATGTATGGAATGCTGTTTATGGATGAGAAACTGGGCAGAGTGTTAGAAGAGAGCTTTGGGTATATAGGGTGTGAGTTCCAAGTATATAGTAAGTTGAGCTGAGGATATAACCCAGTGGGTTAGCATCCGACGAGGCTCCAGGGCACTTGCTCATCGGGTGGGCAAGCACGCCTGCAGTAGCAGGCATACGGGTGGTGGGGCCCAGAAGAAAGTTAACTTTTTTTTAGATGGCTGGTGTTCAAACCTCGATGGCTTCATTCATTCAACTTTCTTTTTTTTCCCTCTCTTTGCCTTTTGGCAAATTAACCTCTACTCTAACCCTTTGATCAGTGACCAATGTAATAGCCTCCAGTAAACTGATACAGACGCTATCATCGGGTACAAGGCATGCTCGTGGGCGCGTACCCGTCAGCTTTCTCCCAAGAAGAACGACGCAGTATCTGATGACCTAATGAATGAAATGCTAGAGAAAACGAATATCAGTTATCTAATACTATCGCATTGATCATATATTAGGTCATCGAGATATTCCCATAAGATTATGCTTTGATATGGCAGGGCCCAGTGCTGTACTTTGACATCATCATCCTCACGCGTAACTACGGTTTTCCTGTATATGACCTTGTAATATTAATATTACCTGCAGAGTCCCTTATGGAAGCAAATTATCTTTGGGCAGTAGAACCATTTATCCCTCACCAGCTTCTATCACCTTGCGTTAGACACTCCCTACTCCTTCTTCCCCGCCGTATTTGCAAAGATACGGCGCGGGAAGACAAGAACTCGATGCTTGAATTCGAGCTCGTCATACTGGACCTCATACTCAGAGATCCCAATACTTTCCAGCCACTCCCCGTAGCGCTGGCCGACTACGTGGCTGATTGGAGATAAAATCTCCGGAAGCCTGCCCGTAGTCAAGGTGAGGGCTTCGTTCTCGTACAGCGCCCACCCTGGAACCTTGAGGATGTCTCGACCTTGCAAGGATCGAGACAGAGCCTCGCACTGTACGCGCATCGCCTCCGCCAGCTCCTCTTGCTGGCTGCGCATCCACTCTTGGCAGGCAGTGTCAATGTCTGCCTCTGCCAGCACCTCTCGCGTTTGCTGGATCAGACAGCTAAACGTCTGCGCCAGATCAGCGCCGGGGACTTTTGCGACGGCCCCGGAGGCCGCGCTCCCCACTTCCTTCTCTTTCTTTTGCCCCTCCGTCCTGACTTCCGCCAGGACCTCGGGGCCTTGTTGCTGCCGCTTTGCCGCCTCGGATGCTCTGATCCAATTGATAACGGCCTGTGGGATGTAGGGTGCCGTTGTAGGAACTGGGGGAGGCACCGGAGAGGACGGCCTCACAGCCCTAGGCTCCATACGGAGGCTTAGTGGTGGAGGACTCGTCCTTCCAGCACTCCCCGCGGCCCCGGCGACCGCAGCGTAGCTGAGTCCAGGGACTCGCATTGGTGCCGTGTAGGCTTGCTCGGGAGTCTTTAGAGCCTGCCCTTTGGTTGGGCTCGCGCTCTCCTTCTTTCCCTCCTCCTCTCTCCCCTCTGTCTTCTCCCTCGCCATCTTCTTCTCCTTTGGAGGGGAGCCACCCTGTAGATAGCTACCACCTCCCGGACCTCGGCGCTTGTTGCCGCGTCCTCTCTTTCGTTTGCCGTGAGGACGAGTGTCGGCTTTGGCTTTGCGAGCCACTTTCTTGAAGCCGTCGCATACGACAGTAGGGTTTTGTTTGTTCCCACCGTTAGTGGAAGCCATCGCTGATGCTTTGGCAGTGCTGGACATCTATTAGGTAGCGGTAGGGCACTGTTAGCGAAATGGATTTGAAGGAGAAGTTACCATCATAGACAACGATAAGAGAGTATATATTCATCAAATTTACTTTGCTATCTACCTCTGCGAATGCAATTTTTGTGGAGGGGCTTTTTTGTATCTATCCGCTAATGTTAGCAAGCATCCTAAGACCAAAGATGTAGTAGTAAAACTGAGAAGATGAAGGTAGGATTTTAACGTAGAGGAAGAAGCTGTTGTAAACTTAAAGGGAATTCTGTAAAGCATATTTTAGATGAAACAGAGGGAGCAAGGGATGAACGAGTTATGCAAATGGACCTACGATTCAGTGTAGATGTTCGAGCCTGAGAAGCTTTATCGAGCGTATCGAGATGGTTCTTCTATTGATGAAGTATAAAGAAGGGGAACAGAAGAAAAGAGAAGAAAGATTGCGAGTAAAATAAAAATATATACAGATTTGTGGGCATGCTTCACGTCGAGGGTTTGCACGGTGCGTGCAGTAATCGTGCCAGTCACACACCCACTATGCGGTGGACGTCACTACAGCGAAGCGTGTAAACTACAATAATAAAAATCATCCAGATAATGCCCGAGCTAGCCGGCTGGGTGACACCAATCAATATAATCTACACTGTCGTTTCTTTCTCAAAAGACTCTTAGGTCTGAGCACACGCAAGTCCCAGACATCGCACCACCTGTGGGAGACAATATCGAGTAGGAAATGTTGCATTTTGCGTGTTGTCATCTCGACCACCTACCGATATATAAGGGCGGGTCTGTCCAGGTCTATGTCCTCACTTCTATAGAGGTCCCGGCCACTTAAATCAAAGCAATTCAAGAGTAGAATGAATTTGGCATTAGCCAATCTCCAGTGATTAATTCCAAAACCCTGTTTATCTTCGGGGTCCTTATCAATTAAAGCCATATCCCTTGCGTGTATTTTTACCAGAGCCTCTGCTTTGTAGAGTTGCTCATGGTCCACCTCTGCGCACCTCCCCCAATATACAATATAATAATAAAATTCCGATAAGAAGATATCTGAATTCCAACCCTCCAATAGAAACAATGCAGGCAAAACAAAATCAAATGCCATGCTTGTGTGTGTTCGCTGAAATGCTTTTCAAAATGCAATAAACCTTAACAAGAACCAATCATCGAAGAAGCGAAACCGCAAATTAAAAATCATTAACCCCCAAATCAACAGTCTTCCATAGGTCGAATAAAGTGGACCTCCACATCATCCCATAATCATTCTCTTCACATGCTCAACCGCAGCCTCGGTAGCCGCCTCCACCAAGGCCGAAGTGGTACCACTAGCGTGCTCTCCTTCTCCGGCAGCTGCAGCACCGTGCGATACTCCTTCGTTGGTTCCCGAATCAACCTTCTCCGAATGCGGCTCCGGATTGGGGTAGTAAAACGCGGCGACGGCAACTACAAAGTATATCATCAACAAGAAGGTGCCTTCCAGCCAATTCGTCTTTCGATCTCGAACAAAGTTTCCGACGACTAGAACAGCTAGGAGTAGCGAGAAGGCCATAAAGTACTCAAAGTTAAGATCCATTTCGAGGTTAGCTGCCCATCCAACAATGACGACGATTGGGGCGACGAGGAGAGCGGTCTGCACAGTTGCACCGAGGCAGTGGGAGAGGGCCAAGTCCATTTGTCCTATGATACGATAGTTAGCATTCTATCCAAATATAACCTAGGGGTAATACTTTGAAAAATAACATACTATCCCACGCTTCGTCAATAGCCGTCAGATGCTCCGCTGCCTTTTCGATAAGTGGAACAAGAATCAGACCCATAAACGGATCCGAGATTCCACGCGTCTCGACGATAAACGGAATCTCTTGAACCATAAAGTAGGCACAGAAAGATACGAAGGTCAGGCCGAGAAGCGTCAGGAAGAGAGCCTCTAGCAGTGAGAGCTTGCGACGGTAACGTTCTTTGTGGCCATCTGCGTCTGCCTCTTCCGCATTCTCGAGGACATGATGGAATGTTGTGCTGTGTGTTTTGAGCTGGAAGAAAAGAAAGCTGCGCCATGAGGTACGTATTAGCTTACCATAAATAAATATGGTGAAGGGTAGACTAACCAGGCATATGAAATAAGTAGTCCGATGCTAACTATGCGGCTAACGTCGACAACCTTAAGTGACGCAGCATGCTCTCCGACGTCTGATCTGGGGTACACAGCTTGGTAGAACTGACTAGGGAGGATAACCCCACAAGCGCTAACCAGCAATGCAGCACCAGCAACCTCCGTGACATATTCAGCGATCTCTTGCTCGCGATAGGCAATACCACCCGCGAGAAAGCAAGCACCAGTAATCAACAAGAGGTTGGCAAGCATGGACCCGAGAAGTGCAGCGCGAACGACATCGAATTGCTTGTCGAAGAGCAGGATTATACACACAATCAACTCGACTACGGCCCCGGTAAAGATTTCAAGAGTAGCGCCAATGGTCTAATTATCACAGTATATATTAGCGTCTAGAACAGCCCAGCAGCTAAGGCATATAAAACGCCCTCTTACCTTGGGTAACTTGGATTGCAGTTCACCACTTGCAAATGCTAGTAGATTACCACTCGGGATCATGCCAATAAAGTTCAAAATAAACACAGCAAGCGGATGCGTGTCTCTGCTGGTGTACCACAATGCAATACCTGCCGGAACAGCGGGAAACAGAATGTTGCTCCAGGAACTCAAAGTCGAGGTACTCTTAAAGGTGATCTTTGTCGCTGCGAATGGATTGAATCGGTGGTGTTTCGGATGGGCACCTTTCGCCAGTTGCTGTTCATGTTTCTCTTGTGCTTCCTCGGGTGTGAGGCCAGCAAAAACGTCATCGCGGGTTTTGCGGCGGAAAAGAGGTCTCTTCCAGAGGTTAGGGTCGACGGGAGCGGATCCGCCATTCGCATTGGAATCTCGAGCGGCGGGCTCTGGACTTGCTGGCTGTCGCGGAGTACCGCCTTCAAGGTCGACACCGGTCGACATGGCGAGTTATAGACGATGTCGTGTTTGATTAAAGAGTTTGTTAACGAATGGTTGATGATGCACTGATGGTACCAATTTCGGATTGTAGATGATTGATGTTGATTCCGTTATCGGCTCTGGCGCTGGCTGGCGCACGAGTACGATATCAGCTGAATGCGAATTTGTCGTGTAACAAACGGTGTTGGCACGCAGACGAGCAATGTGACCTGTCCCAAGTCAGCACGAACCCAAACGAAATTAAATCCGATTGAAATGCAATCTCAACCGAACGTGAATCGAACAGAAAACTCCACAAACCTCCTTCCTTCTCCTGAGCAATGAAAAGATTCGCCTCGTGAAGACAATGAAAATAAAAAGGTCCAGGCCGGGGATTTTAAACACCCGAAACTCACTTTCCCCAAATAAAAACCCCTCGACCGCAGACAGATTAATTGGAGAGCCTAACCCAGGGCTGCATTTGGCCAAGAATCCAAGCCAGCTCTTTGAGTGGATCGTGACTTGCGAGGGCGCGCCAAGTCCCACGCCAAAAGGGGGTACAAAACCGGGGACTGCTGTCACGCTTCAACTTCAGCTGCGGATTGAATTCCAAACGGACACCGAAGGGGAGGATGGTAGTATATCAAGAATGAGCTATGAGGAGGTATGAATTGCGGATTCGAAGTGTTAGCTCCTCCATGGCCTTGAGTTTTCGGAAGCTTATCAATATAAGCATTGCAAGCACCCCAACCAAGCAAAGCTTGCTGTGCTTGGGTTTCCTTGGTTTGACCAGACGCTGTCCGTCTCATACCCGGATCTGTTGTAGCATCCCATCAAACACGCAGGCCAAGATTTCATGACGACATGGGAGGCTGTGATTGGCCGGCACGATCTCCATTCCTCGTGTATCGTGTATTGTTGTGTCTAAAGGTCCGACGTGGTCGGAGGGGGGTCCTTTAAATCTGGGGATATCCTGGATAGCCTTGCTGATAATATGTGGGTTTTGGTAACCGCTTTCCTCCTTTTTCCAAAGGAGATGTCTTTTCGACGGGACTTCTGCCTGCTTGTTGACTTTCGGACTTACGATCATCCACAGCTTCTTGGCACCGCCGCTCAAGCCGCCCCACGGTGCACTAAACCAGAACCAGCAACCGGTGCAGTTCACAAATCCCTTGGCCGTAGAAGCAATCTCCTCAGCTCAAAAGATACCGTGCATGTATGTGCCAATGTTAAGATTAATTGGTCGTGCTCCCCATGTCTGGCCTTCGTTCCTAAGACCCGCAATTCGGTGCTGGAAAATACTTATATTCTATCGAGAGCTCACAGTTAGAGCAAACAGATACAGCGGCAGCACGAATAGACAAGGGCGGTCGTGAGGTGCCAAATGAACTATTCGAACCCCCCGCCACCATTTACCAATTCCAGTGAAACCACGTCAGATTATCGCCAAAGATAGTACGGAATTCTCTGACTACGGAAAAGATTTTTAACGATCACTAAGGAATGGATGGCTGATAGGTAGGTCATGGCAACCAACAATTGAAACTGCTGGATTGGATGAATAACTGGCCAAGCAAAAACAAAAAACTGCAACGACGGTCGTCAATTGCAAACACAGCCAGATTAACACAGCCAAAGGGATCAGGCTAAAAAGTGCTTAGGCTTTAAACCCTTTAAAATTGGTCAAACCCACCCAGAATATATCCGTTGAGACTCACTAAAATACCAACGGACCTGTATCCAAACCAACCACATTGCGAGGGAATAGTACTAAAAGTGAAATACAGATTACCCAGCCTCGTGGCGTTATAGATTAGAGAACTAGAACTGGCGCCAGTGACTATGACAAATCGGTTCATTATTATTGTTACTTGCAACCCTAAACCCAATCGTATAACTTATATATTTCGCATCTAATAGCCTCGATTTGGGAGTAGTGTGAAGTGTCACTCATGATCGAATATTAAACCTAGCATCTAGCGTCGAATCAACAAGCGTACATGTGCATACTTTTTTAGTGCCTGATAGTCCCTCCGTGAACGGGACTACAGGGTTCTTAGAAGGTCATTGATTCTGGCCAAAGTTGAACTCAAAATCTTCGCCTCAATTCGTTCCCTCTCGAGAGAGGGTGTGCCCGACTGGAAGGAGGAATTTGCCCGACCGAAACTTCCCAATGCGGAAAAATTGCCCGATCTGGCGCGTTGTATTTGTGCAACGTGAACTCCCCGTGGCCGACGATGTATGTCGATGAAGCCGAGGATTCAGAGTTCGGGTCTGAAGATCAATTGAAAGCCTTAACTGCAGCTCAAACAAAAATAAAAAAAATCGGGAATGGCTCCTGCATCGAAAATTTGTCCTTGTAACATCTATCACGTAGCTGCTGGAGATATATGGATAGCGACTCGAATCGACATACTACTTAGTCAGCGGCTCTCGAGTCACCATGGCCGGTTCCCTTCCCCTTACAGACCCGATATTACTATCATGGATGTGTCTGGTAGTGTCGTCGATGTTACCGTTGGCACTCGCAGTCCGCCAGCAGGGTACGCCGCAGTATACGACTGTCACTCTCTACGAAACTGTCTACCCCGTCGAAACCGTATACATTACAGATGAGTCTGAGCAATGCACCTGTCTCCCCAGGTGTGAGCAACTGTCATGGAGAACACCACTATCTACAGCTGCCGCTGCTTTGCTATTATCCGCGGCTGAGAATGAAACTGGTAAATCTGCAAGTATAGCAGTGGAAGGCGGCGATAGTGCAACAGGGTTGTCGATATCTGACCTTGCAGGAAACGTTAACCTTAACACCTTGCTGGACACGGCGAGCACACAAGGCAATATCTCAGTGTCAGATATGGTGCAAATTACCACCACAACATCAACATCCCTACTACAAGCCAGCATCACGATAACTGCATTGACAGGGCTCAATAACTTTCTAATAACTACGTCATCAGCTGATGGAAACGACACGACGAGTTCAAGTGCCGTCGCGAGCATCGCTGCGCGGTCTAACTTCCTCCTCCAGCGTTCAGGGACCGAGGAATATGCGCAACTCGCCGCCGAAGGACCATTAATGCTTGGTCCTGTCGTAGCTTCGGGATCCTCCACCTTTGCGGCCTCTTTCGCTCTCTCAAACCATGGATATCTGGCTAGCGGCGATGATCCAAAGGATATAGTCTTCCTCCGTCTTGCGGATTCCGGTTCAGCCAAACGTCAGCTAGGGAGCTCTAATGTGTCCTACTACAACGTCTTTCATGGGCCGAAAGTATCGTCCGTGCTTGCGGGGGATCTTGCTTTCAGGTTCATCATCGAGAATGGAACATTGGGATTCAGCTTCGACGGGAATAAATTCCTGTGGTATGCGGACAACTCGACCAATTCGACATCCAGGCTTTATATGGCGCCTACAGGTGCAATGATTCCAGACACGTTCAATCAGATACAGCTCTCGAGGCGAGGTTCTGGCCCCTTTAGCATCTCGCATACGAGCACCTCTACAAGCACAGAGACCACAGAAATATCTACCAAAGGCGATACGGAGAGCATTGTCATCTCAGCCCCGAAACTGGATATTGCCATTCCTTCGATCACAACCGACATTTGCCCGGAAAATCCAGACGTCACACAGGTTTGGGAAGCCATCAACTCGATTTCCGAGTATACACTCGAGGATTTTTGCTCGACTCTACTCAACTACAATACCCCAGTAACAAGAACCAAGACGTTTGCCAATTCGACAAAAATTGCAAAAACCACCATTACAAAAGTCAAAAGTACAGAGACAGAAGTCATTACCACTTTCACAGGCACCAACTCCATAATCGCATCAACTGAATATATTGCAGACGGCAACGGAGATAATGACCTCACGGAACGACAAGATGCCACCTCAACGATCGAACTACCCTACGAACTAGCCTCTTTCTGCGTCGTCGACATCAATGAAGCCTGCTACCAAGCAATCCAGTCCCCAGAAATAACCTCCATAATCTCCTCTCCAATCATAAAAACATCCACAAAGTCGATCGTCACCGCCATCACCAACACCACAACGTCAACCCTCTCCGCAGCCAGCACGGCTATTATCCCAAACACCACTGAAATATCATACCCAGGTACAGGCTTCATAGTCGCCGACTCGGGTATATACCGCCTCTGGTATCTCTACTGGCTAGACGACCCCTCCGCCGCATTATACCTTCGCTCCGCCAGCAGCGGTGCCGTTTTCTTCACCGCCGAATTCCGGCCGAATCTAGAAGCGTACCGCATATCAGCAACCCCTTACAATGACGGTGAGACATACTACATGTCCATCATCAGCGGGGTGCCGACAGTGAGGGATTACAGCATCGGCCTTCGGACGCTTAACGATATTGATAGTGATGAAAGCTCGGTGATGTTGTATGCGAACTATGATTGGAATAGCAGGTATATCAGGGTGAACGCTAGCTTGACGGGCACCGATCGAGATACAATGTTCGGGTGTCCCGTAACGATAAAGGGTCAAATTATGTCACAGGTTAGGCTTTATCGGGCGAATGATGGAACGATTCCGAGGGATTGTCAGGCGTGGAGTAATCTTATGTTTGCCGAGTAGTTGAGAGTAATTTTTGGATGTACTATTTGAGATCGATCCTTTTGTATTCCGCCCGAAGAACTAGTCGGCTTCTGCTTTTTTAGAGGCTTGCAGAGGTCGAAATCCAACCCCATATTCAGTGGGTATGCTTCCTAGTAGGCTTAAGTATGAATAAATACAACAACCAAGACACCTTTTGTCCAACAGAGATCGCTATTACTAGTTTCCTTGATCCAAATATGAAGCGTAAATTAGGTAAGAAGTACACCCACCGACGTCGCGACATCCTCTAAAATTCGAGTTCTTCCACGCGGCTATGGTCAAGATGTGGTTGGCTCGGAATCGGGGGCATCATAATCCTAGATACCGTCCACTCATCATCCTCAACGCACATTTGAAATGCAGCAGATCCAGCCGCGAACAAAATTAGACAATACAGTGGGTGGCCCTCAGAAATGCCCTTCGCCTCGAAAGCTTGGATCATCCGTTCGAGAACTGGCTCCGCATATCGAACGAGGCCCCTGTCGGTCATGACTTCGACGGCAAGCATTGTAAGCTCAGAAAATACTACGAGATCTGAAAAAGATGAGCTTAATCTGTTTATGCCTTTTTGAATAGTATGGAGCGAGCGGCAGTCATCCCCAGTAGCACGAAATAAAACTGCATGCAACAAAGCCATCTCGCCCCACCCCGCCGCCATATCGGAATCGGCAAGCTCGAATTTAGTGAAAACATGGTCGAAAACTTGGCCTAGACGCGTCGCGAGCCACAGAGCTAGAGCGAGTTCACCTCTTTGTACCCACGATTCAATCGCCAAGCCAGCGACTCTTAAACTCTGATATTCAATGGAGTTTATATGTATCGGATATCCATCTCGGGCCATGTAATTTTCCGTTAGCTCCTTAGCATAAAGGTTCAATCGTCGAATATCATCAGTCCGTCCCATTTTATGCAAGGTTTCTTGCTGCAGGCTTACTACAAAGAGTTTTTCGAGGTTTCGGTCCCACTTGTAACTAACGGCTTGCAGACTGCGTAGCCATTTCTCTCCAAACTGGATGGCATCTGAAAGATAACCGTGCTCCATGAACTCTCTTGTAATAAGGGAATAGATAAACGTGTTACTCTTGTGGGTTTTGAACAATGAGTATACTTTGGATACAAGATAAGCAGCATGTAGACGAGCTGATCGGAAGTTTTCGAGCTCAAAAGCTTGCGAGAAGTTCAGGAACGCTACTAATGTCGTAATTGTGAAATAGTGTGTCAACCCGTAAGTCGCGATGAAATATGGCAGATGGATTAGCTGAGCTCGGAATTCAAATATCTCGCGATCGTCAGTATGATAACATTTCTGTTCTAAAAGAGACCATAGATCTCTACAACAGATATAATACTCTGGGAGCATTGCCTCTTGAAAACCAGGTTCGACTGGGACCATGTTTTCATAACACAGCTCTGATCCTTTCTTTTTGAGCATCCAGCAGGCCATCTTACAGTCTGAGGGGTCGTAGTTGGTTCCAGCGCAGAGATATTCGTACATATTATCCTCACACTCCAAGCGAGGCAGCCCTGTATCCTGCATGAATACTTCAACTTTGAGGAGGAAAATTGCCGCAGCTACAACAACGAGTTCAATCCATTGGTCTCGCTCCGATATATAAATTTGAGAAATCTGGCTGCAGAATTCTTGGGGCGACAATAAATTAAAGTCTGCTACCCAAGTCTCCTGAAACTGTGGTTCGGGTAGTCTAGTCACGGATTCGACAATGTCCTGGGCTAGCGATTCCATCAGCTGAAGCTTACCCTTGGTTTTCTCGTCCCCCCGAGCGTAGTTAGATCTCTCCTCGGATAAAACGCCGTATTCTTTGGGATAATTAAAAAAAGGCGCCCCCAAACTCTTCAAAAGACCAGAAGCTCTCTCGTCTTCGAGTTTTGAGTCGGAAACCGAATTATTATCTGGGCAATCTTGATCGACCAGCTTTCTTTCCCCTGGTGTCGTTTGCGGCAAACTTTCTACCTCTATAGTGTTTGAAAATGTGCTCCGTACGTTATCGACTTGACTATAGGCCGCTTCGCGGCCCTGGACACACTGGGAAGTCGTTACCAATGTAAAGTTATAGGTATCCGTAGCGATGGGGTCATTCATTGGTTCATTTGAATCGATGATTGGGGTTGTCGCCATCACATCAGCGGGCGAAGGTACAAATACCCCGGGACTAGATTCGGCAGCTATATGATGATATACATACTCAGAATATCACGAAATAGACCTCCGCATAGATCGCTAATTAAAAATTTAGAAGATACTGAAAAATGACTTACCATCGAATTCTTTGCCATCACTTTCTCTTATGCGTGACAGCTGGCTTTGTTTGACTCTTTGACCCGTGTCTCCGAACCTCCATCCTGTTATGATCTTTCCCTTCTCTTGAGCTCTTTTCTCTGTTTCAAATATGTACTTTCTGTTACGCTGTCGGATATTCCGATCGCTCAAACCCCAGTCTTTCAGTAAGTGCTTGAACTGGTGAAGTCTAGAACGACCGATTAGTTTCACCATCTGCATTCCCACAGGTAAACACCCATATACATATAAACGGACACGGTTAAACTGCGGTAAAGATACTTACTCGATGGATACATTCTGGCGCCAAAGATCTGCCAAAATAGCCTTGTGCGGCTGTTCCTTCTTGATCTCTGCCTCAACGAAGCTACGAATGCTATTCCACGAAGCCTTCGGCACCCATCGCCGTTTTGTGGTATCCGTCCCAGTGCATTTCTTGATGCGGAAGGCTTGCTTGCGAGGCATAGTCGACGCTTAGAGTAGAAAATACCGGTCGCGGGGCCGAGGCCGAGCGTCTCTTCGTCTAATTTATGGGAACACAATATCGATATATCGAGTGATTGGAAGATATTTGCGAGAGAAAGTTAACAGCCTCGTTTGGTCCACGCGAAGCTATGAAGGAGACAACCCAATTGTGCACAGTATACTGTCGGCCGTCTTTGCTTTGGAGCTCTAGGATAAGAAACTACCTAGGTATGTTTGTCTTTGAATACGGATTCGATACTCGAAGAATGGGAGTCGGGGGCCGGGGAGAACTAGCTGGATTTATACGCCTCCACGCCAACAGGTTGACAGGCAATTATTAGACGCGTTGAGCCTCCCTCGCCATCAAGGTGTGTGAAGCCATGCGGCTTCTTTGCTTTGCTGTCGAATCAAAGGACTCACAACTAACCAATAACACAGGACCAAAAGTCGAAAACTTACGGAGCAGCCAATCGTCAAACAGGAAAAGTAGAAAACTCGAGATACCAGCCAATAAAGTGTGTTCAAAAGTTCAAAACCCTAAAGGCAACCAATCGACGGGCGTTCTCTGAACAGCTGATATCAGGTGCAGAGGCCTGCATGTCTTGGCACACCCCCTTCATGCAGTGTTCGGCGACAGACAGGAAGGCTGCTCTCGCATTGATCCGTTTAACCAAAATGCCACACTCAACGCGATAGCTTGGGACAGGTACTTGGAATTGATATGACGATGCTGTCATTTGTAAGTAACTACAGCCTAGCCTTGTAACATACAGTAGTACACTCCTGTTGTATCTTTACACAAGTACTCATACATTAACTCCCACCCAATTCTGACCCATTCAATTGCTTAAAAGTAATAAACACCAAAATCGCTCTCCTTCCTCAGAGCCTTCACATACTCCGTTGCCACTGCCGTCATCGTCTTCCACGATGGATGTAGCTCATCCCACCACATGTACGCACTCGGGTTAGGTACCCGGGTATCCGACCACGTCTGGCATGTAGCCCAGGTGTCGCATCGACTCGCGTATCCGGTAGTGTTGTACGGGGAGTCCAGATAGTTCTCTGGGTGCGCGTAGATATCCTGGAAGAGGGCGTTTACGTCGAGCAGAGCAAGCTTGGCGCCACGCAGCTCATCGGCAAGTGCGGGGAGCTGGTATTTGAAGATCTGGTTTGCGGAGTGGACATGGGTGCCTATTCGCTGAGAGATGGCTGTGGTGTTGCCACCGAGGAATGTGTCGCGTTCCGGGAAGTAGTGCTATCGATTCGACCAATGATTAGCTTCTCGAACGTCTGCTTCTTGCACTTGCTAGGCTGATCAATTGATGTATTGGGACTCCTATCTACTTACGTTAGGCCCGTTTTGCGTATACTGTGGCGCACGCTCCAATGGTACCACGTTCAATATGATGAACTTCCTCGCTCCGTAGTCGTACAAAGTCCTCACTTGCTCCGCTACACAGTCCGTGTAGTCCGGGAGGGTGACACCGGGAAGGTGTTCGTCAGTAAGAAGAGCACCATTCCCCAGGTCGTTCGTTCCAATCCAGATACCGAACACCGTCTTATCCGGATTCAAGTTGCCTGCACCCAAATATCTCGTTATGGTGTGCTCCTTCTTGAATTGCGGCACCTCGTACTCTTTGACAGCCGGGAAGTTGGCATTGATGCCCGCCCTAGTTCTCTCATTAGCACCCATCGCCAATCGATTTCGCACATGATAGATGAGCAAAGAAAAGGGCTCCTTACAGCCATCTAGGCGTCAAATCATTAGAACAGACCGCACCGGATACGGCATAGTTATACAGCGAGTATCCAGTCATGTCGGCAGCAAGTCTCGCCCACGCCCGCGCGCCATCCGTAGTACTATTCTTAGTTGCTTCGGAGGGCATAAAGTTGTCGGGCGGGAAAGCACCACCATTGCCCTGCATGTAACCCAGCCGGCCTTCGTCCGTGTACGAATCACCGAAAACAACCAACGAATTCACATCTCCGAATCCCTTGTGGATATCCCGGCGCACCGCGCTAGCCAGCGAAGCCGTCGTCGCTATCGTGAGCGTGAGAAGCGATTTGTACAGCATGGCGATTCAATTGACCGATGACAGTCGTAAATGACCCTCAATTGATTTGTGAGTGAGCAAGAAACTGCTTGAGCGCTGCGAGAACCCAGTTTTTTTTTTTCCCCTCTGGGTGGAATGCAGGATAGTTATACGCGATCGCCGCCACTACGAAGGCTTTTCACCAAGGCTTGGAACTCTGCAATTGCTCAATTCAGCCGAAGACCAGGAGGGCCCCATCGCGTTGGGAGCAATTGCTCCGGTTATTAAGGCGATTTAGGCTTGATCAATGGAATCCAGTCGACCCGAAGTGAAGGTCGGAGTGGCAGCCATTAGTCATTCGACCGCGTATCATGCCTGGGTAATTGTAAAACTGAGCCAAACTCAATATCGAGGGAGGAAGGTTTTAGGTAACTGGATGAGGATCAACCCAGTTCATGACGAAGCTTTTTTGAGTATCCCGGCAACCGGCTCGCCAGTGTTTCCGGGAACAGGGTATCTCTCGTATATAAAAAAAATGCGGGGACCACCCGGACAGTGCAGCCGTGATTCTGAGCGTGGATGTTGCAGTTTTGCCGACCGATTTAGCCTCGCGGGTTGAGCTTTCGGGGCAACGGAGCTTTGGAGGTCTTGGCGAACAGGTTTTGGGAACGCATCGATTCCGCGATCCAGGGAATGGTGTCGATACATCGATGAAGCTCCAAGTTATGATTCCTGGTGCTCGGGTTCTGAGATATAAATACCAGAATCGATCGGTTCTAGAATTCTAGGCATCATATGTGTGCACATATATGCATATACCTGTAACTGGCATGTTCCTTACCTGACTTCTAGTTCCGAACTAGGTGTGTTGGACTGTTGTGCCTGTTCCGCCAACGAATCGGCGATACCCGTGCCCTGTATCTATCTAGCTATATATTTTCCCCCTATTTAACAGGGAATGAAATCTCTTTATCCATGAATTCTTGCTTTACTCGCCGAATTTTCAGGTCAATCTTATAAGATTAGCTGTTCCAAGCAACCAATATGGCCATATGGGATGTGTGCCGCAAAATGGAGTGGGGTACGAGTCTGAAGATATTGCACCAAAACTTGACCCGACTCGTGTGTACCTGGCCAAAGGCTTTGTTCAGTATATTATTGGTACAGTTTCTTAGACTAACCTAACTTCTAGATCCTTCAAATCTATAACTCTTGCATCCTGCGATTGTTGTAATGACCCAGGTATCATCTTACCGCTACAACTTGGCCATTGGAAGCTTAAGCTGTCCATCTGTCAATAAAATTCGGGCAGCCCAAATGTAAAGATAAATTTTGGAATTAAAGCAAAAGGTATATACATACTCCATATATATACTCTCCCAACTAAAAGGAGGCTAAGTGACAGTATTCTCGATTGCTCGAACATCATAATACTTAAGCACTATTATAAAAGAGATTGTGTCATGATCTTGAGTACCCCGACAGGGAACAGGATACATATTATGAACTATTACAACTATTCCTCAGGACATGTAGCTCACGGGGTAGGTGGCTTACAATCCAAGAAAACGGAAAGCCTATTATCAGAAGTAGTGGCTTGGATGATATCTTTATCGATCTTACTAATACGGTAATATCGATGAGCCATCCAGTGTACTCCTCAATACAAATAAGAAACAATTCGATCTCTTCTTTTCCTTGTCACTGTAAGGAATACATTTGGGTGTCACTAGTAGAAGATTCTAGACGCTTGGACCAAGCTCCAGGACAGGTGCCGTGCTCGAGAATTCCCAGGAACAGATGCGATTGGGTGTAGCACCGAACCTAGCAGACTCAAGAGAGAGCCAAAAGCCAGTGCCCGGTTAATATGGCTGCAAAGTAACAACCCTCAGCTAATAAATAATAGACCAAACCCGGATCTAGGGTGTCCCACGTTGTGCATGTGGAGACAAAGAGGGGCGTTGCATGGAATGCTTTTATAAGTACACGTACGGTGTGTTTGGCTTAGTCCCTTACCACTAAACCGCAAACAGAGATTTTAAACTGTGTTATATCTGGACAAATTGATTATAAATTGGCTCTTTGCGTCCTCATTTGCGTAGCTAATTTTTACTAATGTCTTCCATCGATCTTGCGCTTTGCTGGTGAAAGATTGCCAATATCAATCGGGGAACAAAAACTAGGTAGCTACCCATTATATATGCACTTATGCAAGAAAACTTGGGAGCTAGGAAGTTGAGAGGAGATCGATATCTCGTCATTTCTATGTACAATATAGTGAGAAGATTAGAGCATGCAGAGTAGAGTCGTAAATTAACTATAGCAACAGGCAGTTAAAGGTTGACCAAGCTATATGAGAAAACAAGATACCAAACTCCCAACGTAGCTAACAAATACAATGCAGTGGTTGCCAAAATGCCAATAAAACTTTCAAAACGCTAATCCATCTAAATTATAAATTCCTAATTATACCTTCTCAGTGGATGAGGGGACCTCGTTCGCTGCTGTTTGATTCGTTTCCGGCGCTTCGCTTCCTCGCCCAAAGATATCCGCTGCCGTTATGGTCCGCATCCTATCATTCAACGACCATACCGTCAAACAGGCGAAGATCAAACCGGCAGCAGAAAATCCCGCAGACATAGCAAATATCCGATCGTAAGACCTCGCATATACAGCCCGGACTGCCTCCAACTGCTGGGGTTCCAAAGTTTTAAGGATTTGCGACGACTTTAGCAGTGACGCAAGCTGTTCCGGTGCCAAAACACCAGGTAATTCATCCTTAATCTTTTGATGAAGGATGGCAGTGCCGACAGCTAGCGCGACAAGGCCGCCAAGAATCCGGGTCATATTCTGGGTTCCCAGCGCGACTGCTTCGTCTTTAGGGTCGACGATGAACTTGACCAGTGCGACGCCGAGGGGCATGACCAACCCCATCCCTGCCCCGATTAGAATTAGAAATCCGTATGTTTTGGCCTTGATTTCATCTCCTTCGCCGAGGCTGCTTAAGCCGGCAGAGCCGGCTACGGTCAACGTTGCACCAATAGCGAATAGATAGTGCATATGGTGGATGAAACCCCTCAGGGCTAGACCAGGCGCCAGCGAGAAAACTGGCGAGGTGACCAGCATAGGTAGCAAGAGAACGCCGGCTCTTATTGGGGAAACGCCGTTTACGATCTGGTATCGTTGTGGGAGAGTGATGATGGTGACGTATATCGGTGCACCGATAGAAAAGGTAGTCCTAATAACGCGGCAGAGTCGACTGGTTAGCTATCGCTGTCATTGTCTCCATCTACAACTTGGGCTTTCGAGAGGTTGTAGAACAAGTGACTTACAAGACCATGAAGGTAAAGGGAAGCCTCTTTAATAGTCTTAGAGGGAATATCGGTTCGATGACGCTCGATTTTCTCGCAATATAGGCTTCCCAGCCCGCAAATACAAAGACGCCGATGAGACCACCAACCAAGGTCCCGATGATTATTGAATGGCCCCAAGGGTAGTCTGCACCGCCTTCTTGCAGAGCATACACAATGAGAATCGACCATGCTACCGAAAGAAATCCACCGATGAAATCTATTCGGCTGACCGTCTGCTTATTCAGTCGGACCCCCCCAACGTTCGGGACGGCAAACCAAAGGATGGTAAATGCGACCGCAACACCCGGCCCACTAGAAATTGTCAGTACAAAGATCTTACAATACTAACAGTCAAGTCGAACGAGATTAGGGCCTCACTTGAGATAAAATATCCATCTCCAGGTCGATCGCTCAGTTATCACACCTCCCAGCAGCGGACCGCAAATGCTCGCAACAGCGAAGACACTTGAGATGCCACCAGAGAATGCAGCGAGTTTGTCCTGTGTGATTAAGGACATCATGAGAATGAACGCGATACAATAGATCCCGCCACCTCCAATTCCCTGAAAGGCTCGAAGCACGATCCTGAACAACGTTAGTTCGACGAATTTGGTACCATACATATACTACGGAGGGATACTTACAGTTGATTCATATTCTGGGCCGCTCCACAAGCTATCGAGAAGATAAAAAAGATGACGTTCGCGGCGAGGAACATCGTCTTGATGCCCAAGATGTCGCATAACTTCGACGACAAGAGTAAAAAGCCATTATATGTTAAGAGATAGGCGACGACTATCCAGCTCGCCCGATTGAAATCGTTAAATTCGCTGGTTATGTCCACCAGACTTGTCGCTACCGCAGTTGTTTCAAAGGCGGCAAGAAAAAGCGACAACCAAATGCTATGTTTTGATAACGGCCTGGGCGTCAGTAGCTCAACTGTGGCCTTTTCCATGGCCCACAATTCAGGGGAATTTGAAGGGAACGTACCCGCAGCCTACAATATACAATCTCGTGTTGCTTAATTTAGGTGGATGAGCCTGTGCACTTTCTGTCGATGACTCGTCGCTTTTTCCATTATCGTTATCATTGTTATTATTTTTTTCCAAAATTTGTGGTGTATCTATTCCAGACTCCAGCGCCTTTGGATCTTGTGTGTTGCCGAGAGCCTCCGAAGATGTGCTCGTTGCGCCCGCCATATCTAAGAACCACGGCCGCGGTCTGCGAACGTGAACGAGCTAGAATTGGCTTAAAATACTCTTCAAATCTATGTGAGGATTGTATTGCAACAGCGGAAATATGGAAAGACCATATGATTAATAAGGGAGAGGTCAGCGATGCCGTCAATTTTGAACGACCGAATGCTCGAGTTATTATATACGATTAGATCAGTCGTGATTTAGCCTCCTCGGGGTAATTTATCCCATCGAGAGGACGTTTTAGCGAAGAAAACAGTCCCTTTGCTGGTTGGGCCAGCGGAAACCCCAGTCAATACGAGCGAATTTGGATAATTCTAAAGGCTGCCAAGGGTCTAGAGAAAGAAAAATTTCCATATTCACTCGGGTCGAGAAATTCAGTAGTCAAGAGCCGCGACAGCGCTAACACATGGGCATGGCAGCGCTGACAAAGCTGCGTTTTACGCTTTCTCTGCAGTCTGATGACAAGAGGATACGCATCTCTGACCCTCATGCCGCCCTTCTTCCACGCCATCCCGCTTCTGGATGAACGTTACGAGTCATTTCTCCAGTCTTGGGGACTCGTGCAGAGCCCACTCGGTATCGGACGACAAGAGCCTGACTGCGCGGAGTCCGTGGAAATGCTCCTTCAATCTTAACGTTAAAGGGTGCCCAATGTGCGTATGCCACTCAAAAATGCTATGGATTGCCTACCTTTAAAAATGTCCACAACGCCACATTATCCCCCGGAGACTTCTGCGGGACATTTCTTGGCTCCGTAATAATAAAAAACCGTCGGCCTAATTTTCTGTCTCGTGGCAGGTAATAAAAAGCGAAGATGGTGTTTCCTTTAGCGAGTCCCCGACTCGTACTTGATACTGATTGGACGGCGTAGGCTAATATCCGACTTTGGACCTTATCTTATCAGATCACGGTAGACTTGCGTTCCGACATCCGACAGTGAGTTTCGGCAGATGCCCAGCCTGCTGATTGATGGCCTGCTTAATGCAACGTCGTCGCGTCCGTTTTGTGTGACAGGTAGACGCCATAATGCGTCGCGTATACAATTCGAGGAATGCCTGCATAGGTATATATATTATTGGAAGTATCGAAAACACATCCTCCAGTAACCGACTTGAGGTGGTTTTCATCCCCCAGATCTAGATCTGATGATCGAGCTTAAATAGGCGAAATGCAGGCATTGAGGGCTTCCCGTTGCAGGGTGGCCATGAGCGTACCAATTCTTCTTCAAGCTCAAGTATATCCTGAAGCGGAGATGTTGCAAACTAGGTACAGGACGGATCGGCCTGGCCTCCTAGATGACTCAGCAAGGCCCGGTGGCTGAGAATCCTTATGTCAGTCAAAAGCGCACAATCCAACCGGATACCCCGCAATCCCCGTGTAGACACCCATATCCAAAGAACCAAATATCCGGGAGCTTGACGATACTTACACGCAAATATATATATAACCCAGGTCAAAGACCCCCGACCACAATGCCGGTCACTCTATATCCATCCAGCGTTGAGCCCGAGGAGTTTCAATATGCCTCCTTCAGAGCCAAAGATGCGGCAGGTATCCTCCGACTGCCCCTTCAGAAGGGCATCTCCCACAAATGCAAGGAGATTTTCCAGTCAACATTCACCAATGATCTCATGAATTCGCGCAACATACATCCATCGTCGAGTTCTTTTGTCAACTCGGCGATGAATGCCTATAATCACCATAACCACCTGGTCATTCGACCGGACGATGTATGGATCACAATCTTGACGCAATTCTCATTTTACGTCAATCGACATGCGGAGGAACTTCGTTCGATGTTTGTCGCCCATGAAGGGAAGGAGGAGTTGGTAGTTATTGCTGCAGGAACGCGCTATACCGTAAACTTTGGTGATTTGACCCTTCAGATGGGCAAGTTGATCGAAAAGGTCGTTTTAGACCCAGATCTGCGATCATGGATTGTTCCAGAGTTCTCCACTTCAGAGCCCAATGACAAAATTGTGGCAACAACGGTCATGATGGCTACTCTGCAGGCCTACTTTAGCTACACCATGATGCTCCGCTGTGGCCTCCCGAGCGTCACCTTGCTCGGAGAGAAAAGCGATTGGGAAGCTTTGCTGCAAAAGGTCGACAAGCTGGACACCTTTGGCGAGGAGACGACCAGGTTTGCTAATCTGCTGAGGCCGATCCTAAGGCGATTCGTAATGTGCTTCGAGGACCCAGAGTCCCAGGAGGTCAAGGACTTCTGGCAAAGAGTCGTCCATCGGCATATAGGCGGCAGCGGTCCAGTCTATCTGAGCGGCTGGATTACTTCGTTCTGCTTCTGGAACCATAAAGGCGAAGTCCAATACAACACCACAGGGCCGAGAACTCCGTCTGCTTTCTGGCAAATGGACCCACTGGAGTTGGATGGACAAAAATATGGGATAATCGAGGACAAGGATGTTGTTGGAGGGTTCGCTTCTGTTCCCGTGAGGCTAGACGACAATGGTGAAATTTTTGACACGGTGATGGTGGCAGGCATGGTTGCTGTGGAGTCTCGGCCCACTGTGGAGCGGGATGAGGCTTGGGAGGCACGGAACAGAGAGATAAGGGCGGAAGGGAAAGACTACGACGGTGCGGTTTCCTCTGTGATCCAACCGATGCCTGGATGGTTCATATTTGATACCGGAGAGGCAGAAGCGGGGGCTAAGACTGAGGTCGAGGACCTCATCAATCGCCGCCACTACATGCGGATGTAATTTATCGCATGCATCTCATTTCTGTTACCCGAGCCTTTTTATCTCAGAATGATGCTGTGGCTTTTCGGCGGACTAATCCGAGGAAGATTGCATATGTTAATTACATAATTTTGGTGTTTGAATCCGTGGTGTTTATTTTGGTTCGTTCACGTGTTTTGCTGTTTATTCCGCGGTCGCAGCCGCAATTAATTGAGAGCCGTCTCAGCTCAAGTGAAGCAATGGCAGGCTCGCAAGATCTTTTAAGAACACCATCCTTGTGCACCACCGTGCGCATGTTAACGTTGGCGTCGGCCCTCCCCAATCAAAACGATGCCTCAACGGCAGACGGCTCGTCGAACTTCCCATTCGAACTTCAGCTCCAAAGTTTGCAGACTTAGCACACCGTTCCCTTCCCGTTTCTCCTCGCCTGTTCGGCAAGCGGGCCATAGCTCAAGGGCTAACTAAGCTGTTTCCCACGGTGTTCCTCAAAGCTTCAACACAAACCAGGAAATTGATCGATCTAGATCTCTCCCTTTTGGGCCTTAGCCTTGCAAGTTCCCGGCTCGAAAGCCAAGAAAATTCGAAAACCAGCCTGGAATGAGTGAAGAATAGTCACGCATATATGCACATCAACCGCTTTGTTGGTGACCTCGCCCACCCCTGTGCGCGTTACAGAAAGTGCCTCGCAGATTGTTCGAAGGTTCTTGTTGGCATCTTTCAATGTTGCATGACGAGAATAACGATCGGCGATGCCATCTACGACTGTTGGATGCGGCACATGCCTATTTTTCCACTTTCAGTGAATTTTCATCCAGTCTGGTATCGCCATTTTGAGTTTTTTCTACGGCAGGCGAACGCCCTCGGGACTATCAGCCGCGCTGAAATGTCGTGCGCCCACCACGCATCCGACCTTAACTTTTTGGTCATAGTGCGATTTGATACTCAGCCGAAAATGGCCACCATCGACGCCATCGAATCATAAATTTAGACTTTCCATCGCCAAAACATCATTATTTGGGACGCGTGTGGATGGCAATGGGGGTGTTCTCGAAACTAATTCCGATCGCCATGTGCCCCTGCTCTAATTTTCCAGACGTGGGTCCCCTTGAAAGGAAGCCCTAGGAGGCGGGAAGTACAGCTCACAGTGTAATGTTGTATGATGTATGTGTATTGTTGCCCCAAGATGACTTAATACGGTGTTCTGGTGTGGGCAGTGACAGCGGAACGCAGGCCCTCCAGCTCAACTACGCTATGACCCGGAAACGATCTTGGAGGGGCAATTTCAAGTCCAACCTGAGAGAAGTTGCAATGGATTACACCAACTTGCATATCGTAGGGGCGCAGTCTACCTATCAGACATCAGACCTGTCCCTGGCTTGTGCGCTCGTGATACGCAGTCGTTGAGACCGGCAGGACACTTAATTATCCGATCCCGTCTTTTTGAGTTAGTGGCACCCTTTTCCAAGGCCGCCATCCTTCGAAAGAGGAAGAAAAAACAATTATGATTATCGTGAAATTAGTCAAAGAATTGACATGCATCCAAGTTGGAACAAAGGCCTCCCGCCGATGTTATCGCGCCGGAAACCTTGTTCGATCTAAGATCTGGTGCCTGGAATCAAATCCAAACTCTGCGTTTGAACTTTGAAGTAAGTTTTGGTTGGGTTCTCGCAAAAAGTTGTAAACGTCTACTCTGCTAAAGCCGAGGTTTAGCTAAGCTCTCTCTCACTTAAGCTTCCATAGCTGGCTGGCAAGACCCTCCTTGACTGCGTCTGGTACGTCAACTCCAAGGAAACATTCCACCTGGGAGGATGTGGCAGAAAAGATCAAAGCGGGAAGCCAAGCTGCAGAAGCTGGCGAAGAGAGGGCATCATCTATGGATCCACTTTTGGCGAGCTAACAGGCTGATTTGGTCAACCGGGGGAGAACCTTCACGTTGCACAAGACTAGAAAGCTTTTAGGCCTGGAACATTCCGCATTCTCCACGAAAACTTGGAAAGACCCCAGCAATTTCGTTTTTTCTAAAGTCCAGCTAAAGAGAAAAAAAGCACAACCAACTCTCAGCTGTAGCATCTTATAATTTCGAATTCAACCCTATGTTACTATCAGCCCAGATACGCTCGGAAATATTGATCTTGATATCAAACTGTGTTAATATGGCTTCGCAGGGTGCATGGGGTGGCCCTTGTGGCCGATCGTCTCGTTTCCACCCTTGCGCGCCGCTTCCAACCTTGCTCATAGTTGTCCATTCATCGTGGAGCATGCGAAATTAGACTGCAGAAATCAAGGTTCTGACCTTTTTTTTTTCATGTAACTTAACTTCTTGAGCCAACTTTATAACCTTGCTTTTTCTCGGGCTGCAGGTTCCACGAAGCATGTGTGGGCTAGGTCTAGTTAATCGGCCGGGGAGGGATGCCGTTATCTGGTAAAAGAGGAGTCGTCTCTAGAACCATAAAATAAAGGCTATGGAAGCATAGCGTCCCATCTTTCCTTCGGCCTTCTCTTCTTTCGATAGTGAAAGGACATCGGATTGGAGTCTTTCGCGAAAACTAAGAGGTTCCACAGACGTTGTGTTGGCATCCCAGACCTCAACGCAAGACAGCGCTGATCACAACACGCCCTGCAGACTTGACGAACGCCCAAGTTCGTCACCTTGCACCTCCTGGCACCAGTATTGTTCGCATTTGCATTTTACAACAGCGAGCCTCTTACGCCATCAAACATCTTAACTTCCTCAGTCAGCTCTCTCCATCCATTGCAACTATCGTTTAGTTCTTTCATATAAATCTTCAGTGTCCGACGCTCTGCCGTCAGCCCTCCTTCAAAATGGACGCCAGCAGTGCCATGATGAGCTTTAGTTGGATACTCTACAGACGCCCCGCAAAATGTCTCAAGACTTCAGACAAAATCGACTATCAGAATTGCCTCAAGGGCAACTGTGGAGCTAATTTCACAGCTGTCGGTGTTCCGGGATCCCTTGGCCTCGAAAGGATCTTGCAGAATGAGACTGCTTCAGTATGTGAAATTCGAGACAGGAAAATCACCTGCGATTATTCTGCTAACTAGAGATTGCCCTATCTATATAGCCATGTTCAATGATAGATTTCCTGAGCTATCTACGTTATATCGAGCACTCTCCAGAACATCTCGAGTTCTATCTTTGGCATGACGACTACACAAAGAGATTCGAGGCCCTATCTGAGGAGGAGAAGGCAGCCTCCCCTGTTTGGAACTTCACTAAGGGTGGGGCAACAAATAAAGATGACTATTCTGCAATCTCCACCACCAGGTCCAATAGCACCTTTTCCCAAACTAGCTCATACAATGAGAAGGACATTATTTCTACGGGTGGCTCGAAGAAAAACTCCATCGATTCCGAAGAATGTAAGCCAAAAGGCCCCAAAAAATGTCTCACCGTTTAATATTGTGACTAGGAGCAATTCGCGACCATTGTGAAACTTAAGCAATGCTAACATCTCCTCCCTCCACGCTACAGACATCGATCAACCATTTCGGTCAGAGATTTCGCAGATTGTCTCCCGCTATATCTCCCCTGGTGGAGTCAGAGAACTCAACATCTCATCTCGTGATCGAGAAGCCACCTTGCAAGCATTGTCATACACCACTCACCCATCCGCATTCGCAAACCTCAAGGCTGATTGCGACAACTACCTTCGTCACCAATCCCACCCTAACTTCATCCGTTGGGTTATCGCCAACTGCACTACGCCCCGCATGAACTTTGCCTACAGCCTCGGGGCTAGTTTGCTCCTTATTGGCGTTTGTATCAGCTTGCTGCTTACCCTTACTTCTGCTCATCGTGCTTGGCGGCTCTTCGGTGCACTCTCCTGGGGTCTCGGTATTCTTATGTTAGTTTGTGCTTGGAAAGGGATATGCCTCGTCCTCTTAGCCATGAGACACCGCCGTCTCCTTGAGCCGTGGGAGATCCCGTGCGATGATATTGAAAGCGACTTTGGCAGTACCAAAAGCAGTTATGAGGACGCAATTCCAGATTCCTGGGATGATGCACCATGGTTTCAACGCGATCAGAAAAAACCATGGCTTTTCAGAGTCTTCGGCGAGGTTAGTTGTCGTCCATGCTCGCTCGACGTTATATAATGCGAATTAGACACTAACTGTACATTTTAGACTGTTCGAGTTGAGGACCCACAGGTTGTGAGACTGCAGGATGTCATTCTCATCCAGAGCATCGGTCTCGCAATCCTCGGAACCATTCCATTCATTGCTCTTTTCATGGCCATCCCCCCCGCGCATTTAATCTAAATTTTCCCCAGATCGCCAGCGTAGGCGTTATTCATACAGGAAAAGCATGGTTTTTTCTCCTGCACATATTTGAATGTACTTTCTCTAACAGAATATTGTTCATTGAGAAGAGAGCGCCTTGAGATACCGCTGGTCTTAGAATTGGGACAGTAAATCTTTTTTTTTTTTTGCCTCTCTTTTCATGAAAAATCACCGAAAAATTGGATACCCATCATTTCTTAAGCTGTTTTTGCTCTCCAAACCGCTTTGGGCGGCCCTTTCCTTCCGCTCAAACGCGCTACATTTGTGTTTCTTCCTTTTCTCTCCTCTTTTCATATTTTGCTCCTGTGAATTCGAAATATTACATTTCTTTAAAGCGGAATGGATCTTATTATCCTCTCGGCGTTTGTGTTACTAGAAGCCCTGAGGAGTTTCCGGGTTTAACTGATATTATTTTTTTTTTCATGATCATTACGCGTCTTGTATCACCTTTGAAAAGGCCATAATAAAATTACGAAAGTTGGAATTCATCCACATCACGGCGTTTTAAATGATCATACGCTCGAGCTTGACCAATGCCCATGAATAATTCTCCGTTGTGTACGAAGATCACCAGGTACGCTACCGTTTCGTGCGAACGCATATATGCTTCCTGACCTGCATTGCTTTTACTCAGGGACACCGGGACGGAGCGGAAAAGCTTATGCAAGGCCTTAAAACGTCGGCCGAGGCTGCAAGAACCTCGGTTTCTTGATAGGTGGAAGCAGAAGCCGGACGCGGAACAGACTTTTTCGTCCCCGTTATCAAGAGAGAACTTAGAATTCGATAGAGTCACAATAGGGAAATTAGGTTTTGAAGTCTAAGATACAGCCAGATCTGCGAATACAAGTGGTACCTTAAGACCGCCATGCACATCGTGGGATGTGGTTTGTGAGAGTGTCAAGATTTGGTCCTCCGAGACGCGGAGCAATTACCTAGCCGGTTTCATTATATCATCTACTTAGGGTCGCATGTGTCCCAGGGAATCAAATATCCTAAGATTATAAAAATAAAATTCGCAAATGAACTTGTATTACCTAACTACCTTGCGGTGGGACTGTGGAGTTTTTAAAAAGAGGCTCAGCCCCCGGATATTCAGCTACTGCAGGTACTACCCAATAGCTGACGCGGACCCATGCATGATTTTCCCTATTGCAAGGGATATCTCACGCAAATGGGGCCCTTCGAGCTGGCAAATTTGGCAGCCACAGAAACATGCCTCGATCGGATCAGATTAGAGATGCTCAATGCAGGGAAGATATTAATGTTTTTTGCCTGCCGGCCGGGTGCGACGCTAGCGCTGTTGCGATTGTGTGTTATTAAGGTCCGAAGCGCGAGCTATTGTTCTGTCGCGGCTTAGGACCTAACGATATGGACTTATCGAGTTAGCATTCACTTGCAACTGTTTGGGCGTGCTCACGCCCATTCTTGGTTGGATAAGGGCTAACTACAAGGAAGTAACAAGTGGGGATATTAATATTGGGATATGCAGACGGAGGTAATGGATTTGGTCAAGCTACCCCGCCTCCGCTGACGAGAGGCCTCGGCTTGGCATCCCTCAGAAGAGTAGCCGTCTCCATCTTAGTTCAGCAGAACGTACAGCTGACGGATTCGCAGTCGGCCGTTGGTCGGTCGTGATGTCATGGAGGGCAAAGGGACACCAAGCCGGATGGGGCAAGAAAACTAAATCCGATCCGACCACGCAAAAAAAAAAAAAAAAATTAATCGGCGCCAGCGCATGCGTCTGCATGGAATCCTGCGGAGTTCTGCTGCAGCCTGGACAATTTCACCGACTCGGATTCGCTGGAGTTTGAAAAGGCTACGAGATTAGTCGGTGTCAGAGGCTAGTGCAGAATGTTCCAGATACAATAAGACTGGAGGTTTTGTCCAGCAGAAGAGGAGTAGAACTGACATTGTGGAGAAATGTTGATTTGCAATATTTGGAAATATAGCATGTCCGAAATAGGGCAGCAGGTGAGGCGACATCCGAAGATTCCGGACGCTCAGTGCGAGCGGGTCATTCTGGGAGGCCCGAAGTCTAATATCTGACCATGATGACTTGTGCACATTTCCTGATTGCGGATAGCGAGGATAAGCATCATTACTGCATGGGGTCGTAGTCGAATCGAGGTTTGGATCAGTCGGTTGATTTTAATGCCGACGGCAGGGTAGCAGGCTGGGAAGCAAGCAAGCATCTGCATTCCTTATTGTTGTTGACGTTGATGACTAACTCACTGATGGCTGCCTTCCTACTTCCTCTCACGAACTTCTCCTCTCCCTGGCCTCCTCTCTTGCTTCTCCTCTCCAGGCCCATCATTCGATCCTTCCTCCCACAGCACCGGCGGTCTTAAATACACCCTCGGTTCCGCGAAGATTCTATTTCCCGAACACATCCGGCAAACATACGCATACACAACGTGTTTTTTCACCCGTGCAGAATTTAGCTAAAGGTCCAGTCTCGGAGAGGTAGCCGCCACCATGGCAAACACCACGCCTGCCCACGAAGAACAAGGCCATGCGCCGCTCACCAAGACCTTCTCCTCTTCCAGCAATGCAAGCCACAAGCGGGCGAAGAGCTTCCGCCAAGAGGCTGCGAAGGAGTTCCAGGCCCGCGAGAAGGACCCGTTAGCCGGTCACTTCGCCCATTTGACAGCAGAACAGCTAAATGCGTTTCACAACTTCCACGTCGTTCTCGCCGAAAAGGCGCTCTATACTCCAGCGAGCGAGAAAGGGCCCGCCAGCCACGATGAAGTAACGCTTTTGTATGTACCTTCTGCAGATTCCGCTACGATCCAATCAAGAAACACTGTTGGAGTGGAGTAATGGATAATTTAGAGAAAGAGAAATAAGCAAGCTAACAGGCAACCCTGGTCATTTCGTCACGGGATGCTGGGTCCCACAGGAGGTTTCTACGAGCGCGAAAATTCGACGTGCCATCCGCCGTGGATCAATTCTCCAGTACCGAGGCTTGGCGACAAGAGACGAAGATCGAGCAGCTATACGATACTATCGATGTAGAAGACTATGAACACGCGCGATCAGTCGTATGTAATCCGGCTCTAGCTCATGACCGGGGTAGCGATGAAGCGAAGCTCCAGCTTACATGAAATAATCTGCTAGTACCCACAATGGACCGGACGACGCGACAAGCGCGGGATCCCCGTCTACCTCTTCAAAGTTTCGCACCTTAACAGCAAAACTATGGACGCTTATACTAAGAGCACCTCGACCCACAAATCCACAGGAGCGAACTCTAAAACCCCAGACCGTCTACTACGCCTATTTGCCCTCTACGAAGCTATGACGCAGTTTACTTTGCCACTGTGCTCTGTACTGCCACGGGAACACTCGGAGTCGCCTGTAGACTCGACCAACAATATTGTCGATATCTCCAACGTTGGGCTGAAGACATTCTGGAACCTCAAGAATCACATGCAGGACGCCAGTACATTAGCCACAGCGCATTACCCCGAAACTCTAGACAGAATATTTGTACGTTTTTGATTTGCACTCAAGCGAGATTTAGACCGTTAGGCTAACAGTGCTTCCGTCTTATAGATCATTGGGGCCCCGAGCTTCTTCCCAACCGTGAGCCACCTACACCAACAATTAATGCCACGATATTGAACATACCATGCTTACTATCGGTTCTAGGTTTGGGGCTGGATCAAACGCTGGTTCGACCCGGTTACTGTATCGAAAATCTTCATCTTGGGCCAAGATGAGGTCCTCCCTACGCTCGAAAAGTACATTGAAAGAAAGAACATCCCCAAGAGATATGGCGGAGAGCATGAGTGGGATTTCGGAATGGACCCAGACCTAGACGACGACGCCCGTGCCGTCATGGCAGACTTAGCGTACACAACAACTACTGGCTGGACATCTGGTCCAATCCGGTGGGTTGGCGGCGACGGGGCCGGCGCACGCGCTGTTGCCGTCGGCTCAGTGAACGGCAAACGTCGCAACATGGTTATTGCAGCACCAGAGAAACTACCAGTCTCCAATGTGATGAACGGAGAGACCGGAGCCGCGCCCCTCAACATGGCTGATACACCGGGCACTATGAATGCTGATATCAGTGTTATAAGACGAGCCAGAGGTGCTAACGGAGTTGGAAAGGCCGAAGAAGCTGCTACAAACGGCGTTAAGAGCAACGGCGTTAAGAGCAACGGCGTGATGCCGGATACCAACACTATCAACGGACAGATAGAAACCCTGGTGCTGAGCTAGTCGCCGTCACCAGCGCTGATAGGGGAGGGGGCGGAAGAGGATAGGAGGAGGAGGCGGAGGAACGGCGTTCTCGAGGCGCGGTACATTGGCGCTATTATCGCAGGAAGCATAGGCATCGTGCTTACTTTCTCGTTCTTTTTGCAGCCGTGGTTAGTCGTTTGGTAGCTCTCGTTCACATGAAAGTGCTTTGGAAGCCAGCGTTGTTACATTCATTTAAGCCGTTCCCTACCTCATGCTCATACGCCGTATGCGATGCTAGATGGGAATGGTAGATAGTTAGAGTGTCTTTCGCGTGCGAAGGCAATTGCCATATCTTTTTTTTTTTTTTTTTTCCTCTTACCTTTTCTTGTACATTATGTAGCAATCCAGTTCCTTCCGATCGATATAATCTCGTTAATTGGGGGGCTCCCTGCAATAAATCGCTCTGTCGACTGACATGAGATTTAACCGAGATGCGAATTCGCGGGCCCGGATAAATCTGATAATTTAGCGGGTTTGTGCACACACCCACTATCACCCATGCGAGTGCACATGGCTGAAACGCCAACAACCCACAACATTCAGAAGAATACTTCACTGCTTGCTGAGTGAATCTATATATAGTCTCGGGCCCGGCTTGTTTCAGAAAGACTTCACGAGTTCGGTAGCGCATATAATACGGTTCTGTTAAATTAATCTTCCGCACGTCTGCCCTGGTGCGGGGACAAAATCTTATAATTTATATCTTATTATACTGTGGACATATACGGTTTTCCGGACTAGAACAAGAGCGAAGGAAGGAAGACACCTGCATGCATGCAGCAGCAACCGAAGCCGAGTCGAATCGTTGCACAGTTCATCCGTTCCCACACCTCCCTCGGGATACCCCGACCACGGCATTTAGTGATCGACGGTGCATATTCTGAAACGGTGATTAGATGGATTTCGAAGCCGTTCCCCGGATTGATTCTTCACGAGCTTGTTCTATAAACAAATATAGTGGACACGGGCCACTCTTTCTTCTATATGATTCGCGCTCGCGAATGGCAGCTTGATATCCTGGGTATATACCGAGGAGAAATACGGCTGTCGTTAGAGTAAACAGCAACGCAGGGCTATTAAAGAGACCAGTTTTTTTTTAACCTCATTGTCAAAAAGTTATGAGCTAATACATGTGGAGAAGTGTCCCGTATGGATACTATATATACACCGCTGCTGGTTATGATTCTTGTGGTGCAATGGTCATCAGCTCATGACCGACCTCGCAAGGCGTAATTCATGCTTGGCTAACTGCCGGGTGGAAGCAAATAAAAATTACATTAGCTTAAGTATACCCGCATACTAGAAATTACCGCAGATTGTAGTGATCCTTCTTATATGTTAATGTTATTTCCAGATCCGCCGGTTAATAAGCCTGTCCGTAGTGGGATACGGTATTCAGGTACGCATTGGAACCGGCAGCCGTAGGTGACCTTAAAGCTTCTATCTACATGCACGTACACCGTAAGGGATAAAAGTTGATATGCTCTAGCAATCTCGAAGCTAGGGTTGATAAGGGTTAGGTATTGGGGATTACCGATGCGCACAGGGCTCTTTCGGACCCACTGATTAAGTTCAGTTTGGTGGGCCCTTGGCCGTTGAACACCGTCTCTAGTACATGGCCATGTCGGGCCCGACTAGATAGATCTGAAACCGAGGTCGTGATATGGACGACTCTAAAAATATAATGTCGGAAAAGTACCTGAATCACCAATACCATGCGATAGGTTGAACCCGTCCGGAATGGAATATTTCGCTAGGGGCAGCCCGAGCGTATAAAGATACCCCACCGAATAATGCCGTGTCCACAGTAATCCAGGGGGCTGACCCTCACGCAACCGAGAGTATAACCTACTTCCAAAGATGTGCCAAGTTTATCGGTTTATCGAATTAGTAATTATAATTGATCTCATGTCCGGAGGCGCGGATATAGATAAATATCAGACGGCACCAGACTGAACAGGGCTGGGAGCCCATGTACACAGATGTGCTTGTCTTACAGTCGCACCAAGCGCATGTGGTTGTCGATTCCGCTTCAATCATTAACATTGGAGTGAATATTTTTCCCGCTGCCGCTGCATTGCATTAGCATATCTGTTTTGACGAGAGTCGGGCCCCATGCGACTCCACTGGACTTCAGCCGGCGAAAAACTTGTAAAAGAAGATTTTACAATATCCAGAAATGCTTGTCGCATTCTCAACGGAACTACATATATATTTAGCTCCTTGACAAAGTATAGTAATGGCATGTGGATGGCTATAAAGGGCCTTCATCGACACCGGCCTTTGGGTTTCTTCAAGTGCAAAGTCAATCACCACTCATTTCACGACCAGCCTTCAATTCTTACGAAACTTTTATTCGCTTCTTAACTCATCCCATAACCGTATACCTTGCTCCTTCACGCTTAAACTTCCTCCTACGCCTAAGTACTTTTCGAAATCCGCCGACTGGCTTTTTTAGTTTCAAAGTGTGGATCGACTAAACTATAGTCGAGTTATTCACACAGTCTAAAGCCTAACTTCACCATGGCGCCTTATATGGATACTGCCGGCATTGTTTCCCTCGCCTGTGTCCTCGGCATTGGTGTAATCGCCCTCCTTGTTCTCTGCTACAAATTCGGCTGGCTTCGCATTGGAGAACCTGCAGAGATTGATGTAGAGACTGGCACGAAAAGTAAGTCATCTTCTGGCTTTCGATCTTTCTCTTGGATTTCCCCCCTTTTTTTTCCTCAACATACATGATACTTCAACCCAATAGTCTTGAAGGATCTAGACTTGAAGCCAACTGGACTATCCATCTCGGATGGCATCCTCATGCTAAAGTATTTATGTTGCTCAACAGAGATCCCTACCGGACGCGAACTCGAATTGGCCCTCGGAAAGGTTTAGGTACTACATCCGCGGTTGAGGACGTGGAATTCGATACTGCGATACGATACGATACCAGCTAGGCTATGTTGGAACAGGACGGAAAGGGTTACGCTAATGGATTTCTTACGTTTATCTTCGCTTCTTGCTTGGTTCCCTTAGTCCGGCGTTGCCACAGCATTGCATTATGAAATCTGTCCCTCTTGTGAACTGCTGTTTATCTGTGCGTATGCACGAAGAACAAGGAGCCTGTGGGGATGCACCGATAGCTACATACTGTGCGATGGCTTTAAGGAACCTTGACCTTAATTTCACGCCCTCATTTATACTATAACAATTATTACCTATTTTACAATGTGGGAACGCAAGCGACAGCATGTGATTGACGATAAGACTGAGTTCAAAGTGATGCTCGGAAACATTTGCGAAGGCGTAAAAGCGTCCTATCCTGTTCAAAGTTCTACTTCAGAGCACTGCGGCGCGACTCACTAACGACCATAACTGAGAACCCCTCCTACGCCTCCAAACTCTATGTGGCTGGCACATAAAAAACAACTACGTTAACCCATCCCCCGACTACCCTTTGCTAGAAACCTCCTCTTCCGATTGCCCTAACGCCCAAGCATTAGTCCGACATTTGCATTTGAACCCCACAACTTTGCAATCCTGTCAAGACAACATACAAATTTGCGTGTTGGCTGGCTGACTGGTCAAAAAAGATACAACACGGCGCGTCCCGCAGTACCGCCTTGCGCCCTCACCGCCAGAAAACGTACCAAAAGTTTTCCCGTTGTCTCTCAAGCTGCAAACCGGACTTGGAGTATTCTTTCCGGATTGGAATTTATGACGCCATATAACAGACACTGCATTTTCACTGCGCTCTAGATACGTTGCATATTAGTTTCATAAGTGGTAGTTGTTGATAGTAGAGACAACGGTGCGAGGTGGAAAAGCTACAGCGCCTCACAGCCCAACGCTAACGCCGCACCGCTGCCGGAAAACGCTCGTTTCTTGACACTACTACGGGTTCGAACATTCCAACTTTGCAATCCTCGATTGAACAACTCCAACAAAAATTTAAACAGCGCAATCGTTTCAGCCACACTTGACAAGCTCTGCTCAGCCGGTATGTGCAAAATTCGTTATAGTTGGGGTACTAGCTTTGTCGTCGCGTTGACAAGATAATGTACGTCGCTACGATAAGATAACCCAGGCCATATAGATATCTAGCCTTGTGCCACTTACAATAGTAGTATATATCGACATTGACGCAGCTTAGCCATTCTTAACATTGCGGTATCAGAACCCAGCATCGCCGGACCAACAATTTGAGATCATGCCGTGTGCAAATTTCGAGCCGGATCCTGCCATCGTCGATTTGGTCTTGTGTCTGCAGCAACTATATTCTCAATAAACACCAATATCAATCATACATTATAAAATATCTGGCCTGTATACCTAAATGCTAAATGAAAGATATATTTTATATTCGTTTAATGATCTGTGTGTCTAACAAGCAATATATTTTGTGGATAGACCTTAAAACCATCCACGCCCATATAAACTCTTCCTCAGTAGCTATATGAACCTCCTCTGCCGCCCTCATATCTCCTGCTCTCGAGTCTATAAACGTTCGCAAACATAGGCATTGCGCTTCCAAGCATACGCACCAGGCATAGGCAGTCCACTTCACAATGTCTCTAGTCCTCTTGTTACGGCTGTGGGGAGTTTGGATTTTAGCGTATATGTACAGTCCCACACACGCAGCCACCACAGTAAGTGAACAGGCCACCCTATGTTCTCTAACCAGACATCGATCGATATATCGATATCATGATAGCAAGCCCCATCTACAACCATCTAGCATGGCATCGATTACAAAATCTTACATTTCTGAATCTTGCAGTCATACTCAAACACCACCGCCTCAGCCGGATGGCATTTTGCAAACTCGACAACCCTATCTACACCTACAAATTCACCAGTAGCAACACCTACTCCAGCGCCAATCGGGGCACCCTATTCAAACTACAGTTTCTACAAAGACTTCAATGACACCAATCCACGACAAATTTATATAAATAATTTACCCGACGGTGTTCAACTCGATTGGCAAAGCATTCGAATAATGTTGGTGAAAGCCATGACCTTTTTCTGGACGGAAGGGTTCAATCGTGCAGTCATCCTAGGCTATTCAATCAGCGAGCCTAAGACTAGCTATTCAGCACCCCGAAACCAGACAGAAGAGCAAACGTGGTTGGATTATGAGCTACGCCAGCCGCTGTCGTCCTACCCTTACATCGGAGATCCCTCTTATCTCGATCTGAACACTTCCCAGATTGAGCCCGCGATTGACGCGCTTGACTCACTTGACAAGTTTGGTACCCCGGTCTATTGTTGGGCACCCGCGAATGACACCACGCCCGAGGCGGACGACCGCAGATATGCAAAAGTGTTTTGTGATGGAGGCTTTAGCATTCTTATTTACACTAGCAGAGCAGAAGCAATGCGCGTCAAATGTCTTCTTGCCGCTAAAATTGCCTACGAACTCCTCTGGAATATTTATAACGAAGGAGGATCTTTGATTCCCAACACCGCAGCATCTTCATCCGACCCCGTGAAATATGTCAAAAGCTCTACAGGGACACCTTCGGGCCGGATCTGGAGGTCTATAGGCCATAGTTTTCCGAGCAATGATCCGGATTGGTTTGTCTATCTTGCCGCAGAGCCCCAAGGCAGCTGCAGTACTTCAAGCCAATTCCAATTTCTTTCAGCTTTAAGCGAACCGCAGAAGTCTACTCAGTCTCCCTCGAATCAATCTTCCTTCGCCTAGGCCAACAAGGTGTCACCTGCTATAAGTATTTGAAAATGCACACACTCTTATTGTGACGTCGTAGAAAATTAAGTTGCACATGTCCAATTGCTCTATCATCCCCGCGTTTATCCGGTCCGATTCTGATTGCTGTGCTCCCAACCGTGCAGTATATTATTACATGACTTTATTTCATCATTCCATCAGCTTGTTGCGTTTTGATCCTGTTCTCTCCCGATGAAATGTTTCATAGGACACACGCAATTGAGAAGAAGCGTAGCCTTCGACCACATTCTTCACCCAGATTTTCTATTGTAGCTTGATCGATTGCATTTATCCTCGCAAATGTCCATAAAAAGCTGCTGTTGATAGCCCCTTAATAATACTAGCATTCTGAATATCCCTTTGTTTGAATCGCTTGTGCTTCGCGTGTACATTTTGTGTGTATCTTCTTCCTATTTTTTTAGGTTAGGTGCTTGTTCCTAGACGACATGCTTGAAGCGAATTTCAACACCAAAATAAAAACTAGCCACGAGAGAAAGCGAAAGAGAAAGCCGTCATAACTCCCATTGATCCTAGCAGGTATTGTACAAAGGTCTTTTTTTTGTTTCTCAAACTCCTCAGCCTTGGTATGCAAGCAGTTTACATGATCAACTACTCCTTCACTCTCCTCTTCAACTCAACCACAGGCCCCTTCTTTGTGCCCACAAAGTGGTCATCCATCTCCCATCCGCCCTCCACGTCCTCCCCAACCTTTCTCAGCCGCTCATCAGCTGGCATGCTCACTTCAAACTCCCACACCAACCTCGCCAGCGTGATTTTCATCTCCATGAGTGCCAGCCCCTTACCAATGCACCCCCTTGGCCCGATGCTAAACGGGCAGAACGCCCGTCTCGCCTTTTCCACATCTAGTTTAGTAATCGTACCGATAGAAGGGACGACCTCCCCTTCAATCCACCGCTCTGGGATGAACTCATCCGGGCGCGGATAGATGTCTGGGATCCGGTGGACAGAATAAATCGGCGTGCCGACGTCCACGCCAGCCTCGATAAATTTGCCATCAACAGTGAATCCACCAGGGAGTACTTCTCTCGGCAGGCCGCCGGGCACAGCGGGACTAAGCCGCATCGCCTCGTCAATAACAGCCTTGAGGTAGTTACAGTCATTAAGCGTGGCGCCGCTAACAATCTCCTCGATATCGGCGAAAGCGGAGCGGATCTCGCTTTCCAGCCTGCGTAGCGCATGCGGGTTGCGGACGAGCCAAAATATGGCTGCAGCCAGACTAGTGGAGGTAGTATCGCTGCCGGCAACCATGAGCACGTTGCTTTCGCTCCAGAGCTCGGGCATGGTTAACTTCTCGCCAGTTTCCGGGTCAGTTGCGTTGAGGAGGTAGTAGAAGAAGTCTTTGCGGGCGCCGTGACCAAGGTCTGTTCGCTCTTTGGCACGCTGAGTAGCCTGTTGGCGCGATTTCATGATAAAGTTCCATCGGTCACGTGTAATCTTTGGTAGGACGACTTGGTCTAGGTGATGGGTGTCAAGCGGAAGCCAAAGGCCGCACTATACATGGGTGTTAGTATTAAAACAGGCTTTCGGTAGGGATATGAACGGTAAGTGTTGTTACGCACGATGAAATGACGTTGTGCAGCCCTATCAACAAGTTCTGGCAGATGTCGGTTACCCGTTCCTTCCAGCAACTCAAACGACTTGCCAAAGCACAAGAATCCGAGCACATCAAAGGTCAAGTAATTGAACCAGTTGGCCATATTCCTTGTTTTTACTGTACCCTTCTTCTCCTCAGTGTTGGCACCGGCTACATCTTCCGGAGCATCAACCAGCTGCCGCTGAAAGAACCTGATACGATCAAGGATAAGGTCTTCCATGCCCTTCAACGCGCTCTCGCTAAACGCTTGCGACAGGATCCGACGCTTACGCCCATGTGCGACCTTATCAATCCCGGAATGCGTGTTTGGGTTCGACTTGATGGCAGGGAAAGCGGTGTAAAACCGCGCCTTACGGATCTGCTTTGAGTAGCCATAGATCTCGTGTAGCGCCGTAGAGGAGTTGACAGAGACATACGACGGCGTAACCCGCACGTGCGTACCGTACTGTTGGTGCAGGGAGTGTACCCACAGGTGGCGCTTGCCCTTCATGCCATGGTAGAGGGAGACCAATGGAGTGATACGGCAGAGGAAAGGCCCGGGGATGGAACGGGCCGGGTGGAGGAAGAGGTTGTAGAAGGCGAGAGCAAAGAACTGTCATTAGGACACCCTTGTTAGATTCCATGCACACATGTAATATTGGCGATGACGTTTTCGTTCACTCTCGGAGAGAGACGGGAGGTTAAGCTACGTACGTAGAAGAAGAAGCTGGCCAGCACTGCGGCCAGCAGGTACAATGGGCTCGAGAGTATCACGGCAAGCATGATGTGCACATATACTATATGGTCAAACAACTGACGATATAGGAGGAGATTTGGAGGAGGAAGAGGAGAAGAGAAAAGAGGAAGGGGGGGGAGTGCGGAGGTGGGAACCTTACTCCTCAAATACCCTCCTCCATCCCCCACAAATGGCACTAGAAGAGTCTAAATTTCTTCACTACTTATCACTGCTGAACGTCTCAGCTTGGATGCAACGATAATAATGCATCAATGCGAGAGCTCGCCAGCGCGAGTTGCTTCCGTTCCCTGGATTGTAGCCGGCGCAACTGCATTCCGGCATTGGCAAAGCTCCTTCTGTTTTTTTCTGCTCGCTCGGATCCGGTCCGTCAGCTACGATGCATGGTGATGTGATGTGATGAGGTGAAGCATCGCTTTGCTTCGGCTTTGGGCGGCTGGGCCGATTGATCCACCAGAGTTTATTGCGCTCCACGTGAGCAAACCCCGGATTGAGAGGCGAACAGTCAGCCGGGCTGCATTGGCCAATCAGCAGCTTCCGTTTTCAAACGGCTGGTGAAACATGTTGCAAACGTTGGATTCCATCCCGAGCAACGCGGGAACGGACGACGACGACGACGATAGATTAATATATTAGATATATTAAAATATTAATCGATAAATGGTAGGGGGAGAGGGTAACCAAACAGTGAAGCCGTAAACACCATCAAATTGCGCTTTGAAAAATATAGAAAAAGAAGAAAAAATACAAAAAGATGCCAAGAAAGCTACAATAGAAAAAACAAAATTGGCCTCGAGACCAGTTGCTGCCGAGGCAGAGAAAAAAATTCAATCAAGAAAAAAAAAAAAAAAATTAACAGGCTATGAAAACTGGGTCTGTCGTCAGATCGTACACACTGTATATCAAGGGGGGAATGGAGGCGTCAATGTCGTCTCAAAGCAAACAACGTGAAGGGGCAGTTCCCAACACTGTGCCATCCGTAAACCATGGTAAGCTCCTCAAAGCTACCAATATGAATCATCTCTTTTCCTCCATCCTGGGTGCATTCATGTGAGAGATAGTGAGTCTCAAAGTCAAACCAGGTCGACCAGGGCAACTCTGGCTCCGACCAGAGGATGTTGTAGTTCTCGTCCACAATGACCACCTCGCGGGCTTCATCACGAGCCTGGCCCTGATAGTGACCAGAAGCCGCAAGTGGAGGTGATACTGGGGCCGCGGCAAATGCACTGTAGGCATGCATAGATGCCGTCGTCACCGCAATATGCATGTCATGCATATCATGCTCTAGATGATGATCTTGTCGATATGGGAGATATAATGGTGAGGAGTATGGAAATTCAGAGCCATCCTTCGATGTCACTGGTGTAGTGTTGTTGCTGCTGCTGCTGGAGGATGGCGGGGTCAACGATGAATGCTTCGAGACCCTGTTTAAAGGTATATGGAGAGTATGGGTCTTGCGCTGTCTACGAGAAACTCCGGGAGGAGATGAAGACGAATGATGGGAGTGCTGAGAAGCCTTGCCACGGTCGCGACAGAGACCATAGATGCGCTTGGTAGCTACATCGCGGCTAATTGCGTTTTCTAGAGTATGGAGGAACCGAGCAACGTCGTCGCCTTTGGTGGGAGAGGCTTCCAAGATGCTGATTATCATATCATTAATCACATAATCTATACAGAAAGTCAGTTAGCTTGAATCTAAGAACCGCAAGAGCGAGAAGCAAGTAGAATGGGTGCGTACATTTATTATCTGGCGGGAGAGTTCGCGGGAATAGTGTCGCCCATACCTAAGGCAGTCGATAATGTTAGCATAAGGATTAAAAGGGGGTAAAAAATGCAACTCAAGACTAAAACGCACTTCGTCCCAACTCATGTTCTTGTCAAATTCAGCGGGCACATCTCCATTCTGAAAATGGTGCTTGAGATGTGCATATCTAAACTCCGTATAAGCTATAAGTCTACGAGCCTCCTAATAGACAAGTCGATTCTATGCTTACTTCAGATCCGAAGATCGTCCATGAACATGCATGCACTCCGCATACTTGACAGGATCGAACTTGAAGAACCAGCACGCGAAATCAGACGAGTTGGACACCCGGTTCTTGCCTCGGTTGTGTGAAGATGGTATGTATTTCGGATGCTTCTTGCCATTGCCGTCTTCGCCCTCGCCTTCTCCGTCAGAAGGTGGCGAACCATGGTGACTACGTCCTCGACTACGAGGGCTAGATCCCCTATACTTTGAAGAAGATTTGTTTGAAAGTTCGGCACTTAGGCCACCCTTCCTTTGTTCACGACTGCCATGTCTGCCGGCAGGAGCCTCAATGATTCCAGTGGATACGCTAGATAGGCTACGATCCATCTCTATTGGACTATGCTGATCGTAGGTGAAACCAGAACCCGCAGTTTGGTACTGTACAGAAGCCATCTCTTGAGGGGCGGAAAAGGAATGAGCCATTCTGTCGAATGCTTTCTGAATTGGTCCTGAAATTACTGGGGTGGGAAAAGCTCCAGATCGCTGACTGTGCCCTGTATTCAAACTCAAGTTCAGGGACCGGTCTGTCCAGGAGGTTTGTTTGAGATATTCCTGAAGTGCATATGAGGTGCTACAAGCGGGATCGCAGTATGCTCGGCTGGCCGACGCGGAAGAGTGATCAGGTAAAGCGAATTTGCGGGAGGCAGAGATAGGGCCTTCAGCGGTGGCGAGCGTAATCGAATCGGTAAGGAGATCTCGAATGGAGGGCGGTCTTGAGAACTCGATTGATAGGGTAAAGGACGTTGTTAGCTGATAACTAAACCGATATGCGAAATTTGCGAGAAGAAATAGTGTGAAAGAAGAGATATCTGAATAATAATAGAAACAATGGTTTGAGCAATGCAGCACATGTCAGTCGAATCTATATAGGTTTTAACAGTTTCTACAATCTCGTTATTTTTTTTCTTTTCTTTTTTTCTTTATCTCTTACTTCGCGTTCTGTTTTTTTCTTTTCTGATGTTGTAGTCTTTCGGGGACGTGCAGTCAGGATTCAGATTCAGAAGTTCGAGAACCGTTATTTTCTCAGTACGCCTTAACGCCGCCCAGCAGGCCTTAAAACACTATATATAGGCACTTTGACACTCACCCAAACGAATTTACCACGTCGGGTATACTCATGTTCAATTTTTGAATATCCAATTGCGACTCGCGACAGGTCGGTTGATTGGACAATTAAGATTGGGCTGTTACTCATCCAAGGCCGCGCATAGACAAGGAGAATGTAGCACACTATCTTCGCGAGGCAGAGTTGTGGTGGAGACAAAACGTCGGAGGATGCCAAATTCAGAATGTGTTGCGATGCAGCATGCACACCCTTCAAAGCTAATACCAGAGATAAAAATAACTTGGCAGGGCGAAGTATCGTTGAAGCAGAGCAAACAAAGTATAAAAAAAAGGGAGCTGTTAAGATGTATTCTTCTGGGACTATATGATTTCCAGCGGACCTGTAAGTGTAGCGCTCAGGAAATGTAAGAGAATATATAGTTAGAGCGCAGATTCCTGTGGTTGACGCAGATTGTGCGCTGTGGGCATTGGGGCTCGAGACTTATTCCGACTACCAACGTCCATTACACTGGGGAGCCTCTCTTTCTCCCTCTCCCTCTCCATATCTCTCTCCCTCTCTCTATGCGTGTGTGTGTCTGCGTGTGCGCCCTCTGCTCCATACTTTCCCAAGTGATTCCGACTCCGCAGTCGTGGGGAAAGTGTACCCGGCCGCGCGAACCCCGTCACAGCATTCGCAAGCTGGACCCATCACATAAGCCAGCCGAAGGTCTGAAGTCTCAGAATCTCGAGAATCGAACTCCGGGGATTTGATTGGACAACCTGCAGAAAGAACGGCTGCCAATTGGTCGCGACGCGGCCACATTCGCCCCACCCCTGACGTCATTGTCAGGGTCTTTTTTTTGCCTTCACTCCACCCTCCCTTCCTATCACTGCCAACAGGAGAATAAGCTATGAGCTTAAATGACCTCGAGAACCAAGAAATTAGATCTGAGTTTGTGTATCTTGAAGGATCCACTAGAGGGGAACCGGCAAAACGGTTCTCCAAAGACACCGGAAAGGAACCCTTTCGAGGAGTGAAGGGTGGAGACCACTTGCAGATGCTTCCGCACCCGAAAGACATTGAAACAATTTAACAGCCTTGTTGACATTTCCCTGGGTGTGCAGCGCTACTCCGGATGGTCCCGACTTTCCCTCCTCGCGGCATACTATTGGCCCAGAGTGATGCACCTCTTCGACAAAGGAAAGCATCCCCGAGAGTAGTCATATCGAAAGTTCAATGTTTAGGCATCAATCTATTGCGCCCGGACCACGGAGCTGAAATCTAGAACGGGGTCCATTCCGACTGTCACGACTTTTCAGGCCTGCCTGCCTGCCTTGTGTCCTCGTCGTTACACGTCATTTCACCATGGCTAGCCAACAAACCCAATCAACCAGCAATCCAACGTGGACGGCTGTTGCGGGTGAAATGTCACGACCTTCCTTCCCTCCACCGTCTCATGCAAGAGATCGGGAGATCTAAATTTTAGAAAATGGGTGGTGCCACTGTCTCTGCTGACAGAAGTTCTAGACTTCCTTTCCATGCAGTTTTTGTCTTTTCACCAGCATGGCAGCACGAGGGAAAAACCTGAATATCACATCCCGCCGTAGGGCGTTGCAAGGCAGGTCAGGCGTTCCCACCCTGCAGGGTGGAACCCCAAAAAATCCAACCAGGCAGACTGGGCCTTGGCGGACAGGTCGCAAAACAGCGGAGCTGCACGAAGTGAGCTGCTTCAATGCGTCAGCGCTGCATTCAATGTTCAGATGACGAACGAAAAATAATAGATGTAGCAACTGCGTGTTAACAAATTTGTCACGCCACAATTTCTACGGGGGACGTGCAGTAGGTGCAGCAAGAAACTCGAGATTTCGACCGCCGGCGTTCTTGTTTGCTCATGCGATCAAGGATGTTGACCCTTTAGACGGTTGGTCCATCTATTACCCATCGCCGTTCAAAAGACGAAACCAGCCCACAGACGACGATCAAAACCCCGTTTCAAAATTATTACATGCATGAGGCATGGAGAGATCAATTCGACCAGACGAGCAAAAGGCACCTAGATCCTTCTGCTTCATCTACAGTTGCGCCAATAGAATTATAACAATCCCTGCTTACGTACTTCTCAAATTTCGGCGAATATGCGCGAATGTATAGCCGTTTACAATATTAAACGGGAAATCAATACGAATTCTCCACAAGATATGGTTCCGATAAGGCTACTGGCTGATAGCTATCCTGTCATGGCGTAGGGCTGATCGGACTCGCAGCTTGGGGACGCATTTAAGTTTGAGAGGCTGTACAGGGCTGATGCTATTTGAATATCGATGTTATATCAGTATTATTGTTATTATCTAACGTTTTTTTGGGGGCTTTCCGTTTGACGGAAAAGGGAATTTAAAAAAAAAAAAAAGGGATGACAAGGTTGTGTTGTGTCGGTCCCTTTTCCATATCAAAACCCTGTTCAAAATTTTATCGAACAATCGTGAAAGGAAAAAAAGATAACCAAACAAAAAAAAGATTGGCGTCGCCGATAGGACTCGAACCTATGCCCCCGAAGAGAATTGATGGCCTAGAAAGAAGAAATTCTAGTCAATCGCCTTAACCACTCGGCCACAGCGACTTATGACTTGTATGATGGTAATCTTCAGAAAGAAACCTATATACTACTTTACATAACCAAGCAACGAAACCCGAAAGACCTAGTTGCGACTGACGAACCGAGCTAACCCAGGGATCGTGTTTGCGGGTCCGGTCCCCAACCTTGATCCGCAAAATACGTTCGATTGCTTTACCCGAAAGGAAATGCGTAGATCAATGCGATTTCGGGAAGGGAATTTAGTAAGAACAATGTGATTTCCTCCAGAAGGCATGTCAAGAGACCTGAGCTGCTCGCGTTTCCATTGATGCACTCACAATGCTCGCGGCGAAAGGACAGTTGAACCGCACTTTTGGATCTCCAGAGATCATGCGTGCGATACGACGGCATTTGTTTTGCCACCGAGTGAGCGAGCAAAAAAGGGACAATCGATGTCACATCTGAGCTTTTTTGGAGTTTTTAAACCAAAAGCCCCGTCGTCATCGTCATAGATGGATCTGTCTGATCAAACCGCTAAACAACAGGGTCCGCGTGGGTCAGCTGGACTTCCCAATTAACAAAACGGACAGACGAACACGAGCACGAATGTAAATTGCCCAGCCTTAATTGATTTCAAATATGCATCTGGCGTACGTCCTGTTCTTGTATATTTCCGTTTTCTATGTATCAAACTAACCAGGCGGTATATACCGAATCAAACAAAACCCGACCTGCTACAGTTAGCTTGACATTTGTTGTATTGTAGCAATTCAGCCTTGGCCATGGAGACGACATCATAGATCGCTTTTAACATGAAAGTAGAGGCGAATGAACTGCTTAACCCCGTCAAGTTAATTAGCGAAATGCAGTCAGAACACGCCACCGGAAGCACCGTTAACGGCACCTCCCCCCAATGGAATTTACATCCTGTCCGTTCCAGGAAAGAGCTGCAGAGTCCCGTGCCCGCGTGGTTTGTCTCTTTGAGTCCGTTTTCCCCAACATCCCTTCTGATCGACAGCATAGTTACCCAGGGAAGGATAGAGCTTTGAAGCTCCCACGATAATTCACCGGCAACACGATGATTGTAACAACAATTTTCTCGCAACTGCGATAAATTAGTACTCACATTCAGCGCGGCATGGGGCTCCGCTACGTTTCGGCGCATGATGATTATAACTCTATTCTATGCAATTGATAGTAGATGACGCTGGATACGAAAAGTAATAGCGTAGACAGTTATATTAAGTGCAAAATTACATACATCATTTGTCTTAGATGTGCGCATGCGCAAGGGAAAAAGCACAAGGGAAAAAGCAAAGGAAAACAACGGGTGAAAATCAAGACATTGCATTCGAACTTCGACATTCTTCAGATTAAAACAACCGTGGGGGGGATTACTAAACACTTTGCATGTTAAAAACCCAATAAAAAAGAATGAAAATGAAATGCCTTATCTGGCTACGTAAGAACGTGAAGGATAAGGCTGCGGGGGATTCGGATGTGTAGAAAATGGAACTTTCGTTCAAGCGTAACGACCAAGCATGTAGCATGATCATCGCTTGATCCTTCCATCCGGCCGGTAACATTTCTCTGCAGATGGCCTGCCACGTGGTTGAATTACACTTGAAAGCCATCTCATGAAGCAAGTTGCCTGGATAGGAGCACGCGAAAGGAATCCTGCTGCATGATTTTAGCACCCCGGATATTCCAGCGCCATGAGCTCCTAAAATGCATGATAGAAGCACCCAAATTCTCAAGGACATGAAGCTTCGTTTGATCCAAGGGTGATTCGTCAAGTCCCAACTGATAGTTGGTGAAGCTGCATGTTCCATTGAGTGCATATCGAGGCCCGTGGTAAGGGCGGTTGCGAGTTCTGGACCAGTCGAACCTAAACTGTTGATGTAACGGCACGGGATGCCTGAGATAAGTCCCACGGTCTGGACCTCGTTCGATTCTGCAAGGTTGAGGGGTACTGTCCCAGCGTGGAATGCTAAAGCCTCAACTTATGGAGAACTGTAGAATAGCCCATCCAGGACTTCAATACGAAGATTCAGGCAAACCCACTGGGTCCCGGTGCACACGGCTCTTGCGTTGTGATGTTATGTTGACCTACAAGAGCGTGGCATCAACACCAACTCTTGTCTCGAACGCCCAGAAGCCCAGCTACATCAAGTAGCCTGAACAACAGCGTGGACAAAGAGTGAGGCGACGGGTTGGCTCTAGGCTTCAAGCCTTTTATGCGGCCAAGATGGAGGTTCCAATTTCATAATCTGATACGGTGAGTAGTCCTTTTCCTCCAATAGTTTCCTCATCTAAACAAGGATATCTGAGATTTGTCCAAGCGAAGCTCGAAAAAAAGCTTCAACTTGGCCAGGGCGCCGAGTCTTGAGCCTTGTGTAGCAGGATGAACCCATCACCGCCAGCCCTCGGCGCTAGGTTATACCAGTACTCACGCTGGAGCGCCCGAAGCGACCGCATGGATATCAGGCCGTCGGCACCAGTCGATCGCTCGCCGATGTGGACGAGATAGAACTGCTGGAAATCAAAGGGAATCCTTGCGTGTCGCTCGTCCCAAAAGTATGCTTCCCCAAGGAGGTTATCGATCACTCTGATTCTGGGATTCATTGGCCAGAATGGGACTTCCGCGAGCGTTTCGTCGATACCGGCAAGCTCGAGGTCCATGTCGACCGGATTGGTAATACCGTGGTCGTCTGGGATCAAAATGCATGGGTGGCCGCTAGATGGGGGGAGAAGGAAGTCCCGTGCAATTCGAGGGTCTCGTCGGAGATGATCATTGTTGCCAACGTCGACCCAAGAGCTGTCGTTGGAGGAGGAATCCCAGTTGGTTCTACCGTTGGAGGGTGGTCGACGGCTATGGCTTGATGACGACCCAGCATCGTGGGCACGAGGCGGGGACTGTTGCGCCGGAAACGATTGAGATGCAGGATAACGGCTGCCTTCTACGGCTTCTGATTGCCACACCATTGAATGTGGACTCAGTGTGATGGTTGCGTCTCCGTCAAAGGGGAGTTCCGACTCTGCAAGGGGCGCGCTGCCGCTTTGATAGTGTTGGGCCATGAGAAGCAGCTTCTCGTTCCGGTCGGTAACCTCAGGCACGTCGTGGCACTTGAAGAGGTAACGCCACACGGCCGAGTAGCTTAGCCTATGTCGCAGTTCGGAAGGCATGCCATTTGGGAAGTGTTGCGGTAGGTGGTTGTATTTCAAGTGGTGTGCTTCTTTACGGATATCCGCACACGCGTGGTACTTGACAGGGTCGTACAACCAGAACCAGCAGGCGTAGTATTTTTTGCCATCGCTTGGAGGCGGGTCGATTGGTTGCGGGTCGCCAGGAGGCGAGCTGTCGCCGTCATCGTCGCCACCCGGAGAACCACCTCCCCCTTCAAGTGGGAAGCGACCCGGTCCCTGCCGCCTATGGCTAGACCTGCCCTGACGGTGGGATGATCTTGAAGAGGCACCGCCAGAGCCGCCGTATCCATGTGCGGGAGCGGCTCTGTAGAGCGCCTCCGCATCGAAATCCGAAATAGCTGGTTGATTGAGCCCATTCCGGACAGTTTCAGCGTCTGCGAAACCGGAGGGTCCACGGTCGGACTTTGACTTGGACAGCTTTACAGCTTTGCTAAAATGTGCAGGAGCAGAGTATCGCTTCGTTAAGCTATCCAGGACCAAATCCCCCATTCCGTCCTCGAGGACGTCGCCATTGCGCCATTTCAGTGGTCTCGCTGAACGCGAAAGCGAGTCAGAATGCCTGCGAGTCTTTCGAGCAGCGTGTGAAGATTTGCAAGAGGGGAAGAGGGAGAAAGGAAGGGAAAGGGGAAAGCCGGACGGGACAGGAACCGACAAACGAGCAGCTGGGGGTGTACGCTTATAAGTGTGCTGCAGGTCGCGGCTGGCACCAACGCCGTCCGGTTCCGACGCCTGAAGTGGGTCGGGGACTTGAAGGAAATCTGCGGCAGACAGCAGAACGGCCATTTTGGGGCACAGGAATGTAATCCCTATTATGCGTGGATGGCTCGGTAGCCTAAATTTAAAAAGGATTTAAAAAAATAAAATAAAAAACCGTGGGGCCTGGCGTTGGCTGGTCGGACTTATATATCTTTGGCGGAGGTGGAACGAAACGAGAGAGGCGGAAGAAGAAAAAGAAGATGATATGCGAATTATATATATTCAAAGAGGCAGATGGATGTGACCAGCCAGATAGGTATTTCGTGATCCTGAAAGACAGCACCAGCTTCTAGTGCGTAGCGAAGAGACCAGACAATAGACCGGGATGTAAATGCTGCTGTATGTACTGTCGCGTCAGCACAAACGCCCAACTGGCCGTACGTACTTGCCTGCAGGTACAACAGCAAGCGACAGCAAAGAGCTTCGGAGAGGCTCTTGCTGACTTGATCGATTTGGCCTGGTCTGATGTCGGGTTGCTCACCTTTTTGCTTTAACCCTCTGAATCAAGCGTTCTATTTTTCTCTATATACTCTGGTATATATAGAACTCAAGTGTATGTCTATTTTTTTCTATGCCGCTGAAGATATCCAATTTGATATCGTGTGAGATCGAGACTGCGGTTTGCAGACGTATAAATAATGCTTTGGTAACATTAAGGATATCCTGCCGTGGGAGGCAAAAAAGTATATTTATACACGAGAGGCTCTATCTATCTATCTGCGAATCATAATACATTAATCCACGTAGACCTCCTTGTTCCTTGTTCCCTGGGTTCCCGCCCGAGATTCCTTTTTCAGTCTCTCCGGTTTGTTAAAGTGGCTCTCGAGGCCGTCCTTCTTCTGCACAGCATCTTTTTTTGGGCTGATATCGTCCAAGCGAGATTCCATGCTGGTCCATCTTTCCACTTGGTTCGGCCGGGCGGGCTAGTTGCAAACCCCTGCAGGTTAACTCAGATCACATATGGTGCCGGCGGTGTTTGTGAGCCAGTGATACCAGATGTACGCAGGACATGTCGAGTGTTCAGGACATCCGGGGTGCCCGGCATACTAGCGGCAAGGCCAGGCGGCTTCACAGAAACCTGCAGGTAGGCTGTTTTCCTTTCCACCTCGTGGCACTTTCTTTTTCCTGCTCACTTATTGCTTTTCTCTTATTGCTCGTTTCCCTCTCGTTTACCTCCCCCATCGATCAGTCGCATTTTTTCTGATTGGCCGAGAGCTCGAGGCGTAGATGTTAACATGCTCACAAATGGCTGTTGCATTCCCGTGCATCGCAGGAGCCCACAAGGCCAGGCCGGTATCAACAACCGGTGGAGAACTCGGTTCAACGGGAGTCAATTTGATTTTGCACATATCAAAAAGATTATCACTCTGCCCTATTGCAGTATTGGACCGCAATACCAAGATCGGGGATATCGTCATTAACCACTATCACGCCCGAGATACATGATCCCAGTAACAGCTGCAGTCAAGCATATCGCCTTCATTATTTTGTGCAGAAGGTCATCTAAAAAAAAAAAACTAAAATGAAATGAGGATGTGATACGTCGACATGCAGACGCAGGACGGCGCCGGCCAAATACGGCTCTAGGAATCATATCTTCGTTGGTCTTGAGGTCCGCCCTGCAATCTTGCAAGCTCACCAGAAGCGATTCTCTTGCGTCGGTTTGCTTCACACGGTCAGATGACAAAGCCCATCCTGCATGCATAGAGTATGTATGAAGTCCGAGCTTGCCCCGGATTTTTTTTTTCTTTGGTTTGATCAGTTAATTCGTCAGCCACCGCAGCAGTGGCAGCAGCGCCCAGGTGACGCGACGCCCGGTTGATAAATTTAAACATCGGGGGGATTCTGGATTTGAGATTAATGGACAATAACCAAAGCGTGGTATTGGGCGATAATTAATCAATTAACTACCCGAGACATTACTCCGGATATGATACCCCGAACCGGTCTCCTGCTTGGTTTGCTCTCCCGGAGAGGGCCCCGTTTCTTCCCCGGCCTCCGAAGTTGGGCCGTCTCCATTCCACATTAAGAACATCGAGCAGCATCCCGCATCTCTACACGTGAGCGTCGATGCTGACGGAGCCTGGAGACTGGCAGACGCCTCGAAGGAGCTTCACTGTAAGCACGCAGAATTAATTAAAGCAATCGGTACAAAGCGCATGTAAATGTTTCATCCGAACTGACGACTGCCTCCATGCGCCGACGAGAACGGCATCTTTCTCCGCGAAATATGCACTCATGCACCCCCAGAGAGCTAGATCGCTGCGAGGAAGCTCATGATATTAGGACCCATGTGCGAAAAACTAAAATTGTCTCCCGTGCGCAAATTAGCGATGCCCTGAGCCTAAGCTTAGCTGAGAGAAGCTACCAAACACGTCGACGATCCTGAATCCTGCTGGTGGTTAATTTAACAATGATGTCGGCCCCCACAGTTAGTTAGCTGCGAGAAAACAAAATAGTCAGCAGCGGCTTGCGACGGGGACATGCAATAGTAGGCAGTGCGCTGCCTACGTGACGAAGTCGGTCGAGGATGCTGCGAGAATGTTGTCAAAAAAGTGGATTTCAATTTCGACACTCGACTCAGGGCCCGTAAGCACCCTAATTTGGCACATGTGCGAGTTCCCAGGTACCGAGTGCCGCCAGGATCTAGCTTTGGCGGGAAGAAAGGGGACCAACCCAGCTCAACATGGTACCAGTATCGCCACGGTTTACGTTATCACAAGGATCACATTGAGGCAGTTGGGCATTACAAAGCATGCTGCAACGTTGCAATAAACGATCTCAGAGATGTACCAGGTACGCCCGATGCTGCGCTTTGGCCGGTCGGCCCCCCATCTGTTGCTTTATTCATCATTATTTTCTAGGGTCGTTAACAAATTCATGGACCTACCGTAAGCCTTAAAAGTTAATGATGGAAAGTTTTAATTCTTTAATTCCGAGCCATCGTAGCCGCACTTCCTCACACTCCCCCAAACAGCGCTCGCATTGTAATTGGATCTCGAGGCGAACATAACACAGAGCTGTCCAGCAGTCGGCCTTATGGGAAAAGCTTAAAGTTCGAAATGCCAGCTCATTGGCCCAAACTGGCACGTCACGTCGCGTCGGGTGCTGCGAGGATCATCGTGCATGCAGTCGGGCTCCACCGGCCGCCGATGAAGCCTTCCACTCCCATTCCCAATGGATGCAAGGAAGGTCCACCCATCGGTCGCCGCTCGCACAGTCCTGTGATACCATCGCCTGCTCATCTCAATCTCAGGGGCGACTACGGAGGGGGATGCAAGTGTCGACGATGATGATGATGATGATGCGAAGTGATGCCGCAGGGGCGGAGTCACCTGGCCGCAAACTCGTGCGCTGGCAGGTTTTTTTCATTCTGCGCTGGAAGATGGTTGGCTCGTCGGCCACGTCAATCGCCCAGGCGGTTATAACGCGGTGTAATATAGACGAGACCCGCCCTCTTGGGCAACGATGGGACTCGGAGCAGGCACGGACATTATTATTCTGGTGCGATTGATCCTTCTTTTGCAGATTGTTGGGCCTCTTCTTCTTTTTCTCAGCTCGGCTGGGGGGTGGTCCGAGGTTGACCCCGCCAGATACGACAGCCTTACCGTGGCAGATGGCCCAGACTTTAAAACCGTCTGCAAGTTGCAGGTTAATTGAATGTTCTCCGATCTGCCGGAAGTAGCCGTCCTTCCTTTTTCTTTTGAGGCGCTGCTCTGGCGATGGTGCCACAACGAAGTGGTGCGAGTCTGCAGGATGGAGGAATTAGGACAGAAACCAGGAAGCGAGAAAATGGTCGACCTATCTCACTTGCTAGACAATAATGCCATGACGGGTTGGCCGTTGAACCGTTTGACAGTGAGCCTCAGCCCCATTGACTCAGAACTCGGCAAAGGCTCGCTATCGGAATCGAGAAAAAGAAAGGAGAAGAGTTGGGAGAGTTGGAATTTGTAAACTCAGCCAACAATGGCGGAGAATGGAGTCATTCCGATCAGATGGGAGAGCCAAGATCCAGGCTGGTGACTCCAAGGGTAAGCTTTCGCCCAGCCACACAGGAGCAGTTGCGATAGACGGATGACCCCCGGTCGGCGCTGGCGCCAGATTCGATCTGGACACCGATAATATAATGCATCCTTCCTCTTCTCCTTGCTGGTTGTTATTTTATAACTCTGGCGAATCGTCGGAGATAGTATATAGCTATTTAGGCTCTTCTGTCAGTTGCGTGTCCACGAGCCCCCCAATTTGCGATATCGTGATCGAGAGAAGCATTTCGAACGGCATCCATTTGAAATTAACCTCCCAACGCGGTATCTTCTCCGCTTAATCGTCCGTCTGATGGCGACGGAGCAGGAGGCAACAGCGGGTAAAAAGACCGTCCCGTATCATCAGATTCGGGCTCTGTACGACGATGTCAGTAGGATCCTGCCTCGGTTTGCGTAATCACAGCCCCGCGGGGTATCTTTAATTAACCATTCTAGCCACTCTAACCTCTCCGTTTGTGCTGTTCGTTCAGGATTCAATAACCGTGTATCAGGCGTATAACTCCAAGATAGCGGAGGCGGCGGTCGAAAAGCAAAGTCTGCTGGTTCCTGGCTGGAGCTGCGAGCGAATGACATGGATCAAGCCAAGTTGGACGTGGATGATGTAGGTCCTATTGGATGCCCCGTTTATGCCTCCTTACGTCCCTGTATACCCAAGTAGGTACCTAGGTACCTAGGTATCTACATACATATCTACATATCTATATCCATTCATGACTAGTTGCTAACACCGGCTCGCATCTCCGTCCTCCCGGATACACATCCATAGGTATCGCTCTGGGTTCTCCTACAAGGATGCAAACCAATCACGCATCCTCGCGATCCGGATAACACATGCGGACTTTGAGTCCATTCTCGCACAGTCTTCCATCTCCCACTCCAACTACACGGGACAGAAAGCGCCCGTCAGAGTGCAGTGGGACCCGGAGAGGTCGTCCAATACAAGGGGTAAGCTGCCGTACAGGAGCATACAGATTGGGATTGGACGATCTGTGGCAGAGAAGTGGGCGGAGGAAATGATCCTGAGCATCGAAGATGTGACAGAGAAAGCGAGGAACATGCATGAGGACGTGGAGAATGGTATGGCGCAGGATGAGCTGGCCAGAAAATATATCAACGAGCGGGTATACGAAGTGAAGAGTGAAGAAGTCAGGAAGATAGTCAGGCTGGACGCTGTATCGGCAGAAGATGCAGAAGACAACGGAGAAGGCCAGGCCTAGTGCAAACGCAGAGCTGTCAGACCCTATACCATGCCATCGGGTGCCTGTGAGCGTTAAGCTTTGAGAAGCCTAAATAATGCTTATCTGTACCAATTGAGCCCACGGACCAGCGGGTTGGGACATGAAGGCCGTAAAGGGATCTCTAGACTGTTTAGGGTTTGTGCAGCTAGCCAATGGCAACCAACCGTTCGGCCAGCCGTCGACGGATTCGGTAGAGTTCACAACATAGACAACACGCTGAAACAGAGCATCCAGCTCGCACGAAAGTCGTCTGTAGACTGCTCCCATAAAGCCGAAATGCCCGATGCTGTACTACAAGATAGACGATGTTATGGTGGTGGTGTAGTTTATGGTACACTCGCCCGTGCGGACGGTGTGTCGGCCATGCGCTGTCTCGGAGAGCGAGTTATTTCGATCGTCTTCGCTATCCGATAGTTGACCCAGCTGCTTCTCCTCCTCAATTAACGTCATCGCCACCGATCCATATCTACCCCTCTATATATACCACAGCAGAATAGCATCGCCACTTCCGCATCATACAGCATTACCCGAGCTTGTCCATTACGCATTTTATCTTCCATCATCAATATTATCGTTGTCGGAAACCATGGCTAGCTCTCGGTCGCCGTCAACTCCAGAGTCCTCCGGCCCAGGGCGTTCGGAACCTCATACCCCAACCCCGCTAGAAGCATCTAGCGGCTTTGTAGACCAAATTCTCACCTCTCGAGGCCTTATGACAAGTATGTCCTACCACGAACGTAGACTCGTTAACTGCCGCTAACCTAGAATCACAGCTGCCCAGGCCGTCCAGAGCTTGAGAGCTTTCGGCGTTCCCAACGATGGAATCCTTAATGTGGCTAGAAACGGTTTCAACATCCCACCAGGATCCGTCCCCTACCTTGACGGCGTGCCGGATGATATCCAAGATGTCCAAGAGGATCGGGACCTCGAAGATCTGATATCAATGATGTCACAGGCTCCTGGCTGGGAGCAGGAATATCAATCGGCTCAAGAATCCGCACCCCGCACCCCGCCTAATAGGAATAGAAGTTTCCCCCACATGTACCATCTCCAGCCCATGACTACCTCTATTCCATACAACGACCTAGATTCAAACGTCAACCGCTACGCACCTCGCCTTCGGCCTAAAATCCCGCCTTATAGGCCAATCAAGCTCAACCCGACGACCCTAGCGGTAGATCCCAAGGGAGCCGGCTTCAAGCCGCGTGATCCTTCCGTCATTATCATCTACCTAATGGGCCCCCCAGCATCCGGCAAAACCACCATTGCTAAGGCAATTTGCCAGAAATACTACTTCAAGTACATTGGAGTTGCCGAGCTGCTACAGCGAGAACGCCAGAATCCAATGAGTCCTTACAAAGCTGTTCTAGATGACATGCTCTCGAAAGGCCTGTTGGGTCCGTATAGGATGGTTCCATCAATCATCATCTCCGAAATTGTAAAGGAGATGCAGAGCGGGTTCAAGCAGGTCTTTCTTATCGACGGCTTCCCACGTGGGTTAGACCGTGCCATATACTTTGAGCAGAAGATGCAGCCCTGTGATGTGTTTTTTAACTTCACCTGTTCCACAGAGACGTCTCTTACCCGCATTGTGACGGCCGCGAACCTTAAAGGGCACATCGACATTAACGAGCTGAAGCAGCAGACGGACAAGCAATTGATAATGTACAGCAAGGAATCCGATATCGTCCTTAACTACTTTAAACGGCAGGGTAAGGTCTCGACCATTGATGCGGACCTTACCTTCGAGGAAGTGCAGCAGCAGGTGGAGCTCGTCTTGAAAACTAAAATCGTCGATGGATTCGTGGGAAACAGGAAGGAGGTTGTCGACGAGCGCAACATGCAGGCGTGGGAGGAGATCAAAGAACACATCGAACGGCAGTGGCAGACACAAGGTTACTATGATATCGAAGAGTCGGACGACGAATTGCAAGGAAATAGTGAAACCCAGCCAGCTGGGGAAGCCCAACCTGATATTCAAGATGCTGAGCATGGTGAAACCATAGAGGCTCAGCCGGTTATGAATGGCACCGCCATCAAGCTGTTGACTAATGCTCCTATAGAATCCTCTCCCAAAGAAAACGGCACCGCCAAGCCTCGCGCTCCGATGGCACCTAGTTTCATGAGCGAGCAAGATGGAACCAACCGGGTTAAGATTGCGAATGATACGGTTACTTCAACGCCGGTGATGACTACGAATATCGAGGATGACAACACTTTGACTAAGAACGCGGGCAAGACGCCGGCCCATCAACGACAAAGTTTTTTCAAACGGACGTTGGGTCGGAAAGCATCTGCTGCTGCTGGCGGCGACTCGACAACCTCGTCAGCGGGTGGCAGCGAGAGCTCTGAATGTGTTGGTGGTAGTCCCAAGGAGTCTGAGAAGAAACTAGGCAAGAGACGGTCATTTTCGCTCAAAAGTAGCGGTAGTGGGGAAAAGGAGAAGAGTGAGTGTATGAAGGGTCAACAGTAGCCGGCTGTTTTCCTTTGTTGTTTCGTTTTCGTTTCGCGATTGAAGTTGTGAAGCATTGGGTCTAGCCCTTGCAGGCCAGAGTGGCATTTTGAGCCCTGAAACTCATATTGTGTTCTTTTGTATTCATGCTGTGCTATTCTTTCCAACTATGGAATACCACGTGCATGCATATTGCGTGCTGCATCCTCGTGTGCAGTCATCTTGAGGTTTTGTTTATGTGTTTTTAGCATTTTATTTTTCTCTTTGAAAAAAAAAAAAAAGGCTACATATGATATCGGAGCTGGTACGGAGCTAATTGCATTTATGCAGGCGCTTATTCCTTTAATGATGGGGATGCGGACGACATTCCTGATACCGTTTCTGAAGATGACTTTGTTATTGTGCGATAGATAATGGTAAATAGAAACCGATGGGGAATGAAATGGAGAATTTGCTTTCGTCATAGAAATTCCCAAATATCCGTCGATTCACGATGGGTTATTTAACTTCGTATGGGGATGAAGATCGGAGGATTGTTTATCGCGGGCTATCGATATAGAATGGGGGAACAATTTAATCTGGATCTATAAAGTTGTGAAAGGGAAAAATCGCATTCTAGTGCTGTCTAATAAAAGGGGTATGGAGAAGTGAACGGGCGACCTGGTTTAAAACGGGACAAAGAGACAAAGAATGTCGGTTTGCCCCAAAGTAGTATTCTTAATTTAACCAACCACAAAGGAAACGAATACAAAGAGCAATAAAAATAAAAAAAGGGATATGGTACAGGATGAGCGCCAGATATGCTACAAGAACATCTTCCTCTTTCTCTCATCTCTCTCTCCTACTTTGCCATCATGCCAACCAAACGATCACAACTTCCGCCCCTCTCTCCACTGTCTTTCATCCCGAGATACCAACAATGTATGTGATATTGAATGTTTGCTTGCTCGTCATTAGGATTACGCCAAGTTTTACTTTTGTGCAATAAAGAAAAAGAAAAAGAAAATATTATCACCATGACCCAATGGAACCGGAAAGATCGGAAATTAAAAAAAGAAGAGAAAACAACAAAGCACTGTGTTTTGTCTAAATCTTTATTTCATCTCTTTACAAAAGCATAGCAGCCATACCAGCAACACCGACCAACAGGCCGCTAGCGACCTTGAGGGACGATGCAGCACCAGTCTGGGATGGTGGTGGTGCAGGTGGGTAGGTTCCAGATGGGGCAGTGGCGTTGCCGGCGTGCGAAGGAGCATAGGTAGCAGAGCTCAAGGTGGTGTGAGTCGAGGTCGTGACGTAGACTGGGACGGTAACAGTCTGCTTGGAGGTCGTCTGGACGGTGGTGTAGCTGGTGGTGGTGGCCTCAGAAGAGGTGGTGGAGACATAGGCGCTGTGGGTGGTAGATGGAGCAGCAGCAGTGGTGGAAGAAGAAGACGAGCCAGAGTAGTCTGGATTGGAGATACCGAACTGGGTAGAGTACTGGAACTGGCCATTGGCATCAATGATGATTTGCAGACCGTAGCCGGTGTTACCGAGGGTGGGCTTGAGGTCGGTCTTGGGAGTCCACTCGTAAGAGCCAGAGTTGGGGATCTTCTCAACGATGGCGTAGACGGGTTTGGCGTCGGCGGCCGGTCCATTCAGGAGGACGATACTGACGGTGCCTCCCTCGCTGGGGCCCCAGGTGATCTTGAAGGGCTTGCCTGCAGGAACAATGCTACCTGTATTGGGTGTGAAGACAGGGTTGGAGGACACATTGAATGTGGTTGGGGTGGTGAAGGCCGAAGCCGAAGCCGAGAGGGCGAGAAGAGTGGTGAAGACGGTGGTGAGCATTTTGATAGATTTGGTGAGTTTGTGTTGATAGTGTTGGAAGTTGATTGATTGATTTGTTTATTGATTGGTTAGGCTGGAAAAATGAGTGGACGACGTTCTACGCGGTAGAAGTCAGAATTTGAGATGCTGCGATAGCAAATAAAAAGAGCGACTGGAACTATAAACGACGGAGATAGATCGATGATGGAGAAGGAAGAGGAGAAGGAGAAGAGGAAAGGGGAACAGGAGGCTCGGGTGCCTGGGACGCCCGCAGGTTTTGTATCGCCCTCATCCTCACCCTGGCTCAGGCCTCTGAGATTATCCACACGGGCTTGATTTCCTTGCCCCTTAATGGAGCCCGGCCGGGTTCGGACCAGGAATTTGGGCCTGCCTATGGCATGCTCTCCGTGTGGGCAAGTTTCACACCGCCTATTGGCGGGTCAAGCACGGCTTCCCTAAAATGCCTGGGTGACTGGTGCAGTACCTTGCAGACCCCCCCGCGGTCTTCCTTTCTGGTCGCGCAGGCCTGTCCCTGTTTGGCAGCACATGCGCATGTCTCTAAACCTTGCCGCGAAAGATCTAAGAGCGAGAGGAGCGGGAAAAGGGAAAAGGGAAAACATAGGTAAAAGTAAAATTACGCCCAAAGCGCAAAACAGGAAGCTTGCCGAATTGGAAAGTGCGAAACGTTACAACAGCGCCAGAATCGCCGCACACAGGACAAAGTCTGTCTGTTTCTCTGGCGGGCTACCCCTTGAGAGGATACGATGCGAAAGGGGGGGGTTTGCGAGAGATAATTACTTACATTAGGATGCTTGCCCGAAATAGCAATAGCGAAATGTGGTACGCGCGGTCGTCTTGTTGGATAGGGCGAGAAATTAAAATTAATGCGGTTGCAGGTTGGTGTGTTGTGTGACCGAGAGTCAGAACGACAAACTCTGATTGGAGGAAATTGCCGTCGAGGGGTATCCCGCAAGAAACGTCAATGGAGTGGGAAAGCGGCTCCGTAAATTGGAGAGCTCGGGCAGAGGAGAGAAGAAAAAAAAAAGGCGAGATAGCGAGCGAAGGGTATCACGAAGAGGGGGAAGATATTATTGTACGGAATCGTGGAAATTGGAATGAGGGGGGGGAGGATTCGATGGCGACAGTCGATTCTTTATATCAGCAATTTCCATTCCCTCGAACACCAAGAAAGAAAAAATATATTAATATCCACAAGGCACTTCCTTTTACCCCGTTCACCGCCGACTGGAATGCAAAATGCTGCGCTTCTGGCTGCCACTTGTGCTGGCCGATGACCACGGGCGCATGCATGGCGCATGGCATGACGCCTAGTATCTTCGGCTGTTGGTAGGACGCCCGTCTATCTGGCCTCGCGACATCCCCAGCCATCCAGCAGCCATCTCCAGCCCATCGCATCCTTCCTACCTGGAGAACCCTCCCCTGCCCAGCCCTGTGACCTCCAACTGTCGCTGGATGAGCAATCGATGCGTCTACTAGCAGCTACTAGCTACCTTGGCGGGATCAAAAAAATATCTTGCTCTTGCCAACTATCCATCTTGCTCACTAGGCCACTGCAAGGGCGCCCCCCAGCCATGACATATGCATCTCGTACAGTAGTTTCTATAGTACCTTCTCATCATATCGTATCGTACCATCGATCACAAGAATCTCGCAATCGTCCAAGTCAAGGCGGCCGGCGCCCAGCCTAACCCCGATAAACACCTTCTTGCCGCAATTTCCCATGCATCAAAGCTATAAAGGACACCAAGCCGGCAGATCGATAGCCTTCTACCAGCGGAAACATTCTGTCGGCCGGTGGAATAAAAGATCCATGGACTTGGGAATACTGTATTCGGTCGCGCGATCACTCGCTGCTCCGTTCGCAATTGCTGCATCCCCAATCTTTCTCTGCATGCGCATGCATTGCATTGACAGTCAGCCGCCGCGCCGGGCGCCCGATCGATAGGAAAAATAACTACTTCGTCCTAAAACTACCACTGGGAGCGCGGGGTTGGCATTTTTCCTTGCTTTCGCCATGGCAGGCCCAGAACGGCGAAGCCAAAACGGCACCCAGGTCATTTTAATAAAAAACAACATGAAAGTTGTCGTATTTTTATACGGGCTGGTTTATTAGATTAGCCGACCAAAACTGCAGGCCGTGTCGGTTTTCCCTGTTTGGCCTCCCTCCTCTCCAGCGGCTGAATCAGCCTGCCCAGATGCCACGCCTAATCAACCTCCTAAAAAAATAAAATATAGAATAAAAAAAACAGGTGGGTGTGCTTGAGTGGACGACTCCTCCGTGGAAATCACGGCACAGTTGAACCGAAAGCGGTATTTACGTAACCCCCCCAATTGCAAGACCTCAAGGCCTCTCAACCTAGGTCAACTTCGCGAAAGATGCGCTTGGGGTTATTTCCCTGCCGTTGTTGAGGCTGTGTTACTTCGAAGTGGGTCGGTCTGCGACGAGTAATAAAATCGCTCTGGTATTAAATTGATTACACAATATTCATGCATCATGGGGTCAAAAACCCGACAGGGCTGAGTACGACCACAAACGACCCATCGGTGCATCGCCAGCCAGCCAGCCGTCGTCGCACGCGAGCAGCTGCGCGCTGTAATGATTCATGTCGTGATATCTGGACTCGATGCTTCGATACGGATCATAAGCTGATATAATATAATAATATAATAATGATGTACTGTATCTGGGCAAATACTCCCATAAGAACGGACGCCGACCGAATATTCCCCGACTGGGCGCCATGGCTATGGAATCCTCAGCTTCGTGGCAATGCCGCCAGGCCTGCTCAATGGATACCTCTTAGCATGTTGGCTGCTACTGCTGCGATAAATCAATTAAATTAAACGTGAAGCTAACAGCAGCCGGCTAGCGGTTTGCAAGTCAATTGCAAAAAGTTCCTCTCCACCCGTCGCAGTTCGCACAACCGTCTACGTTGATCTGCGCTGCATGACACGAGTAATCTAACGGGCTGCAGGTACGTGTCTGTCGACCTGCAGCCCAGCTGAAAGGAAAGGGATTCTTCTTCCGTTTTTTTCTGTTCAGCTTTCGTAATCTTATCGAACAGACGAAGGTTCCGTTGGATGAAAACGGCAATAGTTTACCGACACCATAAAGAAACATCGATACGTACCGTACGTCAGACGGCGGACATCGGACGGCCCAGGTCAGTTCAGTTCCGTTCCTAGTTCCGTGGACATTCCCACTCACCTGCGCAGCTGCGCAGTTCCGGCTCAATGCAAAAAAAAATATATATATATAAAATATATAAAAATTAATAGTGACATGCCAATGCCAATGCCAATGCCATGCATCTAAATTTAACGCGCGGTTCCCCCGTTCACCAAGATATATAACATAACATAATAAATATAATATCGTCCTGCGAAACATAAGTACTTAAATCAATGGGTCAATCAAGCGAGCAAAGCACTTGGCGAAGCAGCCTACACTATTCTAGAATTCTATTCCGCTCCATTCTATTCTCAGCTCACTCGAAATATTTTCTTGGCGAGAGTCAGAAACAAAAAAGGAAGGGCTCGAGAGAAGAGACATGCATTTGACATGACATCCAGATCCGCCTACGCGTAGGGCTGAAGCATGAAGCGAGGGAGATGTTTCTACAGTTAGCTCCCGCACCACATGTGGCTGTACATGTACTCATGTACTCAGCGCAGAATATCGCCTACCTGCATGCGTCCATGGCTATGTAAGTACAGTACATGGACGCTCGCTACTGATTGCGTGATCCACCAAATTGAGCTTAGGGGAGGGGCATTGAATTGAAGTGTCGGATTTAGCAAACTTCGAGTAAGATTGTTTATTCCTATCAACCCTTCGAAGAACCGTCGGAGAACCGTCGAAGCGCTTTGCCGTATAGAATTCTAAATGTTTCTCGATATCCCTCCGCGGATCCGCATCCGAGATGTTTACAGCAAAGCGAACTCTAAAAGAGTACTGCGCGTAGAAACAATAGAAACAATAAAAAAAAGGAATGGCATACGGGAAGAGCCGTGCACTGCCTTCTTGCATGCATAACATACAAGAATTTGGAATCCCCAAGGTCTGTTCGATATGTCTGTAAATTAATTAATCTTAATCGATAGGCGTAATAATATAATCCCTTCTCATGATAGCGACGACATATCCGAAAAAAACGCCGGTAAAACAAGGTCCAACAAACTACCCGAGTGCGAAAAGCCTCAAAAAGAAACATCCAAAAACAAAGCACCAATCAGGTCAGATTCGATAAATAGAAAGAAAGAATGAAGGGAAAAAAAAATGGGTATCCTAATCGCTGCATATACATGTACCGTACCAAACCCTTCACACGCACTCAAAGCCATTTGCATTAACCCCCCCTTTCCAGGTCCTCATATCCTGTATTCCTATTCCTCACCGGGCTCATCATTACCACTCCCCTCTCACCATTATCAATACTATCCCTTGTATGTACCTCCGCTGGTACCTGGACACCGGTGCTGCCATCACTATTCCTCGTCTTCTTCATCAGGCTGGCACCGCTACCCTCTGACTCAAGCGACACGACCACCGTAGCCGGCGTCAGTGCCCCCAGTGTTCGGCCCTCATCGCTCTCCGCCGCCATAATCGCCCTCTCGTCACTACCCATAACGGTAGCCAGCTCGTCTTCGTCGTCCTCGTCGTCGTCCCGAGGGAATCGCTTCGGTTGGCTCTCGCGTCTGGCGTACTGGTGGTGTCCATCCGCTTCTTCGTCCACGGGCGACACCCGCCACGACGGCAGTGTAGCAGATTTGCGGCGAGACCCGGCGTGGGATCTGGCGAGGGAGACGAGGTAGGGAGAGAGAACGGGGAAGCACGCGCCGATGACGTACATTAGCACTTCGGCGTTGTTGATGAGGATGAAGGCGGCTTCGGCGTGTGTAAAGTCGTCGCTGAGGGCGCCGTAGTTGTCGTGGTAGATGAGGCCGTCAAATGTGACGACACCGTAGACGTTTGCGACGCTAAGCAACAAACATTCAAAAAAGGGTGAGGTTAGTGATGAGTGAGCGTGAGATGAAGCATGAGTAGGTGTGGCATATATATATATATATATACATACCAAGTTAGCGTGCCGAGCAGGTTGGCTGCGAAGACAAGCTTCAGCACTCGTCGTTCAGCCGTCGGTAGGCCCGACTGTTGTAAGATCCGCCATGGGATCCAAAGCAGCGCCGAGTCGATGACTATGCTAAACACAATCCAGCCTTATGGACATTGAATGTCAGTATCAGGATTGTGCTATTCCTATTTTGGAATCTTGAAGCAGATTTTGGCAACGGGGGGGCGTACTCCATCGTGCTTTGTCCACCGGTGGACAGGACAACGTTTCAATGTTGTAGATGAAATTCGCTTCGACGGGTGAGCAATTGAATACCCATACTCCCGCCTGCACTAGGCCCACGACCATGATTGTCGTCGATAGAATGTATACGAAATGTTGCAGTCGGGCTCGGTGGTCCGGTATTATTCGTAGAAAGTACATGCATGTAGCAACTTTGATCATCGAGGCGATGATAAAGTAGAAGGACCAGCCTGACATCGACTGCAGTCGTAGTTTACACTTAGCTCGGATACGGGTTAATATGGGTTGAATAGTATAAACGTACCAGCCACAGGGCTTGTCTATCTGCAAAGAGTTTCGGGGACCTTTGTTAGCATTGTAAATATGACACTGGGGACAGCTGACAGCTGACAGCTAGATATCATGATAGCTGAGAATACCGGCGAGACTCACTTTCAAACGGTATATTTTCAACAAACAGCCCACTACCCATCCTGTTTGAAACCAGCAAAGCAGGAAAGTATACGCAGACAAGTATAACCTGGATTCCCAACGACATCAGTCTCCTCCGCAGGGAGCTTTTGACAATGCTTCAGCTGAACCTACACCCGCAGCAACGAGCCACCAATCGTCCTTGCCAAAGCTCTTCATTTTCCTCCATCGGAAATACGTTCGTAACCCTATTGCTATTACTACACGCAAACAGAAAAACCCCTTAAATCAGCGAAAAGATCTTAAAATAGCCGTAATAGAAGATATTATTGAGGTTGTTCTGCTAGCTGCTGCTTACTCGAGAGACTATTCGTAATACAGATGACCGCCAAGCCGACTCGTTGGTACCATATCGGCGCATACTGCTTAGGGTCGTACGGCGTGCAAGCAAAAGTCGAATTCTCCGTTCTCCCAGTCCCGATCCAGCTATAATGTGTACCGTTCCATGGTGTATATTTGTCGCAGAACGGCGCCGCCATCATCAATAGCAACAGCTGACGAGAGCTGTGGCCAGCCGTTTCCGTTGGTCAAGGTCACAGAATATATTGTGTTGTCCAGGGCAAAAAACTGTCTTGAAACGTGGGAAGGCTCGCAAGCTTGGTCATTCGGTTTGATTCTGGACTGCTTGTGATTCCTCCACTATCGATAGTCTAGTCGTCTGCATGCATGAATCCGAAGGAGAAGAAAAGTTGGAGAAATTCCCAAAGGGATCCGGATTGGAGGGCCCTGAAATTAGAGGGAGAAAAAGAGGTCCGGATAGGTTGAAGAAGAAAAATGGGGCGGGATATCAGGGTTATCTGTCTTTCATCCCATGCGCGGCGGTGTCCCCAAACCCCAGGAATCCATGGCAGCCACGACTTTTTTTTCGATCACCGGCACCAGCACCAGCACCTTGAATGTCTTTCGGCATCCCACACCCCACTGGAACGTACGAGACATCATGCAGATATGAGCAGGGTACCTCTTTCCGAGCAGTCGGAAGCTATGTGCATGGCCATGGCAAATTAGACTTTTCTGCTGCGCAATCAGCGCGGCTTCGTAAGAGCGAGACAGCTAGCTGCTACCTGGATGGCGGTCGAATTGCGCTATCGCTACCCAGCGCAGAGAGAGATTTTGTAGCGAGTTAATGACCCAAGGGCGACGAGATATCTCGATCTGGTAGGTGCGAATTCAAAGCTGCTCTTATCTTGACTTGTAACGAGAAAGCCAAGCCGAAATTCTTTTTTTTTTTGATGAACTTGCAATTAATTCCCTTTAGATTTCAAGTATCAAGTAAACATGTTTCTGTTGTTTAACGGCTTTCTAAAACTCAGCCGTGAAGAACAATGCAATTGGGCAACCACTGCCGGTGTAGGTACCTAGCCAGGTGCGCAACATTTGTGCGGCAAAACGAGCCTCCCGACCCCCTGGTTGCCTGCCGCTTCCATGCACAGACAGGGATCACAGCTTCCTATCCGGGACGGCTGCCGAGAGGCTTGTTCACCTGTTCAGTGTCTCAAAGTGGCTTAAGAATCACCAAGTGCGATTTTCACAAGGAAACTGTTAGATAATTTGAGAGACCGGTTGGGTTCATTTGTCTTGCTGCATTCCATAACCCGGAACATTTATTTTATTTTATTTTTTTATTTTTTATTCCAAACGATCTTTACCCCTCTTGCGTTGTAAAAATAAATCTTCTGTTGTTAATTTGAGTATGCTTACGCGAATTTTTATTGGACGTAGCTAGATGCTTTCGTCATCAGAGTCGCAGTTCGACGCCGCAGACCGTGGCCTGGTACGCTGTAATATAAACATACAAGCTTCACATGTCAGCCAGGGCTTCCTGCAGCTATATATATATAGATTGGTAAGAAGAGACCGGAGGGGCCTTCAACCTTTCCTCTCGATACATGCTACATTTAAGGTCTTGGAAAAGCCAGGGCTGCAGTGAGGAGGCGTATGCAGCCATATGCAGCTTCCAACCTGGGATTGTCCGCCCCGGCTCATGCATGGCAGGCAGCTACAGCCTTTGCGAAGCGAATAGCGACGCTGGGCTCGACTCGCCTGCGTGGAGTTAATCGATGACGCAGGAACACGAGGGCGGCCTGTTCTGGTAGGGTGGCTGGGAATCGAAAGGAGAAGCCGGCGAATCGTTTTCGGCTGAGATGTCGACAGGCACACGGCGAAGCGTGTGGCACGGAGTGGAACGATCTCAGTAAGGACGGTTGGGCCGGATGTTCCCTTGATACGAGTTAAAGGGAGACCCCCTCCCCGCTTCCATTAATTGTTGGTGCCGCCGTATACCTCGTATTCGTGGGAGCATCAGGTTATCGCGCAAATTTATGCTCCAGTCATTTCTGCCTGGTGTGGGAATGTGGCCATGACTCCCAGGCATCACGGGTTCGGTATCTCCTTAAGTCCCGCTCCCTGTTAGGCTTTGCTCGTAAGGATTTGTGTCGTTTTCAAGGTAGAATTTTCCTGAGGTATCGATAGGCTCAGCGCTATTTAACTTTAGCGGCATACATCAGTCTTGAGCTTACCCGCTTGCCACTGGACTCGGGATTGCCTACAGCCGTCTAAATGACGGAGGAGAATCCTGTTCAAGCTAATCGTATAATCAGCTTCGGAGGTGATCGCGTGCTAGTCATCAGCACTAACTGTGTAGGGATGGATATGAATACTCATCCAACCTAGCCGCTTGAAAACGAGTCAGGGCTGTTATCGTTAACTGCCTCGAGACTTAAGCCTGTGTCTACGATTAGAACTCAACCTCCGAAGTCTATCAGAGGGTTAGCGGGTAGCCAGCTATTTTCGATATAAGCCATTGGTTCGTTTCATATCGTCTACGCCAATGGGCTGGAGTACAGAAGGATGACGGCAGTACATACTATTCTCTTTGGAATCAGTGCTACGATCTGTATAGGCCAGAACATTGAATCCATTTGGGAGACTCGGGGCCTTGGGATTAAGGTTGGCGACCAAATTTTTCAGAGATCGAGCTTCCAGCAATTCCCTGGAATGGTCGAGTTGACCGGGATAGGCCCTCTGCGTTCTATAGGCCAGACGGAAGCGATGCATTGACTAGTCGGCTGACAGAATTTTCGGTGCCGAGGCAAGAGGGATCCCTGAGCATCCAGATTCATAGCTTCGGACCAGCGCCAGCTCTGTATAGAGAAGGTGTTAGGTGTACAGTGGTTCGCCAAGGTATATGCTGGATGCTGACTAGGCAAGCGAATATACCTTGATTCTGGGCATATAGGGTCTCCGCGTCGATAGTGGCGAATTAGAGGCTCCCCAATGTTATCCAAGTTCATCTCTAATAGCCCTGCATAGGTCGAGGGATATGGCCTTGTCTTTTGGCTCAAGTGATTGCGTTTTGACGTCCGAATATGTTGCATGCTGGGGGAAACGTTATCCCAAACGGTGTGATAATTTCGATATTAGACATAATTTCAGCGAGTATTAGTATATTTTAAATTATTAGTATCAATAGATTACTCTCGAGGGCAATAATTTATCCTCAGCTGGATGAATAGTGAACAGGTTGCAATTGGAGGTTTTCTCCGAGTCTACCGGAAGAGCGTGTTGTGATGTTACATCACATATCCCGTCTTGGCAACGGCTGCTTCGGGCGCGATCGTGCGAGAGGCTATTTCGAGAGGCATGCGCTTGCGGAGCTCACGAGGCTGACTTCTGTGGAGCATCTCAAGCGACCTTTGACAGAAGCAATTCAAAAAAAAAAAAAATCAAACCTCTTCTTTGTGAGACGGGCGGACCTTTGGTGTTGGGTTTCGAGGTAGTAGATACCTCGGCATCTACGTATATTCGATATCGCGTCTGCGTTTGTGGGTGGAGGCTCGTCGTCGGGTTTGCGCCACAGTCCTGAAAGAGCCGCCGCAAATTCGGCTGACAATGAAGACCAAGACTTCGCTCCGAGAATCAGCCGACGACCCCATACGCTAACCGACCCAGCTAGGTTCAGTCACTCCGATGAATGGGCATCACCTTGCTCGAATGGCCTCGCTTCAGGAGCTAACCCCTCTTCTACCGATCTTTGTCGATGTGTATCATCACGGCCTATTAAACTCCGCATCGTCATCGAGTATAACCTCGGATGCAGGTTTAGCTTGAAGGTATCACGATGTCGGACTCAAAACCAATGCTCCCGTTCTTGGCGGAGCTCCTAACCGCCACGGCTGCTTCCTATGTAGCATCGCAGGCCCTCAAGTCGTACATGAACGGAGTGAGTTTACCGCGAGCTGATACAACGACCTCGTGCGAATCGTTTTTGGATTGGTGTTCACGATCAAATTTTCTAATATCCAGTTTCTGCTAGAAACCGTTCCTGGAGACGTTTGACGTTCCAGCCTTCACGGACTTCATCTTATACAATATATTCAAAGTTCCGGCATCGACAGCTTGGAACTCCTTTTTGGATGACATTTTTGACGAAAAACACCCACCACTAAAACCCAAGAAGTTAAAGGATGAGGACGAGGCGAAAAAGGATGAGCTGGAGATGCCGACACGAAAACCGAAAACGAGCAAAATTTCCTGGAAGGTGGTATTCTACAAACTCGTTCTCAACCAGACATTATATTCCATATTCATCAACGCCACAATCATTGCTTTCATGTCGTTCAGGCGCCGGACTAGAGAAGGGACGATGAGTTGGGATGCGGTGTACGGCGATGTGGAGCGCAGTTTCCTACCACTTTACAAGGATGCATTAAAAGTGTGGCCACTCGTCAACGTTGTTGCGTTCGCCTTCTTCGACACGCTGCCAAGAATGAGGTTTCTGACTGCAGCCAACCTCGTTTGGGGTGTCTACTTGGTCTTGATGGTCACCGAATGATGGAATTTCAACGGGGCAACGGCACGGCACCACCGAAGCCGACACAATGAGTAATCCTCATTTTTAAGATATGCTGGTACTGTTTTTGATAGACAGCGGGGAATGCTATTTAGAATATCAGTTATTACCATGTCATCCAAGCTGATCGGTGATAGAAAGTCGGGACCTCGGCAATGAACGATGAGCATTGCCAAATTTAGCCCTAGCGAGTCGTCAGGTTGCAATCCATGAGAAGCCAAGACCAGAGCTGATGTTTAACGAAACGGAGGATATTGTGATCCAATGCAACCTTGTATGCATAATCACGCGCATGATATTATGCACATTCTGTCACCGATACAGAATTCGTCCGAAGGATGTTCAAGCAATTTGAGCCTAGATTCCTTTGACGGTTTCAAAACCTTAATCGATATCAAAAACATGGGTAGTTGACCCCCCTGCGCGGAAGCAAATTATACGCTGCGAGCCTCTACCCGGATGGAGGCGGGGTAATTCGCCATACATTTTACCATATCTGGCTCCATGAGCTCCATCCGGCCATGCACCTTGACGAGGACCGCAGGCACTCGCGAGATAAAACCATGATCGAATTCATTCCACAGCTCGGCGTGTCAGCCGAAAATTCCTAATTTCCACAAAGGCGTATCTGTTGCACTAGCTATCACAGCTTCTACCTCTCGTCGTTCTCCGAGACATGTATACATCTAACGGCTAGAGGATAATAGCCGAGCGGTATCGATCAGCTGGATCTGTGTTTTCCCAACGCTGATAACTACGTATCTCCTTAGGTATATTTTCCTGATTATTATTCGCAGGCTGAGTGATCTCCAACTTACCGGATTTGTGCATGGGCCCAATGCACAATCTCACCAATGTCACCCAAGGCTAGGATTGTTTATGCCATTTCCAGAGCTTTTGGACTATAGGGATACACAAAAGCGGCTGCCCGCGGCGGCGGTGGTTCTGCTGGTTGCCAAAATGATGCAAGAGGCAACGGATAAAATATAGCCGTTCAGCTTTAGGTGGAATCATCGTGAGCATGCGCCTGCAGGAACTAAGGCGGCCTGACTCGTCCTCGCTGGACGATGCAGGCTCGGGGTCCGACGGGAGGTTTTGTGATCAGAAGGACTGTTATGTGCATTAATTTTAGTATATAAATCAGGTCGATGTCCCTTCCTCAGTAGGGCTATCCCCCAGGCAGTTTCGTCGTCGATAGTCCCAATCCAAAGCTTCCTATTGCATCACCAGTCGCTCGCTAGTCGTTCTTGACGATATCGAACGACTTTTTAAGTGCTGCCAATTCTTGAAGCGCAACACACAACTCGCCAATTTCGAAACTCCCCAAAAATGCGTTTCGCTGCTATTGCCACCACCGTGGCTGCCTTCGCCGCGTCCGTAGCAGCACTCGATGACTTGACGAGATTTCAAATCAAGACTAAGGTCACGGAGGGAAATGGAAAGTTTTGTGAGCTTTGGGGTAAGGACTAAATTCTCGCCATTGTGGGACTGGTTTTAGCTTTCCAGAAAGAAGCTTTATATTTGGCTTGGCTTAGCCTAGGCTGTCCAATTCTGAGACTAAAATTGGCATTACACATTGTGTATCTGCTCTGGCTAGAGAGAGAGAGAGTTCAATAACTAATTAATATGGTGTATAGCGTATCTGTATCACACGGGGGCCGGCACTGCAGATGTTTGCCTTTCGAACAACCAGACGATCGCTTTCAACGGTTTCTTGAACCAAACCGCACTTCAATGGGACTACAGTGGTATCCAACAATACCCATTTGCAACAGACTTCACGTTTGAGCCATACGCGGGATGGGGTCCAGTGATAGTAGGAGCTGGGTACGGATCGGAAACCTACGGCAAGGGTTATAAGTTTGATGGCGACAAAATCGTCGACAGCTTTGAGGAGTGGGGTGGCTGGTTAGGTAAGACACCATGCCTCTCTATTGCACACTAAAATATCTATACATCACCCGATATGGCATTGTGTATCAATATGTATGCGAATCTAAAGACTAATTCATTGATTCTGGCGCGTAGCTTGCGATTGGTGGCACCAGGTTCCTCAGTTGTTCTGGGCGGTTAAATTCTACAACGTTACTCCTCCTGCTAACTGTGCAAAAGTCGACCTAATCGCGGTGCCGGTATAGTTATATAGGCACCGTGCGTACGGCGACGAGGTCTAAATTTGTTCCGATTCTAGCGTTGCATATTGGCCTTTCGGAATTAATTTTTCACTTTTTAATGATATATATATGTACATGGTCATTCGCATGCCTAAAGAATGTTTATCAAAGCCACACTAGCTCGCTATATTAATCGAAACATTGCTTGACTTAATGGATATTACAAATGCTAGATCAACGGATAGCAGTTTCTTGGCTGTAGCTACCTTGTGTGCCATGTCGCCGACTATTTCGATGAAATAGCCCTCAGGTTTATAAATTTATAAGTAAAAAGGATGGCTGGAGTAAGCTAGTTACCTTGTTATATCTGCAATGAGTTGGAGTTGGTGCATTATGATTTCAGGGTGGTAATATTGCTATGGCTTAATATAAAGTCATGCCGGGAACGGACTTTACTAGAAATGTGGCGTAGAACTAGGTGGCTTTTGATCTGACGATCCAATCGATATCTAATCTGATTTAATGTGACAGGTTCCAGACCTGCACGAAGCCAGATTTGCTTTGGGTGGCGGTTTGAGATTCCTGGCGGATATTTGCATTCCTTAGAATGACTTTTTGAGGCTTCGGTCAGGTGTATTGGTGCATCGGGTGGCTACCTCTCTTTTTATTCATCGCACCGGATTATGCATATAGCTTTCTATACCCCCCCGGGATCTCCGTATATAATTTGTTTCAGCGCCGCATCAGGTTAGCCTGGATTTCTATAAGAGAAGCATCTAGTTCACAAGAGCACTCGTGATGGATCTATAACTTGCATCTTCGACGAGCTAGGGTATCAGCGGACAGCTGCGTTGCGATGTTATGTCAATATTTTGCAAACAGGTGCCCAGAAAAGGTCTCGAATGGGTGGAACCTTTCGCTCGTTTAATATCCCAGTATATTGCAATATGTAAGGAGCTTGCTTTATCAACGAGACCGATTGCCGCTTATCCGATTGCGTCTTTGGTGCTAATGGTTATCCGATGTAAGCTCGGTTGCTAGCGTCGCGGACGGGAGATCTATACAGGTCTGAGGTTCCGCAATCTAAAACTGGGTAGCAGCGTGAGCTAATGTAGAATCTCAGAAACATCTGCTAGGCAGACTTGAAAATACCTAAAGTTCGTATAAATTAAGTTGAACAGGAGTCGAATAGACAAGATGAAGCTGTAACTTCTAACTCGATATCGATCAGACGATCGTACATCTTGTCACTTCTAGGAGCCTCCTCACTTTCTATACAACGCTCTAGTACATATCCGGCTGGATTGAGTCGTGCGTCGTACAAATCACTGTTAGTCATCCAGTGCGCTCAGGACAAGAATATCTCAACTAGGTAACTACGGAATGCTTACCGATACAATCTGGGTACCTCGGGAGTGGGTTGTCAAAACGAAGGTTTGGCCCGCCGTTAATTGAACTTTGCAAATGAGGAACTGGCTGAACCCGATGCCTTTTCAAGGTACGAGTAGTGAAGCCCCTGTGCAGAGCACACTGGCAGAAAAGGGCCAATTGCGCAGAGCAGAGAGTAAACAAATCCGTGGGGCAAGGATTTGGTTCACCTGTCAAGCCTTTATCCGCAGGTACCCTGATCGATATCTGGGTGTTAGAATCCGAAAGTGCGAAATATCCGCCGTGTTAACATTTATACAATCGAAGACAAGGGTGCTAGTACTGGTATCGAAATTGGCTAGTTCTAGGGCAACTAACAGATCAAAGTAATATAGCTCGAGGTCTCAAGCACAGGACAAATATTTCCTAGACAGTTGTTAGTGAAACTGCGTAACTCGTGGGTTCGACCCTGCAGTCTCCCGGAGTGATTCCGCAGAACTAGAGTCCTAGTGGCCTAGGAGTATCTAGTCATGTCGCCATCACTCGACCACTCTCAAGCTTCAATTGATCAACCCCGGTACATTGGCCTTTGAAGATCTCGAGATACTCATCTATCATCCATTCCCAAACCTCTTATGGCTCCGAAAGGTTTAGCACCTTAGCTTCTAACACCTAGGGATCTAATTTGGTTCCTTGTTACTGAATAGCCAAACAGAAGGGGAATAATTCAGGACTACCTATCACCGGTCCATGATATGGGTTCCAAAAGATTTAAAAGGACGGCGGTTCTCACTTCTACAGATCCTTTTAAATCCCCAACTCAAGCTCAAGGCTCTTTACGAAGCTTCTACTATCGGCACCTTTAGCCGCAGTCATTCTTTTTTTGGATTTTTCACTCTTTTGCGTCTGCTTTCGAAGCTTTTCGAACACCGATAGCTTCAGCCATTCCTTAACTTATTTTCAATCACTCTCTAATATAAAAACCTACCTCGAATATACTATAATATATATATTGTAATATTATATACTTACTTGCGGCATGAAGTTCCATTTGTTGGCCGTTACGGCCCTAATTCCATTGGCCTCTGCGGTGCCAAATCCCGAGCAGGTAGAAGAACGTTACTGGGGTTGTAAGTATATGCTACTGCTGGGTCTTCTGATAAAGATATAAATTCTTTATCTAGGCTTAGCTCCCCTCATATAATAATCAAGTTTGCAACAGCTAACGAAAATATTCCATCATAGCCCAACCAGAAGATGCCCGAACCGTCATCAAGTACAAGACTAAGACTGAATCCAAGTGGTTCACGAGGACTCTTAAATACGTCTCGACTTTCACTACTTGCGAGACGGAGTATGTCACCAAGACGTCAACCAAGACGCTCGCCAGGGCTACGACCACCCAAACCGTCATGTTTGCTTCCTGCAATGCTTCTGATGCATCGACAATTTTCGTGACCGAGCCATCAACCATCTACACTACTGATTTCGCTACAATTGTGTCTACTGCGTTCGCTACGGGTACCGAGACGGCTTTCGTTACCGACGTCTCTACTGCGTTCGCCACAGATACTGAGACAGCTTTCATGACTGACACTACGACTGTATACATTACTGTCACTGCTGGCCAAGCCACCGAACCAACCTCAGCGATTCTCCCAATCTGCGGTTCTGAATTCGGACTTCCAGCATGCAATGCCACGACTACTGGAAACTCACAGACCGTTCCTACTGATGCGCCAAGCGTTGGAGTGATCCCACTTTGTGGAAGTGAATTTGGCCTGCCCTCATGCAACGCCACAACCACTGGTGGGCCTATCGATGTCCCAACCGTCGCCATAGATCCGGTTCCTACCTCCAGCGAGCCTGCTGCAATTGTGCACATCTGCGGTGCCGAATTTGGCCTCCCCGCCTGCAACACCACTACCACTGGCGGACCGATTGCAATCCCAACTGTTGCAATTGACCCAGTACCGGTTTGTGGTATTGAGTACGGCCTACCTGCCTGCAATGCTACCACCACCGGCGGGCCAATTGATGTCCCAACTATCGCTATTGATCCGGTTCCTACCTTCAGCGAGCCTGCTGCAATCGTGCACATCTGCGGGGCCGAATTTGGCCTTCCTGCCTGCAACGCTACCACCACTGGTGCCCCAATTGAAGTTCCAACCGTCATCGTCGATCCAGTGCCCACCACTATCGCACCCGTTGAGATAGTACCAGTTTGCGGTATCCAGTACGGCTTGCCAGCTTGCAACGCTACCACTACTGGTGCACCAATTGAAATCCCAACCATCGTCATCGATCCAGTACCGGTACCTACCACCGTCGAGCCCGTCGAAATCGTGCCAGTTTGTGGTATCCAGTATGGTTTGCCAGCTTGCAACGCTACCATCACCGGTGGACCAATCGATGTACCAACTATTGCCATAGACCCAATCCCCGAGGTCTCTAGCAGCGTGGACATCATCCCAATCGTCGATCCTGTAGCCATCACCGCCAGCAGCGCATACATCATCCCAGTCGTCGATGTTGTACCGACCACTAGCGCGTACGATATCCCAATTGTTGATGTTGTTCCTACCGCTGTTAGCAGTGCATACGAAACAATCGTGGATCCTGCACTTTCCGCCGCCGGCAGCATCGTCTCGGCTGTGGACTCCGTGGCTACCGCTGCCAGCAGCGTATATGCCGCCTCGATCGTGGAATCTGTGNGTTTCCGTCGCCACTAGCGCTATCGAAATTGTGGACCCTGTGGTCACCGCTGCTAGCAGCGTCTATGCTGCCTCGATTGTTGATTCCGTGGTTTCTGAGGCCACCAGCATCATCCCAGTTGTGGAACCTGTGGTCACCGCTGTTACCAGCGCCTATGTCGCCCCAATTGTGGATCCCATCGTTTCTTTCGCCACCAGCGTCATCCCAGTCGTAGACCCTGTGATCACTGCTGCTAGCAGCGTCTATGCTGCCTCGATTGTTGATTCCGTGGTTTCTGTCGCTGCCAGCAGTGTGTATGATGCCTCAATCATCGATGTCGTGGCCTCTGCCGCTAGCAGCGTCTACGACATCCCAGCCGCAGCTACCACGCTCAGCCTTGACATCCTGGCCACAGCCGTTTCAGTCATCAGTGAGGCCACCGCAGCTGTACCGACTTGTGGAGGATACGGATTGCCTCCATGCGTTGCTACAACTACCAGTTCTACGACCACCGCAGCTGTTTACTACCCATCGGCCGGTCCCACCGTTAACCCTGGTGGCGAGGGCTACGCCTACTCCCAGTGTCACAAAGAGCCATACCATAGCTACGCCCTCAACACTGTCATCAGCGACAGCAGCATGACACCTGAGCTGTGTTTCCAGATCTGTAACTCCCCTACCACCATCGATCCGGCAACCGGCCTCCACGGCCCCTTCCAATTCTGCGCTCTAGAGTAAGCCCCCTTCCACAATTTTATTGTCTTCACTAATCCTTCATGCGATAAAAAACTAACTCACCCGTCTATCTAGGGGTGGCCGAGACTGTTACTACGGAAACTCGCTCCTCGATACCCTTACCGCCAGCTCAACTGACTGCACCACCCCATGTGAAGGTGACAGCAGCTCTGTCTGCGGTGGTGATGGCGCGTACTTGCTCTATACACGAACACAGCCATTGCCGCTGCCCGTTGTAGGTGGAACAGAGCCGTTGCCGCTACCAGCTGCAGGTGGATTAGTGCCCGGAGGATTGAAGGCAAGGCAGTCGACTGACAAGCATTCCAAGAGGTCCAAGTGGTGGATTAACTGGTAATTCATAACTAAAGCCTAGACGAGCGGTTTCTTTTGCATATACCTCTGAGGACTTGTTATATGTAATTATTGAGATTTTAGAGCTACGACGACTAATCTTCTCCAGCAAATAGCTGGTTAATTATCGAAATTATATAATATTTTTTTTGTCTATTATTCACCGCTTTTTTTTGTTAAAGTTCCCAAGATGAGAAGACTAGGCCACCTTGACCTTGTGGTATTTCGTGAAACTTATGTTGGCCTCAGCTAGCCTGCGTTGTGCCCAAGATTAGAGCAGTGGCCATACAAACACATCTCTGGTCATATAGAATGATTCTACGGACAGCGTGTAAACTACAATCATAAAACGGGCGCATACATTTCGGATGAAGTTAGTTTAGGCCTTCATCCGGATCCCTCAACTGCTCGACCGTTTCATTATCCAAATGCAGGTCATCTGCGATTTGCTCCCAGCGTTCTTTGCAGGCGCCACGTAGCTCTTCTTTAGTTAAAAGATATTGAAACTTAGTGGCGATAAAGCAATTTCCTCGCGGTGACGAAACTGCATCGTTCAGGTGCGGTACTCCTCCTTCTTCATCGTAACGATCAAGAGTTGGAACTATAGGACCCAACAAGCCAGCTCTTCCCATTCCAGCGAACCGTCTCCTATAACCTCCCAAGTTCCGTTGTCGTATCTTCTTTACTAAATCTTCCCCTTCCTGCCACATGTTAAATCCGCCCATGACTTCCGGGTTATTCCCATAGTCCTGCCAGATGTTTTCAGGAATTGGCATGTATCCCCCGCTCGCCAAGATATGGTTGTAGGCGTGTTGAATTGTTTTGATATATTCCTTCTCCTTACTTTGCGAGTCACTAGGAGCTGTCACTACCGGTTGAAATTCCGGCACCCTTGGCATTCGTCTGTTCCTTCTAGACCCATCCGCTCGCCCCTGGCCGAGGCTCTCGTTAACGGCTTGCATGACTAGATCTATCGGATCGTCAGGTTCAGGTGCTACCACGCCCTCAACTATCGATATTTCTCTCTTCTCAACTCTAAAATCCGATCCCTCACTGTTTATCACGTCGCCCGGTTCAGCATCCGGAGCGCTCGAGTTGATCCGAAACCATTCGTCGCTGTCTTCGTCCAACTCCTTAAAATGAGTAAGGTGTCCCTGCAAAGGTTCAAAGGTCTGCATCGAGCCCGGCGATTCATAGTAATACGCGACTGATTTGAGATCGGAAAAGCCACATATGCTGGGCCTCGCATTTGGATTAGGTGAATAATAGAATGCCACGGCACGAGGGCGCTTCGTGTACTTTCGGATAGCGATTTTCTGTAAACTTGTGTCTCCCGTCGTCTTGCTTTGAAGGATTGCATTGCATTTATCACGAGGGTATTCCCTGAAATTCAAAGCTGCGTTTGGATTTGTTAGATAGGAGAATGCGATATCGAACGACAGAACTGAAGCGGGTAGCGTAGCGAGAAGTGACAGAACAATGGCTTGATAGGACATCCTGGTGGTGTTCAGCCCAGGTTTTTGACCATACGGCTGTGAACTCGAACTCCGTTAGCGACAGTGGAGCATATGCGTGGCTAGCAGTCTAAGCCATGCACAATGGGTACGTGGGCTCGATCTCGAGATCTTTCCATCCGATCCGTGGTGCGGCATTTCTAACGCATGTGGGTGTTAAACGAGCTCGATCTTTAGCAAACTGGTGTCGCGTGAGCTCGAGTAGCTTCAAACCTGTAAATGTCGCGCCCTTTGGAGCCAGTTTTTTTTTCTCTCCTTTTCTTTTTTTTTTTCCAAACCAAGATAGCATAACCTACACACAATTGTTGATCGATCGCGATCGCTTAGATCTTAAGTACTGAAGCCAATGATGCGCCTGCCGTCGGATGGTTTTCTCTACATGATGGTCTAGAATGGCCGGTGCGATCGCGATCCTGCATGCCTGAGCTAACTCCATGCTCTAGTTGCATGCATAATTGCAGAGTTCGAATTGAGGACTTTTCTTCTTCTCGCGTATTTAGGGCTGCATCGACGAAGCGCCAATAGTAAAGATCGAAGAGGCTTTTGGTAATACACTTAAAGTTTTAGATTTGTGCACACCGACGTCAAAGGCTCGCTCGCGCATGTATTCGGGTAGCATTTCGGAAGGCTCGGGAAAGTATTTCGCGCGAGGTTCGGCACGAATATGACGCGGAAGACAGTCGGGCCGGAGAATCAGGCCGATGGTGTAGCCTCCGTGCTCTTCCAAATACTCCGCTTCTCTCAGCGCGCAGCCTTATCTACAGGTGCGCTTTTTGGCTTCTATTTTGAAGTTTGCGGCTAAGATAAGCTAGGTTAAGGTTGACATGGCCCCGCGGAGATGCAGCGCCAAAAGTGGCCTTCCCAGTTTGTTCAAAATATCACACCACAACTCATTCCTTCGCTCGCCTGTTCGGATTTTTTCGCTACATTCGACCACGCCTCATGCATGCGGGAAAAGTGCAAAAAAATTGACCCGGCGATTACTCAGTCCTGTTTGGAGCCGCTTGGCCTGTTGACCCCGATCTATTCTCGTGCATCATATGATTGGGATGGAAAATAAGGTATCTATTAGCAAATAGCGACCCACTTTGGGGTTCGTATTGCAACAGCACTGATAAAACGTTTGATCATATTGGCGTGTTTACCTATCACTGCTTTCCTACATGGGGTACGCCAGATATAAATCCCACCAAGAATTGCTTCTCAAAGCTTTTTCCGCATCTCCTCGGACTTCCAAGACGCATCTAGCATGCAGCTGCATTTCCGGCCGTGTACCATGAACTTGTCGCGCAAGCCAGACTCGACCTCTCGATGCAAAGCAATGAACCTTGCGATTACTAACGGGTGACCAAGGCCTGNCAGCAGTCAGAATATAAAGTAGAGCTTCATTGCATTTGATATCGCTTACATTCCTCTACCACCAATAGATACTTAGCTTACACATCCAAGTGTAAAGATCGCTTTACAATTCTGAATCAAACATCTCGTTCATACATACCGAATACGCGAACTATCTTCCCTTTTTTTTTTTGCCTCACTCAAAATGTCGTTTGTAATGCCAGAAATCGCACCTCCTACACCAGAGCAGGTTGCCATTGTCAAGTCCACCGCGCCTGTGCTTGAAGTGCACGGCGTGGCCATCACCACAGCCTTCTACGAGAACATGCACCGCGACATACCAACGCTACACGAGATCTTCAACCAAGCAAACCAGCGGAATGGGCATCAAGCGCGAGCGCTGGCAATGGCCGTCCTCGCATATGCCAAATACATCGACAATCTCTCCGTTTTAAGGTACAACAAGCCACCCTGAATACCAACTTTCGCAAAAGTAGAAGAAGAAGAAGAAAATCCTGCTTCTTGTGTAATGCGATTATGCTAACATGGCTTCTCAAATTTATCTAGCAATGCGGTGGAGCTGATATGCCAAAAGCATGCATCTCTCCTCATTCAACCAGCGCACTACTCCATCGTTGGCGAGTACCTCCTGGCAGCAATCAAACAAATTCTAGGAGAAGCTGCCACCGATGATATCATCTCCGCATGGGCCGCTGCCTACTGGCAGCTCGCGCGCATCATGATCGATCGCGAGGAACAAATCTACTCCGTGCAACCCAATCGGGACTGGCGACCATTCGTCGTCAGCCGTAAGGTCAAGGAGAGCGATGAAATCACCAGCTTTCACCTTACACCGAAAGACGGCTTGCCGCTGGAGCAATACAAGCCGGGCCAGTACATCAGCGTTCGAGTGCCCGTTCCACACCAAGAATGGAAGCAGTCCCGGCAATACAGCCTTTCCAACCACCCCGATCGCACATACTACCGCATCAGCGTGAAGAGGATCGAGGGAATCGACCTCCAGGATCCATCGGCAAAGTCACATCCGGGATGGGTCTCGAATGTTTTGCACGATAACGTAAACGAAGGAGACGTCGTCGATCTTACCTTCCCCTGTGGTACATTTTATCTCGACGTCAAGGAGAAAACTGAAGCGCCGTTGGTGCTGGTATCCGGTGGTGTCGGGTTAACGCCGCTGATGGCGATGCTGAATACGCTGGTCGACGCGGGCAGTAAGAGACCAGTGACGTGGATTCATTCGACGAAGTCTCGGGCTTCATATGCATTCGAAGACCAAGTCAAGGCGGTGATGAAGACGAAGCCGAACTGGCATGCGATTGTTTACAGCAGCGATCCTTCTTTAGCTGCCGCGGGTGACGATGCGAACTATAGAGTTGTTGAGGGCAGAATAGGCCTACGGACATTGGAGAAGGATACTGATCTATATTTGGATAATCCGGATACGCAATACTTTATCTGCGGCCCGGATAGCTTTATGGTTGAGCTGAAGGATGTCCTAGTAAGTTTAGGAGCAGCGACGGAGAAAGTCAACTACGAAAAGTTTGGAACAGGGGGCCTGATCGACGAATAGCCAGTCGCGGCTTGAGCTACATCAAAATTAGCCTGTTAAGTCTCGCAACTGCGGGGCGATAGTGGTCCTGTAGCTGGTTTGCAGGAATAGATGGGTAGGAGTTAGTACAGGAAATTTAGGCGAATAAACTAACGGTAGCATTTTTTGTGGTTATTTTTGATTTTGTCAATAATTAACTACTTAAGTACTTACTTAAGTAAGTACATTGGCGATTTTATTCTGTATTATTGAAGTTGGGGCTATTTTAAAGAATATACGGTGCTAGATAGGGTCCGCTCTCCAGTGTGACCGGAAAGTACAAGCCAGTCAAGGAAATAAATATGAAGTTGAAATCTTTTCTTGCAGGCCAGAAAGCCTCCAGCACACCTGCCCTGCAGGCTAAAGGTTGGCAGGCCGGTTTACGAGGCAACCGAAATCTAAGCTAAGGCAATTTGCAAATTCTGTGAATATTCGAATTCAAGAGTGGATGATAGTATTTTGTCGGCTGTGGTACGCATTCAGTTACATGCAAACAATCACCATAGCCCTCCAGCTTTTCAACGCCAAACACCGAAAATTTATAATTATTTACAATACACGGAGTCGAGAGATGGGAAGCAAGAAGGGTTTTAAGGTATAGGGTAATAAAATAATCGAAGTGTTTGAACACTGCAGCGTCAAGTTAATCATAAAAATGTGACATAGCTAGACAAACCATCCAAGGCCCTGACAGACGTCCTAAACAAAGACCTCAGAAAATTCTTTTATGCTAGCATAACTCGAGAAGAAACGAAATATACCGCGACCATGCCCATGAAGACTTTAAAAACTTATGCCTTTAATCGGATGCAGCAGCACCCCATTCACACACATATTCCCATGCTCCTCATCCGCCTCTCTGCCTCCTTCGTCGTTATCTTTATATCCCAACCACCGTCTATAGATAGACTTCGCCCATCGCGCGTTAAAGAACCAAGTAGTCCCCGAGAAATTGTGCTCGTTGATACCAAAAACACTCTCTGGCACATCTTGGCCTTTAGTCCCGCCGTTGAACACGCTGTCCACATACCTCATACTCCTCCAGTCCTTCTCGAACCAAATCGGATGCGGTGCGTATACGGCCTTGAGGCCATGGTGTAGACATGTCGTAGCAGGCCACATCTCCGACGCGCAGGTATGTGCCCTTTTCGCGTTCTCCTCATGCATCCGCCAGAGTAGACCCTTTGATAAGCGGCTGGCGGTCACAATTGCTGCTCGGCGGGGAACAGTATACGGCGGTTGGTTATAGACACGGCATTCATTACGCAAAGGCCAAGTTCCACCAGTTGGATCGAACATTGGGAGCAGAGTGATCAGGTCGGCCTCTTCTCCAACACCCCATTGATAGTCGTCTTCTTCAGGGGTCGCAGTAGGCGGTTTCGGCGGCTCGATCGCTTCAACACCAAGAGGCAAGACAGGGCCCCAGATAGTAGAATTAGCTTCGGGATATATACTCGAAACCCATTTACTGTATTCCTCCCAACTTCCGTGAAAGGAAGGGATATAATGGCGGCTGCTCCGCTCCCAGAGCTCTCGTCGAGGTTGTTTCTTCGCCCATTGTACCAGTGACTCCAGGAAATGGTAATGGTCTCCAATTAATCTCATATCCATCTCCCACTCCCAGATGAAATCGTACTCCGGATGTTTTCGAGAAAAAATTTGCAGCGGCATAAAGAGCGATCTGTAGGAGTCGAACCAGCCAGCTCCCCAATACATCGCAAACAGCATAGGCTCGTTAATAAGCTCGGTTATGCCCCAGAATTCCTTCGGAACAATCTTCTCAATAGTTTCATTGTATGATTTTTCATCCATCCATATGGGGACCTCGAGGTGTTTAACATCAACTATTAGATGGACTTGGTATTCCCCACCGCTCAATAATGATAGCTCTGTTATCAGCCGCCGTAGGTTGATAATATCGTCCGGCTGGAAATTGAACCCATCCCACCCACGGAGGACAACGGCCGTACGAGTGTGATATTTGGTCTTGGAACCACCATCCTTTGTTACCTTCGTTTCAAGGTATTCATCTTCCGCAGGCCGCGGCGAAGGATCGAATCGATCTCTGTTCCTAGTAACACATTCGCTCTGTAGTTCGTCCCAGTCGACTTTCGTCAACTGGCCCGAGGTTGTATTTTCGCCATGGTCCATGAGCCCGAGGATGGAACCCTCACTGAGCCAATAAGGTTCCAGCAAGGCGGTTCTTTCAAAACATACAGAATCGTCAAGTCCGAGCAGAGAAGATGACCCGATAACAGGATCAGCTTTTCCTATTTGGAAGTGCCTGGTATCAGCACATTTTCAACATCGCAAGTAAAAGAGCGGGGAACACATACGGAATGGTATGCCATCATATACTTTCGCAAGAGGTTTTGAGAATTCCAAGACCTCCCCATCCACGAAACTCCGGCATGGAACATAGCTGCCTTTATACTGTTCCCGGTAAGAATCTGAGGTATAATTTGGGTATGCGTGAAACGGGATCGCGGTTGGAGAAGCCTTCGAATACGACACAGTAGCGGAGGCGTCGGTCACTCCTTGTATATGTGGAAACTCGGGAATGTTTTCTTTCTTCGGTACCAACTCTCTGAGTCCTCCATAGTTATGCTTGAGCCTACACAGCACAGTTACAACGTTAGAAATAGACGCAGACGACATCTCAACCTGAGACTGAGGTCCAAAAAGCTGAAGCGGCCCAAACACAAGTCGAATACACGATGGCGAATTTTCCAATCGGGTTGCACAAAAATCAAGAGCCTTCTGCGAAGAATTATGAAGGTTACACAGCGGCGCCGTCCGAAGGTATCACCTGCCTCGTGATAGATCCTAAAGACAGTTTGATGGCGCCTCTGGGCGCAAGAAATCACTTATAAAAGGAGGAGACCTACTTTTCCAATTTATACTCCCAGATCGGAAACGCACCCGAGTCTATCGCAGCCAACTCCTGTTCCCGTTCCAGTCCCCGTTCCCGTTCTCTGCTCGCAACAGTTTTGTTATGCTGGAACGTTGTCACTGATATGATGATTGTCAGCAGCACCAATATAACCGCAAACGCTATACATTGCCGAAATGTTATACACTGCCGCCTTGGACACCATCGTCGTTTCTGCTTAACAAAAGCAAGCCATCTCGGCCATCGTGTAAACCTCGGGCACCCAACAGCAAGAATAGTCCGATCGTAGATTTTTAATTCCACCCATACCAGACCACCAACTTCAGGGTATTGATCCGAACTTGTTCGTGATACTGGACATGGGGAAGAACCGTACGGCGGATAGTCGTCGCCCGAAGAGCGCGGAGAAGGCGTTCTGCTTAAGGGCGAATCGGACTTGAGTTCCTGGTAGTCATTTTCGCTCGCGCGGGTGACTGTTATGCGGATGGGCGAGCGGAGCGATTTGACGTAACGTTGGAACTGACCAATGGACAACATAATTTCTTTCGATAAGGTCAAGGAAGTTCTTGCGATAGCTTTGACCTGCCGGAGTCGAAGCCAGCTCTGCGCTGTAAAGACGAGATCTGAAGCTTTGCGTAATCGAAAAAGCAGAAGAGAGGAATATATATATATATATATATTAGTTAGACACGAACGGTAGCCAGTCAAATCCGAAACTCTACCAAGATCTGACGCCGCGGTTGAATTTTGAATTATTTTGCCAGTTGAAGCAAAATATCACTATATTTGCCCCATAATTCGTGACACTGTTTATTGTCAGTTTCGCTGACGGCGCTGGCGGCGGCAGACTGCCTTCTTGCAGGGACAAAAGAACGACTCTTAAGTGTACCTAGGTAGAGTGATTCTATTAATATTCTGGCGCAACATACACATTTGAGTTTTTGACAATCTCAGATTGGCGGTATGCAACGTCACACTTCACGATCCTCCAAATATGGGTGACAAGACGCAAGTCTGCCTTCTTGCTATATATAAAACCCAAAATCCAATAAGGAACGAGTAAGGGTTAAGTGTTCCCACGTTACCGGAGCCACAAAATCGTGCTGAAGGCAGGAACTCGCTGTTATCATTTGCCCACCCCGACTCTGATCAAGCAAGGTTACGACTAATGGTAGCGTCCACTCCTGAAGCAATGAATATTAGCCAGGATATCGAGAGCTCGCCAGATTGGGCTGTCGTTCAAAAGGAAGGAAGACGATAGGGAGAAATATTAACCCGACTGATAGGGAATCGAATCATGTTGACGCCAATCGGTGGCTGAAGTATGATATCTTTATGTGCCCGCCGTTCCTTATTTTCCTCCTCTAATGCCAGGGGAGTTTTCTGTGATTTTTATGTTTTAACTTGCTGTTTCTTTCGACTAATAGTCCCTTCGTCTCGCTATTCTTCATATTTTGCATAGTGCCGGCGCCCCGATGATGTACTGTATCTTTCCGTTTCTTCTTCCTTTTCTTTTTATATGGACAGTCACATTCTCCGTTTTATGATGACATTTCGATAGGTGTATTAAAGGAAACTTGGCTTTGCAACTTGTGTTAATTGTTCTAGGCGTCGAATTTTCCGGCATCGCATCTACGCTGTTCGCAGTTCTACAATTACAACTAGCGCGATGTGTTGCTTCTCTCCATCTTGTCCCAGTGCAATGCCTTCAACCAATCTAAAACCCTGCACGGTATCCCTTATTTCGAACGCCAATGCTCACCTCACATTTTGGTGGGAAAGCCTGATCAAACATCTGATTTGGACGAACTTTACGGCCATGTCCGCCTCCAAGCATTGGCTCTGTCGTCCGTCGGGTTAGGCCGGCATATGTATACACGCGACATCCGAGCCGAAGCGCGGGGTGGAGGGGTTGCCCCTCCTAAAGTTTGCAATTCTCAGCTCAGCTGCAAACAGCAACCAAGCTCTTTCCTCCCCTTCACGTCATATCATTAGCCTCACGAACCACGCTGCCGACGGCGCCCCATATCCGAGACAGTTTCCTAAAATATACCAAACCGCTAGTCTGTAAGCTCCGAGCTCTGCCTTGTTTACCCAACGCTGGTTTCGTTCCAATGGAGGCACGGCGCAGAGCTAACCGCGAATTTCAATGGCGCTCTCCAGTTTGAATCTCCCCCAAAATGTCAACCGTGGGCAAGGTACTTGCGCACCGATAGAAGAGCCGCTTGCGAAACCAATGATTCCTTAGAAATACCTGAATGGAGGCTTACTAGATATTTTACTCTTCGGCAGCCCATCAAATGCCTTGCGGCAGTTGCGTACGAAGCCGGCAAGCCCCTCACAGTCGAGGAGATTGAGGTTGCCCCGCCCAAAGCACACGAGGTCCGGATCAAGATTGAATATACTGGAGGTTCGCTACACCTGCCCGCCGCCCTGGCATTCATATAGTCTAAAGGACGATGAGTAAAGAGCCGTGTATGCTGACAGTAAACTGCCCTCGCGTGCTATAGTCTGTCATACCGATCAGTACGTAATATCGATTGGCTATCAAGCGCCATCTACCCTTTTCAAACAAAAATTGGAAACTAATGGTACCATTACGCAGGTATACTCTGAGCGGGAAGGACCCAGAAGGTGCGTATCAATTGTATGGGGCAGCAATTCGTGAGGCCATTAGACGCTGAGTCGTGATGCATATAGGCGATTTCCCCGTGATTCTCGGTCATGAAGGGTATTTATATGGCTTCCAGACTTTGGTCCCTACAGAAATAACAAGAAATACTAAAAACAGGTTATAACACAGCGCCGGGATTGTAGAGTCTGTTGGAGAGGGTGTTATGTCTGTCCAGCCTGGTGATCATGTAAGTCGTCTACGAAGAAAGCCTTTAGCAGCAACTAACTCCTTCGGAATAGGTAATCGCGGTATGTCGAACTACATCATCTCTCTCTCTCACCTTCGAAGCCTAGAAACGAGACGCTCATTTGTTGTCTATAAAGCTATATACTCCTGAATGCCGGTACGTTCCATCGCGACACCAACGTTATAGCGCAAAGTCTAAATACTTCCCATAGCGAGTGCAAGTTCTGCAAGAGTGGCAAGACAAACCTCTGCCAGAAGATCAGGGGTAAGGTGTTCAGTCCTCAAACCTTATAGCGAGATAACCGTAACTAATGCTTGGAATTTAAACATAGCTACTCAAGGTAACGCGCTGTCGAAATCCCCGGAATGTTGTATTTGAGGCTGACCAGATGAAAAGGAAAGGGTCTTATGCCTGACGAAACGACAAGGTGAATACTATTTTGTCACATCAACTATGTACATGCACCAGCTAATACAGCTTAGATTCACGTCTCAAGGTGGAAAGAGCCTGTATGTTCACCATCTGTAACCTACCAACGGGGCTAGTTTGCGCTAACAGGAATATTTGAAGCATACATTATATGGGAGTATGTATTCACTATCCGTCCCTACAAACGAGATTGGCTAACGCAATATAGACTTCCACATTTAGCCAGTATACTGTCGTCGCCGATATCTCAGTAGTCGCAATCCAGAAAGAAGTTGGCTTGGACAAGGCGTGCTTACTTGGATGCGGGATTAGTAAGTTCGCTGTAACAACCATCGTTCTTCTCCTTCGACGCTAATCTGTATTACTCTCCAGCTACCGGCTATGGCGCTGCTGTATGCACCCTCGATGACTGGGCTTCGTGAGTTGATTTGGTGACCAACTGGTTTGCAATCTAGATCAATACTGCAAAGGTGCAGAAAGGTGATAATGTTGCCATCTTTGGATGCGGTGCCGTCGGTCTCTCTGGTATGCTACCGATTCGATGAGTGATACCTACGGAGTGCGATCTAGTAACCTTCATACCTCATAGTCATCCAAGGCTGCGTGCGCAACGAGGCAGGAAAAATCATTGTAGGCCACGATTTCCTCAATTATCATCCCTACCTAATGCCTACTAACTACTGCAAACAAATCCCAGGCCATCGACGTAAACCCATCCAAAGAGGACTGGGCTCGAAAGTTTGGCGCAACTGATTTTCTAAACCCGATGAAGCTCCCCGATGAGGGTAAGACCCTCGTCGAAAACATCATTGAGATGACCGACGGCGGTGTCGACCACAGTTTTGATTGCACAGGTGTCGTGTCTGTCATGAGGGCAGCGCTGGAGTGTTGCCACAAGGGCTGGGGCCAGTCGGTTATCATTGGTGTGGCAGCTGCGGGTCAGGAAATCTCCACAAGGCCATTCCAACTGGTTACTGGTAGGAAGTGGCTGGGCTGCGCTTTCGGGTACGCGTCCCAGTATTTGAGAGTGCTATATTTTTTATGGGATGCCAGCTGACTGGTTTGTAGCGGGGTGCGGGGGCGTACGGACATGCCCGGGCTCGTTCAGGATTATCTCGATAAGAAGCTTAAAGTTGAAGAATTTATCACGCATACACGTGGTTTGAAAGATATAAATGAGGCGTTTGATCTTATGCACTCCGGCGATTGCATTCGGTACGTGGTTCTCGATCAGGCTGACTTGAATTGTGATTGCTAATTTTTGTATGATCTCTCTACAGCTGCGTTATCAAGATGTTTTAGTGGATGAAGACAATACTTCAACACTGTGCTTTAGGCGCTAGTGGCAAGGGTTATCCAATCCCGAGGATCCTGATGTGGCGAGAGTCGGAGCTAAAAGTAGGAGTGGAACGTGACTGTGGGGGCTGGGCTGTGATACCTTGAAAAGCATATGAAATAATAATTCCGTGTACACAAATCGAATGCCTTCAAATTCCACTTTTTAAACCAGCTGTCGACCTTGCTGGCGCCTAGATACGGCATTATCTGAAGACATATGTCATGATATCTTTCCTTGTATCGATAGAGACAAGGCCACTGCTGACACCAGAGCGAAAGCTTCCTGGTTTGTCGCGCAGTCTTCCGAAACGAGGAGCGGCTAAGAAGCATGCGTTCCGCCAGTGCCGCAACTGATTGGTTCAACCTAGCGACTCTGACTCTCTCCATTGACAAATAAACTCTCCACACACCCCAAGCATCGCCGGAGTCCAGCCGGGTCCATTTTGGTGTGACGATTTGGCCGTCGACGTGCAGGAGGATTCGTCATCGCCCAGCGAAAAAAATTTGTTCTCTCATGCTTCGCCTCGATCCCTGGCTGTCCATGCAGATGCAGATGGAATTGCATCCCGCAGGATGAAATCCACCATGCCTGACTCGACCCAACATTAACGCACGTTCGGAACAATAGCATCGGAACAATATACTTTGTCGAGAAGCGGACATGCGTGCATGAATGCTAATGTTTTTTTTTTTTTTTTTTGGTTCCCTTAATTTGACTCCGGAGGCACACAGAACAAACCCAATCATATGCCACGACTTGGCTTTCTTCGAGGCTTAACTCCACTTGCCATGAGACAGTGCCGAGACATGTAGCGAGGAGCCCCCTTCCCCCAGTCTTGGGGGAGACAACAGCGCCCCGGATGCGTGGCGACCGCGTCATCCGATTCCGGATCGCTCGGCGCCTGGTGATGTATTCCCACAGTTTGTCCCGTACGAATAGAAGAGTGCAGAGTGCTGTGCACGCAAGTATTTATTCTGGTTTCCCCTTGGTCTGGGGATGGGGAGGTGGCAGCGGTCGTTTCATGGAATACCCGGCTGGGCTTTGTTTGGCCATAACTGACATATCCACCCCCCGAGACTAATATATACCTGAGACGGGCGCCTTGGCTTCAGATCTTGCAGCTCGGACGTGCAGCCAGCAGTTACATTTTACTTTTACTTACATTTTCTTGTCATCGGGTGGATTATTTTTCCTTTTTGTTTTTGCCTACACTCCTCTTTGCGGTTAAGGCTGGGAAGGCTGAGGCGCACAGGGGCAAAAGCGAGGATTTCGTGGGATTCCGATTCACAATAGTTATTGTCAAATAAACAGGCGGTAATTGCTATAATATCGAGCCTGGTCATCTTGGCAGTTGGCCGGTCCATTCCACTTCGTACGTTTGAACTTCTAGCGGCCCTTTGCTTTCTCTTCCCTATATTCCTCGATATCTTTTTCCATTGTTTCTTTGTTCTAATAGACAGCTTCGATAGAGGAAACTAATAGGAAGGAAGGACAAAAAAAAAAGGGAGCAGTTGAACGCTAGTATCGATATAGCAGGCAGCAAAGGCAAGGCAGGCATCAGCTGAAGAATTTAGGATATCGATATCCACCCGCATTCCTTGGATTTCGGCCCCCCTGTTCAGCTGCATTCGGAGGTACTGCCCCCAGCACTGTCGCAGTCACCGTCACAGTCGCTTTCGAATATATATATATATATATATATATATATATCGACCGGAGTTCTTTTCACTAGACACATTATCGTTCGCGCGGTGCAGTTTTTATAGATTTCACGGTTGAGGAAACGGCAGGTCGCATCCTCAGCGCAACGCAAAGGGTTCTTTCTTTATTTCTTTTTCTGTTCATTTGTTCAGCATGCGACGAACACGGACACGCGCCGGGCTCGCGAGCAGTCTCCTGTTCCTGTCTTCGGCATGGATCTCCTTCGCTACCGCAGACGCCGCTTCCACTGCACCGAAAGTGGTGTCGATGCCTTTCGCCCGACGGGATGACGCCCGCACGCTTGAAAGGATCAAAGTCCGTCGCGATACTCTCTTGGCCAGTCTAGGGAACGGACAGCAGGATGTGTCGTCCGTAGGGATATACTACGTCAATACAGAAATTGGTACGCCAGGCCAGAAGATACAATTGCAGCTAGACACCGGGAGTAGCGATCTTTGGATGTTCAGCCAGCAGGCGTGTCAGCAGTCGCAGTGCTACGGCGGATTTTGTAAGTTTTCTTTTTCTTTTCTTTCTTTTCTGTGAATACGGCACAAGTCATAAATTTGGTTTTTATTTGAACCCGAGCTAACATTGAACTTCTTTGCTACAGTCACACCGGATAATTCGAAGACTTTCAGTACGCTGTCTCAAGGAGAGTTCAACATTACTTATGTGACGGCCGGTTCTGGCGTGCATGGCGACTACATTAGCGATGATGTGACAATTGCCAACGGCCTTGTCAAGGGGCTGACAATGGGCTTAGCGCTCGAGGCAAAGAACGTCCCAACTGGAATCATGGGCATTGGTAAGAATATTCTAATGAACGATGATCAAATGGGATGTAAATGCTGACTGTGCATATAGGTTACCGTCAGAACGAGGCCATCTTCGCCCAAACCGGCGGCGCCACCTCATACCCAAACATCGTTGAGCTAATGGTTAACCAATCCCTAATCAATTCTCGCGCTTACTCTCTTTTCCTGGACGACAAAGACGCCGCGACTGGCACAATTCTTTTCGGTGGCTACGACACCGCGAAATTTGACGGCGACCTCTCTCTACTCGCGCTACAGCCTGACGCTAACGGCGTCATCAGCGGCTTCGTAGTCGCCTGGACCAGTTTTTCGATCACCACCGAAGTCAATGGCGAAGTCTCCCTCACAACCCCAGCTTTCGCTCAGCCCGTCTTCCTCGACTCCGGTACCACACTCACCTACCTCCCCGCACAACTAGCCTACCAAATCCTCCAGGCCGCCGAAGCCGTCTACGACCGCGGCTCCGACGTCTACCTTGTCGATTGCGGCCTGGCAACCTCTAATGCCACTGTTAACTATCAGTTTGGTGGTACCAACGGACCTACCATCAGGGTACCCTTCAGCGAACTGGTCCTCTCCGTCGGCGACCCAGTCGTCGTTCAAGGAAACCAATACTGTGTCTTCGGCATCAAACCCACGGATGAAGGTGACCTCCTTCTCTTCGGCGACACGTTCTTGCGGTCCGCATACGTAGTATACGACCTTGACAATGCGGTTGTTGGCCTCGCGCAGGCGAATACCGCTGCAACGAACTCCAATGTCGTTGAGGTCGCCCCCGGCGGAGGGATTACCACACGGGCAACGAGCGTGGTTGGCCAACCGACTGCAAAGGTAACTGCGACGAGCAGAGCCGGCGGCGTTGGGGGAATAGGGACGAACATCGCGACAACGGGCCTGTCGGCAGCAACAGCGGGTGCGAACCCTGACTTTACGCTCGCATCTGGTGGATCTAGCAGCACTGCAACGAAATCGCCAAACGGTGCTGTGGGTGTAGTGCCTGCAGTGGACTGGGCAGCGGTCGGAGTTGTGGTTGGCAGCGTAGCGCTGGCACTGTTCTCCGGCGGGCTGTTTGTTGTTTTCTAAACGATTTGCGCACGTTTCTGTTGTTTGGTGGCATTACGCTTTTTCATGACCGTTTACATATATATATATCTCCTTGGGTTGATATTTTTTTATTCCCATTCTAACGTGTGTTATTATATCGCCGGGAGAATTTCACGGCTGTTCTTACTATACTTTTTTCTTTTCTTTTCTTACTCCGACTGCATTCTGGGGGTTCTTCGGTATATGCATTTCTTAGTTGGCGTTTTATAGCCTTCTCTTCTGCTTCTATGTATTCTTATTGTTTATTGTCTACTGCCTAATGCTTTCCGATACAAAAAGCTGCATCGTCTACGCATTTCCATGTACATTCATCCCGCAAGGCATCAGATGCGAATACCAATGCATACAAAACGGCTTTACACTCCGTTAGCAATTTTTTTTTTTTTTGACCACCCACCAACTAAGTACTCTTCCGCCGTCAATTGAAGCCAAATTTGACTGTCACGTGAGCTTTCAGACCCGTAAATCTTAATTATAAACCTTGATAAGAGACATGCAGCACACGCATTGATAGCTTGTTCAAATTGTTGCAGTTCGGAAGAACGGCATCCTCAAATGCATAAACTGGAACCGAAGCGTTTCGCAGACCGTAGTTTAACGTTTGGTGTTTCATCCACTCCTTCGAAAACCTCCTCGCATAATCGGGTGTCTCGAGTCGAACGACCCCGAGGTATAACGTTACGTACGTATCACAGGGCCCCAGCCGGACCCTGTCGCAGCATCCCGGCAAGTGGGATAAGCAAGTCCAACCAGCCAGCCCGCGCCCGCACCCCGCGACCAGCTAATCAATCCGAATCCAACATGCAACATGTCTCCGCACCTACCTCGGCTCCTCTGAAAAATCTATACCCAGAAATACAATACTCAGATCGAAGCTAGCTAGCGGTCCCGGTTGCGCTTGTAGCCTAAACCTGCATGAACGTACCCACGCTACGTACCTAGGTATCTAGCGGATAAGGAGCTTCTACGCGGCAAAAACCCCAAGTTTTCAAGCTAAATCGTCATAAGAATGCCAAAATCACAATCCACCAAGCGCATCCTATTTCTCAAAACTCTTCTCGAAGACAACATTGCCGCCATCGGTCCCAGCAACGCCGTTCTCCTATCCACTCTCCGCACCCGCGGCTCCACCATTGACGAGCGCTCCTGGCTTTACGACGACCCAGTCCTCGGGCCGTTGACTCTCGCCGCGCTCAAGACGTACGATGTAGTTACTTTCATCGCCTGTCACGAGTACCACCGCTTCTTCGACCAATTTCAGTCGTTCGTGCGCAACGTGGTGATACCCGCGCGGGATGACGGCGTGCGGGTCGTAAATACACCCGAGTTGGTGTTATGGAATGTGGAGAAGACGTACCTGCAAGAGTTGCAGCGCGATTTGGAGATTACTATCCCGGAGACTATCTTTATAAACCCGCATATGCCTATACCTACAGAAACATCAAGCGCAATAGGTGCAGATGGGGACAGCGAGAAGTCCACGGATACATACAAAAGCACTATTGCATTGCTAAATAATTCATGTAAATTCAGAGGAGTGGTGATAAAGCCGTCGATATCGGCGTCGGCGACTGAGACGTACCTCCTCTTACCCCCAGCTCCACTTACGGATGGTGATGGCGGCGGCGGTAACAATTACAATGATGATTTCTATGACTCGGAAGCGGAGAGGGTTTTCCAAAATGTGTGGGCTTACGCTCACTCGCTGTCTCCGTCTGCAAAGGTGATGGTACAGAGATATGAATCTGCTATCAAGCGGGGAGAGTATTCTCTTGTTTTCCTAAATGGGGTTTACAGTCACACTATGCTCAAGAAGCCAAAGGAGGGCGAGTACAGGGCGTTGGAAGACTTTGGCGCGCGAGTGCAGCAGCTTGAAGAGGGAAGAGTGCCGGCACAGGGGAAGGAGATTGGTAGGAGGCTGGTGGAGTATGCGCGGGAGAGGTTCGGTGGGGAGGTGGGGTATCTAAGACTTGATGGGGTTGTGAGGGATGGAGAAGGAATTGTTGATGAGGAGTTTATAGTGATTGAGGCGGAGATGGTGGAGCCGTGGGTGTATTTCGACGCCGGTGGAGCGGCGCTGGTAAGGTTTTGCGAAGGGTTGGAGACGAAGGGAGAAGTATGACCTGACGTCCATTGATTGTTCAAATTCGAAAAGTTCAAAATTTTGCAGCTGCTATAGCTTGATGGCTGTTGAGTAGCTACAACGAAAAGTATACAATCGTCGCCTTTAATCTAGTCTTGACATCAGGTTATGCCCGTTATGATGGTTACAGCGTGGTTAACAAATTGAATACCATGAGCGCCCTATCCTTGGACTCGGTTGCATCTCATCTTATCCTTCGGTATCATTAGGTATCGCCGTTATCCAGTGATGGCAAGTGTCTCTGTGGCTACCAAATGTAACAAACAATATCGAGAGTAGATTTTTGCTGGGATCTAGATATGATTTATTGGCCTAGTAGGTATTTAAACTGTATAGTACTGATGTACTCAGCTAGATGAACCTGGTCTCGCGATATAAACTGCAACTTACGCTAAAATAATCAATCGTCCACTCTAGCAATATTATTTAATTCAGCTCTCTTGTCAATATCCGGATTCTTGAAATCTGCAATAGGGTGTACGTGAACCAAATTAATACCAGTTAAACATTTTCATCATTTGCAGTCAACTAGACTAGGTGACTCGTATAGTAGGTCTTCTTTAAATAAAGTATAGCTCTCACCCGAGCTTAACACCAATCGTCACCAACAAGACACACAGCTCACGGTAAACCTAATATAATATTGCAGTACAACGATTTCATCCGCTATCGCAAGTAAAGCATTCTGGTATAAGCCGAACGGAGACACTCTATAGTACTAACTGTTACTCAATGAACAAATACATAAAGTATTAACTATGCACGTCACACAACAGTGCTCGAGCATTCGAGATGCTGAGACACAAATGTGTTGTAGATGTTGCATTTTTTTCAGTTCTGAATGTCTATTGTGTATTTTGACAATTAATTGCCAGATCGAGGCATCTCTGGTCCCATATTGCTTGTGTCATTCCTACGATACATGCCTATAAGATTTGCAGTATTTGTAGTAGGAAGCCAAGGAACGAACGGTGGTCGAAGTTACTTTAAACATATCTGTGGGCTTCCATTCTCCGATCAATTCGCGATATATAATTAACACTTGGGCTGAATCTGGGTACATATTGGCTTAATCAGAGCGCTAAATATTCCAACTTATTGATTTATATTTTACTTAAATTTCCCGTACTGCCATTCAACCACCCCTCTCCGTTACAAGTTGTTTCGTTGGCGCATGCATCGGCTTCGTTTCCAAAACCCAAGTACACATAACCAACATATTTCCTAGTTGCTATGGTATACCGGATATCACTACGTCTTACACAATTATAAGTATGCCAGTGCAACAGTTACACGTGTATAGATCTAACCATATCTTTCGTTTCGCCTGGTATGAGAAACACCTAGATTCCTTTAATATTTTTCCCTTCCACTTCCTTTCCGTTCCATTACCAAAGACCCTTTGCTAACGAGGATATGAAAGCTTCTAATGTGATTAGGGAGCATCTAGAAACGTGTCACCTCACTTCAATATTCCCAAGTCGAATGATGGGAGTGTATTGTTTAACGGGGAAGCAACTGCAAACGCGCACGTACGCAATATATACATCTATAGGAACACACACACATACGCGCGCTTGTTATCATGTTCGTTCGTAGTGCAGCGTCGACGGCACTGCAAAAGCTAACTTATCCTCGCCAAAGTGGCAATGAGTCAACATATAACAGTTTTATAAATTTCAATTCAGTTTCTCTTCCTTAGCATTGAATCTAATCTAATCACCAAGGTCGAGGTGAGGTAAGATATATTCCATTAAATTCAAATAAAACAATCATGTATGTGGCGGTACCGTGGTAAGATTCTTGCCATTGGAGTCGTTTCGTGCATATTACCACGAATAACTTCAAGGAAACTATTGAAGTCCCACGAAAAATGTTAGATTTTGCAGGGGTTGTGGCACGCCGCGTGGCGTGGCTGCATGGCGTTTATCATGCACGCCGTCCATTCTGCCCCCCACGTAGATGGCTTCAAGCTAAATAGCCCCTGAAATCCTCCGGTAGATAGCTCAAAAGTATGCTTGAGTTCGCAGACATGTTGTATGCGTGCGTGATAGATATCTTAAGATCTTGGTATGTACCAGTCTTCCGAAGCTAGAATTACTCGGGCGCTATATTGGCTCGTAACCCGGGCTTTTGGTGCCTCCCCAAAGCCATTGAGCTTGTACTCTGAATCGGAATTCAAGATCGAGAAGCCTCAATTGGACCTCAAATTATCCTGCGTCTGGCGTCCCGAATACGGCCATGGTTGTCCGGCTGTGGCTTCCGGCACCCGCATCGGCACCCGCGTCGGGATGGACGCTGATGCGAAACGAGCCAGTGTGCGCCTGCCGTACGTCCTATTCTTGGGGAGACTCTGCCTTTCGCGTGCATTAAATCGATGGCAGCATGCATTGCAGCATGCACACATGATCCGACAGGATTCCGTCCTACATCCGCTGCAGGGGCTCAGTAGTAATATAATTTATTGGCTGAGAAGCCTGTTTTCTAGAAAAATCAGATGCTTTAGTGGCTAGATCTATAAGCGGCTGTGCTGTATATTGAAAGAAACAAGCTCACTTTGGACCATTTTGTGAATTTTGTGCCATTTTTCAACTTTGGAGTGTTTGGGATCTGTATTGTATTTCACACAAACGAGCAGTCTTAGTATTCATTCAATGGGAGATTAACTGAGGCTAACTTAGCCCGACGCTCGGTATCGATAATTCTGGGAAAGCCTGGCCGTGGCGCGTGGTCGGAGAGCTGTGAGCACGCTTGGAGTTGTTTGGCCATAGAAGCACAATACTTCTCGTACGAGTGGACTGCAGAGTTAATTGAAAACCATCATGGGTCAAGTCCTTGCGGATGGTGATTTTGGCACCACTCCACAAGTCAGCGATAGGAATTAATCTTGATATGGCTGTCTGCCAATGCTAAATTTAATCTTGTTCCGAGGCTTTGGCTTTTGGGAAATTAAATTGTGCGGCAAGCAGCAATCACACACCTTGACGGACCCGTTTGACAGGCCTCGACTCGAGATACTGTCTTGGGCTAGCGCTACGAAAACAAGGCTTGTCGGAATGATTTGCAGAGCTCAAGCTCCCACGGCGCCTTAACGGCCATTGTTCGTTCCTGCATTGGGGCGGACTGTTCAACCTTCGTGTGACTTCTCGAACCTCTGTTGGGTGTTTGTTTGTCAACATCCCATTCTGTGTGAGCGTATGTACAGACACTACTGAATTGATTCACTTCGTATGCGCATATGCAGGGACGGCCAGAACTGTGGTTACATCCGGATGGGCCCCAACACAACGGGAGAATCATGCAGCAGTTGGCTATGAAGAAGCGTAGGAGTCAATTGGGCGGAGAAGAGCTGGACCAAGACATCCCATCTCGTATGGGACATGCGCATGGTTCCCAAGTCACTTGTGCGACTCGGCAAGAGAAAGGAGAGGGTTGTATCCCCCAGCGAGAATATCGAGACCAGGACAAAGACAAAACAAAAAAATATCAGACCATATGCCATCCGGTCACGCCAGGACGCTATCGTCAATCGGGCGGCCGGGCTGGCGCTCCGCTCCCAGACCAAACCGGACAGCTCGCAGGCAAATCAATGTTATATGCTCTATCTCGGCTGGACCCGAGTAAACAAGCCGGGCGGTTGGAATCATGTTCCACATGTCTTGTACACCAACAGATGCAAATGCAAACTACTGCACCGGGACGTGTAAACTCAGCTCGCCTCGAGATAGCATAAACCGGGAGGGATAGCTGATCCTGTGCAGACTTTGATTGTGCGGCTGAGGGTAAGAAGGGGAATCCAAGGGGAATCCAAGGGGAATCCAAGAGAAATCGCGCGGAATTCTCGTCCGGGATCTTTCACATCGGTAGCCGTCTATCTGCCGACGTTGGGGACGAAAGGGCAAATGCATCCTACTGATCTTCACTGCAAGGTTGGCTGTGGCTTGGGCCGTATTCTGCAGCGTGGATGCACATGCATGATCCTCTAATATCATATAACAGATAATATAAAATGTATGGAATGGAGGGGCGCAAGAACGTGAATGTACTGCTTGGGTACGTTCGAGTTATATGATAATTATAAGATCAGGACGACAGTTGCGTGACATGCTTTTGGGAGTGGATTCTTCATATCCCGATATGGCATGATTCATGCAGTTTGCGCCGAGCGGTATGCAAAAAAACTATAAACTTTGCATTTGAGGTTCTGGATTTGTAACGCTGCGCATTGTCGATAGCACTTCAGACACTCCTCTGCGCGTCGCAAACATCCCTGGCTCAAAGCAAGGAGACTAAGTAAGTATCTACCGGCCGAGTTGAGCGGCTGCCCATCTGCAAATGCCTCCTGAGTTTCGTGTGTCGGTGCACTGCGCAGCTGCTCGTGCATCCGATGTGTCTCCGTTGTACGGACTAACTGATGATAGGAGCTGCTCAAGCCGAAGCTAGGAGCTGCTGATCAATATTCATATTGGATTCGAATGGTCTCGTACTTTGCCCCCCACGCACTTTGGCATGGTGCAGGTTCGTTTGGGGGGCATATCTGTGACTAGATCTATGGATCGACGTTCTAGCTCGAAGACCCAGGATGATAATACCGTTCTGGCCGCATTGTTTCTGGGAATTGATTATTAGTTATGTGTATTATAAATTACGTGCCTGGATCGATTGCATGCATAGTATCTGGACTTTCGTCGGCTCGGTGTGTCAATATGCCAATGCAATGCTCTAATCTCCTGCGACTGACATCCTATAAAATTCCAGGCTCTGCCAAGGCTGGCTATGTTCCATCGTGCAGCCTGTCGATGTAGGGCTGTGATTTCCAGCAACGTGTTCATGCATCCAGCCCATTTCATTGAAATTTGGTGTTCTGATGATCAGTTTATTTTATACCAACTGACAAAGCTGAAAGTACTTGTAAATTCCCGCTTTTCCAGCCTTCCTTCTGGCTTTGATGATTCCAACCAGGTTGGAGTTCTGATCATCATGAACTTATGACACCACCGACAAGTCATTAAACAGTGTAACTGACAATCGGCTTCTCGACAAGGTTGGGCGCTTCGCCGGTCTAATTTTCCTTTCTTCAGCCTTCTGTTTCGAATTTCGCCGCAAAGTCCGAGACCCCCCTTTAGAGGTCTTTGTTGGCTCGGGACGCTATTTACAGTCAGGGGTATCTGGATTGCCTTGTTGCATCCGGCCGCTGCTCGCTTGCGAGTTGAGCGGCCAACGAAGACCCCTCCAGATTTCAAATCGCTGCAGGAGCAGAGAAAAAAATCTAAAAGGATTGGGAGGATCAAATGGTTCAATTGGTGCGAGGGATCAACTTTCTCTTTCTGGCTATACGGGAGCCTTCAAGGAATGCATATCGCTCAAGATATCGCTCTTGACAGAGCCGAAGAGCGCAAATGCAACATCCTTGCCTCCCTAATATCACACACAGGGGCGGGGCTGCGGCGACACAACAGACACAATCTTTTTTTTGCTGGCTCAAGTTCCGTGTTATCCGGGCTGAACGAAGCGGGTTCGCTTTCTTCTTGGTATAATATAATAACATTGGTAAAAAAAAAAAAAATCTTAATATCAATACGAAGTATGCCGAAGTAATTCAGCCCCGATGCCAAGAGTGTTGGCAGAGGAATAATTATTGTGCTGCGAATGCGGAATGTTTATACGCGAGCTGTTGGGCTCAGCCCACAGGCATCGACCTGGCTCTTCTTCAGTGCGCTACGCGAAGAATAACGAGAGGCCTGCACGCCAGAGGGAGCCAGTTGCAGAAACGATCTGACACGGCACGGCGTCGACGTTCGAATAGCATTTTGGTCCACAGCTGCAGCTGCGGTTGGTTAGCGAATGTGAATCGTAAACAGTGCATCTGCATATGCACCTGCGTAAACTGGGTGCACTGCATTGGAGACAGCTACGAGCAAACCCAGCGCCGACGACGGCGCGCTTTTGTTGATAGCCAAGTGCAAGTAAGTGGTCCTCACGATTGGATAGACAATACACCTTCCTAAAGTAAGTTGAAGCTGCCTGAAGAGATGACGTCGAATACAGAGAGGTCCATGCAATGTCGTGGTGTGCTGACCTTTTTAAACTTTTCCTTCTAGCGGCAACTCCTCTCCAACACAATTACACCTCAGCGCCTGATCGAGACTCGATCTGGCGATCCGATTGAGTCGAAGGAGGTTGATGCTCAACTTGGCATGCGGTGCCAATGGTTGATCGAGAGTGGGTTACGTGTGCGTGGAAGGTTCCTGCATGCCAACTCCTGGCCGAGAGTCTACCATGAGAAACCACAGTCTAGGCGCTGGGTGGGCGCATTCACACACCTGTCGCCGAACTTTTTTTGTAATATGCAAAGACGCGGCGGCAATTTCGTGTCAAATGTCATGATGCCAAACCCGGGCCTCCACTGCCGGCGCGGCGGGATCAATTGGTTCATTAAATTTCCTATCCTATGGTCATTGTTCCAATTGAGCCGGACATGTGGCAATCCCGATGAGACAGACAGCAAATGCGGCTTGCATTTTATAACGAAAACTTCTTAATTAATAATGTTCCTAAAATATTTAGCCACGCCTTGGGTGGAGTTTAGACCTGGTGGGGCCTGCGTCTTGGCGGATAATCCTTCCGGCACTAGCCTGGCGGACGGATACAGGATGCTTCCACAATCCAACGGAGAAGATCACCAGCAATCCTTGGTTTGGTTGGAACTAGAGCCTGCGAGATAGCTGCCTTTTGCTGGGTATCCTGCAGGTCGAAGGCGCGGACTTATGCCAAAGTCTTCTTTCTTTTTTTCTTTCCTCTTTATCTCAACATATCGACAAACCTTACATATACATATACGAGTCTACATCATGACGACCCTTGAGAGAGCGATACCGTACCAGCAAACGAGATAGATGCTGAGCTCTGGGTCAGCGAGCCGTTTATCTCGGGAAATACTTCAATGCAACCCAATACGAATTTGCTTTGGGCAGCCCCAGTTAAAAAAGGAAAGCGCCAGGGGTCATCCTGACAACCGAGCGTAGCCCACGAAAGAGCTTTCGCCGAGGGGCATGTTTCGCCGCTCTAGGCAGGCCGGCTGCTCCATCCAAGTGGGTACAGACCATCGGATTTCTGAGGAATAAGAAGGAGTTGGAGGGAGTTTGCCTGAACTCTTTTCCCTCGTGGTCCACAGGGAAGGAATTGGGGTGATGTCGGTGTATTTCTTGCGTACAAGGGTCGTGATGATATAGGGGTTAATGAGGCAGCATCATCCATCCCATCGCGCTGAGCCGATAGTAGTAATAATAAATCCGGCTCCTCAAATAGATTATTCTAAAAAACCAGAAGGAGACGAAGCAGCGCGATTAATAGATGCTACTATAGACTGTTCAATGTGCATTAGACCAAGTCGCGGTCGGAAGCCGCGAAAGCAAATCTAGACCTGGGGTTACAGGCGTCTCAAGTGTTCTTGAGTCATTACGGAAGCTAAAACGCAAATATTTCGATCGACTCTCGCGTTAACTCTGAGAGGCTGGAGCCAAAAAAACAAAGCGGCCATCGCACTTGTCCTGGTGAAGAAACAGCCACCCATGCAGGTGTCTGTCTGTCCGAACTGTAATCTGCCTGTACGGGTCATGGTGGTGCCACGACGATTGTTTTTTCCCGCCCGCCGAACACCCCGTGGCGTTCAGAAACATAATTATTGAACGGGGCCGAAGCAAGGAACAACCAGCGCAGGCACCCTAAATATGCATCTGTCCAACCTATAGTAATTTTGGGTTCTTGGGAGGCCTCTCTTCGTTCTGTGTTAGAGACGCCAAGCAAGAGCTGAATATTTCTGGTACGATGGATCAAAAGAGCAGCTATGACCCTTGCCCGCGCGACTCGCTCCGTTGGCTATATGAGGTTTGGGGGCCCCTCTCCCACCGCGGGACCTGGCTTCCTCCCTTCCTGCTCCTCGCCCTTTTTTCCATTGCCCCCCCATTATACGCAATTTGCGTAGTGTCACTCGTTCATTAGTTTAGAGGTTGCTTGTCGCCAGTTCCGCTGGATTGACGGCACCGTTTTGGGGCGTTTCTTTCGTCTTAATCGTAATAACTTTACTAGTTTAATTCCGATACCTCGAGTCCTTTGTTTCGCGACTTTCGACGGCTGTGTTGAGAAAGAGGCTTTGGACATTCGTTAATCATTTCCGGTTTCTGGCGCGACGTATTTTGCAACAGTTGCAACACAGTTTTCGACCACCCCGGATATTTATCGACTCCAATGATATAACTTCAATATTATATAAACAGCATATTTATTTTAATAAATCTTCGTCATGAAGTATTTTCGTCCGGCTTCGAGCAGTTTGCTCGCTGCCGCTCTGGCTGTTTTCAGCTGGGCACCTACTGTTTCTTCTCTAGGTGTCGGAGATACCACCACTAGCGGGGGTGACGTCTCGCGAGCAGGTTTCGAAACGTAGGTCACCGATACCTTGGGGTGTATTGAAAAAAAAATCCTCCAATCTTACTGACGGGTGAACTATAGGAACCATAATCTCGATCCCGCCGTAGTTGCGTCAAGTGACTTCAAGCAACTGTATAAGGCAGCTCTGCCAGGCTCGACTGTTTGTGGCGGTCTTGCAAATCCCGAGCAACTCTTTGCCCAACCTCTTGTGTATACGCCAAGCTCAGACACTACACAATATGTATACTTGGCCACGACTATGAATAACATCTACAAGTTGAATGCAAAGACTGGTGATATTGTCCTCTCGAAAAATCTGGCAGTTCCTTTCAATACATCGAATCTTGACGGATGCCAGGACATTAATCCTTGCGTCGGGAGCACTGTGCGTACCGCCACCTTTTCAATAATAACTGTAACTATGTAGTCAACATACTAACATGTGAAAAATAGGGAACGGGTGTCATTGATCCGGATACGGATACATGGTATTTTACCGTTAAAACTTACGCAGATGGAAAACATTGGGACGTAAGCATACCTAACCCTCAAGGAGGGCGCGCAGACCACGGCCCCAATCGCCTTAATGCCGAGTATCGGTTTTACGCTGTCGACACCAAGACCCTTGAGGTCCGGCCAAATTTCCCTGTCAATATCAACGGCACCATCGCTCGGAACTATAAAACCGACGATCCGAGTATTAAGCGAAAGTTCATCAGCGGCAACCAGCATCAACGCCCCGCTCTTCTGCTATACAAGAACTTTGTCTACGCGGGTTTCGCATCTCACTGCGTACAATATCTCTTCTCTGGTTTCTTGATAGGAATCGACAAAACAAGCGGAGCGATCGTCGAATCTTTTGCTACCGAGAGTGGACCCGAGTTACCCACCATTGATAGCCGAGGTGGTGGTATTTGGATGTCCGGCGGCGGTATCGCATCTGACAACCAAGGTTCCATGTGGTTTGCTACCGGTAATGGATATACTTCCCAATTGCACGGGACTCCTGTCTACGGATATCAACCCCCCAGTGCGTTGGAAGAGGCAGCCGTTCATGCCCAGATCAACGAAGATGGTACCATTACCGTTGTGGATTTTTTCATGCCTTTCGATAAAGAAACCCTTGACGGTAATGACCAGGATCTGGGGACCTCGCCCTTGGCCTTGCTCCCGTTCAAGTGTCCCAATGTCAAGCGTATCGGCGCTATTACCGGCAAGAATTACAAGACCTACTTTTTGAATATGGACAACCTTGGAGGGTATTGCACAGTCCCAGGCGATAATCAGCAAGACAATGTTCTTTTCAGCTACAAGAATGAGAACTCGGTCTACGCTGGTGTCGGTGTTTATCCAATTTCCGAGACCTCCGGATACATCTACGTCAACGTCATCAAATTCCAAACTCGCGTTTTCCAGTTCAGTTGCGATAGCTCCGGAAACCCGAAGTTTGTGCCGATTTCTCAGACTCCTGAATCAAACGCATGGATTCTTGGTGTCAGTCATGGCGCGACTACCGGTATTCCTGGAAACACGAACAGTGGGCTGTTGTGGATCTCGGACGTCCAGGGTCCCGGTCTCCGAGTTTACAGGGCTGTTCCACCCGTTGGCGGTGGTGCCGGTCTGACCCTTCTTAATTCGTTCTCGATCACTGGTGTTACCAAGTTCCAGAAGCCTGTTTTTGGAAATGGTATGGTCTACGTTGGTACCACCCAGGGCTATCTCTACGCCTTCGGATCTGGCGTCAAGCCTGCCCTTGTTTGCTCTGATCCCTATAGTTTCGGCCCTACGTTTATTGGCGCAACGACCGAAAAGGTTGTCTCCTGCTCTGCGCAGGTTGCCCTTTCCGTTACTGGTGCTAATATTCCTTCCAGTGACGACTTCAAGCTGGGGACCGTTCCAAATCTGCCCTTCAGTGTTGCAGCAGGTAGCAACTTTACATTTACTGTCAAATTCTCCCCGCAATCAGTTGGCAGCCTCACTGGAACCACCTATCTTAACACCACTAACAGCGTTGGCGGATATACCACCCAGTCTCTTATTTCAATGGATGGTACTGGTCGCTCTTCCGCTGGGCTGCTGGCCGTGCGACCTGAAAAAATCACATTCACCAACTTCATTACCCACTCTTCTGATACAGGTGTTGATCTGACTTTCGACGTGGCCAATGATGGTGACTCTGCTCTCAGCGGCATCACTTATCAGTGCGGTGACTCGGCTACTGGCCCATGGAACGCCCTCACAGCTAGCGGAAGTGGTCAAAAATACGGGGTGTTCACTTTCACCGGTTTGCCAACATCGATCGCTGCCAATACAAATGCTGATGTCAATGTCAATTTCAACCCCCCTGCCTCCAATACCTATCAAATCTACTGCAAGGCGTCATCCGCTGCCGGTGGCTCTAAAGTATTTAGCGTTTCCGGTGTCGGCTACGATCAAGCCCATGCTAAGATTGAATTCGGATCGGATGCTGATGGTTGGGTCACGTACAACCGCGATAACCCAGTTCCGTTCGATTTTGGTAGCGTCGTGGAGGGGAACACCAAAGCTCTCTGGATGCGCATTACCAACGATGGTGGAGCCAACGCTGCTAACCTCTCTCTTGCTGTTTCCAAGCCCCCTGTCAGTAACACTGTTGTTAGGGCGGTGAATTCAGTGGATCTTGGAGAAGGTACCTTGTTGGCACCGGGAGAGAGCGATGTGGCCAAGGTCGTTTGCTCTGTTCCGCAAAGCCAAGTTAATGTGGATCCCTACGTTGCGGATAACGTGTGGGTTGTAGCCGTCAACGACCCAGCACTCGGAAAGCGGAGTATACAGTTCCGTTGCAATGCTGTGTCAGAGCAGTTTGGACCGCTGAAGAACTCTACTACCGCTCTTTTCCGATACGTTGGTTGCGCCGTGGAGAACAATCCCGGTCGTCAGCTGTCGAATCAAATATGGAGTAGGCTTGATGCTACAAATGAAAAGTGTATCTCGGATTGTGCTGCCCAGAACTACGTGTTCGCTGGGTCGCAATACGAGAAGGAATGTTGGTGTGGTAATACTGTCCCCAAAGCATTTTCCAATGACCGAGACTGCAACTATAAATGCGATGGGAATGTCAACCAAACTTGCGGTGGTAATGGATTCCTTCAAAATGGCGCCTTCATTTCCCTCTTTGCCAATTCCGACAAGTATACTCCTGGTCAGCAGCCTTCTGGCACAACGTCGTCGACATCCGCTACACCAACCCCGACGGACACGAACCCGACCACCTATAATGGATATGTGTCCCAGGGATGTTGGAACGAGCCACAAAGTGGCAAGGCGTTACCTAATCAAATTGCTGCCAATGATAGTATGACCGTTCAGATGTGTATCGATGCTTCTATCGCAGCTGGCTACACTAAATGTGGTATCGAGTATGGTCGTGAATGTTGGGCGGCATCAACCATCAATCCAGGTGCCTCACAAGGTTCAATCACCGATTGTAACGTCCCTTGCAAAGGAAACCCCTTCCAATATTGCGGAGCTGCTGGTAAATTTAACTACTATGCACTCGGAGGCTCAAGCCCTACTACCACGACAACCACGACGGGTGCCGGCACTTCAACCTCATCCACCGTGTCTACCACTACTACCGGTCCAGCGTCAAGCGGGAATCCGACGTCCTATAATGGATATTCCAACAAGGGCTGTTGGAAGCCAGGCCCTGCAGGTGGCAAGACTTTGTCCAATCATATTTATGACAATGCCGCTATGACCATTGAGATGTGTCTTAACCAGGCCAAAATACAGGGATACACATACGCTGGTGTTGAGTAAGTTGAATTGGCTCTTCCTTTTCTTAACAAACTTTCGCTAACTTTAAGTCAGATACGGTGCGGAATGTTGGGCTGCAAATGCTCTTAACGGTGCTGTACAAGCACTAGACACCGACTGTTCTTTCACTTGCCCAGGAAATGCTCTGGAGAACTGTGGAGCTGGCGACAGGGTTAACATGTACCAGCTTAGCTCTGGGTCAACTACCACAACCACAACCACGGCCACAACAACAGGCACAGCTACTACCACAACCAGCACAGCTGCTACTACCACGACGCCAGCAGCTGGAAACCCTGCCACTTATAGCGGCTACACAAACCTGGGATGTTACGCGGAACCCACTTCAGGCCCTAAGGCTTTGCAATTTCAACTACCTAGCGATGGCACTCCTATGACCATCGAGAAGTGCATTGACAAAGCTATTGCGGCCGGATACCAATATGGCGGTGTTGAGTAAGTCCTCAGTCCTTTAAACTTCATTTGACTTGAAGAGGATATCATCAACTAACCCTTGTGGAAAGGTATGGCGTTGAATGCTGGGCTGGAAACACTCTTAGTGGTGGTGCACCGGCACCGGACACCGAATGCTATTTTGCTTGTCCAGGTAATTCGCTAGAGAAGTGTGGTGCAGGCAATAGGTTGAATCTGTATAGTCGTCAATCGGGATCATCCACAACGACTTCAACGACAACGACAACGACCACTACTTCTGGTTCTCTCACGACTGCGGCAACTACATCGTCTACTACGACCACGACCGCAACTACGACGTCGGCTGGAAATCCTGCCACCTATAGTGGCTACACCAACTTGGGATGCTACGCGGAGCCCACTTCCGGTGCTAAGGCTTTAGGCGAACAGTACACCAATGATCCTATGTTTATTGAGAAGTGTATTGATTGGGCTAAGGGCAAGGGTTACAAGTACTGCGGTGTTGAGTAAGTCCCGAATATTCTCCAACTTGACCCAGGACTAGTCACCACGGAGGCTATTTCTATTAAAACAAGCATCGCATTTTTGCTAACTTGAGAAAAGGTACGGCCGCGAATGCTGGGGAGGTAATACCATTCGTCCAGAAGCAACTTCGACGGCTTCTACGGACTGTTCCTTCTCATGCCCCGGAAATGCAGCGGAATTCTGTGGAGCGGGTAACCGATTCAACTTGTATGCGGTTCAAACCGGCGTCACTACAACCACTACGACAACTACAACCACCACTTCGACGTCAAGCACAAGTGCGTCCGCCACAACTACTTCGCATACAACCACGACAACTACCACCGGGACGACTACAACCACCACCGCCACTACTACTGTCGCTGGAAATCCTTCCGCCTATAATGGTTACGTAAACCAAGGATGTTGGGTCGAACCTACCTCGGGTGTCAAGGCCATGCTCAATCAAAATGCCACCGACACTATGTACATTGAAGCATGCATTGACTGGGCTAAATCCAAGGGATACGGTCACTGTGGTGTTGAGTAAGTCTTCTCTTATCGCTTCTTGGCTATATGAAGTGTATGTGAGCTAACCTATGCAAAAGATACGGACGAGAATGTTGGGCAGATACTACTATCAACCCGGGAGCACTGCCAACGGCAGATACGGAATGTAGCTTTGCATGTGCAGGTAGACAAGGAGAGAAGTGCGGAGCAGGTAATAGGTTTAATTACTATAAGCTCCAGACTGGTACTACCACGACGACGACAACCGCCGCCCCTACAACGACGACTACGACAACTACTACCACCCACACCACCACGTCGTCGTCGAGCACTACTACGTCAAGTACCACTACTACAGCTGCCCCCACATCGTCGAGCACTACAACCACAACTACGACGACGTCGACAACCACTAGCACGACTACCACTGCTCCTACAACGTCGTCTAGCACAACATCTAGTAGCACTACCACCACTACCACCACGACTAGCCCTACAACGACAACTACCACTACAACAACTACTACTACCACTAGTCCTACAACGACGACAACTACCACCACCACTACTAGTCCGACGACGACGACTACTAGTCACACAACCACCACGACAACCACCACCACTAGTCCGACGACAACGACAACGACTACTACGACTGCTAGTCCTACAACAACGACAACTACCACTACGACTGCTAGTCCTACAACGACAACTACCACTACAACCACTAGTCCAACGACCACGACGACAACTACCACGACGACTACTAGTCACACAACCACCACGACAACCACGACTACTAGTCCGACGACAACAACGACAACTACTACCACGACTAGCCCGCCGACCACCACGACAACCACTACCACCACCACCACGAGACCCCCTACTACAACGACGACGACTACTACCACCACCACCACCACCACCACCACCACCACCACCACCACCACCACCACGAGACCCCCTACTACAACGACGACTACTACTACTACACCAACCATCACCACGACCACGTTGATAACTACTACGAGGACAACGACTAAGATAAAGATTAACCCGGAGACCATCACGATCACTGCCTCCAATGCAGCGTCCAGGGTCACCTTTGTCTCGTTGGGTTGCTTCTCGGAGCCGACTGGCACCCGTGCTCTCAAGAGTATGATAACAGAGGCCGACAAAGCCACCATGACTATGGGTGTAGAAATCTGTGCCAGTGCATGCTCGACATTTAGCTACTTCGGTCTCGAATATGGTCAACAGTAAGTACACTTGTCTGAATATTTTTACATTTCCATTTTTACATTTACTAACACATTCTTCCTTCTAGATGTTGGTGTGGAAATACTCTCGTCTCGGATGCTGTATATACAACCGGAACCAAGACTTTCTATGGTGGAGGAACGGCAAGTCAATGTACTAAGACCTGTAGAAATAACCCAACCCAGGTCTGTGGTACCGGACAACAACTTGATGTCTACGCTGTAGTGACGCCGACGCCGACACCGTAGTTGTCATTGGCTTTTCTTTCTTTCTTTCGTTTGATTTGTTTTTCATTTTTTCAAAAATGATAGCTAGCTAGACCTGCATCAGATCTGTTCTACCTCACTCGCTTGCTATATATTTCCTTGATCATTTCCTTCTTGATGTTCATATACCAGTACCATATCATATTATTCTTGGATAGTCGATCTAGCTTTAGTTAACGGTTGGCCGTGCATGGTTGGTTCATATTACATTGTGCTGTTTCTTTTTTTTTTTTCGTACGGTCATCTGTTTTACATTCATGCCTGGAAGAGGAACATAAAAAACGTTGATATACATTGGGCGCCACGTTCTTTTCACGCTTTGCTATCATTTTCTTGGAACGTTGATTCTTTTAGGCTTAGTATTACTGCCACTTTTATATAACATTATCTATCCATTTACTTGTACAGTCATGGGACTGTCACCGTTGGTGGATGTGAGCTCGTATTTTCACGGCTTATCTGTTTGTCCCTTTGCGTTGCTGTCGGGTATAGATGTGTTGATGTGTTGCATCTGTCGTTGTGCTGACTAATAATCGAAGACACCTTCCCGCATTATATCTTGTATCGATAGCGCTTTTTAGCCCCCGATATCGATGTAACAGAGAGTCCAGATGGCTTGTAGTTGTAGCTATTGGCATGTATACATCTAAATATATGTATACCTATCTATATATGCTGTTAACATGCCTCTGTCAAATGCTCCCTTCCAGCCTTCGGGCAAGCGGGCGGGCGGCCTGTTTGGCGGGGCTTATCACGTCAGATACGAGTCCTTCGAGATAGTCGGGTGGATGGCCGGTGGTGCGGCTGCTGGTGGTTTGATGGTGCTATATTCGGCGTCCCAGCTGCCAAACGAGCTCTGCCGGGTTAATAGGAAATGCGACCTGGCAAATGTGCATGTTTCGTTCTGTCAGGTTGCGCCAATTTGATGTTTCTTTCTTTCCTACTTTTCTTTCCAGCCTGTTCATAAAAGAAAAAAAGAGTTAGGACAAATTGATCCCCACTCCTTCGTTCCTTGGAGAGCAGGATCCTGAGCTTGGTCCCAAGCTAAAGCTCCTCAGCTCACTACTGCCTCAGGGGTTCCACTCGACGCATCCGGTCCCTTTACTATCGCCTCCCTCACTCTTCCTTTCCTTTCATCTCTGCTTTTGCCAGTCGTCCGTCCTTTTCGTCTTTCAGTCTCTCCATCGTTGCACCTCGGCATTGCTGGCAGCCATTCAGTCAGTCAGTCGGTCGTCCTGTTTGTGACCAAAGTAGCACGGGTATGTGAGAACTGTGTAACCCCCTCCAAAAACACCAACCAACCCTGCACCGTTTGAATCTCCGCTCCGAAAAGGGCTGGCGATGATGCCAATGGCACCTGCTGACACTGTCGTCTCCGTGGCACAAAGCTTGACTGGATCGCTCTGTTGATCCGCTACCTTCCATTCACGGCTACAGCATTCCTCACCCGTTTCCTGCCTGTCTGTCTGCCCAAATGGCGTCCCTGTACGACTCCACCGAGAAGGGCAAAGGGAAGGTTGTCGGTGTCGACATTGACTACCTCCACATGATCCCAGCGGAAATATGGATTCAGATCTTCCAGTCCATGCACAACCTCCGCGACATCCACGGCCTCACCGTCGCCGCCCGTACCTGCCTAAAATTCCGCGAATGGGCCGTCCCGATCCTATACTCCTCCGTCGGCCTACAGACCCATTGTCTCCAGTTGCAGCCACACCCCACCGTCGGCAACGACAACGACGCCGGCAACCAAGATGACATGGACACCGAAGCCACAACTACGGCCGCCTCTTCCGCTGCCAACGTCGACCCCATGGACCCGGCCGCGCGTCGGGAAAGCGCCAAAAAGCGATCCAGAGCCAAGCATCGCGCACGGGGTTTACCCATTCGTCACGCCGTTGGGATCTTCCCCGTGCTGACGCCTTACTGGTGCAACTACCGGTACATGGCATCGGTGACGACGGACGCGGACATCGTCTCTGCCTACTTTGACGCTGATGAAGATGATAAACTCAAGCCGTACGTGCAGTACACGCGAACGGTAGTGATCACGAACGAATGCCGGCACTCGGACTGTACGACACTCACGATCGAGCCGGTGATCCAGTTGGCATCAATGAAGAGGCTGAACAGTTTCCGTTACGCGATGTGCTGTTCCGACGATAACAGTCTGCTCGACAGCATGCTCACAAAGCTCAACGATTCAGAGCAGAAGTCCATCGCCATGCAGGAGCTCATCTTTGAGGACGTCTCCAGCGTCGATTGCCTATACGCGAAGCTACCCCCTCTCGGACCGACTGGGATGCCAACGTTGCCCTTGGGACCTGTCCTGGCAAACATTCGCACCCTACACTTCCTCTGGCTTACGCGCCTGGAAACCGAGAAGCTGCGGAGTTTGCTGTGGTGCGTGAAGGGCACGTTGCGGGAGCTTGTCATCGCTGCAAAGCAGGGTCTCTCACCCTTTGACGTTTTCGACAACTGGATGGGTCGCGGCGAGGAAGATAAGAAGCTCAAGCTGCAACTGCTGGACATCACTTTCTTCATCGATTTGCCTAAGAAAGTTGAATCCATCCTGAACGCTGTCGATATGCGTGTGCTGGAAAGCCTCACGGTCAATACGTATCGCCCAAGCGGCCTGCCGGCCTTCATCCTTGGATTTATGGGCAACCATCGTGACGGGGAGATACTCCTCCGCAACCTGCGCAGCCTGTGGATTGAGGAACCTCTCAACCAATTCGAAGACGTACGCTTCTTCTGGGAGAAGATCTGTCGCCTGCCGAAGCTCCATCGTCTGGAGACAGAGATTGATAACAACAGTCTCTGCGTTCTGCATGAGGTGCTGCGGGCACAGGCACGGTTACCGGTTGGCTCCAGCCTGCGCAAGCTGTACGTTACATTTACGGAGGAAGAGTACAAGAATCTGGAAGCCTATCTGGAAAACATCGATATGCGACGCAAGAAGCTCAACGAGATGCAGGATGTCGGACTGAAATACATTGGTTGCCATGAGCGGTCAGCGCACGTGAACACGTACACGATGACGGATAAGACGGTCCAGCCGTTCCAGGATGTTAATGACCTAGGCGCGTTCCTGGAAGTGCATAAGAATTACAAGAGCAATAAGAATAACGAGACTACCTACAATGAAGGGGAAGAGTATGGCGGGGAGAGGGTTGTAGTTAAGCTGACCGAGCGAGAGATGAAGGCGATGCGCGAGGGATTGGATGCCAGCGTCACACTAGCGAAACCAAAGTATGTTTATTATTTTCCACTTTCGAGATTGCTTTTATCTTTCTCTTTCTCACTCTTAGGTCTCTGTGGTGGTGTGGATTGCTAACGTGGCATCTGTGGTAACAGGGATTTTTTCGTCGCACATCCGTGGAACGGCAAATTCACAAAGCTCGATCCGACGGGGACGCAGTGCATCTGCGCTCTGTGATGAGTATTCGCGGATGATTATACCCCGTAACACAAGTAATTTCATTTTTCCGTCCTTTCCCTTATTCCCTAAGCATTCACGAAGGTTCTTTTTCTTCTTTTTCTTTTTCTTTTTCTGTTTATTCGGGTAGCGGGGTATAGAGACGTACTGTCTGGGCGACAACTTGAAAGGAAAAAAGAGCGAACAGATTAAAACCAACGACTGATGTATGCCTCCTTTCTTACTAAGCTTGCATCTTTTCTGGTATTGTGGCTTTTGTTTGTACATCGGCTATAATTGTCCATGCTGGTTTCATCCATTTTGTATTCGTATCGTTTATGGAACAGAGATTGGTCTTCAACTCGTCTTTTAGCCATTATATGCCGCCAAGGAACCGAGAGACTGCCGGCTGCTATATAGGGCCCAAGCAGCAGCGGGGCGGAGGGACCCTATATTACTCTCTCGAATTTTCTCGCTGTGACAATCAGGCTACTTTGCGAGAGTGACAGAAAAGGTTGTCTTGCAGAATGACCCGGGCGGCGCCACTACGTCTCGCATATCCATTTGACAGCGGAAAAAATCAGTTGTGCAGGATACTGGTATAGGTAGTATGCTATTATAGGTAAATAATATAATACGACTGGAACTCTAATACTGCTGTCAAAGACTGCACGATCAATAAGCTTAAAAACCTATAAAGTAGGGCTGCCTGTCCTCTGGCAGTGCAGCGGACGGCGATGCTAAATTGTTACACAGACTCTGTTGTTTTGTGGTGTTTCGTTTTGCGGATGAAATTCGCGTGCGATTTCGACCAATAATAATGTTAATACTGCTGCGCCCGAGCACCGCGACCTTAACTGCCATCTGCGTTCTGTGCTCTTTCTTCGTTTGGACCAACTACACCAACTTTTCCTCGCATAAGGAACAGCACCAGCGCCTATGGCTAAGCAACAGCCGCTGCTCCGGAGCCAGATCGGATCCAGCCCCAGGCGTTCGAGAAGACGATGGCCCTAATGGCTGGTGTGCGCGTATTGCCGGTCAACGCTACATCGATGATGTCTCTTCTACTTGGACGGTCTCCTGTGAGCCTCCCAAGGGCGGCGGGAGCACAATGGTCTGCTTCCAGACACAACTGGACTACCAAGTGGATAACTTTTGCGTCGCAAAAAATGCATACTACACCCCCCCTCCACCGCCCAAGCCGACGAGAAGCCCACCTGACGTTATAGCCAGCTCCGATCCGGACTCTGATTCTGAGGAATCGTCGAATCTTCAGTCCCGCGAGCCTCCCCCCAGACCGCCACGGCTTTTCCCCTTCGGCCCCGAACGTATCAAGCCGGAAGACAAAAGAAGCTGGGAGCTTACTTGCTCGCCCCAGACGGAATGGAAGGAAGGCGTGGATGCGCCCGTGAACTTCAAAAAGGCGTTCACCAGAACGGGGGCTGCCTTTCAACTCCACAGTTCCTTCGCGTACACGAAAGATACAGCTCCCATGCTTGGCCCCTGTGAGGAGACCCCGATAATGATCCTGTGGCTCGAGGCCGAAAAGAACTATTGGCACGCGCTCATGGAAATCTGGGCAACCATGTTGACACTGGAAATACTAAAACAGGCTAAATCCGCCCGAGCAAAACTGGATCTGAGCATCTCTCGGGTTGATGGCTGCCATGATGACAACAGCGACAGCGACAGCGATAAGTACATCGACACCTGGGACGAACGCAAGATACGAGTTTATTGGGATAACGTGGGGGATGAGCGCCTGGCGCCCATGTTTGAGCTATGGCGAAACGTCACTGGCACCATGCCGGCCAATATATCCACTCTACCTGAGGGTTGTTACCGACATGTCATTATGCCGCTCTCAGGCGGGCAGAACCCATTTTGGAAGAACCACTGGAGGCCGCGAGGGTGTCGAAAATCGAGTCTTCTCGATGAATTTTCGACCCGAGTGCTCTCCTTCTACGACGTCGGGGACGACGACGATAAATCCAACCTAAAGCACAACGGCAACCCGGTATGGACGGGAGTTGATGGTGGTGGTGGTGATATAAAAATAACAATCATCAGCCGCGCTCACAACCGTAGGATCGTAAACATGGATAGCCATGTGCGCGCCATTCACCGGAATTTTCCAGGTGTAGATGTCGCCGTTATTCAACTGGAGCACTTTTCAATCAGGGAGCAGCTACGGGTTATGAGGCGGACTGATATCCTTATCGGAGTCATCGGTGCAGGGTTGACGCATACGCTGTTTTTGAGGCCAGGCTCTGCTTTATTAGAACTAATGCACCCGCCGCCCTTTCGGTATTACGGTTTTGAAAACACTGCGCGCATGCATAATATAGAGCATATCCGTTTGCAAGGGGAAGGTGGCGGCTTTGTAAACGAAGGCCATTGGCAATTGGACGACGTGACCGTTACTGAGGAGCGGTTTGTCGAGGCTGTTGGGAAGGCGATTAATGCTGTCCAGCAGATGCGGCCGCCGACATGATTTTTGTGTTTTACGCGTCCACTGAAATGTACCTGATGTCTTTCTTTTGTCTATTGTCTAATGTCTAATCATCTCTTGCATCTAGCTCGGCGATATGGGTTCGAAGTGGCAGGAGGGTATTATATCATAAAATTGCGGTGTTGGTAGAGTGGGTGCATGTATATATATCGGCAGTCATATCTAATAATTTGGTTACTCTAGAGGTAACATAATAAAATACTAGAAAATAAACCCCCCCCCCCCCGACCTTGACAAAAAAAGGAGGGGGCGGAAAAAAAATAAAAAATGAAAAAAAAAAAAAAAAAAAAAGAATTACAATGCAGCGATAGCAGCGGCGAGCGCCAGCGCCAGCGCGCCTCCAGTGTACGGAGCCGCTGTCACAATTGCTACCGCCGCATTTCGCGACCCTGTCGTTGTTCTACTCGCAGACGTCGTCGTCGTCGTCGTTGTCCCGAGCCCATCGTCTGTCGAAGTCGCGCCCGGATCGGCAGTACTAGTACTCGCCATGGTCGTGCTCGTGGTCGTGGGCAATGCGCAGCCAACATCCCAGGTGCCGTCAGCTGCACCGCTCACGTTCAACGCCACCGCAAGGTTATCAGCCTCCAGCAGCGTTTTATTCTGGAACAAATCCCACCCAGCCGCCTGGTCGCTGGAGCAGTACTCCACCGTCCATTCCAACAGAGAGGCTTCGTCATCGCAGGTAGCGGTGAATTTGAAGTCCTGGATGTATCCGTCGATTATCAAAGTGGTGTATTCCTTCATAACGGGAGGGTTGGTCAGGTTCCAGCGTAGATTGAACATCTGCTTCGGGTCTGAATCGTTGATGTAGATGAGGCGCTCCTCGAACGTGTAACCTTGCCAGCTGACGAAACGGGTCGCATTGGGGACCGGGGCGGGATCACCCTCCGTGAAATTGGCGGGGAGAGGAGGGTGCGTTACCCCGGAGTAGTTGAAGGAGAAGATGGTGGACCATTTGGTATTGAAGAAGTCGCCGACGAGCGGGTAGATTGTGATGGGAGGTACTGGGTATGTTTTGCTAGGCGGTTTTTCAAATCAAAAGTTAGCCATGCAATGTGTTATTAGGTAATTCGAATTCCGCATCTGGATAACCACGAAGTGAATTCAATTGAATCCTATTGCGGAAGGGAAGGTGAAGGAAATCTGCGTACCGGACAGCAGTGGTGTTCGAGATCCCACCGCGGGGACAGTCGAGGGCAAGAGCGCGCGACGAGAACAGGGTTATGCCAATGGCAAGCAGATGGGCGGGCGACGGAATCATGCTAGCGAGCGGCTGTGATGTTGTACAAGCGTCCTTTTTGTGGAAGGTATCTATCTATCTGCCTCTCTATAGATACCAATATCGGTATATTGAGACGACGAGAAGGAGCGAGCGACTGTTAATTGCAACGAATGTAATATGGGATCTCAGATCTCAAAAAGATCCACCAGGGCCGGGCGGAAGGTTAGAAAAAGGACGATGGGCTGGTCAAAAAGGAACGGGAGGGTCGCCTGCTGAAATAAAAGTAGCAACATAATGGCAACAATGTCCTACGTAGCCAGCAATCGCGCTTTAACTTTCGCACTTGCAGACATGGAACATGCATATTTTTTGCATGGGGGTCCAGGGCATGGGCTGACCGGACCCCGGCAATCTGCTGTGACCCGGTTGGCCAATTGGTTGGTTGGCGTAGGTGCAAATGCAGGAGCCTTCTCGATTGGTGATTGGGATCCTTTTGACCTCGTAATCTTGCGTCTTGCAATCTCGAGTAGGCAATCCGAGATAGCCGTCGTCCCTTAGCCTTTAGGTGGGAGTTCCGACTGATTTTACGGGATCCCTCTGCTTGGACCTCTCGTTTCGAAGTCTTTCCCTGACATCGCGATCGGCTTTCTTTCTTTCTCATTGCCTTACATCCGCCACCAGATTGAAGGCGAGCAATTGCGGTGGCTCCATGGCGTAATATTAAAGGCCTGTGTACCTAGGTAATTCTCGCCAAAAGGCTGTTAGTTGTGACAAATGAAATGAATGAGGACCCCTGGGTCGCTAATTACCCATTCGGATTCTCAGCAGAGGCTTCTCAGATAGATTAATGCCGCTCTTATCTGCGAAGGCACGCTGGGCCGTGCGATAAGCAGCAGTGGCGTTCTGTTGAGGCGAGCTAGCTTGATGACGATGTATTTATTTACTGCGGGTCCGCTGTGGCCGCAACTTGGCTATGCCGCTCGTGTTCACATTGCTCCGACTGGCCAGCTGAGAGGAAAAAAACTTAACTCCATCATCCACCACGGAAAAATCTCAAAGTTACATTCGGCTTTTGAACTCGGGTATGCATTTCGGTTTGGCGACTGCCTCGCGAGAACCAGAACACCAAAAGCTAACGGGTTTCCCTACTGCTCTTCTAGTTGGATTTGCATACATATCGATATCAATAACCCTTGGAACGTTACTCGCAAGATCCATCGCATTGGACCTAATATAATATATAAAATGGAGATGCAGGCTTGCCCTTGGATGCATAGCCGCCTGCCCAGAAGCACAAAGTTACACAGTCGCTGTCACAGGCGTCAGAACCGGGTCCCACGATCAATTGCCCGATCCATACATTGGGCCGACCCCGGACCAGAAACAGCCAAAGCACAAACGGAAGCTTGAAAACCAAAATCTTCTGCAGGTAGTAATGAGCGACAAGACCGCGGTTATGCCACGATGGAAGAAGGAAATTTTAAGGGCTATAAATGCCGGGGTTTCCTCTGGGGAACCAAGTTCTGGGCTTCCCCGACCGCATTTGTTGAACTTTAAATAAACTACACAAAAATCACCGAACCTCTTGCGCGAACGCGGCGGTTGGATTAATCGAGTCCAAAAAAATGGCGGCAATAACAGGCGACAACGTCGCCACCGACGAGAAATCAGACAGCCACAACCCAAAACACATTATCGTCAACGCCCGAGCCGCGGCGGACAAGGAGAATCGTATGACCCTACTCGAGGGCGTGCGCCTATACCCGAAAGCGATCGCCTGGAGCATCCTTATTTCAACCTGCATCGCCATGGAAGGCTACGATTTGTGCCTGCTCGGCAACTTTTATGCATTCCCCCAATTCAATCGCGAGTTTGGGCACGACGACGGCAGTGGCAATTTCCAAGTGTCCGCGCCCTGGCAAGCCGGGCTCTCCAATGGCGCCAATGTCGGCGAGTTCATCGGCTTGATCATCAACGGTATCGTTTCCGAGCGCTTCGGTTACAAGCGCACTGTGCTCGCATGTCTGGCTCTTATGGCTGGCCTGATCGCAATCCCCGTCACCGCCAAGTCGGTCGAAGCGCTGTTGGTATACTACATTCTTGCTGGTATTCCCTGGGGTATCTGGCAGACTCTCACAATATCTTATGCTGCTGAAGTCTGCCCTGTTGCCTTGAGAGGCTACTTGACTACATACGTCAACTTCTGCTGGGGTCTCGGCCAGGTTATCGGAGTTGGTGTGATCAAATCGCAGCTGCATCGCGAGTCCGTCTGGGCGTACAAACTACCCTGGGCGCTGCAATGGATGTGGATCCCGCCACTCTTCATTGGTATTTGCTTTGCGCCAGAGTCGCCATGGCTACTTGTTCGCAAGGGAAAGATGGAGGAAGCCAAGCAGAGTCTGCTGCGCCTTACTACCCTCACCAAGGAAACTGATTTCGACGCCGACGAAACCATCGCTATGATGGCTCACACCACACAACTGGAGCACCAGACAACTGCTGGTGCATCTTACTTTGACTGTTTCCGCGGCATCAATCTCCGTCGTACGGAAGTTACCTGCATGATCTGGGCGATCCAGAACCTCTCCGGCAACTCCTTCACGGGTTATTCTACATATTTCTTCCAGCAAGCAGGAATCGCCACTGATGACGCCTTCTCCTTCACGATTGGGCAATACGGGATCAACATGATCGGAGTCTTTGGCGCCTGGTTGCTAATGTCATGGGGCATCGGCCGGCGTTCCCTGTATCTTTATGGGCTATGCGGGTTGTTTGTGATGCTCCTCGTCATCGGCTGCCTGCAATTTGTCCCTAAGTCGGGCGCCAATGCGGCGGCCTACGCGACGGGCGGCCTGATGCTAGGGTGGGCGACTATCTACCAATTGACAGTGGGTACGATCTGTTACTCGTTGGTCGGTGAAATACCCAGCCGTCGGCTGTTGATCAAGACGGTAGCGCTGGGTCGGTGCGCATACATTATAGTGAATATTGTGTGCAGCGTTTTGACGCCGTACATGATCAATCCCACTGCGTGGAACTGGCAGAAGCTGACGGCGTTCTTCTGGGCGGGGATCTGCTTCTGCTCGATTTTATATACGTACTTCCGCGTTCCGGAGCCGTCGGGCAAGTCGTTTGCGGAACTTGACCTCTTGTTCGAGAAGCATGTCCCCGCAAGAGAGTTTGCGACGACAAACCTCGATGTATTTGCGACGGAGGAGTCGGATCTGGCTGCGTTGGCAGTCGATGAGAAACTACCTCCTGTGCATCTGGAGAGGGTTTAATGCAGTCTCGAATCTGGTTGCTGTAGCTGCGGGAAGAGCCATATTATTCTCTCAATCTCGGCTCAAGCTCTTGCCTGAACATATTCAACCCTATTTTATTTTGGTTTTTTTCTCCTTCAACTATCAGCATTTCTTCTTAGCGTTTATTCACTAGGCATGTAACGTATCATGATACTTCTGCTACGCGGCATGGCGATAATCTAATGTATTATGCATATTTTGACTTCGTATATATTCACTATCATGGTTCGGCCTCGAACCTCTCCGCAGAAATACATATTTCCACGATTGTATCCAGATATAAGTGTATACTTTTACGAGATAATACTCACATAAAAATACCTATACCTCCACTCGATATATCTTTTAGCTACATATCCACATACATGTTATTGCATTGTATACAGCCACCGAGATCGGATCAATTCAATTGGGTCTGCAGCACCTCCTCTCCCAGCCGCAACGGCGCCAACAAGTACTTCCGAAAATAATCCGCTGGCAGCCCCATCGCCACCGCATCTCGAATCCCCGCTGCCATCCTCGCTATATATTCTTCCACCACAACCCCTTCAACCGTACGCTGGTAGTCGACATACACCAACGCCTTCACCGTCTTAACCCCCACTACAGCCCCACTATCTGCGCCAACACCTGATTGAGGGACTTCGACATCCAACTCTTTCTTGACGTAAGAGAGCGGTACGCCTTCGTACCGGTCTAGGGTAGCCTCATCGGTTGGGGTAAGATTATACAGCATGCCCCAGACCTCATCGGATGGTGTGGAAGCAACGACGTTGGCGTAGCCGCGGGCGTTGATGATCCAGCGGTAGGCGGGGAGCCGGGCGGGGGAAGCATAAGTGGGGGAAGGACAGCGGTGGCGCATTTGGGCGAGGCCCAGGTTGGAGCCATAGGCAAAGTATAGGGTTGTTCTTTGGTTGGTAATGACGGATTTTAGCACTACTCTGGGATATCTAATCGACGGGGTGAGGAGGCTTCTCACGGGCAGTCTTCGGCCATGGTTGGGGGTTTTCAGTTTCGTGTCCTTTTTTCTGCAGCCTTATTTTCGAACTGTGCGTAGTTTTGTGTATATGGCTAGCTTGATCAAGGCCTGGCCCAGTTGGTTACACAGTAACGCTATATTGCATTAAAGTTTGTGAATATTTATAGAAGTTTCAATTCAAGCGAGGTTGAAAAGTATAGTAAGATCGAATATATGCCTCGTGTACGTTCGCGAATGGATATCACCGGGATAGTATGAAGGCTGGAAATGGGGGAGGCGCGCGGCGGCCGAATCCTGGTCGCCTGGACATAACATTAAATATATGGAGGCCGGAGTGCATACGCACGTACGTGTAGAATGCAGCTTTCCAATCACATGCACGTAAGAATTTAGCATCTCGTGAGACTATACTTAGATGCACTGAAGCAGCTCGTTCGAAGATCGGTTTATAACGTATTCTGAACAGGTAAAATCCAACGCTCAACGCAAAAAGCCCAATAAATTAATGCATGGTAAACTGGTAAAGGTAAAAGCCGCCAAAAGAAACCAAAATATCCGACTTGTGTAACGAGAGAAAAAGGTAATTCGATGCAAATAGATATCACCAATCGTACATCCCCCAAAATGTAAAGCAGCGAGCGAAAAAAAGCCTCCAAACACAGCAAGAATCCACTTGGAAAAATAACTAATTACTCAACTGGCTCCGCCTCTGTAATAGCTGCCGCCTGCGGTTGCGCAGCCTTCTTTTTCCCCCGCCCAAACAGCCCGCTGAACCATCTTCCTGCTCCTCCAAACCACGAAAAGAAAAATATGTGCAAGAACGCCTGTGCGATGCGCCGATTCTTGGTCTGTGACGTCATGATTGTAGGTGCTCGCGACGTTCCAGGCCGCCCATCTTCGCTGCCCAGTGCAAGTGTGCTGCCATTTCCGTGCTTTCCCACGGTCAATGCGCCTTGCTCCGAGCTCTCAACCAAGCTAGAATACGCCACTAAGCATATAAATGGCAGCATTAATCACTACTATTGCGATGGTGGCTTGAATAACAACTAGGGGATACTTACCTGGATCTACTGCCTCCGCTGCGATGGGTTTGAGCATGGGAGTGGCGGTTATGGCTTTGCCTTCTTCTTCGCTTGTGACGATGGCGGATGCCCCGCCGGGGACATCAGCCATGCTGAGGACGGGAACGCTCTTGCGCTTGTCGGGGTCGAAATATGGGCTGTTAGTGGCAGCGGCAGCAGCAGCTTGTCCTTCACGAGTGGCCCGTAGGATGCCAAAGTAGTTCGTCTGTTTGGATTCTTCTCCTGTGGGCGATCCTGGTCGTGAGCTGAGTCTATGAAGAAGCTCCTTGACGTGGTTCTGCCGGGATGGTGATCCTGGGGTCCCTGGTGAGGATAATTCGCCAGAGGGCCGAGGGGTTTCTATGAAGCTGTTAGCTTGCGCAACGGCGATGGGAGCAACAGGAGGCTCCTTGTGCACCACAGGGGCGACTGGGTCCTCCTTGATGCTCTCAGTCGGTGGCATTTCTCGCGAAACCTCCACTGTTGCCTCCTTTGCTTCCTTCTCTTTGCTATTCGCCACTGCATATGCTAATGCGCCGGCGCCTAGTACGCCTGCACCTACTGCTGCACTTGCTAGAATCTCGCCTGCTCTGCTTGATCCCTCTCCTTGATGTTCAATTTCCTTTAATTCTCCCTTGTTTTCTTCTTTTACTTCTTTGTTTTCTTCTAATTTAATTTCTTCTTTATTTTCTTCCAATTTAACTTCTGGCTTAACTTCCATACCACTTGGCTGTTCCGCTCCCTCAAACACAACATCAGCAAGGGTCCGAGGAGGTACAATTGGAAGAGCTTCGGATGGTGCCTCGGCTTCTGTGTGCTCTCCGTTAATCAATGCCTCAGTGGCCTCAAGTTCTCTCGCGAGTTCCTCCGAAAAGACAAGACCCTCGCCACTACCCGCGGGTGGAAGCTCGAGAAGTTGATTTGCATTTACATGACCCGGCTGAGCTGAGAGAACTGTAGCACTCTCTAATGCTTCTGGCTCAATGCCATTGGTAGTTGGCTCCTCAGCAGCAGGGGATTCAACGACTTCTTTGGCTTCCACAGGCGCAACTATGGGTGTTTCTTCAATCGCCGGGGTTTCCGTGTATAGTGATGATCCGGCTTCGTCAGGGAGAGCGTTGCCTGCTTCGTTGGCCTCGATGGTTCCCGACAAGGGGGCGTCGGTCGGAACGACGAATGGCTTTTCGACTTCTTGCAGTTCTGGGGCCTCGGATGGCTCGACTGGCTGTGGGGCCTCAGGCTCAGTAGCTACGGCAGCTGCTTCCTCGGTTTCTTCCTTTGTTGAAGCCTCGTGAATGGCGTAAGCCCCTGCGGCTGCGGCTGCGACAGCAGTACCTGCCGCAAGAACCGGTAGGACATTGGATTCTTCGCCCTTTTCGACGGTCTCTTCGGAAACCGGCGCTTCTTCGATCTCCGTGGCTTCTGGTTCTTCAGATTTCGGCTCGGTTGTAGCGATAGGCTCTTCTGTAGCTGGTTCCTCAGTGCTTGCAGCGATCTCCTCTGTAATTGGCTCCTCAATGGTTGGCTCCTCAGCAGCAGATTCTTCTACCGATCGCTCTTCAATGGCTGCTTCTTCGACTTGCGTCTCAGTGACAGGCTCTTCGACTGGATGCTCCTCGACGGCAGGTTCTTCAGCAAGAGGTTCCTCAACAGCCGGCTCCTCAGTGACGGGTTCCTCAATGGTAGGTTCCTCCGCAATAGGCTCTTCGGCGGTAGGTTCCTCTGCAGCTATATGCTCGATTGCTTGTTCCACTGAGACTGGTTCTTCAACTGGAATGGGCTCTGCAATTGGCTCTTCCGCAACCGGCTCTTCGGTAGCTGGTTCCTCGATAACTGGTTCTTCAGTTGCGGGTTCTTCTGCGATGGGCTCTTCGGCGACGGGTTCTTCGGCGACAAGCTCTTCAGTGACAGGCTGAACCGTGGCATCTTCAACTGCGGCGGGCTCTTCCTCAGGAACAGGCTCTGCCATTGGCTCCGGCTCTTGCTCGTCTATTTCGCGGGCTTCAATAAGGTCGGCGACACGCGGAATCTCCTCTGTTGGTTCTTGGAGTTCACTCTGATCAATAGCAACATTTCCAATGAGGGTTGGGACGCTTGTAGCATTCGCTAAGTCAAACTCAGGTTCCTTGTGATCCGTTTCGTCTTCAGCAGGCTGTTCCTCAACAGTGGCCGACTCTGGTTCTTCTGCTAGAACAGCTTCAGCAGCCGGTTCTTCATGTACTTCTTCTATTATGACATTAGCGATACTAAACCCCACAATTCAAACAAATTGAGGGTACTTACCTGTTTCTGGGGCTGCTGTGGGCTCATCCGCGACCGCAACTTCCTCTGTAACCTCAGGGCTCTCCTCCACTGGCTCAATAATGGCTTCTGGTTTGTTTTCTTCTGTTGGCTCCGGAACGGCAACTGACGTTTCTTCCGTGGTCTCAAGAGGTTCAGCAATTTCTCTTGCTGCTTCTGCTTCCTCAACAGCTTCCGGAGCTGGAATTTCAGTAACAGTTATCGTTGGTTCGGCTTCAGTTTCCGGCTCTGCTTCTGCCAGGGATTCTGCTTCGGCCACTGGCTCTGTTTCTGCGATATTCTCCACCTCTGCTGGTTCAGCTTCGGCAGTTGGCTCAACCGCAGATTCGACATCAGTGACTGGTACAACTTCAGGAACTGGTTCAGCTTCGGTCTCCGGTTCGATTTCCACGGGTGCGACTTCCGCGGGCTCGGCTTCGGCAACAGGCTCGGCTTCAGCAGCAAGCTCCGCTTCGGCTACAGGCTCCGCTTCGGCTACAGGCTCCGATTCAACGACAGGCTCCGCTTCGGTAACGGGCTCCGCTTCAGTGACGGGCTTCGCTTCAACAATAGGCTCTGCTTCAGCGACTGGTTCCGCTTCGGTAACGGGCTCTGCTTCAGTAGTAGGCTCCGATTCAGCGACAGGTTCTGTTTCGGTGACAGGCTCCGTTTCGGTGACAGGCTCCGCTTCAGTGACGGGCTCTACTTCAGCGACTGGCTCCGCTTCGGCAGCCGGCTCCGTTTCAACGACGGGCTCTTCAATCACCGCCTCAGCTTCTTCAGGAGCAGAGTTGGTTTCTTCGTCTTCGACAATTGGTTCCTCCTCTGTTGTTGCTTCAATCTCAGCGGGCTCAGCTGCATTTTCATCCTCTGCTTGAGTTTCTTCTGTTGGGGCTGGTGGAATCGTCTCAATATCGGCTTCAACGGGAACGGGTTCAGTCTCAGTTGGAATTTCCAGAGCTTCCGGAACTTCTCTCGAGATTTCTTGTTCTTCAAGAAGGGGTTCAGGATCCTGCGCGGCAGCAATTGTTGCCAATGTTTCAACTGGCTCCGTTGCTTCCGGTTCCTCAACAATAGCCTCGTCCACTAGCCCAACTTCTTCTGTAGGGATTTCTGCAGACTCAGCAGGCTCCTCTTCTGTAAGAGGTTCAACTGATGTCGGTTCTGTTTCCGCCACTGGTTCAGTCACAGAAGGCTCTTCCTCCGCTACAGCTTCTGTAACAGATGGCTCTTCCACAGTTGCAGCCTCAGTCACATCTGCGATTGGTTCTTCCTTTGGAGCTTCGACGACAATGGCAGCCTCACTAACGGGTTCCTCCGTAGCCTCCTCTTCTAGCGGGGTAGGTTGGGCCTCCTCAGCTTCTGCTGTCGGAGGAATATCAGCCTTTTCTAGCGTGACACTGTCTTCTTCCACGACAGGCTCAGTTTCAACATGAGTGGCCTATCGGATTCGTTAAGTTAGTTCTATTTTGTATCAAATGCGGGTTGCCGAGTAACATTCAAGCTGTAGGGTTGTTCACCTCTTCTGCTAATATCGCTGGCTCCTCGCTCATAGTTGGCTCTTCTACCGCTTCATCCTTCGTGAGATCAGGCTCGGTGGCTATGACAGGCACCGCGACTGCCTCAGAGACTGGCTCCTCCTCTTCCGCTTCCACAACAGTTTCTTCAACAGGAACGACAGGGGTTTCCTCTACATTTTCTTCCGTGGGTTTCTCGGATGGGGTTTCGCTGACTATGGGTTCTTCAGCTACCACAGGTTCTTCGGGCGCCGCAGGTTCCTCGACTGCGACAGGTTCCTCGACCGCTATAGGCTCCTCAACTACCACAGGTTCCTCGACAGCTGCAGGTTCTTCGACTGTCACAGGTTCCTCAACAGCTGCAGGTTCTTCGACTGCCGTGGGTTCATCGATTGTTGCTGGTTCCTCAATTACTGGAGTCTCTGCTAGGGGAGCCTCGATTGCAGTGGATTCCTCAGCTGTTGGCACTTCTTCGACTGGAACAGCTTCAGCTGCCGCGGGTTCTTCAACAACTGGTGTTTCTTCAACTGGAACAGCTTCGTCGACTGAAGGGACTTCCTCAGGTTGAACCTCTGGAACCGTTTGGGTTTCTTCAATCGCTGGAACTTCTTCGACCGCAGCAACCTCCTCGACTGGGGCTTCTTCTACTAGTGCCTCTTCTCTTACCTCTGATACTGGTTCTTCTGCTTTAGTTTCTTCAGTGGTAGGAAGGTCATTTGTGTTTTCACTGGTATCTAGAATGGTAGCGGGGGCCTCAGGTTCACCTTGAGTTTCGGTGGCGGCTGGAATTTCTTCTTCAACAGCCAGGGTTGGAGCGGGCGCATCTTCTGTTGGTTCAATACTTTCCTCGTGAGAAATGGAAGATGCAGCTTCAGCAGCAATAGGTCCTGACGTCATGACCGCTTCCTCGACATCTGTTTTTTCTTCTATCGGATCGCTTGGAGCTTCGGTTTCGACTGCTGGTTCTTCCTCGAGTTGCGGTGTCTCAGTTGGGATAGGATGCTGTTCTTCTTCTACTAGTTCTCGAGATATCGATTCTTCTTCTGTGGGGGTTTGCGCGGCGGGCTCAGCGTCGGCTTCAACAACAGCGGCCTCAGTGCTTGGTTCGTCAAGAGGCGCGGCTGCAGCTTCCTGATCCGGCTCCCCAGCCAACTCTTCAGTGACATCAGCAGGCTGGGAGGCGCCAACATCCGCGGCGACTTCTTCAACGATCTCTGGTGGTGGTATTATTGTTTCTTCCTGCTCTGGAATGGCTTCCGAAGCAGTTTCTTCCTTTTCTTCGGCGTCGTTATTTGTAGGCGCTTCCAGGGGCTCTGGTTCTGTCGTAGCAACTTCAGGTTCCACAACTGCAGCTTCTACTGGAGCATCTGAACTCTCTTCCGTAGCGGTCTCTACTTTTTCAACAGCCTCTGGTTCAATAGCTTCTGGTTCCGCTACCTCTGGTTCAGTAGTTTCTGGTTCCGCTACCTCTGGCTCAGCAGCTTCTGGTTCTGCTACCTCTGGTTCAACAGCCTCTGGTTCCGCTACCTCTGGTTCAGTAGTTTCTGGTTCCGCTACCTCTGGCTGAGCAGCCTCTGGCTCCGCTACCTCTGGTTCCACTACCTCTGGTTCCACTACCTCTGGCTCAACAGCCTCTGGTTCCGCTACCTCGGGTTCGACAGCCTCTGGTTCGACAGCCTCTGGCTCAGCAGCTTCTGGTTCAGTAATTTCTGGTTCAACAGCCTTTGGTTCAGCAGCCTCTGGTTCCGTTACCTCTGGCTCAACAGCCTCTGGTTCTGTTACCTCTGGCTCAGCGACTTCTGGTTCCGCTACCTCTGGTTCAGCGGCTTCTGGTTCCGCTACCTCGGGTTCAGCGGCTTCTGGTTCCGCTACCTCGGGTTCAGTAGCCTCTGGTTCCGCTACCTCTGCTAGGCTTTCTGGCTGTGGCTCGGCAGGCACGGCATCGGTCGAGGGTTCTAAAACGGCCTCCACGGCGGCGGGCTCAAGGCTCTCAGGTTCTTGTTCTGCGGGTTCGGACTTTTCAACTGAGGTTTCAATAGCGTCGGCTGTCACGGCTGGCGTCTCAGTCTCGGTCTGCTCAATGGGCAATTCTTCTGCGCTTTCATTGAATACCGCCTCTGATGTTTCCGGTGCTTCTGTGACTATTGGAGCTTCGGTCGCTGGAGTATCCTCAACAGCACTAGGCTCCACAGTTGCCTCGGCCTCGGCCACCTCGGGTGTGTCTTCGTAAGTAACAGGAGCGTCCTCTTTCTGCTCTTCTTGAATGGGTTCCACAACACCAGGTGCATCAACAATCGCCTCGATTGAGGCGTCTTCATCCACAGGTGGCTTCTCAGAGCTCTCTAGAACCACCTCATCAACTGCAGTTGGTTCTTCGGTGGTCTCAAGTACATTGGCTGAGGGTTCCGAGATCTCTTCTGGCTCTGTGGAAGGTAACTCGACATCTTCCAGCGGTGGAAGTGCAGAAGCTGATTCTGCGGCAACTTCTGGGGCCTCAAATGTTTCTGGGGCTTCTTCTTCTACTAAGGCTGGGGTTACCTCAGTGGCTGTTACCGGCGCTTCAGGTTCGTCCTCTTTCTCGGTTTCTTCTTTGAGGACTGGTACCTCGGCATCACTGGGGACGGCAACTGGGGCTTCCGACAGTTCTTCTTTCTCCTCAGCAACCGGCTCAGCAACCGGCTCAGCAACAGTTGGAGTTTCTACAGCTGGTGGTACATCATCTGCTGCTGGCTCATCTTTGGGTGGCGGTGTAACCTCATCATCTGTTGTCTCAGGTAAAATTGTGATAGCGTTTAATGTGTCTGCGCTCTCGGGAATATGGAGAGCTGCCTCTGCTTCTGTTGCATCTTCCTGGGTTTCGGCCAGAAGTTCCTCTTCTTCCGGCAGCGGCGCGTCTTCGACGGCTGGGGCTACCGATATCGAAGGAATTTCTTCATCGTTAAGATTCTCTGTGACCGACTCTGGTTCTACCGCTGCTGTTTCTTCAACATTGATAGCTGGGGCAGCATCTGTAACTGCTTTTTCCTCACCAGCGTCTTGATCCTGTTCCGAGGCCTCCGGTATTAAGTTATCGATGGCGATAGGCGCCGCTTCAACAGCCGGTTCCTCATCTTTCGGACTCGCCTCTACTGGTTCTGGTATAGGCGTTGCCGATAGTTCTATTGGCTCTGCATTAACTGATTCTATAGCACTTTCCTGCTCTTCAGGCTCTACTGGCGAAATCTCCTCCTTTGGAACGCCAGCATCTGGTATCGAGATGCCTAACGGGTTTGTGGACGGCAGAGTAGAGGCTTCTCCCAAAGAAAATGTGTTTTCTTCAAGTCCCGCCGTTTGTGGTGGCGTATCTACTAACGATTTTGATGATAGCGCTGGTGAAGCAGCCGCGGATAGATTTAGAGGGGCTGGTGAGGACGGTCTGAGTAGGCTAGGTGTCTGGTGCGCTGCATCCTCTGCAGATAGCAAGTTTAGACTGGTGGTGGTATCTGGGATATCAGCTGGTTCGCTGGGAGGAGTGGCAGGGTCCGTAGGACCCGGCGTAAGTGCCCGCGTCGCTTCGGCTTTTGAGAAAGTGGGGTCTAACGGAGTGGGGTGGAAGAGTGGGATGGTGGATTCTTCTGTGAGTTTGCCAATAACATCGCCCTCAATAAGGGGAATATCGGCAGGGTTGGTTATGGTAGCGGCGACTATGGTATCTGTGGATGTGAAACGTTCGTTAACATCACGACATATATACTTCTCCACATGCACGACACCCTCGCGACTCTTACTGCAAAGATGCGTGTGTAACCGCTGGAGCTTCTACATCGCCAACCAACGTCGTGGACAACGCAAAGATATCAGCAGATTTGGATTTGACTATCGTACCTTGGCCACTAGCCTCGCTGATGGGCGATGACATCTCGGGTTGAGCAGCTGCCATTTTGCTTTCTAGTGGTTCTTTATTTTTTGCTTTACCAGATTTTTTTTTCTTGTTTTGCTTTTTAGTATTTGGCGCCATGATGGAGGTAGTGCTCTTTGTATATCGTATACGTTACTTATTTATATGGCACCTAAGTTATGAGCTGATTGCTTTGCTCAGTCCGCTAGAAGAGCTGAGCGGTATGTATACGGTTCTTGTTAGGTGTAGATGTTTCCTGCACAATCCCGTTTCTCTGCGGTTAGCGATACCCTTAAATTAAATTTTTTTGCCTATCTGCATATATAACGTGACACTGCAGTATGCAGGTATGTAACTCACAGATTTCTTAAGATGAAGACGTTTGATCTCCAACCGAATCTAGAGATTTTTCACAGTTTCCTGTCCAAATCTCTTTCTTCCTCTCTCTTGTGTGAATTTCCTTGAGAGTCGTCTTTGTGAGAGTAATAGAGTGGTGATTTATTATGAGAAGTGGGCAGAGAGGCGGGAGAAGGTCAACAGGGGGCCGTGGCCTCTACTGGATCAAAGCTGGCTAGCCGCTGCTGCTTTCTTCTATCAATTTCGAATGTTAACTTCAGAACATCCCCGACAAATGAGAAGCCAAATATGCTCAGGATAACTGAGAATTTCAGTCAATGAGAGGGGAGAGAAGAGATGACTTTGAGGCAATGCAATGCAATGGGAAGCAACTGAGGGGTAACAACCTTTCAAGATAGCAAATAATTTTTTTTATCTTCTCCCCAATGGAATGCAGACGGCCGGGCTAATGCACAGGTGATACACTGCAGAGGCTGTCGCCTATGGGGTGTGCTGTACAACGAATCGACAAGGTTCCTAGAGACAAAACAGCTATATCGAGCCCTTCTTTGCAAATTCAGCCAGCACCAAGGTAGTAAGCTAGCTAATATGCGGATATAATGTTACTAGTATTATGAGTCTGAGGGAAACGATTGATTCAACCTCGACAAGTCAGGTTGATTACTTATCTATGATCTCGGTCACCGAATAAATTTCTGAAGCCACAGAAACAAGCGAAACGATATCTATCGTTACAGTATACACAAAATACACAAATTTGCACATGCAATGGGTGAAAAAAGGTAATATAAACGAGATGGCAAAGGCGGGTCCACTCAGCTTTGATAGAGGGTCGGCTTGTTGAAACGCTGCTGTTTGCCGCAATCCGGACCACAACGGGGGCGTATGATTCGATTCTCGTACTTAACTCGTTATTGGCGTGATTGTGATATCCGATGAAAAGAAAAAAACAAAATCAAGTAAAAAAAAAAAAAAAAGGTTGTGCACACTAAACGAAAAGTGTCTGTACCGATATGTCCCTCAGTACCGTTTGCCAACGAAGCAAATGCAGGCAGGCTCGGGGATCCCAGAGCTCAATCCAGAAGAGGGTCCAACGAGCGGGTTGAAAAAGTAAAAACTGTACGATTCGTTGGCAGACAAGAGGAAACAGGAGCAGGGCCGATCCGAGGAATTCTCCACCGTTCGACCTCAAGCGATGTATGGACTCTCTAAATCAGAAGAGAGAGAGAGAGAAACAATCTCTGAAACTACAAGCAAGAAAAAAAAAGGCGTATCAAGATGGAGGAGGAGGAGGAGGAGGAGAAGGTGGCGGGTAAGAGGGGACAGGACAGCTCATCGGTCCCAAGCCTGGCTCTATATCAGAAAAATTTCTTCTTCTCTTTTAACCCTCAAGGTCAGACCCCTCCTTTTGAATCTTCAAGTTCCCCAATTCATAGAATTTTTCAGCCATTCACGCGAATCATCACCTCGCTACTTCCTGGGTGTACGCGACGGGGTCGCAAATTTTTTTCTTTTTGGATGCAGTAAACCACAAGAAAAAGAAATGTGTGCGATCACGAGAGTGCCATCATATTAGGTAGCTCAGCGTTTTGTGGGGTCGGCCTAAGGCGAGGAGATTTCAGCTCATCTGGCGATTGGCTCGATGGCTAAAGCGCAAAGGAATATCACCACCCCGCAGCAGCCGGAATCCCCAAACATTTCATCTGAACCTCTGAAGACGCGCCATTCAGTAAGCAGAAGCAGAAGACATGTCATGTCCAGCACGTTGCAAATCCCGATGATGGTGGAGCTCTCAAAAATTGACCAGCAGCATTGCCTACTATCTTCGTTTATCATGGGCTCAACTTTAAGAATGGGACAATCCTTGGAGCTCGGGACCCACATTGACCTATCACTCCTGCATTCCAATTCGACAATCCAGGGACGTCGACGTCGATGCTGCGGCAAGACGCGACAGAGTGGGTCTACTTTTCATGCAAGTCAAAGAAAGCAAAAAAAAAAAAAAAAGGTTTGTTGGAGGTATCCCCATCCCTCTCATCGGAAGAATGGATGAGTGTCTTGGTATCAACAAAAGTGATGTTTAGCACTCAGCCATCTGATTTTTTTCTGCTCATGCTCATGCATGATACCTCGTGAATTCATAGGCTGCCATTCACCCATTAAACTCAGCCTGACGAAGCGATGGCGCAGAAGCAAGCAGACCATCTCTCTTCTCGTTCATGCACCCGCGGCCGTCTTGAAGTGCTCTGCACTCTTTCTATCCGAGCGCCGGTGCACGAAAATGCCTGAGGCCGCAGAAAAAAGCAATATTTTTCTTAGTTGATGAAAAATTGGGTCATTGCAGGGTGACATGACACTAGCTTCCACCTTTCCTTCTCCACGTGAATTAAAACTTCAAAATCCGAAGAGATGATCTTCTCGCCGCCTTAGATTAGAATTTGATCTAAGGGTTTAGTTTTGACGCCTCGTAGACTAAGCACGGAACCGGAAGCGGCCAGGTTTCAGTAACCCGATATAAAATGCTAAGCTAGCACGTCAATCAACAAACTTTGTGAAAAGTTAGGTCCCATGGCTCTGAGCTCCCTCAAAGCAAGTCGCGCCTGCTTATTGTAGAATATCGTCTCGTGAACACCCGCCTAACTTCCCCTGCTTTCGGAGATGCTAGTATATCCTTCACCAGCGGTAAGCCCTAAATCGTTCAGATCGCAAATAGTAGATGGGCACGGGCTCGTGCCTCAGTCAGAGTTTGTTTACGAGACAGGAACCGATTGTATATCTAGCGGAGATTTCAACAGGCGCCGAGGCCCTCAAGTATACTGCAGTCACGCGTATTCACGTTTTTGTCCATGCATGCGAGCCCTTATCGGCAGAATATAGTTCAGATCCGCCTAGTATCGAAGCCAGCTCGGATCGACTAATTAGCTGGTTGCTAATGAGCTCTAGCTAACGTAGAGATAATAAAATCTGTACTGTTAGAAACAAGCACGTACGACATCTCAAAGAACGAAATCAACTAGTTAGGAAATCAACTGATGAGTATCCTTCCATCATCAAAGCGTATCCAGTTCCTTTATTGTGATATTTTATGTTTTATAAAACAAAAGGGAAAATAATAAAATAAAAATAAAACAGAGACCCACTCGAGAGAAAACGCGCACATATGGTACCAGTGGCTTAGAGACACGCAGGACAAGAGAACGTAATGAAAGGAAGCACGAGCCATAATCATAAGAATATATCACACAAGTTTTCCGCAGGACTAGTCAGTATACAAGAGAAAGAGACTAAAGAAGTAACCGTAATAGAAGAAGGAAAAGAGAAGTATCAGTATCCTTTTACCCACATAAAATTATAGAGGAATAAAGCGCCTCAAGAAAGCGCCTGCTCTTTTACTTCCATTTCGCCTGCCATGCCGATTTTCCGGTCCAGTATTGGACTTCGGGAGAAAGATACAAGTCACCAGCTGCAATCTTCGTCTCAACTTCTCTTCTCATCACGAATGATACGGCATGCCCCTGATTCTAGCATCAACCCGCTCTCGATGTATTCTATTTTTTAGATGAATCTCAAAGTTTTCAACAGTCTCGCCCGGACCAGGGGTGTAAAGTTTGCCAGGGCAATCTACACAACGGATCCGCGGCGTGTAGTCTGTGATGTGTCTTCCAGGGATCATCGGTGTCGTATGAGGTACAGAATTACCAGTCAGTGTATCGATGACAACTTGCCGCATAATACCTTCAAACTGGTCGTGAGTATAAGTTTGACGTAGTACGGCGAGGCCAGTTTCAAGCCAAGCTGGGACCTGTCCAATGTGATGATGTCAGTACAACGTATAGCTGGGAAGATAGAAGGGTAACTTACGGAACTTTGACCCATTGGTCCGAGCATCAATCCAAAGTCTGGGGCAGGTGGTGGCGGACCGCCAGGCGTGTTATAAATCATACCCATGGCGCCACTCTGCTGGGGCGTTATCGGGGGTTGGCTGTGGCCTGCGAGCGCCCGGCCTTGTCTTGTCATATGTTGCATAGCTGCCACGTTCATTTGATTCTCAAGCTCCACAAGCCTCGAGCGGTCAATTTTCAATTTGACAACCATCGAATCCGCACCAGGAGGACAATGTGGTCTCCGTTCCCATTGACTGACATTACTCCTCGGGTGTCGCGTTGGTGTGTGGAAGTCTCCGCTGACTTCAGGCGTGGCACTTCTGGCAGCTGAGTTCCTAAGCGCAGAGGCAGCAGCAACAGCAGCAGTTCGCTGTCTTCGGGTCATTGTAGGAAGCAAGTGAGGTTGTTGTTGTGGAGATGGAGGATCTGAGTCTTCCGAGTCGGAGTCGGAGTCACCAGGAGCTTTGTCCTTGTATATCTTCATATCACCAACCTTTTCAACAGCACCAGGAAGAACGGAAGACACGATCTGCGTCCGGTGCGTTTTTGGAACGTCTTTGAGGTCGGGTAAAGTAGGCCCCCCGCGTCTGTTGAGCCGTCTCTTGTTTTTGCGGGCTTCGCGGGAGAGTGACTGCTCCTGTTTCTCAACTTCTTCTTCGGCAATTTCGTAAAGTAGTGGCGAAAAGTCCTTCACTTGCTGCACCGGGCGAAGGACAGACTGCAATGGCGAAGGTAATACGGAGTACTTCAAATCATCGTCTTCGATTGGTCGTCCATCGAACGGGTAGCCGACAAAGTAGAGATATTTTGTATAGAGCTGTGACTGCTCTCTTATCTGATGTGCAATTGCTGTGCAAAATTCTCCTGACAATGACATCTCTCTTGTCAAACACTGTGCAAATTCCTCAGGGGAATTTTCAGGATTGTTGATATCCCATTCGAACTGATCGACGAGCGTGTAATTGCCGATAGAGATATTGATTTTAATCAGAATTCTCATATCGTCGTTCTTGTAAGCGGAATATGGCAGCTGGGGGTCTAAAGGAGCATCTTCGAGAAAGATATGAGGGTGGTAATCTGTGACTTGATCTACTATCGACTTCGATATCGCCGCGACCAGACCGTGGGATATTGGAAGATGAAAATCCTCCACTAGATGCTCTGCAAACAGCTCAATCGGGATACATCTTTCGTGAAGATTCCAGAGAAATGTATCGCGTAATCGTATCTTGTCGTAGTGGACGTCCAGTCGAATGGGCAAGAGATCCTCTGCGGTCTCTGACTGCTGCTTCATGGACGCACGACTAATCTGGAGCTCCCTAGCTCTCCTGCCACCAGGCCGCTTCCGCTCCACTGGATATAGGATCCTGGTTTTGCCATCGGTGAACGCGTTTCCAAAGCCCTGGTAGCCGGGACCAAAGACAGAGGCCGGGTTGACTCTCCTCTCTTCTCGTAACACCTTATATGCTTCGATTTCGCGTCGTTTCGAGCGGATAAGGTCCAGATGGGCATGAGACTGTGAGGACAAGGCGGCGGCGTGGAGGAGATCTCTATTGACATATTGATCCAATAGCAACTCTTTCTGCGTCGGTCGTTTCTTTGTTTTCTTCGGAGATGTATTCGGGGAATTTGAATGCTGGGACCCAGCGGCAGATTGCTGTACAAGTTCATCGCCCACGTCTTCCTCCTTCAACACAGGAGAGTTTCTTGCCGAGTTTGCCGGTTGCTTCCCTTTTGATTTAGCTCTAGCCTTTAGCTCTTCTATCGACAGCTTTGGTGATGAGCTTGCTGTCGGTGGGTTTGGCGTTTGAGATTTGATAGGCGAGGCGAGCGATACATCTGGGGCAGGTGTGGATCGAGCGGAGGGAGGGTTGGCAAAGCCATTTGTCGGAGGCAAGGGCGAGACGTTCCCAGCATTCGAGGGATGCGGTTGGTTAAAGGGGGGATGCGAGGCGGTCGGATGAGGTATCGAGGAGTTACTAAGGCTTGGTGACGAGGAAGACGATGTCGTGGGTAGTGGTTGATGATGGAGGTAGGGTGTGCCGGCCGCTGAGCCGGACGCGGAAGCGGAGACGATGGGATTCACAGCCGATGCCGGGGATGCCGAAGGAGGATGAGGATGAGGATGGATAGGAACGGAGTGGAAAGGATATGGCGGAGGGTGCGGAGAAGGATTTGACGATGACGACGGCTGCGGCTGCTGGGAGACCGGTGGTGTGGGAGTATGCTGCTGCATGGAGGGCCCAATTGCTAGCATGTCTTTTCCTCAGTCTGCAGATGGATAAAGCCAAGTTAGTAGCCTGTTTCTACACAGAAGATTAGGAATAACAGCCGTATTTGGCTTTAAACGATCGCGAGGTGGCGCCAGCGTGGAATCTTCAACGTACCAGGCGATCGATTGAACCCGCCTGCCCCTAGCGCAGGGAGTAAGACCAACGGGCCGCGGAAGAAACCGTTGCTGCTGCTGCCGGTAACAAGAGCGCGAGAACTGCTTGTTTGGTATCTCCGGAGCGCCTTGAGGTGGTGGTTCTGGTTGGCGCGCCCGGGCTGGATTAGATTCGATGGGATATAACGGGACCGACACGATTCGCTTGTCTCGGTCGCTCGAGTACTCGCTGGAAACTGCAGTCGAAAAGTCTAAAATGGGACAAGAGTAATAAGAATAAAATTTAAAAAATGGAACGCCGGATTTTCGCGACAATCGCAGGGCAGTCGCCACGCAGGGGTACCGCGAGTATTGGCGCGACCAAACAGGACTCGGGCGGATCCGTGGCAGCTGCAGGAAGTAACAGGTCTCCGATTGGCGATATGGTATCTGGTAGGGCTGGACCTTGTCCACCGCGTGCCGATGCCGTTAGGACGAGTAGGAGGTATGTAGTGACGAGTGTGGGTGCTGGCGGTATGAGGGGGTAAGGACGGGCGGCGAGCGAGAGATTTCAGGGAAGCAAACAAAAACACTGCTGCAAATTCCGCTTCGGATTTTGATGCGAAGCGATGTGTGTATTATTACGCTCTACCACAGCATGGCTGGGAATTCCTCATCCCTTACGCAGCAAAGGCCTTCAAAATATGACTACGAGACCCAAATCATAGCCTTTCAGCATGCACGACAGGTAGAATCGAGTGATACTAATATCGCGATGTTCGAGAGATGGGATCGGGAGACAAGGGGGTGGCAGGGGATGACGCGATAATACAATGGTCCTGTCAGGTACCATTTGCAGCAAAACAGGATGGCCCGGCTTGAAGCTGTGGGCCAGCCGTCACGGCCAGCACTCTTAGGTTCGAACAGCAGGCCGATAGAAAGAAGGTGGTAGAGGTGGCTGGCTGAAGGGAAGACCTTCGAAACGGCAACTTTGCGGCCAAGCTCCGATGCAGGCACACAGGCCCGCTTTCCGCGCCCTGGGAATCTCGTCACGGAATGCATGGAAAGACAGCTCCAGATGCCTGGAACGAGGAAAGAGCCTCAAGGTAGATCGCGTGGGGATGCTTTAATATCAGGGCCAGCCTGTTTTAGCCAGCCCTAATGAATCGAGACGTCTCGAAGGAAGACTTGCTGTTGCATGTTGATAATCCACTCAAAATGCCGGTCCCGAGGGATACGAAGTTTAACATGGCGCCGCAGCCAAGCGGTCAACGGGCAGGAAAACAGAAAGAGTGTCTGGAATGAAAACCCAAAAACGAAATCAACATGCCATTTAGACTCACCTGGTGTGCAGAGCTAGAGAATCGATTGATGGTGGTGCCGGCGAGGTCGCTCAGCTAAGCAAGCAGCGGCACCGGCAACTTCTGTTGGACGGCAGGATTCGAGTTCGAAAGGGGCAAAAGGGCAGCGAGGAGATTACGCAGCTGATCCAGCAAACAAAGGCTAGCAAGATGGGACGAGCCGGCAAGCTCCAGCAGCAGCTCCCGGGCCTGTGTAACTCGACGCGAACAGGGTCTGGCAGCAGCGAGCTAATCACCAGTGCATGCAGGTCGCTGGCATCTGCTGAATGCCACGGGGTTTGGTTTCCGAATGGATTAGCGTGGTTGAGAGGAGTGATAAGATGAGTCGATTGCCGGTTTGTTTTTCAATGTTGGGATTCTTAATCGGATAATTGGCATCGGACAGGCGTCCACGGCGGCTGCCGTTCAGGCGACAGCGAGGGTGAACGCGAGGGCTGTTGCGACTGCTAACTGCCAGACCCTACGCTTGAGATTTATCCCCAGCCTCTAAAGATGTGGGTTCTTCCTGTGTATCTCCATCGACATCAGTATCAGCTCCCTTTTCTTGCTTATTCTGATCTGTTTTCTTGCACTCTTCAACATGCATGCTTCTTGCATGTTAGTCATGTGATGACAGGTTTTCTCCACTTACCCGAAATGAAATGCCCTTCAAGCCACAGAAGGCTTCTTGCACAGAACACAGGTGGCCAGCATCTTTGATAAGCGCTGAAGGTTGGATACACATATATGATACAGGGTATATAGCCTTGGACTTGGCGATGCAGGCGGACCAGATACCAGACGTTTTTGATGGTAACTGGAGGAGATAAGTGGGGAACGGAGAGATGGCAGTCAAAGGCTGAGAGAAAAGCACAACATCACCAACACAAAACTGGCTCCAGCCGGCAAGCTACCGCAAGTGAAGTAGCTTATGTACACTTCAGTAGCCACTCAGGCAAGCCTCAAGACGAATCACATGCCTTTCTACGGGGGAAGCGATGTAGTGACGTTAGAATAAGGTTATTGTCACATTCGTTACGTCTAGCAGACGTTTTCAATGGGCGAAGGTCAAGTAAAATTCGAGGATACACATTGGACAAGTGCCCCCCTTCACAACTTTATGGTACAATGCATTATATTAATTTAATTACTTTTTTTTTTTGGCGTATAATCCTCAATCATGAAATCTTTTTGGATTCTATATATTCAACGTTTTTCTGATTAGGCCTGCGTTTGTCTGATACAATGCACAATGTGCTGCTCACCTCAGTTACCCTCCAAAGGCTCCACTTCCACCTCTCCGCCCTTTTCGACGATGGTTTCCTCGATTAGGGTGAGTAGATCATACCCTGCCCTCATCCTTGTAATTGCCTTCTTGGTGAACCGCATTACACGAGGTCTCAGCTGTTCAAGCTTATACAGGGGAAGCGTGGCCAGCACTTCCTTAGTTCTCTCTAACGGGGTTTTTGCTGAGGTTTCTGTGACACCTTCATCTTGTTGGCCTGATTTAATATCTTCCAGGCCATCCTCTTGATCCTCTTCTTTTGCATCCTGCTATTTTTTTTTGTTAAATCGGTATTGTCAATAGGCGCACGGGGAGATCCAAGCTCAAATCAAGGTATAGGATACATACCTCATCGAATGGGACAGCGTGAAGAATGCACAATCCATCCTCAGTCTCCCTGGCCTCCCAGTAGCAATTGGGGGCGCTGAGCATATCACCTGGTTCATCGTTCTCTTTCTAATTTCCGGGGGTCAGCAGCGTTAGTTGTCTAGTCACATGTGTATATTGAACCAATAGGGTAGCTTAGGCCTTGCAACATTCTGAACACTAGCATTGGCGCATTCATTCATTGTCTTTCTAGGCCCTCCGTCTTTCATTTTAGGATCGATTTGCATGCTCTAGAAGTTTCGTTGGCGATTAGCGACTTTCCGCGCTCCTGTGGCCTTGTTTACGTTTGGTGCTGTCTCTTAAAATATGCAAAAGGCGAGTGGGAAGAGGGAAGAGAAAATTCATACGTGATGCTCTCGCTTTTTCATCGGATCAAAAAGCCCCAACACCGTCCTCAGCTCTATCATTGCAAGATCCTGACAATCGAAATCAAACGACTGAACCGGCACACGAAGACTTCGCGCCGCATCTAATAATTTGACAACATCACCTTTACCCAGGTCCCAAGCGGAATAAAAGGCCATGGCGCCTGTTTCGAAAAACTTCGTATCGATTCCGACGCGTTTAAATGCACCGACAGCATCCAAAGCTGGATTAGCTGCTAACATATTGTCGAAAAGAGGGTCCACGCCGTCAGACAAGTCTAGTGCGTCTAGGCAAGTTTCGTACTATTTTTGGAGAAGCAAGTCAATCTAAACACAGATATACCCAGTGGCATTAGTTACGACTATCCGGGAAATCAGAACTTACAACTATCCCACCCCATGAGAATGCGTCCCCCACAAACCTGAGGATTAGACTCGAATTATCGCCTTGCAATGTGTAGAGGTTAATGTCTTCAATGGGAAGTCTGATCCTATAGTATGCCTGGCCGTGGAAGAAAAAGACGTCCATATACTGTGCTTTTCCCATGTCCGCGATACCCAAGCAGAATGGTTGGGTATACTTGAGAGTCGGGCCATGCCGAAAATTCGTCTGTGCTCGAAATTTGAGTGAGGTGAACTTCACGCAGATGCCATTTTTCCGGTACATCTTGCTTCCTTTGAGGTCACAGCTACCGTCTTGACGTGAGTCTAGGCTAGACCCAACATGACTCTGGTGACTGCTTGGTCGTCCAGAAACATACATTCTGCTGGCCATCTTGAACTTGGATACCGATTGCGTCGTTGGAATCAAAGGGTCGTAAGGAGGAGAATGAGAAAGTGTATGAAATAGATCAATTCAGAGGAACACTGGGGGACAAGTTCAAGCAAAAGCCTAGCAGGAGGTAGGCTGTTTAAATACTTCTTATGTCTTAAGCAATGGAGTAAATGCGTATGTGATATTTTCGGAGCTATCACCAATACCTGCGTCACAAGCAGTTGGTAGCAGTGGATCCCTGAGCATGGAAACGCCTAGCATCAACTCGGCTTCAATTGGGTTGGTGATCGTGCTCGCAGAGAAAAAAACGACACGTATATTGCTATTTCAGAATTGGGTGCATGGTTTTATTAATTATGTGAGGAAACTCTATCTGATTTTTGTCATTCGGATTGGGGCTTGAGACCATGGGCGCCCGGGCTCGGGTCGCGATACAGGCCCGTATCGAGGCTGTCCTACATCATGACTCGACCATGTATCATAACATTTGGCCAAGACCTTCAAACACGCAAGCACTGAAGTTCATAATGTTACCAATGTTGAGTACCTGGATACAGAGCTTGATGTGATATCTAAGAAACATGTCCTAAAGCAAAGAGATTACTCCACTAATGTATGTATAGCCTTTCTGGCTGGGTGCTTCAGGGCCTGTTGCATGTTGATACCGATCCTTGTATCGTGAGCAATTCCAATTGGCAGGTGATGGCGTCCGTATATGAGCAAGTACCTAAGTAGTATCAATATGTCTAACAACTAGTTAATCGATAGAGTTAAAATCATATCGTACCAGAAAACTATTTCGTGGCTACATCCTTCAGCATCACGAAATAAACGAAGGATTTCCCTTTTTGGTAATCGCGTGCCACCGCAGGAAAATCCAACAATTTCAACGTTCTTCAACACATATCCACCATCCATTGACGATGACAACTTAGCACGAGCGTTCTGTAATATATTCCCCCATCCACCGAATGTTTATTTCTAACCCACCTTTTCTCCTATCTTCATATTTTTTTTTCTTCACTTCAACTTTCCTTGTCACTACAAGATCTTCGTACACAAATAATTTTACTACTCTTATCCTATCGAATATCTGTCTTCGCATCACCAACGATTTCATAATCTTCTCTATCGGGATATATTGCATCCTCATAGCTTTCTTTCTTCGATTTCCACAATGGCTTCAATTTCCTCTCTCAGACACCCCTTGCACTTTCGCAGCCTCAATTTCTCGAGCACTTACACCTACATGAACTCCCCTTCCAACCGCATCACACTATTCAGCGAGAAGGATGACAATAATGTGCCCCATCTCGACTTGAACTTCCCAGAAAGCGCTGGCAAAAACGGAAATTACTTCCGCCGTGTGATGAAATTCCGCATCCCCACCGAGCACACCACTTTTTACTGGAATGGGACGGGTTCGCATACGAATGAAATTGTTGTCAAAGTGGACCCATCGTATGTTCAAGTAAGTTCTCGGTTTTCGTACCAATTATTCCCATTCAAGCTTTTTCCTCCCGTTTTCTGAATTGAGGCTTTCAAGATATCTTGAACGCTCACGTTCATCAACACATTTAATTCGACTAACTCTCCTGGTTTCTTTCTCGCAGTATTTGTACAAAAATAGCGAGGGCACCTTCATCGAGGTCTCTCATCCAGACTACCCCGACGCGGATCCATCCTTCATCGCCCGCTCTTTTCTCAAGGATGATACCTTTGTTGAAGAAGGGGTTTTCATCCTCGGCGAGTCCACCACCCCGATGGAAATGCCAAACATCCTTCGATCTTTCAAGGATCGTGGCGGCACTGTCGTTGCAGTCGGCACAGGAAGCGTAGATAATCTATACGCGCTCCACGCCGTCAGCAGCATTGGACTCGATCCTACGAAAGTTCGTCCTGTTCCCTTCATTCCTGCTTTTCGAGGCAATTCCTTTAACTATCTCTGGTGAAATAAACCTGTGCTGACTGGGGATTACTGCAGTACTTTGACTACTGGTACCAGGTTGCCTGCAAGGCACGAAGTCGTGAGCGTAGCGAATTTGGCAAGATCTCCCTCGGACAGATTATGCGCAAGTCTAGCTCTCTCGTGTTCGACATCACTCCCCGTAAGCCATTGTTACCAGGTCTCCCTCTGTCACTCAATATCCAGACGCCAGCTGGCCTAGACGAGCACCAAGTTCATCGCAACCTCTCGTCATCCAGCTCAGACAAAGAGAACTTCACTTCTCCGATCAAAAAAGCTGGCAGCACCGTTGTTGCTAAGCAGAGCGGAAATCATGAAGGTATCACAACTCTGCGTCAACAGCCTTCAAGCAAGAAGGACACGGCAGTCGCGAACCAGGCCAAGCAGGGCAAAACCATCGTGACTACGACAACCAGTACTCCTCCACAGGGTCCTATCAATCTACCAATGCCCATAGTCGCAACTGCTGCTGCCCAGCCCGCCACACCTGCTGCTAACTCTCGTACGTCTTCTCCTTCTCTACCGTCGTCTTCCGAAGATAAGGAGAACGCCGGCGCCGCTCAACAGATGCAGAAGTCTGCCAAAACCGTCACCGCGGCTCTGCTCACATCCTCTGGGTTGGTTCTCAGATCCTGTCTGAAGACTCCCAGTCCGCCATCTTCTCCGCGTGTCGCCTCTCCCACCAGCAGCGAAAAGAAGGCTGTCACCTGGGCGAAGCAAGCAACTGCCTACTCCGAGCAGCCAGTCAACCGTGGTAAGGCTCGAGGCTGCACACGCATCGTCGAGCAGAAGGAGGAGATTCGGATGCGGGAGGCCCCCACGGCAGGGCGAATGGTCCCCCTGTCCGAGCAGGAGGGCGAGGAGTACGTGAGCAAGTCGAAGAGGAAGAGGATCCGGGCGCGCGGGCGCCGCATGAGGCGCTTCGCAGGGGACGAGGCCTATGAGGGCGAGGAGACAGAGAAGGAGAAGGAGAGGCAGGAGGAGGAGGGGAAGGGGAAGGCTGTGCCTGCTGCTCAACCTGCCGAGCAGCCAGCCGAGAAGGTGGCCGCTGCAGCTGCTACCGTCGCTGTCCGCCCAGCTGTCCCGCTGATGAGGACCTGGGCCCAGGTGGCCAGGGGCTCAAGAATGCCTGCCACCTGCACTCCTCCCGCTCTGGCCAGCGGCTCCTCTACTTCCTCGGGCGTCGTTGTCGGCGGGACCGTAGAGGCCAGCGGAGCCCCGGCTGTCCCCTTTGGGGGGCAGCAACAGTGGCTCCGCGGCTTCCGGTTCCCAGCCGTCAACGACGGCCCGGAAGACCTTGGCTCCACCCAGGGTCGGATCGATTATACGGTCCGGAAGATTGGGGAGCTAACGGCTCAGATACGGGAGGAGGAGCATAAGCTCGTGGGGTCGGTGGCGACCGACGATGGGCGCCAGTGAGCGCCTCTTTTTCTTTCTTTTCCTTTTCTTTTCTCTCTTTTCCTTTTCTTTTCTCTCTTTTCCTTTCCTTTCCTTTTGTATTTAACGGAGAATATAATTCTCAATAGGCTGTCTTAAACCCGTAATATTCAAAATGCCCATAGCCAATATGTGATAATTGTGCCTACCCACTCATCTATACCTCTTCACAAAACAGGATACAAGGTAATAACAGAACGCTGATATCTAGTTCGCCGCTGGCCCAAGCCCTAAATCCTTTCTCACCATTGCCCTACAAAGCGGGTGATACCACATCTCCCTCTCCTTGAAGGTCTGTACTGCCAGATCTCGATTACATACTGCCAACGCCCTATACGTCGGTCGACAATACTTCATCCGTCCAATGGTCTGCACCCATTTCGCGGCCGCCTCATAATAACTGTCATGGTGCGCCTTCAACGCCACTCCATAAAACCGAAAGACAACCTCCATATTCCCACTATCAGCAAAGCCGTATACTTTTCCCATATCGTCCACGTCCACTCTTCTCAGTGAATCATAGTTTAGAAGTCTATCTAAGAACACGACTTTCTGGTTGGCTGTCCAACCTTCCAAATCCTTCTTCTCTGGTTTGAACCCGAGCAAGTCTCTCTGCTGCCACTTCTTTGCTAGCTCGTGACATACTTCTACCATGCTGGTGTCGAAATTAGGCTTTTCCGGTAGGCCTGGGTTGTAGAACTCCTTATCCCAGTCGATTTTCGTAGTGAGGGCGTCGTGCGCCTCCTTATCCGTCTGGAAAAAGGCCAACAGCGTCTCCTTGAATTGATTACTGGTTAGAGACCTGCCTTTAAAGGTCTTGAAGTAGTGTGGAATGAAGGTATCCCATTTCTCGCGACCGACGAGTCGGTCTAGTTTGCGCAGTAGCGTGAAACCTTTTTCATAGGGGATGGTGCTGAAAGCGTCGTCTGGGTCCTGTTCTACGAGATTCGGTACGAGTTTTGTGAATTCGTGATCCGCGCCGTATTCATTCACCGATTCCTCGAACGATTTCCAGCCGATGATGGAGGAGAAGTCAAAGAACTTTTCGCCATGGATTTCGGTACCGATCCGACGTTCGAGGTATGTCGTCCAGCCCTCGTTGAGCCAAAAGTCTTGGAACGTAGCATTTGTGACCAAGTTACCCTGTGCGAGTCGCTTCTATTAGTATTGCATCCCACACTGATTTGTAGTTGGAAGAGATCAGTGTAAACTGCGGGTTAGGGGCAGAAAACATACACTCCAACTATGCGCCAGCTCATGCGCGATAACGTCAATGTTCTCTTTATCCCCGCTAATAATACTCGGCGTAGCATAAGTAAACACCGGATTCTCCATCCCTCCAAAGGGGAAGCTCGGCGGCAATATCAGCACGTTGTATGTGCCCCAGGCGTACTCCATCTGGGTAATTCTCTCCGCAATCGTGATAAACTTATCCACCTCACCGTCGAGCTCCGCCTTGAGTTTAACCAACTCCTCAGCAGCACCCCACACCCAACTTCGCGGACCGATGCGTGTGCCCGCGATATCACCAGATGCAATGGCGAAGAGGTACGATGGTATCGGTACTTTCTGCTCGTACCCGTAGAGCAGGGTTTGGGATTTGGCATCATAGGTACCGATAGTAGTCTGCAGACCAGAGCAGAGGACGGGCAGCGGAGAGCGAACGGCAAAGGTGTAGGTTGATTTGGCGGCAGGGGTATCGGCGCAGGGGAAGATGGTACGGCAGTAGGTAGGCTCGCACTGGGAGAAGACGTAAGGGTGTTTGCCGTTGGCGGTCTGCTCTGGTGTGAGCCATTGGAGGGCGGCAGACTTCTCTGTTGTAGAAAAGTCGATCTATCCGAGCAAAAAGATATCAAGTTAGTCTATTGCAGACACGTAAACGTGTCTATAGATGAAAGATAGCACATACCTTGAGCTGCACCTTCTCATGGTAGTCTACTCCATGGGTAAGAGAGACCTTCAACTGTCGGCCATAGTTCCCCTTCTTTGCCTCCTCGCCCAGGCTCCACGCCTTCAATCCAGGCCCCTTGACCACTTCAATGCCTTTCACCTCAACTTCCCTGCTATCTAGCAAGATCTCGTCGCAAACTCCCTGCTGCCGACATTCGAACTCGGTAGTGACGCTGCCGTAGAACTTCTTCTGGTCAAAGTCGATGGTGATGTCAACGGAATTGTGGATCGGGAAGAAGATGAGGTAGTTGGACTGGGTGTTCGGGTCGTGGGAACCCTCGGCGTTAGCGTGGACAAGCATTTTGGGTTCGGCAGTGGTGGAGAATCTGGCGGTGTCGGCCTGCTGCAGGCTGGCAGCAGCATCTGCGGCGGACAGCGACGGCTTTATACTTTCTATACTGCTGCTCATTTTGGACGACTCTGTTGATTTAGGTTCCGAGGGGCGTGAGCATGTGCAAAGGTGGGCGGGGTGGTAGAATATAGAAGTTCGAGATATGACCTCTATCGGGCAGGTGGTGTTGCATTTTTGCGGGGCGCGGTCGCGGATATCGGCGGGCTGGCTGGTGGTGTATTCGTATATGCCGCAGATAAAAGACGACACCTTGCTCATGCGACAGATGATTTTATCGACAATAGTAACCTACCTAGGTACCTAGGGATTTTGCCAGATACTTCAGTGCTATTCTTTTCTTTATCAAGATGATTGTGAAATTATTATAAAATATATTTATTATGTAACGCATATAAATTTGACATTATGATATCTCAGAGCTCATTGCCATTTCATATACTTTTTGTTCTTACCATTACTACAGAGAGTTTCTAGATACGAGCACCTAGACTTTGATCTCTGACTGCCGCCTAGCAGCCCCATCGTACGCCTGTTGTTCTTCCACCGCGACCCGCGCATCTGCCTCCGTACCGCTGCTCCCAAAGATACGACCTTTCACATTTACCTCCTTCCGCTTCAAGTCTACGTTCTCCATGAAAAACGTCAAGAAAATGATCGGTATCGCGCTCACCAGGGCGCTGATCAGCATTAATCGCATTGTCTCCTGATACGACCGATTAATGGCTTCTCGCGCAGGGCTGCCCGGTGCGTACGAGCTCGCATGTGTAAAGTCCGAATAGATCAGTGTTGCGTTCACCTTGACTTCCTCAGGCAAGTACTGGTTTAACTTTGGTAGCAGATTATTTGTCCATATCGCCCCGGAGATGGCCGACCCGATCGCTTGGCCGACAGATATAGCGGTGAGGAAAAGCGCTGTCGCGGCGGCCACGTCCTGGTGTGGTACGACAGACTGCACACCCAACTGCGCGGGCACGTTGAGAAACCCGCCGCCGAGGCCGACGAGAACCTGGTTGATCACGATTTGTGTGCGGGTGGAGCCTTCCACGCGATACCGTAGCATGAGGCCGAATCCGAGAATGTAGATGACTCCACCGGCAATGACAAAGTACTTGTAGTGACCGGTGTACTTGATAATGAAGGAGATAATGATAGAGGCGACGGTCGACGTGAAGGAGAAAGTAAGCACGATGCGCGAGGCCGAAACAATGGACTGTTCGTTTGCAACGATGAGGTAGGAGTAGAAGTATGGGTAGATGGACTGGTAGAAGGCCACTATTCACAAAAATTATATATATCAGCATCCCCAACCACAATACCCAGAATTAACATCTAAGAATGTACGAACGTATACTTACTGAAGTAGAAGACGGCGATGAGAGTGCCCGCTAGTACCGTCCGGTTTTTCAACAACCTGAATGACAGCAATGGGCTCGGGGCAAACCTTTTCGACATCTCAAACAGTGGGAATGCAATAAAGCACACCCCACCGACAACCATCATTGCAATCAAACTTGGGTTCTTCCACTTTCCCGTTGCACCAGCACCCAATGTCAGTGGTATCAGCACCAAGCACAGCGCCGCAGTAAATAGTAGCATTCCAATGACATCCAGATCCCAGAATGTCTTTACCAAGAACCTACGAAGTCCAAGCTGCCGCACCTCCCTCGCGAGGGGTGTCAACAGGCCCTTCTTTTTCGCCTTGAGCATATTGTAGAATAACGCCGCGAGCAACGGAAGCGAGCATGCTGGCAAGATTATAGCCCACATGCCGTAACCCCATCGCCAGGTAGCGCCCTTCAATACCGCAGCACCAACCTCGGGACCTGCCCACACAGTCCATAGGAACGGTAAATCAGGGAGTGACGAGAATAGCGCGCGGTTGAGCAAGTCTGTGGTGTCAGCCACAAATACCTGCTGCAAGATCTGTAGCCCTGTTGCGCCAGCGGCATAAAACACTTGAGCACCTGCGTATGTTTCGACAGAGTTACTGCTCGCGAGCATTATGTATCCGATGACGTATAGTAGAATGGCGAAGGAGAAAGCCTCGAATCGGCCAAATACGTCGGCAACCTTGGCCATGGGTGGTTTGACGACGGCTTTAATACCATTAGCGTGTTTTCCTGAAGAATAAAGCAACAAGGATGTGCTCTGTGTGTACGTTGTATGCGCGTAACACTCACCGTACATGACGCCTGTGACAATCGAGATTGTCGAGAGCAGAGAATGGCGATAGAAACCGGACAGAGCATATGAAGCATATAGGTATGTTGTCTGCGCCTCCAAAGATGTGGACGTGGCCATAAGAAGGATACTGAACATCAAATAACCCACAGAATCAGCATGTAAAATAAATATAGTGAAGAATATACCAATGAGCCATCTCGTACGTACCCAGCATAGGCGATCCATAGCGACGTTCGGGACCAGGTTAGTGCAATTGCCTCGACCTTCTGCACACCGGCCTGCTTTTCGGCAGACTCGACGCTGAGGACATCGTTATCATACGCCGGAGAGGACTTTGCGTCGACGGGGACCGTAAGATCATCCTCCGTCTTAGACTTGCTACCAAGCCCAAGCCGCGAGAAGAGGGACGACATGGTATAATCAAAATACCAGTCAACGCTCTCTTAATTTGACTTTCGATCAGATAAAAAGAAGGATACTATTCCGTCACTCGCAAATCATGTGAGGACGAAGGGTAGGTGTGACAGCAGCACTAGATAAGATCAAACAGATTAGCAGAATCCAGCGAACTCGTGTGGGAAAAACCTCAGGGATATATACCATACTGGACCATCCCATTGCCAGCACCTTGGAATCCAGGAGCCAGCGCTGTATGCAATGACATCGAAAACCGTTCGTCGCCTTCCTAGCTGGCCCGTGTCGCAGCGGCCAGTTTCTGGGCTCATCCCAGGGTCTGTGGTCGTATAGCGAGACCTCGCCAGGGAGGTCCCACGCTAATCCCAAGACACCGACATTGCCCTCCGAGAACTGATTCCGAATTTTAATTGGCAAACTTGGAGAACCTTTAAGGCAATTAATCCAACGCGGTAGAGTCGGAGACAGAGAAAAATTCTGTCAAGAGCGCTACAGCGCTCGCTGTTGACTGAAAGAGCAAGAGGGCCGATACCAGGAATCGCCTGAAATCAAGGTTTTTCAGAATGGTGGCCTGCATGCATTCCGCTTCTTGCTCTTCTAGCTTCTGCTGTATGATATAGGTGACCCCGGTACCGAAGTGGATGCAGTAAAAGTTCGAGGCAGATGGGACAACGGGACCCACTTTGCTGCCTGTCTGCATGCAATGGGATCATATCGATATCACATAGTTGAATCCACTGATTCTCATCCCCCACGCGCGGGGTCTCCGTGCTTGCATTGTCCACATTCACAAGTGTCTACTCTCTAGTCGTCCATATTTTGGATGAATTCGGATTCAAGGTGAAGATTTTGGTAGCACGAACTAGCTATATTGATATTCGCTCCCCTAGTTAGCTAAAATTTCTAGAAGAAATTTTTTTTGGTTCATTCACTCTTGTTCGTTTTCTGGCCTGGGTCCCGTTCCTTCTTCGTTCGCTTGCAACTTCTGCATGTTACCTTATCAGATCCTTTCCGACCCCAGTCGCTTATGCAAGCCACACAACTTTATGACACAATCGAATCTAATCTGATGGGGGTTAATGGGTCTAGCACTCAGAAGAAAAATATTTGAACCCGAACGGGTGAAAGAAAATTTTTATCGGTAGATCAGATAAAATAATGACCGCATCAAAGCATCGATGCCAAAGGATAGGAAGCTAGTGGAGACCTGTCCGATACCGGCACCGCCTGTGTCAATCCCTTCCGTAATATTAGATCACTCGTGGTGGTGGGCTTCCAATGGAAATTTTGGCTTGGCGTTGGTATGAGGGTCGAATCAGATTAGATGAATCAGATATTTTCTGACGGCAGAACCCGAAGAGCTCTCGATCTGATACGCAAGGTTAGATAGATGCTCCATTTTGCATTTCCATGGCCTCTTCCGCTACCTCAGCCGTACCTTGGCTTTCATATCAGTTCTTGTGATTCTTCAATTTCGAATAGTAGGTGGGCGAGAATTCTTCTAGCAAAGTTATCAGATCCGCCCCCGGCGAAGCCGCTGTACCTCATCCGAATGGGAATAGAAAATTTTAGGCCGGAACTCCGTTCTCATAATAATATTCACCAAATAACATCGTGTAATATGAAATCAAATCCGCTGACAAGCCAAATCAAAACGCTGTTTTCCCGAACCCGAATGGCGCACCTATCCGAACACAAGCTTGAGCAAAATTTTAAATATCAAGAGAACCCAAGAGAGACCAAGAACTAACGCCAAACTGAAACATCGGTCCCGTCGTACCCCAAAAAGAGATGAAGAAGCAACTAAAGCAATAAGCTTTGCAAAGTACCTGACCCGTCATTCCCAAACAAAGTGAAAAAAAAAATGTTCTCAATCCTAGCCACTTCTTGGCTTTGGCTGCTGCCTGGCGGGCTAGCCGGTCCCAAAGGCAGGATCATACCGCGCCTTCTCGGCACTACATTTCGTTTCACAGCTCCTGGCCTCGACTCCTAACCCTAGTAAAATAGTCCTTATGACCCTCATTCAATGGCCAGCTCCATAGCCACTTCGCCTAATGGCTGCTCACTTCCCTTCGATGACAGTTGCTTCTTCTCATCATTGCATACCTTTCGCCTCGGCGCGGCATGATCTTACAATAAAAGCAGCACCAATTATCGTTGTCGCGGAGGTGCGCCGGGTCTACAGCGTCCTTGAATCGCTTCAACACGATCGGATACTCTGTCGAATCGATCGCGTAGATTAGCTCTTCTAGCGATCCATCCTGGAGGTTCGCCCCGATGAAACGAGATTTCGCATCTGCAGATAGAAATTATGATCCTGTTAGTTTCCTGTCTTCCTATAAAATGACTATCTAGAGCGTATGTCAAGATATATTAGACGGCTTACCTTCGCAGCACCTATGACACAGCTCGAGATCGCAAGTGCATTGAAACGTCTCGTTTTTCTCGGACTTCCCACAATGGGAGTATATCCATGATTCACACTTTTTGCACTTCCGCGCAGGATTGCACGACGAGCATGTGATTTCCTTCGCTTCAGGGCAGGCGTCGCAAGTGATCGTCAGCTTGTGAACTCCGCAGGTAGCCCTTTTCTTGCAAGTCGTGTTCTTGCAGAAACTCCCGCCGTTTTGAACGAAGCAAGACTTGCAGCGGCGAGTGGGGCAATCAGAGCATTTGACGATCCTATTTCGCTTTGGGTCGCACACATCGCAGAGAAATCTAGCAATAGCAAGTAAGCACGACTGATCGTATTGGATTGCGTCCAACATTGGTTAACGTATAAAACTTACTCTCCACAGCTATCACACATAACGTCTTTCAAACAGTTATCGCAATGCCAACCGATCTCCTCCGGCCCTCTTTTGCATGACATGCAGTGTATATTGCGCACCGAACCAGTGTCGGCAACCGGCAAGATTCTGGCAAAAGGAAGATCTCGGAAGCCACGGCATAGGGGTCGCCGTAACCGCTTCTTTGGGCCCTGCAATGTCTGCGAGCACCAACCGACGTCGGTGCTGATCTTCTTTTCGCCTGTGTATTTGAAGAACCGGTCAAGCTTGGCTAGCCACGCTTTGTGTTCTTGGTGGTTAGGACTGATATCTCTAATTCCATAGATCTAGCATTCTGCAGTTAGCTTCAGCTCTCCCCTGTTCACGTCACGCGAAATGCAGTTACTGGGGAGGCAGGACAAGTGAATGACATGTTGTTGATACTCACTTTGAATTCCACGAGCGTCCTCAATAGACTCATATCTTCCTCCTCGCTCTCGCCTTGTGATTCAAATCCAGAGTCAGAAGCATCATCAGTTGCATCCACTGGGATGAGGTTATCAACCTCACTCATGGAAATTTTATCGCAGTAGCGGAGACTCAGCCTCTTCAACCCCCTCCCACTAACGGAGCAGATGGTGAGTATTCTCTTCACAAAGGCCATGTCAACAGAAGTTCCATCAAGAACTAGCTCCGACAAGACGCTGCCAAATGCAGGCCTTGCAGAGAACATATCCCAGACTCGCACGGAGTCTAACTCTTTGCAGAAGTAGCTCTCCACTGGTTTCTCAGCATACCAGCCCTCTTTCTGAGCCCGCTCGCGTACAGTCTTCTCATCTGGGAGAGAAAGGTATCTTCCTTGTGAGCTGATGCGGGCTTGTATCTGGTAATTGATATTTGAGAAGGAAGTGCGCGGCTCGTAGCCGGCCTTGGTCAAAGTGACGGCGCGCCATGCGTAGCACGAGTTGCGATAGGATGCTAGCGCTCTGCAAGTAGCAAAGAGGCGCTGTTTCTGAGGCGTGGAGAGTTGAGATGTGATCTCTGCTGCCACAGGACCGGCGGCGAGGAATGCTGTCAGGAAAGGTGATTCCGAACTGTTGTCTGGTGGGACGGAAGGGTCCGCCACCAGCAGGTTGTGTTGTTGTTGCGTTGTGGATGTTTGCGCCATTCTTGCGTACAAGTGGGTCCCGCCAGGATGCTTGGCAGGCCTGGTCACTGGTGACAGACTGATGACAGGGCCTGGCCGGAGAGTATTATAATAATAGGACTGGGGAAGATATATTTGATGGCGATGATGTTATGTCCCGGGATAGAACAGAGAAGAGTGAACGTATATTCCGTTTTGCTGCTGACTAGAGAGCGCCTCTGAGGATAATTTATAAGTTATAATAAACAAATGTATCCTGTAGCTGTCGGCGCAGATGATATAATGCGATCGATACAATAGATTAATATGGAGATATAAAAAGAAAAATAAAAGGCGCCGATGGAGATCCGGTTACGTAGTCAGAAGGCCCTCGGGCACTTGAGGGATGATCAATCTTCTTTATATCTTGAATTCCTTTCCTAGCAATCCTCTTCGACGAAGAAGAAAAAAGTATCCGACTGTAAATTAACTTCACGTACGCACACATGCCTGGTGCTCTCTCACACAGGTACACACTACTTTGGATCCGTCAAAAATGGTTTCGTCAATAACTATAGGCTGATCCACGACTTGCCACAATCGTACAAACCTCCATCCAACGACTAAGAATTTTTTGATTAAAAAAAGGTGGAGGTGGAGGGGTGGAAAGCCGCCATGCAGTGTGCACCACGCCATCGATTTTTGGGGAACGAGCTAAGATAACATGCTTGAGCTGGCATCATAGACACTAACTAAGATTAAGCTAACGTCGACAATGAAATTTGAACGATACCACGCCAGAGTGAACTCAATACGTCCACGTATTGTTACAATAGTATCTACATTCTTTTGTCATTGCTGTTGCTGTCTTTCGGCCTCTGTCATCCAATCTACGCTTTCGAAAAAAACATGCATACCGTACCGAGTACACGCCCGAAATTCCCAAGTCTGTCGTTGCATGCGAACCCCGGATCCAATCCGGTTCATGTTCAAATTCACGATACCCATCCGTTTACCCGTACGCGGGATTCCCAAAAAAAAAAAAAAAAAAAAAAACACCACCTCGACTCGAGTCAGGATTCACAAGGCTGCCTCGTAGAAATCCGATGTTCATGCATCGCAAGAGCTCAAGAGCTCGTCAAGTTGCATTGTCCTTACACGGCAGCGCTGCACAGCACTGCTAGATTACCTGTCCACCATCTAGTGGGTTCAAAGGGTAAGTGCCATCGGAAAGTTAACAGCAAATAAAGGACATTCAAAGTTGTCACGGCGGGGCTTTGGGAGGCGGTATGATTAGACCGCATGAGGAAATCCATGTTCATGTGCTATTCTATCTCCGAGGGTGTAGAACTTGTCCGCCCGATCATGTCAGGTTTCCTTTCGGGACCCGTTTTGCAAAGCAGACATGGGTACAAATGGATATATCGATACAGGGGTCCCGCTACGAGCCTGGCAGTTGCGAACCAGGGTTGAGAGAGGGACAAGAAGTGGCTCACCACATCGACGTTGCCCTGTATGTTGTGTTACGGAGTATCGATATCCTGCAAGCGAATTCAAAATCGGGTACCGGGTACATGCGAAAAGTACCCAGCCACGGAGCAGATGTTTCTAGGCTTTATCTGAACTGTCGCCCGGAGTTCAACGAGTTACCACCGCGTCGTGCATATGATTAATTTTTTCCAACCTACATAGAGGAGCTTTCCGAATGTATTTCCTTCGTTCGGGAACTGGACGGTGGGTACCGTGTACAAAGCCTCGGAGTTGTATATCCGCCGATAAATTCCAGACCTACAAAAAACCAGAGCCGAGAAATCCGGCTTCAAGCCCACTTCACGCTACCATTTTATAAATTTAATTTTAGTACCATTTTAAAGTACCAACCAGCTGGAACGCATCCTTGATGAATTCTCGATCACTTTAGCGCACAACTCTTAGTTGACTGGCAATGCCCGATGAACACATCCACCGACAAAGATAGAGCCTCTCGATCCAGCTGCTCTATCTCTCACCGGGCTTCAACTCTCTCCTCCAACAAGCGCCCACTCTTGATGATCATGTTGTCATGCTCAGCAGGCTATCGCTGGGCAAAAATTCGCCTCCCTCAGATCTGCCTACAATCGGGGCGTTTAGCGAGGACGAGTACCATTTACCCTCGAAAACCTCATTAGCGGATTTGCACAGGACGGTCGAACATTCCATTTGCAGGACATGTGGGTCCAGATACTTCGACCTACGTCCGACCCAGAGCCCTGAACTGGTGATCAGAAAGCCGGGGTGGGGATGCAGCCCTGCATTAGCTCGTGCGTAGTTCTTAGGACCCAACGAGAATTGGACAGCCGTAGCGAGTATCCGTCTACGTAGCCTCGATGATGTTAGCCTGTCTGTCGGTTGCATGCGATCGATAAACAGGCGCTCGAGCTGACGAAGTGCCTCGCATCGGCCTGTTTTTCTTTTTGCCTCTTACGCTACGCAATGCAATGCTATCGCACTAGGTGTCGTCGCACTTTGCCGTGATAGTACCCTGCCTTCGAGTACTTTCCCAACTTTGTACTCAGTACATCTCGGCAGCATCGCGCGGCTTTGTGCGTATTGACCATTGGTGGGGCCCCACCAGCTGGTCAATGAAAGCTTACAAATTTCACCACAATGAATTGTAAACGGAAACGCTAAAACAAGTTGTCACAAGGCCGGCTGATAGCGATAGATTAGACGAATCCCGAGAAACTGGTTTTCGGTGTAAGCCGGCTGAACTGACGACGTTGCCGTTGCGCGCCGTTCGAACATGTCTTTCTCCTAAATTTTTGAGGGTGTGGTGTGGTGCTTGGTTCCATCCAGTCAGCCACAACTGACTTGGATTTGCCACGGCTTCGAAAGACTAGTACTAGTCGACGCCATATAATCCATTGGCTTCTAGCTGATCCCGTACAATAGAATTTTAATATTCTGTGTTTAAGATCCCCTACCCGTAGCATACATGCCGTCGAAGAAACTTATATTCATAGGAAGCGTGGTCCAATACGGGTTTGATTGACATGTTCTAGGCCAGGTCGGACGTCTGCATCTGCTCGCTAAGCTACATCGCCAAGTTACACTGACCGCCGCACAGTGTGCATGTGAATGCACCGCACAACTAGTGCAAACCATCTGCATTAATTACATTAAATGCAGTGCAAGTGAAATCCATAGCGTCCTGCATCTGTGGAACTCGTCTGACCGAACTTATCGACTGGTCAGTTCTACAATGGGATGCTAGCTTGGCGACTAAAGCAGGTTAAGTCCCGAAGTGCGAGCTCTGGGTCGAATCCCAAAGATCAGCTGTTGGTAACGGCAATTTCCCAAGAACCGGTCACGCTATTCTATCTTGCAGGTCTAGCTGCGCCGCTCTAGCGTCGATGGCGTCGTTAGCTTCATGGAAGAATATAATCCGTGACTTTCAAAATACAATTGGACGCCTTTATGTCCATCCGACATCGCAGTTCAGCCAATACGAACCATTTCGCTTTGTGCTTACGAGGTACCAGGTACTAAAGGCCCAATTTATCAGATTACAGGCGAATTCACGAAAGTGCTTATTTGCATAGAAAGGATCCCGACGTTCGTGTGAGGCCTTTGTATCTCCGCGGGAGAATTACCTAAGTCCCGCTGACTTTGTCTGGCCTTTGCTCTTGGTATAATTCCATTCAGCCTCAGAAAAAAAGATATCGAGCCGAGTCAAGTTAAGCAACAACTCCACGCCCGAAAACCTCTTTGATATCTGGGAAAAGAAATATCTCTTTCTCCTAAGTCGATAGCTAGCATGCTATCACAGCATCATAATGAGTCTCGGGGTATCGTAATTATTATACATTAAGTATGGAATCCGGTGATCTCGCTCGGTAAGCATTAAACATAGTTTCCACAAACGCCCGGCTTTTCCATCCTTGAAGCGATTTTTTTCTTTTATAACAAAGGGACAAGAAACACTACAACATTTATTAGCATATGTCCCGTTTGGGGGCAACTTCAGTAAGCTCACCCTTCTAAAGACCAACTCCACAAATCCTCGCGTATCCTGCCTGGCTTGATTCCAAAGCGGCAAGCTTGGCAGCTTGGTCTGCAACCATATTCCACTCTGGACGGATCCTCCAGAAATTCACAGGTATGCCTTTTTGTTGGTAATGTCGCAGCTCCAGTAACAATGCCTCCCAGAGATCACGGTTCTTGACGGGCTTTCTTTGGCTCGTCTTCCAGCCATTTTGAATCCAATTCTTAACCCACTGTGTAGCACCAAGGCAAACGTATTCCGAATCTGTAGCGATAACAACCCGCTTGAAGCCCTCGCCGTACCAAACGCGAAACTGGAACACCGCGAGGACGGCACGCAACTCAGCTCGATTTGATGCTTGAGGGCCTGGAAGCCCAGTTGGGCCAGTCTCCTCTAGACGAAATGAGACGATGCCATTGTCGATTTCGTCACCGAAAGGCGTCAATCCGGGTGACCGATAGTGAAATGCACATCCCGCGGCTGCATCTGCTCCACCATTGTTGAGACAGGCCCCATCCGCGTAAATAAGAATATCCGAGGGGCTTTCCTTTCGAATGAACCGCTGGCGGTGTACACCGAAGCAATCAGGATAGGTGCCTAGTGTGAAAAGGCTTCGTGGAGTAGCATTTGGGGGCGGGATAAACGACACAGCGTCAGGAATGATAGAAGGGTCATCTGCGACAGCTTCCTCTTCCCAGTTGCGAGCAAAATGTGCAAATACAAAGGCAGAACCGGCTGTATTCACCATGCTAGCTAGCTATGCAGAAGCAAGGAAGATGTTCGTTAAGCCTAGACTAATCTCAGCACTCCCAGCACTGCAACAGGGCCCAAGGTCGTCTTAAGATAAAATCTAGGACTCAGCTTTCAAACAGACCTGGGTCAAGAACTACCAACATTAGCACAATTCTATCGAAGACCCTGTACCGCTGGACATACTTAATTTAGCTGGTTTGCTTCTTTTGGGGATAATACGGTTGGTTGATGAGGGAGATTGGTTTTCAAAGCCAGAGTGCTTGTTTCGAGCCTGCTTTGTCTGCTACCAGAGGGACAACACGCTCCCCATTCTCTTGCAGATGCCCCGTTGATCGATTGCCTTTTAGACATACTAGATGCTGACCCACAATGTCTGCATTCAAAAACATCTTCTGCATATTACCCTTCGAAAGCCGTGTCCAAATTGGGTAGTCCGACTACAAATGCCTCCTCCAGTACCTCCGTTGTATTTCAGGCCTTCATGCTTGTCTAGCAGCTTCACGATCGTGATCTCGATACCTGACACGAATCGCGTCGGTTCCAACATTTTTGTCCAACATTGCAAATACAGCGGCTATCGCCGCCGACGTCGCCATCCCGAGGCAGGCTGACAATGTTATATATCTTCATTAGTGACACCCAACAATTTTTAACTGATCCCCAGTTGGTACGCTTCCTTCAAGCCAACAATATCATCAAGCGGTGCACCCCAGTACCGGTACCAACTTCCAGTAGCCTGATTCCAGGCAGCGGATGATACCACGAAACCCAGTTGAATTAGTACATCGAGTACCCCATAATCGGTCATGATCGATCATATGCACATGCATATGCACAGACAAATGATATGTGCAAGGATTGTGTCCCGTGAACCAGACTGCTGGGGCCTTTTAACTGGCTATTCCGATGCCCCGATATACGATACTTTACCGCACGACATTTTTATATCCCTCACGGAGCTAGCTGATCTCACGCTCGAGCAATTTTGATGGCTACTACTAAAACATGCACATGTAGGCACAGCACCGGAAATTCACCATCTTCAACTTTCCCAACAAATTTGTCGAAAGAACCAAGAACCACCGTGTCAAGGCGAATTCGACAATACGAAGGCCCCGACAAACTATGTGTACCTAACTAACCGGCACATGCACAATGTGTTTTCTGCAACATGAGCTTGCTCTGCTTCGAGCACCTGGTCTTGAGGCCAATAATGAGCCCGACGGTTTGGACCTGCCGTGTGTTCCTATGCAAATTCGAATCATACAGCCAATTTTTTGTTGTTGGATGTTGGAATACTTTAATTTCAGCGGAAGCGTCCACGTCTACAACGGTTCCACCAACAGTATATGCACCAATCGCCAATACCCAAAAATTCCATTTTTTTCTTAACTACTGGTCCCTAGGTAGCTACATTATGAATTCAAGCAGGCAGACGTCAGCATAAAGTGAGGGATGAACGACCATTTGAAGAGAAGACAAAAATCTAGCGGTTACAGATTACGCTGCATCGTGCATCATGCATCGGCGTAGATTCCTAATTCAACTGGTACGGTTAAGTCACGCCGATCACTTCTACACCACTCTCACAACTCAGAGAAACTAGCATTGCCGCCCTAACCTTGGTATCAACAAACCGAGAATACCGAGTGCACGTGGTACTGCGAACAATACGAGTATCCTGAGAGCCCATTCTTTTGAATCGGTAGTAAACTAAAGTCCTTCACCATAAACCAGCCCCTTGTTAGCTCAATTGGTAAGTTCGTCGAATTAAGCTGTGGCAACGAGGGACCTACTGATGTCGATCAGATTTCCCCGTACCACCCGAGCTACCCGGCCAGACTGCCTCCACAGGTTGGTGCGACTGCAGCAGGGCATTGGCATATATGCAACAAAACATCATAACCTAGTGTAAAAATAAGTATATACTTACATATTCTATGAGAAAAGTAGTAGACTAGCGGCAAACCGCTTGAGCATCTACACGACATCTGATTAACTGATCAGCTGATAATATATGATCTCAATGCATAGAGCTGTAAATCCGTAACTTGGCAAATTCGATACTTCTGCAGAATCATGTATATGAGAATGGACTACCCCTACCGCACGGGACAAAGTAGCCTGTAGTATAACTAGCTAGTAACGCCACAACGGGATGTTGGCATGCACTTTGTGCCGGCCGCTAGTGTGGGGAGAGGTCACTGGTACCTCTGCTAGAAGTATACTGTTCGACTCTTCGGTACTGTTGCATGGGTGTATGTATTACCCTAATGCAGGTAGTACAGCCTTTAATCCAAGGCTCGTCATGTGCTGCAATAAATTCGAGCCTGGATTTAATCGATCAGCCGAAAGAGCTAGTACCTACCTAGGTAATTACAGTAATATTTGGACTCCTGAAATACCGTGAAACCGTGAAATAATATACATAAAGACGAGACAAGCAGATATGTAATGGTCCCACCGAATATGGAAAAGGGTGAGAAAAGAGGGTCAAAGTGGTGGTAGGGTAGTCTTAGAATGCCCACAAGAGTAAACAAGATGTTAAAAGAAACAATCCTGGTGGAGCCAGCATCACCGGACCAAGCGGGAGATGCTAGCAGAACCGACAATATTAAAGATGTTAGTAAATCGTATGAGAACAAGACAAGTCCCTGTATATAGACTACGCATACCAACAAGAGCTCTCAACCTTGCTATCTATTGCTTCTACCCACCTTTTGCCTTGGGGAGCTTGCGATAACTACGTCAAAACCTTCAGGCGCAGAGCGTTCTTCAGGGGTACGAGGGTCGCTGTTCGGAGTCTGAGCTTCACTTCCAGCGTCTTTCTAGGCCAAGCTGAACCGTGGTCGTTTCCTGCCGCCGGTACCCGCAGCTGCAGCAGGCTCCTTCTCCTTCTGATCCAGCAGAAGTGTAATGACATCGTAACCGAATTGAGGGAATTCCAGGATAAGTTTTCGAAACTCTTCTTCAGACTCGTGGCGGAGGATGTATGCTGCTCAGATCGTTAGCATTAATATATGTTGGTATATAGAAGCGAAGCAGCTGTGCAATATTACCTCTTGCAGCCCAGAACGCCGCGACGGGACCTCGTATGGTCTTATCCTCTCTCGGGGTGTTTGCGTAGACGTATCTGGCATACTGAATCTCGCCTCTCGCACTGCTGTTAATCCTATGGATCTTTTTGTGCGCCATCGTTTTTAATTCCCGCATCCCAAACTTTTCAGCGAGCGTATACACCCTAGCGTGCTTGAGAAGGTGGTCGCCATCATCCGGGTCGGATTGTGAAGGGTCTTTCTCCAGGACCTCCTCGCCTTTTTGTTTAATGATCCGTGGGAAGTAGTCGCCGGTGTAGAGGTACTGGATGAAGCAACCGACGGCATCCAAGTTGTCTGTAGGTAGAGATACGAAAGTAGGTGTGGAGGAGGAAGCAAAATGAGTAGTGAACCAAGGCGATTTGGAGAGGAGGGACTGATGCGCTGCAATTGTCGTCCCTGGGCCCTCGCCGACGGATAAGGTTACGATAGAGGACTGCAGGTGACTGATGTCGAGGAGATTGTTATCCATCCTGCCCTAGAAATACTTAGAAGCGCGATGTAAGATGAAATGTAGCTTACTCTAAGAAGCTCAGCGGTGTGAGGACCGGCTCATCCGTAGCTTCCTCTTCTGGAGCTTCAACATCCTCCATGGGCTCGTTCGCCTCCTCTGCCTCCTCCATTATGTCAGATTTGGGTGGTAGGTCGATGTATACAGCTGGCTCTGCCATGTTCTTTAATGTATAGTAGACGTTGGTAGATGTTTTTTAAATACTAAAGTCACGGAAATTTTTCGCCCAAGGTATCAGAGGTGCGAATTAATTCGAATAGTCACCGTCTAACTGAACGAAGGAACGAAGGGAGGGATGATGCACTATTAGCTGCCGGCTAGTACTAGTGAGAATATATTCGCGGGTAAGTCGCGACCCTGGTTTTTGGCGCGAACCAATGAGAGAATATGCGACGCACCACCTGCTGAAAATCAAAGCTAGGCGCAACTAGGTGAATACGGCGATAGAGCAGACGATATCGTACGATGCGGTCAAAACTCCGAGATGCATGAGCAGTTGCAATATCGCCAGAGCCGCAAGGTTTGTCCCGCCGTCTATTGACATCTTTCCCAAAATAGCAACAGTCCTTGTCACCCGGGAAACGGTAGCCAATCCGCAACACGCAACACATTTCTGCAACACCAGCTTTGATATCGATCGATGGTCATCGTCGCGTATTGATATTGATCTATAGACGTCACCTATGAACGCCAAGAAGAAGACCGTGCTATGAGGCCGAGACCTAAGGTTGTGCATTCTATTTGATTGCTACTATCTGCCTACAAAGCTAGGGTAACTCCATGCTCCAGTATTCCGTCTCGGACCCATCCCCTTCTTGCATTTCAGTCTTCAAAACTACTTCCTCGAGCAGCGAAACCTGCTGCTCATAATTTGGCATCCCAATGTACTGATTATACAGCTGTGCAAGGTCTGGTGGAATCGGGAACCCCGTAATATTTTGTACGGTTTCGAATGAATCTGTCTTCTGGATCTGGGTAATGTTACCAAACACCCAGCCGGTCAGGATCGAATAGTCGTTGCTATATTTCGCCAGCCAGTCGAGCGCATTATACTCAACCTGGCCGAATTTCGGGGCTAGCTTCGCAACAACCTCCCGATCCTCTGACTTGAACTCCTCAGCGGCCCATCTGAACTGGAGCTTCAGAAGCAGATACAGCTTGCGGCCCACAGCCGGCCCAGACCTGTTCCAGACTATTGTTGGAGGGCCACCCATCCTACCTTTGTCAATAGTGGCATGGAAAAGCCAAAATATCACTGAGAAGGGCTCGATGTCAAAATCAACGACATTCATCAGTCCGAAAATCATGCGATCGATCCATTCTGGGACGCCGTAGAGGAATCCATCCAAGTTATCGAGAACAGCTAAAGCATCGGCTGCTGCCGCGAACTGGGGCAATTTGGCTTCTAGATAGTCCATAGCTTCGAGGAATTCTTCAGTGTCGTCATCCGTAGGTGCTAGCAAGTATCTAACCTCTTCCACAGGCTTCTCGATAATAGTTGCGTAGTCGCTCCAAAACTCCGCTTCTTTAGGATAGTTCCCCAACCGTGTCGTAGGGTGAAGTAACCACCAATCTCGAATATCTATGAGGCCTTTTGCAAGGCTTCTCCATAGCGCTTGGTCTTCAGCTGACACAATCAGTTCATCGAAAACGCCAATTTCAGACCAGACTGGTACCGTGCTCGCAGACCTATCGATCATGCCCCATGGTGCGTTAGCTTTTGATATCATTCCATTTGAAATATTGATTCCATGGACTGGATTAATCAGACAGTTTGACCGCTACCAGGCATCCCACCAAGAGGGCGGCCCTGGTAATTCCTGAAATTATGTCTAGCCGCATGACAGCTGCGTATGCCGGGCAAATCGGTCTTGCCCTATACGGGTTTATTGATCACTTAGCTGAGATGCGAGAAAAGAATATGTGGAACCCCCATTCAACCCTCGTAAGTCCTGATACGCATGTGCCACCCCGAAAACTGCTTCAAATAGGCGAATCGCCTTTTTACACATACCATGCGTGCGTGCGTATATGGGACGAGACATTCATGTCGGGGTTTGAGGGATATTCGCTAGAAACGTGTCGATATGTCCTCGTTCAATCAAATTATATATGTGAATATTCATATTTACGGTAACTACTCACATACTACAGTGTTGGATAAATAACTTATTGATTGTATTTGGTTGTTATTAATATTCTCCAAGATCTAATCTCGGGGACTAAATTGGATCGTATGGATAACAGATCCTGTAAATCAAACTCAAGCAAATCCTTCAATAACGCCACCCAATTTGGAACCTCCTCGCAAGCTACTAGCTCTTGCTTCCGAACTGTCTCTTACACTTCCGTACCCTTTTTATCATCGTCACAGACCTGAGATCCAGCGGCGCTTCTCTCATTTCTCCGAACATGACTTTCAAATACGAAAACTAATTACTTGGTTCTCACTGTTTCCCCAACGTCAGCGTTGACGTCTTTGCTCGTCGCCCCAGTCGCTGTATCGGCCGCTGATGACCGCGTAGATTGGTCCGCATTTTTGGTCATTCCGGGAACATCAATATTGGGTTCGAATGTATCTTTTGCAGGCGCAGTACCCGGTGGGTAGGTTTCAGCGTGAAATTCTGGGACACCGGCGTTGCCAGAGAAATCCCTGCCCGGTTGGTGCTAATTATTAATTTTTCCAAAATCAGTCTCCGGGTACTCCTGCGGATACAGTTCTATAATTTTTAAAGAAGTAAATACTTACACCCTTGTGTTCCATCGGTTCGGAGCCGTGGATACGTGCGTGGAACTCGCCGGTCGGCTGAAAGTTCTCCTCAGAAGACATGATGAGTGATTGTACAGTTATCTGTAAAGTCTTGTTGATATATAACGGAAACTTGATTGGTTGAGATAAATTTATTTAAAATGTAGTTGTTGGTAGTATATCAATGATTGAATGATTGATTTATTATTTTCCTTCTTCTTGTACCCTTTATATCCCATTGCTGAGGCCAAGCTATTCGCCTGCGCTCATATTTACGTCACGAATGCGAAGTGTTGGATCTCTGGATGCTACCCGAGTTAGGCGTATTCGTCGCTACTCACCAACACCAACCTGATGTCAGAGCTTCTAGTGCAGTGCCGATACCGCTAGAGAAAGTATCATTAGAGATCTCCCAATTTATGGTAAGATCTACCTGTTATCCAAATTGATGTCATGGCCAGCCTATGTTGCATTTTTATAGTAAAATGTGTTGCATCCTCCTCTTCGAATCTTCAATACATGGTCCGGTATTAAGACGCTCCGCCAAGCGTTGCTTCATTCCATTATTGAATGTCGGGAAAACGAACAAACATATTGATGTCCGTCTAAAGAAAATCGACAGGTCAGTTAAGTCTCGAGGCAATCGAATAAGCAACTAAATCCAAATTTTCTTTATAGTCGAAGTAAAGAGGACGGGGAAACATACCTTCGGCAAAGGACCAATCGCGAAATCTTCAACATTGGCATCCTCTTCCCCTTCTTCTAGTACTAGTCCAGCCTGCTCGGGCTGCTGCCCTGTTGGTCCATCCCGCTCATCATCAGGCCAAATACTAGATCTAGATTCAGATTCAACTCCAGACTGCATAGTATTCATCCACCCTTTTCGATACTTCTCCGTTGGAAACTGCGGTATAGCATCATACGTCGCCTTGAGCGTATGTACGCCGTCCCTCCACCCTTCGAACCACGCTTTGATACGAGTCAAATGCCCCTTCAAATCCAGATGGAAGTCTTCTTGCGCCGCCTGCGTGAAACCATATCCACCTGGTGATGGAGGCAGAGCGTGCTGCAAATACATCTTGAAGAACATATCGATATTCACTATGATCCACTTGAACTCGCTCACTGCTGATCCAAGAAACTCCGACCACAACCCTCGCTGGAAGGTATCGTATGTGACCCTTTTCCCCTGCTTATCTAGGTTTGGGATTTCTCGCGCGCCAGTCACAGAGATTGCTATCGCCAACGGATCCCTCTTCCATTTATCCAATCCGAACGGGTACCAGTCCAACAGCTCATTGTTTATCCAACGATGGATACCGGGCACACGCTGCTTCTTGTCATTGATCTTAACGAGCATCTCCTGCAGAACGGTGAGAACCTCTCCAGTCTCATCTTCAGTCTTTAGACGGTATATATGTGTTTGTTGTTTGCCATTGTTCGAGCCGGAGTAGGCGCTGTTGGGGCTAGGTGCATCGCTCCAGATGTTATAGCTTTGTTCGGGTGGTTGTAGGTGCATACCAGAAGGGTTATCCTGAACTCCAAAGTATATCCTCATGGCCTCTATGCATTCTTCAAGGCCTTTAACCAGACTCTCGATATTGATATCGGCTAGACGCTTGCCTTTAGTGGGAGTGCTAGGGCCCAGTCCGCTAGGGTGTTCTGTATTGGGGAGCAGCTGGGGCTTGGGTGCCGAGTATGGGTATATAGGGTACCAGAGTCGTTCGGTGTATGCCACTGCATTTGCAAACTCCAAGAGTTTCCGACTGGCATCGTGATTGGCAAAGTATTGCAGCTCCCTGGCTTCGATGGTAATGTCTACGGCGGAGATACTATATTAATATACGATTATATTAGATATCAGTTAGCGCATATAGATTGAGCGGAACAAGATTGTAGCAATCTATTATGGACAATCCTACATTGGAACCTTGGTGTATAACAGGCAAGACAGCCCAAGAAAGAACAATCTTGGTACTTTGCTCGCCGCTAGCATCGCGGCTATTTGGTTTTTGGTTCGCTAACCTTAGTTCAGTGTGGTCGATATGCGATCGCCTCCGAAGAACTAACAGACAAGAATACGATATATCTGAGATCTTCCAGAAAATGGAGCAGATGGATATTTTCTCACGAGGCATGCGTTATATATCGTGGACGGAGAAATTAGCGCAAAACGCGAAGCCCGTCGTTTTCAGCGCCTGTATTCTTAGCTCTGTTATGGAAGTTCCTATCTAGATAATCTATGCACGAAATCAATATTCCTTGATTTGATGGGTATCGTGCACGCAAAAAATATTGACTCGATCAATGAAACTCGATATCTCTGACGAGGAAGGTAGTGGAAATATCTTAGTACTAAAACAGACTGCACTTCCCACCCCCATCCACAGGTGAATTCGAATCAATCTCCAACAAGGGACAGGCTTTCGCATTACTGAGGTCACCCGAATCATAATACGTCGGCTTCACAATATCCGACCTCCCCATCCTAGGTCCAAGTCCCCCAACTGTATCCAACAAGCCCCGCACATGCGTCTCTGGAACAGCCGAAATGCTATCTTCATCCGCTTCGTCCCCTACATTTGCGTCCATTGCAGTTATAAGGCGCCTCCCGAGCAGCGGCGGTATAGCATCATACGCATCTCTCGCATCCGCTATCGCGATCCTCCATGCGTTCACTATGCTCACGATCCCCCTCAACCGATCCTTCGCATCTGCTGCCGCGCCCTGCGGCTTCCTTCCCGGTGGGAATACCGCCGAGCTCAAATCCAGCAGCTTGCGCACCGACTCCCCCAGCTTTGTGAACGTTCCGTCCATTTCCATCTGGTTGGCCTGCCGCGTGCGTGTTTCATAGATAAATCTATCTCCAGCAGAATCGATCCTCCCACTAAAAAGACGTGGAGCGATCCAGTTGGCGTCGAATAGATCTTGAGGTATCTGGAACCAATGACGCAAGCCGATAGCCTTCTCTGCCCATGTTGAAAAATCGGCGAAATCCAGCTGCGCTTCCGATGCCTCGTTTAGTATTCGTATCATGAAGCTGACGGCTCGGTTCGTCGGTGATAGCGGGCCGACGCTGTTAATGCTACCGGCGGTATTGTAGCCGGCGTCCTTGGAATAGGTTTGGAATTCGGCGCGCGCAGCGTCAGGATCGAAGTCGTAGGACTCCATCATTAGTTCAAGATCCTCCTTTAGTTCGGCCCGGTAGAAATTGAGAGTTGCCGGGTTGTTATAATTATGGTCGCCGTCAGTGGCGTAGTATCTTTCATTGAGCATTAGTTCAATTGTGCGCATGGCTCTCTGGAACGAGAAGATTTCGGCTTTATGGTCTTTGATGAAAGCTCTCAGATCTTCAAGTGATATCTCCTTTTCAAAAGCCGCGACAGCTCTGTTGGTTACGCAAATTGGACACCCACAGGTTAGTAATTGTGGGGTGGTGAAGGTAGATAAGGGTAGACTTACAAAGGGTGCAAGAGTAGGAGATACGCTCCGAGCGCTAGGTATCGCGGCCAGTTCGATAGCCTCATTTTTGTAAACAGCTATAATACATGCAGATGAATGACAGCTAGCCACGCAGCTAAAAAAAAAAACATGGATTGTGAAAAGATGGCTATGCGTGACTTTTTTGCGTGGAGGATATACACAATCTGCGTAGGAAATCTGCGCTGCAGATGTCGAGATTTGAGGCCATTATCGCTAGACATGCGCATGGCACGACAGAATTTAACAAATTCTTTGGGAATAGACTGAATTTGGACAAGAAGGAAAGGAAAATATATATAGCTAGAATGAAATGTGTAGTTATATCCATCAGCTGCTTCAGGGGTTCGGTCCATCATTCTGCACGAGCCATGCTAGTCCCTCGAGCAGCCCGTCCCCCGTGATTGCACAGGTCTGTTGCAGTATCCACGGTCTCTTCATGACCCGCTTTTCTTCTAATCCCAGTCTTTCTGTGACCTTCGCTTGGTTCATGGCGTATGGCAAGTCCATCTTGTTGGCAAGAACGAGACAGACGGCGGGATTCTTGTTTCCGGTCAAAGCATCTTTCAAGTCCTGCTCACCGAGTACTTTCCGCATCTCCTCCCGCGCCTGCGCAATAACCTCAGCGTCATTCGCGTCGACGACATACACAAAGGCATTATAGTCGATGTCCTTGATCTGATACAGGAGGTATTCAGTTGTCGGGTAACCGGTACCGAGATCCACTGAGCGAACAGAGATCTGGTTGTACTGGACTGACTCGACGACTACGCCGGCAGCAGGAATAGTGATGGCGACTTGATCTGACCCGGCTAGCTTGTACAGCACGCTGGTTTTACCGGCACCTTGTATGCCGATGACGAGGACATTATAATCTTTATTGCGGGGCAGAGTAGCCAGCACGCCGGCCGAGATGGAGTTACCCATTTCTTGCGAAACAAAAGCGCTCTGTTGGGAGAATTGTGGGGGGAATAAATGGTTTTAAATAGGATTAGATGCGCAAATTAATGCAGGTAGGCCGTCGTCAAGGCCGACCGAGATGGTTGAGAGGTATAGTATGCGTCTGCATGTGTATTGGATGTGAGTGAGGCTGATGAGGGCGACGCGAAGCCGAGGTTTCCCCGCGCCTAAATTGGTACCATCAATTACATGCTGCGAGGTCGGGATCCGTGCGCGGGTCGGTAGTCGAGATGCGTCGTCGAGAAGCAGAACCAGCCAGCCATTATGATTCCGCGATAAAAGAATGCATGATGTCGTGTCGATGGCCAATGCGATGAGATAGCGCTCGGACTTAACTCACGTTTGCGAGGGAGCCAGCCAAGTCACATGACCTGTGTTACCATCACGGCTGAGTCAGCGGTCGGCCTGTCTGCGACGTTGTCTTTTGCTCGGCGGCCGACCGCAAATTGCAACCCTGTCATGACATGTCGACAACCTTTAGCAACTTTAGCGACCCGGGTTAATGCGACAGCGACGGACGGCAAATCGCAGCTTCATGCTTCGTCGGTGGAGAGCTCTCTATTTAGACTTCTCCAGGTCCAAGCAAGTCCGCCGTGTTCGGAGTCCACAGATGATGAGGTGGGAATCAGGGTCCTTCCAAGTTTGAGTTTTTTTTACTCCTGTCGCATGACATCAACCTCTAGCGGCGTCCCACGGTGGGGCATCACTACTAAAATTCCGGGTGTCTGAGCCAGCATCAAAAAATTTGCACCCGTTTTCTCCCCGAAAAGCTTAGTGCTCTTTCTCCGGAACATAGCTTCCTGCAGGTCGTGACTCTAGCCATCTTTGCTTTGGGCATCCGCATATGTATCTGGGTCCTTTCGGTCGCCGGCTGGACTTTCGGGATCTGGGCGCCTGTTTGAGCCAGGCGAGTGCACGAGTGTGGGGCGCATGTATCCAGAATAGTCTCGATGCCCACTTCCAATCCTATTTCCAGTTCCATTGCTACTCTATTTTTTATTTTTATTTTATTCTATTTCATATAGACGTCGCCCTAGCTTCCGCCTCCTGAATCATCACGGTTGTCAGGTCCCCTCGACCGATTCAATCGACAGCTTCCCCACGGGCAAATTGTCCATCCAATACGCCTACTCAAATACACACTTACACGCAGCGGCTTGTATACACACAAATAAGCATATCCCGATTCCATCCACTGCTTTTGAAGCTCATGCGCCCAGCGATTCATTCAGCAAAACATTGCTCCCTGCATTAATACGACCTCCTGCAAGCTATCCTCCGCCGCTCGAAAATATCCTTTCAACACTAAGAATTGAATCGCAATACCTATCAGCGTCGTCCCTGGGTGCCTTCGTCGATTGGATGCAATGTTGCGAGCCCAAAATGCCGCCGCCGTTCCCATTGACGAAGAGCCCAAGCTCACCATAACAGATGCCTCAGATCTCGCCTATTTGACCGAAGGCGCCGCCAACGTGCTCTACAGATACGTTGGCAAAGACCTCAGATTCGTGAGTCGAAATGCAAATACTTGAAGTGGTTGCTCGTTCTATTGCACATGCATACTAATATCAATGACGTCGATTCCCAGAAAACACATCTAATCCGCCTCCGAAAACACCTCCCAAACTTCCCGACCACCCTACAGTTATACACCCACCTTCACAAAGTATTCACACCACTGCTGTCCTCCTCTATCCTCGATACAAAGCTCGTGGAGGTCTCTCCGGCCGTCTTGAAGACCCTCAATGCTCGCTTACGGCAGGATTACAGCGGCAGCCTTCCGGACGGCGAGCCACCACAGGTTGGCGCAGGCAAACGGAAAGGCAAGCTCGACGAGTCCGAACGGTGGGGGTTAATAGTCGAGGATATGACGCCAGGGGTATACCAAAAGTACCTATCGGCAAGTCACAGCAATCCATTATCATCTCTATCGCTTCTAAAGAAGAGCTTAGAAAAGCTCCAAGAAGGAGCGGATAACGAGAGTAGCAACGATGGATCGGCGGCACGGGATATGGATGCTCGAGCTTTATCCCACGCCGGATGGCGAGACCTGCTCACCGTCGAATTCAAACCCAAGTACCTTACACAATCTCCGGACGCGCCTCCCGACTGGAGACTTTGCCGGACCTGCGCCCTACGCAGCATGCGCTCACGCACCCTCTCCAACAGGTCTACGGCGAGTGCTAACTCGAACCCCGAAGCGGAAGATATCAACTCTCCGCGCGCCCCACCAGACTATTGCCCGTTAGACCTCGTATCCGCCAACACTGGCCGTGTGCGCCGTGCCGTCGAAGCAATTATAAACCGTGACGACGGCGTTCTAGTCATCGATGAAGAGGAAGTCCTCGTCACGGACCCTGCACTGGGCGAGAACGGTGTCTCGCCCTGGCTGGACATCCTAGATACTTCCATCGCCGACTTGCTGACGAGTTACTTCTCCGAACCGGGCAGCGTAACGCGTGTTCTCGCGGACCTACAGGCGCATTTCGGAGGCAAAGTGGGTGTGTTGGCGCCTCCAACACCAACTATCGAGGTGTCCGCCGAAGAGCTATCTCGTATGCTAGCGGGTCACCCGACGACGGCCAAGATTGGGGAAGATATCTGTACCGCGATGAGTTTAAGGGACTGTACGATATATGTGCGTATATGGGTCCGAGCTAAGTTGGGTGGGGGCAGCGGAATGGATGTCCACATCGAGCGCAAGGTCGGAGACCTAGATATGAAAACTGGGGTATGCACTTCTCGTCCTGCTCATTCCGATATCTCATTTTACCTTTTCTTCGTATTTCTCTCTGAGACACAACAAAAACAGATAGCTAACTTATGGCTTTTATGTGCATACAGGAAGGTGGTAAAGGCGTCTACTGGCGTGAGGTAGAGAAGAGACTACTACGGGGCGATTGGTACACCGGCCACGGGATGCTTGATGGCCCCGGCTGCCGCGACCACATCGGAGACAGCGAGGGTTCGGAAGATGAATTCACAGACTACGTCCTCACATATACCGCAGCGGAGGCAACGCCCACGACAGAGCTGCTGCGTAACGGAAGCAGCGATAGCTTCCAGCTGTCCAGCGACTTTTTGAGGGCACCCAAGGCCTCAAAGGCTAGTCGCTTGTCTGTGAACACCACCGCCACCACCACCACTGCTGCTACAGCAGCGGCATAATTAAAAAGCATATAGAAAAATATCATTTAGGTTGCAGTGCGTTAGGATTGTATTATAAATTGCGTGGGTGTATATACATATATATCTGCTGGTGAGCTTGTGGCGTTGGGTTAGGTGGTTAGAGGAGTTTTTCTTTCTCCGATCGATATAGCAATCGACGTATGTATTCTTATGACAATGGTATGGGAGATGGATTTGGGCGGGTTGTAGGCTGGTTATCTGCACGCATTGGCCTTGTATACTTACACGCACAGTTTGGGCTCGAGGTTGACACACGCGTAACTTTGTCAGATTATCAACGTCTACAGTTGGCTTAATCGTACTTAATTACTAATTAATTGCAGTGGACTTTCCCAATATCGAACAATCTAATATTAGAATTATTAATACGGCACTGACGGGATGGCTGGCTTGGCCACATCTTGACGTAGGCACTGCACTGGCCGTCTGCTTTGCCGCATTACCAACCTAGTGAGAACTCTTATCACTTATCGCCGTTATAACGTCGTATAGCTCACAGCGTTAATTCCCTCGAAACGAGCAGCTGCACAGCCGATTTAAATTATTGGTCGATGTCCAGTTAGTCCAACATAAACCCGGTAGATTTTACGTAGTTATTAGACCGATTTCTATCTATAGAAACCGTTTAATGAACGTCAACTATTATTATGCTGTATACCTAGGTAGCTCCAGTCTGTCAATTTAACGGCTGTCGAGCTACCAACAAAGCGTGTATTGATTAGTTAATCGACCGCTAAGCAGCTGCGGATGTGCATTATATTTAATCTTACGACGGGCTGTTAACGCGGCACAACAAAGAAAATTGCAACAAAGGCGCCCCGCGCTCCCACTACGCCGGTATCATTGTTTTTAATGGAATAACATAGGTCCAAGTTACCAGGCAAATAAAAGATCGCGTGAGGCCATATCACAGTAATTATAAGGTGGTTTAGAGGTGGTTTAGAGGGCTTGATAGCTATGAAAGAGAAGGGAGGCATATCGAGAAGTAGGGAGCGCTCTCTACTCATGCTCAGGGGACAATAGAAAATCAGGCATACTCCGAACACCAGTCTTTTCTTTGTATCTATACACAATAATGAATCGATCCCTGTACGCTACCAGCGCTTGTCGACGCTCTTTGTATCCTGAACATGGCTACTAGATCTTGATTGTAAATTACAGCTCCCGAGTGGGTTCTCTTTCCAAAGGTATAAAATACCCTAATGTAATTCCTGTTGTCTATAGCTTATCCTGTCCATAGTTACTTGGCTACAGTATATTCTCCGTTTACGATAATCAATCAATCAATCAGTCAATCAATCACAGACTCTGTCAATTAATAAACATTAGAATCCGTTTTCTAGGCCGAGCAGATATATCTTTAAATGTCTAGCGGTTTTGTAACCATCTAGAACCTCCAAGTTATTGCAGTATATCACAATACACCGACGCGACGGCATTGAGCATTTCGTCTAGAACAGAGGATACCTGCAGCGGACAGTCCCCAAAAGCGAATATTCCAGGAACTTAACCCCCTACAAGACAAGGAATCTACAGCTTTCCTCAAGCTTCTCGTAGTCCCACCGTCCTGCACTCTCCCGTTTCCATCAAAGAAGGATACAAATATCGCCCCTCAGCAAGACATAACTTGGCCCTTACTTTCACCTACTCAGCAACCACGGTCTGTGATATTAGCTTTAGGAAACCAGCTCAGAGACACTACTATTCAGCGTTTCTACCAATAAACCTCAGCCTTTCACGAATACTTCGTCCCATACTTGTAATCAAAGCAAACCCTCAAGACGAACGCAGTAACAATGGTTGTCCTCACAATCCCACATCCTGAATCTCGCGCTACCTTCGGTGGGCCTTCAACCAACATCAAACGCCGCCAGTCGGCCCCAATCGTGGGATCTGAAAAGGAGCACCTACCTATTCATGTTTATCCGAAACAAGATATTAGTCCCGCTGTAAAGATTAGGCCGCTGGTCGTGAACGGTAGTACAAACGACCCCATCCATCCGAAGGAGCCCGAGCCAGCAGATATCAACGATGAATTCAGCAGGGCTCTTGCTGAAGCAATCACCGCAAAATTATGCGTGAGCAAGCCGTCCATCCCAGCAAATCCCCAACAGGTTCCTCCCCAGAAGCAACAGAAACAACAGAAGCAACAGCAGCAGGCCACAAGACTGCAACATCAGCAACCACAGCAGCAGAAGCAGCAGCGGCCCGCCGCTTCCATGCAGCCTCTCAAGCCAGCAAAGTCTGCCGTCGAAAGTGGAAATGTCCATATTCCACTCGCCCACCTCCCGTATGACAACAAGCTGAACACCATCCGCCTGCGCGCCAACCATACCGCCACTGCTAACAAACCAAAGTTGATCGCGGCAGCCAAAGCCGTCGTCCTAGCGGCACTCCACTCCCACGCCGCCACCAAGGAGGTTCAGTTGGGTTCCTGGTTCTCCTGGTACGAAAGGGGTGTCCGCTTTAACTTTCAGACGCAGCAGCATCGCTGGCTCGCAACCGAAAACAACGAATGGTTGTCTGACATCGGTGAAGGCGTGCGCATCGGCGAGAAGTGGGGCGCCATCGTCATCCGAGATATCTGGAATCCGTATATCCTGCAAACAACGAAATTCGAGGACACGTTCAAGCGCCGTCTGGAAAGCCTCAACTTGTTCAAAGTCCCCGTCGCTGGCAGTGGAACCACTGGCGCCATCGCTATCACCAACAAAGATAACGGTAATGACGAGGAACAATTTGCCAGCGAGGAATACCGTATCCGCAAGATCAGGTGGCTCGTCCCATCTCATCTTAGGGAGGGTGCTCTCCCCATACCCTCTACTCTAGCCATCTGGTTCCACGAAGTTCGTGTTGCAGAGTACTTTTTGCAGCACCGGTTGTGGCTGATGGATGGATCTACCGGGAAGAATGGTAAGGTGGGGGTGTGTGGGTTAACTTCCGTCTTTCCGCTCCTTGAATCGCCCAGGAACCAGTTTGCGGGCGGTCCGGAAGGAAGAAGACACATGACGCCACAAAACAACCTGCATCACAAGCAGTACCATGGTAATGGGTGCGTAGGTTGTGGGAGGAAGAGTGGGTATGGACATGAGGGGGCCGGAGTGCATCATCAAAGGAAGTAGAAATGTGGAATAGGGAAAATAAGACGAAAGAAAGAGATATGGTAAATTGGCGTCAAAAGGATAAAAATCTATGAATGAAAGACAAATAGCGATGATACTAACCAGAATAATAACAATAATACTAATGGTTATAGAGCTATAAAGTAATATAAGCGGTTTAGAATTCCTAGTGGTTCTTTAGTTTAAATTAACCTTTAGCAGGATGGAAGTATCACTTGGCTAGAACGGTCCTTCCTCCGTCCTGTCGCAGAATGTTTCGGGAGGCTCAGCCCGGCTCAACTGCAGTGATATAACCACGGAACGCCTTGTCTCGTCTCAAGTATCGGCTTGCCTGTTAATTAGCTGCTTTGTGTTGACGCGACGTCCATTAATTTGATGCAACACGCGAAGCATTCGCATGTACAATCGAACATGATATTGATTTGAAAAAGACCCTGGATTGCAGCCATCCCAAAAAAAACTTTTGAGGGAATTTGAGCCACAGCAGGAGCGCGAATCGGAACCAGCCACGTGAGGCAAATGCAAGTAAGCTGAGAGAGAAAAGAGGGGTCTACTCAAAAGAAACAGCAGAAGTATCTCCTTGGGCGAGTACATGTACATGCCAGCAGTGCAAAGCAGTGCAGGCAGGAATGTTGCCCAAGGATAGCCCGCTGATGGTGCTTTCCGGGGAATCCCGTACGATTCCCCCATGTGCTTGTCTGAGTCTATTCTTGAAATGTCCGGGAGCGGCAGTCTGGCGGCTTTGTGTCATGTCAGGGAGGATTAGTTTTCGATTACTAGGGAAAGAGAGCACAAGCATTGCCTCGTTATATTCTCAGCGGTTTGAGCACCGGCTTAATTTCGTACGAAACAGGAAGAATAATTGCTTTAGCCATGATATCGACAATTCGTTTTCCAAGCATGAGTAATGGCATCGCAAAAGCAAACGTATGGCCAGCGGATCAGGAGGCTTACGTTACCTTTTGTGATCGTCGATAAGAGAATGATGCACGATGAGTAAGAGTCGACAAGGAAACGGGTGAAACTCGGAATCTCGTTGCGTTCTCATAACCTCTAGTTCTCACGGGATTGAAAAATTCTCCACATTCCAAGAAGAGTGAACAAAAGCTAGAGCCACCGTGACATCCTATGATATTTATCATACGCCTTTGGCCAGCAACCCTCGGTTCGCGGAGGATGCTGGGTGCCTCACACGCGATGCGCGAAAGTGACGCCTCCACTGTGCGCCGTGACTAGGGAATGCGTTGAGGGGCAGCAAGTGGCAGTCTGCCTTTCCAGCACCGCACCGGTCGAATTTCAAATTACAGCGTCCAATCAGCAGCCCCGAATTTCTTCTTGTGAGGCTCTCTGCCTTGCTTTTGGAGGGAGGTTGGTCGCCGGGTGGAGGCGCAGTCCCGGCAGCAGCATCCACCTTTCCTCTTCAGGCTCGAAACGCCGTAAAAATAGAGTGAAACAGCCAATGGCGGCCTGAAGCCTCGTTCCCGAGGCTTCTCGGGGGCTGCCCTGAGCCTTCCACCGGAGTCCCCTATATGCAGGGCAGAAAACCAGCAGCAGCAACAGCAGAATGATCAGAACCAGAAGGTTGCTTAAGACCCATCGACAGCGGCTTGCTTGCATGTGAGCCTCACTTCGCTGCTGGCCCACTGGCCTCGTCGATCGGCGACCTTTTTCGTGTCCCTTCGCCAGCTGAGATCTGACATTTGCATCGTTGTATCTTGTCGATAGGCGCATGCATGCCCGCCTCCGGTCCCTATCATACGCATCCAAACTGCCGGGTCTCAGATCGACATCATCCTAGGATTTTTCTTAGAACAGAAAACGGGAAGGAGAAGAAAAGATGAGCGGCGATGGGTCGGACAGACAGTACACGACCGCCGGTCTGTGATCCGAGTACCTGTTTACCTCAATTTGGCGGCATCAAGCTACACAAGCTCGATGCAAGGGACTGTAGCAAGATCAAAGAGGTTTCCCTAATTTTGGCCAATAATTAGTCGGTATCGCACAAGCGGTTGGTAGGTAGCTATAGATGAGCTAAGCTCGCATCGCAAGCCCGTCCGAGAGGGAGGCTTAAGCCTGTGCGCTGACTGAGCTATAGCACCACCATGTTAATTCTCCACATAACGATGGTGATGACGCCCTCCCGTAGCTAAATGATCGACTCGGGCGGGTCTGGACCTGGACCAAACGTCCAAAGCGATGACGCTTCCCATAGGATCCATTTGGTTGTGTCGAACACGAACACGAGGCCTTCATCCAAGGCCCGCCGGTTGCCTGCCTAAATCCCGAGTCTTTTATTTTGGTCTAGGTGTTTGAATCCTCACAGATACCGTCTCACGTATACACGGGGCGTCGGCTAGCCGTTTCTCATCTCTCTATCTCCGTCGTAGTTAGAATAGCACCAAAAGTGACGCAGGCCCTTGCGTTACAGCGGATGCTCGAGTTGCATCCGGAGGGTGGAGTCCAGTGCACGACACTGGAACTGACCTCCCAACCTGTCAGCTATAGCGCTAGCTAGCCAGCCAACCAGAGAAGTCTTGTCCGTCTTGAGTATTGCGATCCCCTGGCCCTGCCTATCACGGCTGTGTCGGCAGCTTCAATCCGCGGCGGGTCGTCGTCATATCTCACGAATATAGATATCGGGTGGGTTGTTCCTTCTCGGGGCTGTACCTCGTAGCTGTTGACGCCAACCGGCCTCGCACACAACGCAGTTCGTATGCTGAAAAGCTACCTAATAAAAAAACGATTAAGACTCAACATAAGCCTTGATCCTGCCTCAGCTACCAGGAGCAGGAGGCACGCAGTGAGCTAAACTCGGTGCACCTTGCTCACATGTGCACCTCCGAATGCATATCGACATCTCGAGCATGTCATCGATCGTAGTCATACCTGCATGAGAGAAAACCGTCCGTTTTCCGTTTTCATCCTCTGGGAACCGAGGCTTCGCTTGGCGGGAACAACGTCGCCAGTGAAGGAATGGTATCCGTCAGCCGAGATCAGAGAAATGCCCAGCAGCTGAGGCGGGATTGAACAGCTAACTGTTTTGGCTTTAGGCGTGCCTGGCGTTTTGTGCGCCGCGAACTCGAGATCCTGAGCATCCGCCTCCCTTTCTGCCTGAAGTACCCTGAAGACCAATGTTATTGCCTGGAGGTTTTTTTTATTTTGTTATTTATTTTTTTAGATCTCGTTAGCTTTAGATTTGCGACGGTGGTTCGACAACTGGTGCGTGATTACGTTCTCATGTAACGCATGATCTTGGGGGTGACTAACCTGGACGTGTCATCCATCCTCCATGCTACACAGCTCGAGCATGGCTTGGGCCGGCCGGGGCGCTTCCCTTGCGGCGTAATTTCGTCCAAGCTCACCGATGGCATGAGGTTAGTACGACCGTTGCGCTGCTGCAGACAACGGCTTCACGGGAGTAACGAATTGAGTTCGTGAGAAAACGAAGAGTTCTGTTTATTTTTATAGAAGTAATTTTAATTGTATTTTTTTCGGATTCTCGGCGTATTATAATAGTTGTGAATATAGTACAGCTCTGTGGAACCAGCCTGAGGAATTGGAGATTGACAACGCGGTGTACCAGAAAAAGCTAAGCCCGAAACCAGAGAAGCAGCAGAGAAGAAACAGTAAGGAAATATCAGATGAAGAGAGAAAAAAAATATCCAAGCACAAAAAACACTGAAACTCAAACAAATTGAATCTTAACATGAGGAAAAATGTGCAAAGGGAAATGAAAGGAAGAAAAAAATAAATTGCGGTTGCGCCTGTAGCTCCGAATGAACCTGGAGTTCCTTCCCCAGGCTCATATATGCGTATATGTAATTGTGCAATGCAAATAAATTATGAAAGAGATGAAAGAAAAACCCCCAATTGAACTCCTAGATATGCTGGTATATGTCGCTAGTATAACATGGTAAGACGAAATGCTGGTCTCTCGAAAGAAGAGAATTCGAAGTAGACAAGATTGCTCGCTCGCTGAAAAGTGCCATCAGAAACCGAAAGTGGTAAGAGTTTTGACATCGTTCGTTCCTCAACGTCGTGAAGTCGGTGGCAGCGTGGTACGCAGGGTAATTGAATGATCGTTTCGTGCGGCCGTCAGGTCCTTGCCGGATGTCGGAAATATGTACAAATTCGTGTCAATTGTTGAAGAGAATGGTCCACGAGGTAACCGTATTGTGAAGTATTATTATTATCCTACGGCGTATATGTCGATGTTCGATATCCTTGTTGAGCAGTTTATTTCCAGCTCTCGCAGGTCGGACTAGGCAGGACTCCGACGCGGCCACCGGGTGCTGGCATGTGCGATGCGCAAGTGTATCCCACAAGGACCACTTTTTCTTCTATAACATGCCCTCCCATATGTTTTGATGCGCAGGCGTCAACACCGTGCTATAGAATATCTGTTAGTCGTTGTCCTGATGCTGCTGGATCCTTCTCAATTCTGGTACGAACCTGGTAGTAGACACACTTGCAAACAGCGTATCTCTCAGTAACTCGCTTGCACATTTTGAGATATTGGTTTGAGGCGCCTCGGAAATTAAAAGGTTTATATAAAGGTTTTGCGGATTCGCAATAACCGATTACTTGGTTGTAGTGGTGTGGTAAAGCTAGGTCGACTTATTTGTTGAAGCTACCTTAGGGTGGTTTATATGGTTTTCGTAGATTGAGTAACTGCACCGCGGAAGGAATGACTACCAGAAAATAGGTGACTTTATAGATAAGAGAAGAAAAAAAAATCTTGTCGAAAGAATATATCCCAAAGCGAACAAATCAACTGAATGACAGTAAACAAAGGCGATGCGAATGGAACTGTGTTTGAAGCTGAATGTTGAAGTATGAAATTGTTGTTGTTAATGATGTGCTGGGAAGGACATGAAACGAGCGGGCAGTTGAATCATACTTATACAAAGAGATCGATGCGAATCCTACTATCCCAGACTGTCGGTAACATGGAGTTCCAATTCTAGTAAGAGGGTGTCCTAAATGAGACCTTCTAGCTGCTTTCTGCTCTCGCGTGGAGAGCACTGGATGCTAAGCCATTGCGAAAAGCATCGCCAGAGTTGGTCCGTTGGCGCCCCGATTCAATTTTGACATCTTGTGTGCTTCCTTTTTCCTTAGGCTGTTCAAGGGTCTGCGCGCGGGCTACCGTTTAGAGGAGGGCAAAAGAAAAGTGGGAAAAAGAAAAGAGGAAAAGCGCCCGGATGGGAAAAAGCATGGTGGCTTCCGAGATATGATGGGGACCGGTGGTGGGAAGGAAATCCAGGGACCATTTCCCAAGAGAAGGGCTGTAGATGTCATCAAGGCGAGAGACCAGGGCGTGCGAAGTACCTCCGTCGCAAGGTACAAAGGCCATCAGCTCGGGGCTACTAATGCGGTAATGTGGAACGCCGATAATATCGAGCAAAATAATCCTTAGGCAAGGCCGGGAGACCATGCCAAACGTGGGATGAAATGAGCGGCCGCCATCCTCCACTATCTGACTGGGCAGGCTCCTCGCGACTGTGTGTGGAGGCGGAGTGGTGTTTTTCTGTGGCCGTTAGGCGCATTTTCTCCCGGTGTCACCAAAATCATTGTTGCAGAGCGACCAGCAAAACGAAAAAACAAAAACCATCAAGACCAAAAAAAAAAAAATTGGTTCTGCTTCTTCTTCATGTGCTGGGGACGGGTGAGAGCATGCGGCTGGTACCTCTTTCGCCAGCCAACAGCTTGTACCCCCAACTTGGCACACAACCAGCCCAATAGATTTCCTTTTTCTTTTTGTTGCTCTTGCGATCTGTTCAGTGAGAAAGCAAGCAAAACTTACCCCAATCAGTCAAAGCGTAGGCCAAGGAGTCTTCTGAATGCTAGCCGTAATTTAGCTGAGGCCTATCAGGAACAGTCTTCCTCCTACCCACAAGATGCAGGCGAGCGGGAATACCCACCGCTCAGCTCGACTAGGCCCCTCGATCGTGTAAGCTTGTCACCGATCTCGTCCTCAACCCACAATAAGACGAACATAACGGGTGAGCGAGCCAACCATCGGGCTGATTTACATGGGGGCTGGGATGCCTCTCCTTTCTTTCCCATCCGCTTCCAGTGGTATGGACAAAGCCAAAGGGCCGACTTTCATCCCTTTCATGAGCGCCCAGCTGCCGCGAAACAAAACGTCCCGATACGTTGTGGCCCTGAAAGAACGAATTCTCTTTCATTTGAAATTCGAAATTGCGAGACAAAAGTGATACCAGATAGCTTAGCAGCAGCGGTGCCGTTAGCTTCCAGTCAAACATAGCCACTATCTCGGTTCAGTGCCCTCAGCAAAAAATTAAAAAAAGAGACTGGCTTCCCGAAATAGCAGTTTTGCCTCGTGATTTGGCCAATGGGATCCGTTCTCCTTTAGCTAGCGGCCTTCTGGAAATTCCACTGCCCTTGGCGGCCGTGGACTGCTGCTGCTGCTGCTCCATTGTGACACCAATTCTGGTGTATGCGATCCTGTAGCCCCATTTTGGGATAAACGATCCCTCTACCTTCGCAAGAGCTTCGCAGTCCCGCCACGTCCCTCTTCCCGTTTTGGTAATTTTGAGTGTGGCCCTGCCAGAGGGGGAATACAAATCAATTCGCAGCGAGTCGGAACCGCGCACAGTAACAAGGCGTTTCGCTAGTTAGCCAGATTGTGTGATTAATGCGAGCATTGGTAGCAGACATGTTGTTCTAAGCGTACCTTTCGGTAGTATTCGCGACTGTGATCGCTTCCGAGCCTCGGATGTTCGAAGATGGCAGTCGGTCAGCGCGGATACTTTTTTTTTCTTTCTGGGGGACACGGCCCGGGCGTAGGTGCGTCGACATCGGCGTTCAAAATGCGCAGAAGTATGCATGCAGATGAGGCCCCGCCGCAGCACAATGCAATTTTGACTCTGGTGTTGCGGCAAGTAACGTTTGACGACGTGTCTACGTGCTGCCTTGTCCATGTCTTCCTCTTCAACTTCTCAAAGCCGACATCAAATCCACAGTACCGCTTCAGTCACAATTACTCATTTGATGCACGATGCACCGACGTGAATGCGCCTGCAGCTCATCGGTCTAGCATGTCGATGCACACGAACTCACATAGGGCTGCATATCTACCATGGTTCTCGCCTATCCCGATTGACTGCTAGTAAGCTCTGCGTCGATCAACAGAGTAATAACCCCCCCCTTCGATGCCTTGGCGTGCATGCAGCTAACTGTCTGACAGAGCGTGATAAGATGCTTGTCGGGAGTCTAGTCAGACGATGTAGCATGCTGCGTAGCGAACATCGCTGCCTCGCGCTCGTCTAGTGTCTATGAGATCATACGTATCATCGCATAAACCGAGCGTGTGCGTTCACCAAAAGGGATACTCATTCCCATATTGAAAGCGAACGTTTTCGGTACGCTATTTCCAGCAGAAGGCGCATTCATTTGCCGGACAAATCCGCGGGCCCGTTCTCAGAGGCCAGCGGTGATGATGGTACGCTGGTACAATAGTACAATAGTACAATGGTGTCAGTAGAGCCAAGGTATAGCAAAGTGCATAATCGACATTGAAACTACTAGTCGTGATTCATAAGACACTAATGTGAATTGCAGATGCCTATAGCACCTTCATAATATACCGAGAATTTGAATATCAATGGGCTTGTCACGTTTTTCCCCAGCCCATGGTGCAGCAAGTTCACTATGTGCGCTGCCCGGTTGCCCGATCGTCCCAGGTCGTCGTACAATGCGCAAAATACTGGAGATTTCCCAGAAATACCCGTATCAATATCCATTATCATCCGCTTTAGGTACAATTGCAAATCTTCAAACCAGCCAAGGTGCTAGCGCATGAGCCAGATATTCTCATAGCCTCCGTTAACGCCCTAGTACTGTTGCTGCGGATCTCGATTGGGATACCATTTCCAGCGCGTTTGTCAGCATCGCATCGTGGCTAGCGTTCCTTGCTCAATCGCGCAACTGAACCGCATTTTTTCATCACCCCTCAGTAACCGTGCAACACCGACAGCTCGGAAACGAGCAATACCCTTGAGATACAGGACCGACAGTGTTCTCCGAGGAGATGGAGAACGTGTGGCATGCTGAGAAGCTCATCTCAGGGGTCACGGTCGGTGCAATTGATTTCAGGCAGCCACTCGTGCATGATCGTTGATTCTCTGCACGATAAGAGAGCAGACTGCGCAACACGCATTGGTTTGTCTTTGTAAACGCATGGCCCCAACTTAGTGCAGGGCGCGCTCTCTTGTCAGCCCTGGCCTGACGATAGAATTGAACAGTCTGCTGCATCTACAAGGGGTTACAGAATTCTACTACATTTCCGTGCTATATTCCTATAAGCATATTTGTGCCAAGCTTGGGCTGTCAAAGTTATCCTCTTCTCTATAACCATATCTTTTCAGCACTAGGTTTCAACAATTTGCGAGAGTCAATCCCTAGCCCTAGGTCAAATAAATTAAGAGTGCAGCCTAGTCAGTAGGCTCGCGATAACTTAATCCACCAAGGGACACAACCCGTGACAGGGTGGAAACAGATCGCCGACGTTGAGTATCAGCTACTAACGGCCTCGTCCCGCCAAAATTTTGAGACTTGCGGGACTGTATGCCTCGCGACTGTGATAATATTGGTATGACTTCCGAAGTTCGACAGGATTGCGATCTAAACGGCTAAGTGTCCTTTCAAGCGACCACAGGTTTCACTGGCGACGATTATTTTGGGGTTGCCTCCCCTTTCAAGACGTAAGAAAGGTGGCCTCATGAGCCAGCATTATGACAGCGGCTTCTGTCGCACATACGGAATTCCCGAAGGGCTGTTTCTGAGTGGCTGCCCATTTTCTGCAGCCATCGTTGACTCTGGCATTAGCGAACGGGTAATGACCTCAGAATGGGAATGGTCATCCGGCCAACAAGATCATGGGCTTCAAAGTGTAAACTTTTAGAGGCAGATGGACCCGCTCGCGCAGCAAAAGGAGGGTTTCTATTATTTCCCAAGTCACAGAAACGAGGAGAGGCTGTGCACCAAGCTGCATGCGATTGCAGGGGTGGTTGGGGTTTGGGTGCCTTATGGATATTGACAGCATCTCTGATTGGTTCGTCGTGGTAGGGCTGAGGACTAGCTTGAGGATATATCCGACAGCAAAGTTGCAACACCACACACGTTGACCATCGTCGTGAGCATGTCACAGAATCAAAATATCGGCCGACCCCCTTTCTGGTAAGCTTCAACGAAGCCATCGCGGAGTAGAAATCACTCCCTGGCACCCCTTCGCCTTTCAAGGTTGCTTTTGCGACACTCGGATCGTACGACCATGCCCTCGAATCGAGCTAACCCACCAGCAACGCACTCCAGCCGACTTTCTGCATATGCGTAGCCGCACACCTCGATTAATTGCAAGCTTGATTGAAGTCCAAGCAATGGACCATATTATCTGCAAGTATCCAAATAGAGCAAAGCGCACTTTTAAGACATACATATTTTCTAACAAATAGGGTTTTCTCCAGGCCCTCTTTTCGGATCCAAGCTCCACTTTCAAGGCACTCTTCAGCTGGTCGTTGACCACCACTTCCTTTGGATTCCTAGAACTCCAACCTGAAAGCATATCACATCCTGGATGAACGCCGAGATCGCGACAGAAATATGCATCTCAATGCAGACAAGCCCCACCCGTCGCGCTTTCACAACTTTTGCTCCGACGAAGCGATGGGGGGCACGAACCCGTCGACCATGTTCCTGGAACCTCTTGATGCTGTAGATCAGCCGATGTAACTCGATGGCAGCCTGTCCAGTTACTTTTGAGGAAGCGTCTACCCCAGAGATGCAGCAATACCCATGGTCCAGCCGCAGCCCTCTTACCCATCACCATGCAGTCATTTCTGAACTGAATGACACAATCCTACTCGTCGCAAATAATGATAAGCTCATTGTCATTGTGCATGCTATTATTACCTGGCATTTTCAAATATTTCTCCTTAGCGGGTGCGGCATTTAGTCTTTCAGGACTGCATGGATACCATGCCTTCCTAAGAGACCTTTCCGTTTAACAAGGCGTTTGGACTCCGCCAGCCCAGGAATAGGTATTCAGGTACTCCCGCTAAGCACACCTGGGGTAGACTGTTCAATTCCCTTAGACCACTCCTCTCTCCCTTCTACTGGTCCAACTTATCCCTTGTTCATTTGTATTTCTCCCCAGAGCCTACTTGACATATCCGAAGAGAAAAGCAATATGACAAGATGTACCTCCCCTGAGTGGTACTTTTGAACAAGATATCTGTCCTTTTATTACGAGCAGATAAGGAAACGCACCGTTCGCGCTATTATAGCCAATGCCGACTCGTTATGGCTGACTATAGATTAATTGCCCCGGCTGGAAACAAACCGTCTTCAGTGCTAGCCGTGATGTGGGTCCAGGCTCCTCGCTAACTCGAGAGTCGTGTAGCGTTTTGCCTTCCGACGAGCTGCAAACTGCCTACCTGCATTGTACAGGTGGGGACTAAAGCCAGGAATTCTCAAGAGGGACATGCAGCTCAGGCCCGTCTGGGGTCTCCTGACCCCCTGCAGCCAGCACCAATCTTGCCACTTAGAGGGAGGGCTCACTCGTTCTTCCGACAGCAGTCTGCATGCATAGGACACAAAGAAGATAGATCCCCAACCAAAATTTGTCATGCAGGTCCGGTTACTCTAGTTTTAGCTTTGATTTGAGATTTCCAACCCACACACCCTCGATATGCACGCTCAACATGCGGACACGCACACACGGCCAAAGGAGGAACCACAGCTCGCCGAGAGCATTGGATCCATCTCTAGTTGTTTACCAATTGCAGCTGCTCATCTCCAGGAACGAATGACAGGAGCGATTAACTCCATCCCGTTCTCTATCCGTTATACTTCAACTAAAAAACCATAACGGCGCCTTTTAAATTAAAGAAATTAAAGTTTATCTAGTTTACCCAAGCATCTCGCCAAGGTCGACTCCCATTAAGAAGTCAACTCTCCTCACCAATCACTATCCTCTCGCTTTCTTGCCTCGACGTTAGCTTTTTCCCTTATGCGAGATAGCCTTTCCTTTCCACCTGTACGAAGTTACACAAATCCACATGTCCATTTATCCCTATTCGTCAGGCACTTAGATCCTGTCTATCCTCCCCTACCACCATCCCCGGCTGGAGAAGCAGTCCGGTGGCGTTCTCGATCCCGCTTGCCCTTCATTTCTATCCGAGCTTCCTCCCGCACGCCATCCAATCACCGTGCAGCGCTGGCCAGTCTTCATTCACTCTGTTTTGCCGTTTTAATTTACTCCCCCCACCACCCACAACGTTATTACCACCATTCAACAAACCAGCATCGCTGGCAGAGCAGTCTAGTCTACCGCGCTATACCATTTCCTATCTACACCCATCCACTTTTCTCCCCTCTTCTTCATAGAGGCCACTGGGACGCATACGTGTATGTACACGCATGCTTGGCTCTAAAAGCCCGACTACCATGCAAGGACCCCCCGAGAAGGATGCATGATATTGCCTCCAAGATAGTAATTCTTAATGGTGCAAGCATCGAGGCACCTGCATGATCGTCCCATATCACATGTCCATACTTGCAATCAAGCCTGCATGAAAGGGATTCGAGCATCGAGGCTAAAATGATTGCCTCTGATATTGCATTAATTTGATATTTGCTAAATTATTCCCTCAAGCGCATGCACAAGCTAGCGCGTTCGCCGCTCACGAATCGGTTGGCTTTTTCGGACCCACGATCCAACGAAACTATTACGAATGGGTAATAAATATATCACAATCATCTTACGAGGGACAAAATATCACACAACAACGACAGGAAAAGATTTTTTGAGTTGACCGTGCGCTGCATTCCCCCCCAATATCCAATAATTTAAGTATATCCAGTAAATTTTACAAGTAAAATATCAGGTAAGGCGTCCCAGAGGCTTGAGAGGAGATGGGTGTTGTAAAATGAAGTCAAAAAAAGTTTGGTAAGCTTCAGCCCAAGCTGAAGAAATCCGGAGCAATGGTACAGCTAGCAGCATAAACATCACCCCTAGAAAACACTTGGAAGATGAAAATGGGACGAGAGAAGAGACCACGCAGCCATGGACGCCGCATCCGCATCCGCACAGTGGCCAATATACACTGGAAAGAAAAAAAAAAACAGGGAAGCACACCACCCATCTCCGCATGCCCCTGCCTCGAACACCCAAATACCAGGCTACTGCAAGTCCAGCTGTGCGTACCCTCCAGCTGGCAAGAGCTAGTGTCAAGACTCTTTGCTGGCCAATTTCAATTCCCCTGCTCCTCCTTTGCACTTCCAGTTGTTCATTCCAAGAATCAAAAGCTATGTACTCGGATCCTTTCCTGCGAACCCTCCGTCTCCTAGTCTACCTGCATGCAGCCTAGTTAATACTCCCAATCATCGTCCACTCCGCCTTTGCTCTTGCCTCCAACGCTATCCTGCGCATGGTACATCTCCGCTACTTGCCTCGCCGTCGTCGCCGCATCGGGCTTCTTATCGTCTCTTTCCCGAATATACCTTGGAAACCGCAAACTTACTCCCTTGCCGCTGGCATCCACGTTGTCCGCCGCAGCTTTATACCGCGGCGACAGCGTCAAGTCTGCACAGAGCACCTCCCAAACAACCCGGGGCTCAAACCATACATCCGGCTGATCCTTGGCCACTGTCGAATGCGAGTAGAATGGCTTCGGCTTCGGGATAATAAGCGGGGAAAGCTGCTTATGTAGTTCTGCGAGCACCTCGTCGGAGAAACCGGTACCAATGTTGCAAATGGTCTCATATTTCTCGCTGGAAGGGTTGTAACATGCCAGCAGGAAGGCACCGTAGACTGATGTCCGCTTGCCCTTGCCGTGGTAGGCCCCTAGCACGACGAGGTCAAGCGAATCGCCGGCGCCGGCGAGGTAGTCCTTCTTAATCTAGACATGGGGAAACATTTACAGTCAGCATAGACGTTTATGGAAGGACCCAACAAATTTGTGTTATTCTCACCTTGAGCCAATTTTGACTTCGCTTGCTGGGGGTATAGTGACTTGCCTCCCCGTTTAGCATTTTCACCATAAGCCCTTCGCATTGGCCCTTCACGCTCTCTTCTAGGAACGACTGTATTTCATCTACCTGGTCGACATCTGCATGTTTCGCAAATCCAAATTCTCCTTCAATCTCCTTAAACGCGCCCTGCATTGCCTCTCGTCGCTCCGCAAGAGACATATGCACCAGCGACTCACCGTTCAAGAAAAGTAGATCAAAAGCGTATACTACCACCCTGATCTTGACATCCTCGATCGCTACATCCTTGCGTTTCCGTGTCATCAACGTCTGGAATGGAAGCAGCTTGCCCGTATCCTTATCGAACCCGGTGGTCTCACAGTCTAAGATGAAGCTCGTCGTCGTATCTCCAACCCATTTGTCTAACACCGCCAGAATATCTGGGTACTTTGAACTCAGGTCTTCCGAATTACGAGAGAAGATGGCGGTGAGACCCTTTTTCGGGTCTTTTACTGACGCCGGGTATTTGTCCGCCGCTTTCGGGCTGACGTAGTGAATCTGCGCCCTCTCTCCGTCGTATTTGAACTCGCAGGTGAACTTGAGATTCTCAAAGCGGTCGAGGACCTCGGTGATAGATTTCGCAGGTTTAGCCAACATGGGCTTCAGAGGTACACCCGGCTGCATCGTGCAATGCTCCTTAAGATTCATGATCCCATGCTCGGTGATAGCGGGGATAATAACTTCGTAACTCGGCAGTCCGCTAAAGACCTCCTTGAGCGTGCTCTCCGCAGCAACTAGATCTGTCGCTTTAGGTGACTTGCCTTGCGTCTCCATTTCCCGCGTGATGGCTGCTTGCGCTACTGCTTGTAGAACCGTCTGATCCGCGAGCCCCAAGCGTAGCTTACCTTCCAGCCCTCTGACGAGGAACTTGGCCTCCTCGCCCTGACAAGCCGCGAGCAGCTTCTTGATCTCTGCAACCTTAAGTCCCATAGTGCCCTCACCTTTCGTAGTAGCAACTTTGTAAAGTCCCTGAAATATCTTAGCAACCGTCAAGGGCTGCATCTTGAACATGGTTGGCTGTGCGTTTCTACTCTCGTAGGCGACGACACCCAGATCTCCAATTTTAGAATGGCTTGCCTTCACTACGCTCATGCTGCGACCGGTAGACTCCGAAATAGCCTTCATGATGAGTGATTCGCCAATGCCCAACTCAATGCCCATATAGTCTGCCGCGAGCTTGTTCAACATGAGATGCACCACTGTGACAAGTTCCTTAGGACTCAGACGGATGACCTGCTGCAGGAACAAACTGGTGTGCGCCGTGATTTCCAGTCGTTTGCGGGTGCCATCTATCAGCTCGAAAGTCTTGCAGAGCGCGGCATAGGGCACGGGGGTGCCTTCCTTCCAGTCCGGATAAGCGTGTTTCTTAGATTGCAGCAGCTGCTTGACCTTCTCCGCCTTCTTGACGAGCGCCGACTGGTCTTCATCTTCTGAATCTCGTGCTGATACGTCGGATTCTTCAGCAGCTTGCTCGAGCGTGAGTTTATCGACGCCAGAAGATGGCGATGGAGACTTGCGACCCTTGCGCTTAGGGCTTGTAGAAGTCGACTTTTCGACCTTTTTCTTGCCTTTCTTTGGCAATTCCTCTTCCGCTTCCGCTTCCGCCTTACCCTTACCCTTACCCTTACCCTTACCCTTACCCTTACTTTTACCCTTTCCCTTCTCTTCTACTTCAGGAGACTTCTTCTTCCTACCCCTCTTTCCTGGCTTCTTGGACTCAGATTCCGCACCGCTGTCATCGGACTTGACGGACTTCTCATCTTCTTCCGGCTCAGGCTCAGGTGAGGACTCGACTTTCCTCGGTCTGCCCCTCTTCCGTTTCACAACAGGCTCATCTTCATCCCCTTCCCCGTCCGGATTCGATGGTGTCGGATCGGTCTCTCTCTCAGGCGACTTGCGCTTCCTCGACGCCTTTTTCTCAGAATCGCTGGTCGCAGCAGCAGCTTCTTTCTCTGGAACGCCATTGTCGTCCACCCCGGCCATATCGACGTCTTCTCCTTCATCCTTCGAACCAGTAGCTGTCCTACTAGTCTCATCGATGTCCTTATCTTCCTCCTTCTCCTGCTTCTTTGCCTTTGTCGAGTACGAGAGTTTTGCTTGTTCTTTCACGGGTGGTTTCGTTCCAGGGGGCAGCTTAAAGAAGCTCCTACAGTCACATGAACATGAGGGGAGAAAGTCAGCTTAAATTCGTGTGCAGACGATGTGAAGTAGCGGAAAGGCAGATCTTCTGTTGAGAGGAAGAGGAGGGTATCTATGCAGCTATGCCCCACCCTAGCGTCCTCTGCCCGGACGTCACGTACCCCAATGTCGCCTGTTTGGGAGGCATCTTAGCGAATACAGTGAAATTAGGGAAGTACGAATAGCTGCGTGTCGTCGTCGTCGAGAATGTAAAGCTGCGAGGTAAGCTTGTTTTGGCAGGGTGGTCGAAGAGGCAAGGATTGGTCCAAGCTGCACGGTTTGGCCGGCAGGCGCCAGCGGGTGGATAGAGGCGACGGAAGATGAGTGGGAGGCGTGAGGAAGCTGGTATCCGCGGCAGTTTGGTGGTATTCGCAAGGCTAACTGCTACTCCAAGATAGCAGTTAAATATGTCTAGAAAAGAAAAAGGAAAAGGGAAGAAAGGAAAATAAGGTGGCAGCCGGTGTCGTGAGCTCTATGTGGAGAACATGCAGCAACCCGCGTCGACGCGGTTCAATGCGTGTTCTGCGGTTTGACAAACGCCAACTTTTTTCGGCCTGCTAGCCAAATCAAGCAAAGCGCGCTGGCTAAAGTTCACCTTGATGGGCAGGATAAACGTGACTCAATTCGCTATGCACATGCGCCCAAGCGAATGGTGAATATAAAGTACGTACATGTACAATATGAAAAGTGGGTAACGAGAAACATTAAAATCCGGCTGGTAGTACAGGAATTTCGAGCTTGAATATACGCGGTGGAGAATAGTCGAAGGAAGCAGATGAAAAAACTCGAAAAGAAGCCAGAAATCGCTTGGCTTTTTTGAAATAACAGGGCAGCGTCATAGTAAATATAATACATGTGAAAGAAGCAGAAGGAAAGGCCATTTGATCAATTGATGAGAGAATTGAATTGTAACACAGAGAAGTCCATACCATCGTTCGAAATCGTACACAACCCTTTTCACTCGTCATCCTCGTCGTCAACATCTTTTTGGCTAAAAACCGCTTTCCCATTAGCTTTTCCGCGCGTGCGGGCTGAAGCTCGGGTCCCTCTCGTTGAGGGGGGCGGCGATGACCCAATTTTTTTCGTTGGCGCCTTCTTCGACTGAGCTGACGTCGGAGCAGCTTTCCTGCTTCGCCTGGGCGGCGGTGTCGGCTCCTTTTCCTCCTCCTCCTCTTCCTCCTCCTCCTCCTCCTCCTCTTCCTCCCCATCACCATCACTATCTCCTTCCTCTTGGTCCTCATCCATATCAGAGTCGTCCTTGGGCTTTTGTTTGGCAGCTGATTTGGGTGTAGCCTTCGGTTTTCCAACCCCATTCGACTTTTTTGGAGGCTCTGGCTCGCTGTCAATTTCCTCGTCGGCTTCTTCTTCACCTTTACCTGCTCCACTAGCTGACTTTTCCCATTCCATCTTCTCATCTCCACTTTCTTCCTCTTCTTCCTCTTCCTCCTCGTCATCGTCATCGTCATCGTTATCCTCTCCTTCGTCATCCTCCTCCTCTTCATCTTGGTCCTCGTCACTCTCTGCGTACTTGCCAACAATATTCGTTATTCTCCCACTCCTTCTCCGCTCTGTATTCGAACTCTTTAGGGATGACATTTCATCACCATTACCCTTCTTCTTCCTCTTCTTAACGCCGCTGGACTTAGCACTACCACCGGTTCTCGCTCTCTTCGTACTCGAGCCAGTTGCCCCAGCAGATATCCTAGACCGCTTCTTGGCAGGTGTAGCCGTCCCGAAGGCGTCGGATTTCCGCTATTGATTGTCAAAATATTCGTCAGCACAACCGACCCGGACGATTTGAAAATTTTCGGGTAGTTATAATCACCTTTCTGCTACTCGGCTTCTTGAATATGCTGTCCAAAGAATCTTCAAATCCTTCTGGGAGATAGTGTCGTCTGGCGACTTCAAGGCTCGTCGCATTGTCTTTGAACCCCTTAAACAACCCCGCAGGCAACCTGAGCGGCCCTGGCCATGTCTGCAGTGCCCACCCTTTGATATCTTCGTACTTCCGAATTACTATCTGCGCCAAATCCGAAAGGGTATATAGATTCTATACTCGTGCAGGTTGCCAGTCAGCATCAATGTCTCTTCCCAAACTCCCAATAACCAGAAATAGTAACAATATGCATACCTCACTGCGATCCGGAACAATCCCGTCCACCACCCCTTTCATCCGCTGCGCAACATAGAACACCAAGCTGAGATTCTCCTCCACAGCTATGCATTCCAGATAAAATAAGATGTAGACTGCAAACTGCTTCAACACATCCTCATCGCTAGAATCGAAATCAGGATGATGTGCCAACAAGCTCAGCAGCCGCGCCAGAATCGTTTCCATAATCGTATTCTGCATCTCCCGATGTTGCTTCGCGCGTGCCTTCAACCAGCTTGATGCCTCTTCTTTGATATCACGCTGCTTCTCCTCCGCAAGCAAAAACAAACAGGCGTAATACCTTGCCGGGAGAGTTGATGCCGCGAGGTGCTTCTTCACCTTGTCTACGAAGCGCTTCCTCACCATCTGGATGGGGTATTGTGCTACCAGCGCGATCCGATTGAATACGTTCGGCGAAATTAGAATCTCGTATCCGCGAGTCCTCGCGAGCTTGAGGAACCCATTCGCCGCAGCCCAATAGAGTGTCTTCCTATCGTCCTTTGGGGTATCATTTTTCTTAGACAACTCGCCATTGTTCGCAAGTAGCGCATTCAGGAGTTTATAGACCGGCTCCGCGAGAACTTTGCGTGTGCTGTCGCCTTCGGCTTCCTCATCCGATCCATGTGCGCGCAACCGGTTTATTAGGATCTTGATAGCGAGAAGCTTCGCCTGGCATGACTCGCTTGGGACCAGTGGCTTATCTAAATCTTCTTCCTCATCCTCATCGTCTCTGTCCTTGACAGTAACGTCGCTGTCTGAAGGGCGCAACAAGATTTCCTTGATTGCGATATCCATAATTCGGTTCATGTTGTCAGTGTCGGACTCGGCTTCTGCGATAGCGAATAGTACCACCTGAGACAAAGTCGCCAAACGGGCAATGTAAAAGTCGCTGCCATACTCCCACTCTTTCAGGATCTTCTTGATTAAATCTCCCGCGTACATGTCTTTTCGAGAGGATGTGCGCATTATGATTGCTGTTGCGTGTTTTGCAGCAATAGGCGAATTTCCATAAAGCGAAAAGTTGACCAAGGCTTCCATTAGTTTTTTATCATGAGGGAGTTCCTTGGGGTACTGTTTAGCAAACCCAGAGCAGGCTTTAATGGTGTCTTCCATATTCAGGCCTTCCAAGTCTGTCTCCTCTTCCGCGCGGGCCGACCCGCGACCCTTATTGTTCGTCTTATTTCGCGGTGCAATCGGCGCCTTATCTACGATGAGATCGCACAATGTCTTAATATGTGCTCCAAAGACGCCAGGGTTGCTCTGCGACATCTCGCGAAGAACTTCGTGTGCAACAGAATTCAGAGACGTTTCAAAAGAAGAATCTTCGTCTGTAGAATATCGAATCATGTATGCGATATGGGATTTATTGTAGATCAGAAGGGACGTGCGGTAGAGAAGCGGGGTCATAGTCTCGAGGAGCGTCGTGGTAGCGAGCGTGCCTAGTTTGGTATTGTTCGATATTCGCTTCTTTGCCTCAAAGATTGAATTGGCTACGGTCTCATAATCGCTGTCAGGGGCGTAACAGCGCCGGATTTGCTCGTAGCAGCGTCTATCGTGGTTTTTGGCAAAGTTGCGGAGGTCAGTCGAGGAGCGGGAGGGATCAGGAAGGAGTTTGGAGAGGTAAGCGATCGTGTTATCGAGTCTTCGGCGAATTTCCGGTTCACCGGATTCGATAACACCGCCATTAAATGCTTCACAAGATTCCAAGAAGGCCTCCATCGCCTTTGCATAAGTCTGTTGATTCTTCGGGATGGTGAAAAATGCTTTCCGGGCACGAGCATTGAGTTTCTTCCGAGCCCCTTCTCTTTCCAAGTGTTTCTCGGATTTCAAATTTCGGTCCTGTATGATTTCTTGCGCAGATTTGCCTTCAATATCGGCTTGATCCTGTGTGTCAAAATCAGAAAACCCGTCCATCTTGTCTGCGGAATCGGTCATGCATCTTAGCAAGATCATCATTCTTCGGGTTCTAGCCTCGTCTTCAGACATCTCTTCAGAAGCTTCGCCCTGGGACGCAGCTTGCGATGCTGTTGGCTGGGATGCTGATTGCGAAGCTGGCGGTTGGCTTTCTTTGCCCTTAGCCTTCTTAGCCTTGTTATCCTTCTTGCCAGTATAGTCTCCAATAGGTAGCAGCGACTCGTACAACGCACGGTCCAGCAGGACATTGGTATCTTTGTCGTTGACGTAGATCACGTCAAACAAACTGGATGGAATGAACTCAAGGTCCCTCATCACGACTTTGTTGTTCTGAGCGATTTGTGGGAACGCATCTGACCACAGCTGGCCGAGAACATTGATTGCAGCTTCTCTAACAGTAAGCTTCTTGTCCTTTGTACGCTGAGCTAGAGATTCTAGTATGTTGTCTTCAGCATCTTGGCTTACGAGCTTGTTGGTGGCAGCTTCCCAGTCCATCTCTCCGATCTTTTTAACGGCGGCGACACGGACCTTCTCATCGGCGTCGAAAAGCTTGGTTTTGATCTCTTTCTGCAGGATAGCGGTCACATCCGTCCGGGCCTTCAGGATCTCGACAGCTGCCTCTACCCATTTAACACGAACGGCTACCGACTTATCGTTTGCTCTGCCAAGCCAAGTTTTCCAGGTCTGTGGATAGGATTGCGGTAGCAGACCCGAGGTAGCCATCATCCCGACGGTCCCGGTAGCATGGACCCGCAGGTCAACTGTATCTGAGGCCATCTCGGTTTCCAAAAGAGGGAGAACGTTCGACAAAACCTCGGGTACGGCAAGGTACAGCTCAAGCATAAGATTATGCGCCTTCTCAATCTCTTTAAGATCGTCGTTCAATGTCTCCGCCGGATCTCCGTCCGGTGACTCGCCCCTCCGAGAGGCCGGAGAGGCATCCATGATGACATCGGTGAAATACTGGCAGATGTGTCTAGACATCTTATCTACACAATTGGCACAGATTGTCTTGGCCATGTTGTAAGCTGGAGGGTATTGTCGTGCGCCAAGCAGGGTCGTCTGGTCCTGTTTCGATTTCTTGTCACCCTTCTTGCCAGAGTCGGTCGTGGATGTCGCTGGCGAAGCGCGCATCATCTGGGCTAGGAGAATGTCAATGACTTCGGTGGGCAGGGTGTTGACTTCCTCGACAACCTGCTCGAGCAGGTCGGTCATTTTGTACTCGACATTTTTCTCGCCTTCGTTGGCAGAAAGATCGAAGAGCGCGGAGAAAAGGTTAGTGATAAGGGCATCGGCGCCTGGGAGGTCGGTAATTAGGACTATAGATTGAGTTTCGTGGAGTCGGTCGAGGAGATACAGATGCTCTTGATAGAATACGCTGTCGGAGTCTTCGAGTCCTTTGAGGGTCTTGATGAATAGCTCGAATATTTCCTATTTGTAGATTCCGAGTCTTAGCTTCATGCTACATTCTTTTTTTCTCGCTTTTCGCTTTCCATGGCAGGCGAGGTTCAATCGACCGAAGAGTGTACCCTTAGCTGATTGGCGGTGTATGGCGCATCTGGCGCATACAGATAGAGAATATCGGCGAGACAGCAGGCCAGATAGGCGCGGACGGACTCATCCTTATGGTGCAGCAGGGCAGTCGCGGCGAGGTCCTTTGCGACTTGGTCGACAGAGGGAAGATCCACCTCGGGCTCATCGACGAGGTCTCGCAGCTCCGAATGTAGGGACTTCAGGCGCTTAACTAGCTGAGGTACGGGTATCGGCTTCCCTGCTTTCCATGAGATGGGTTCCTTGAACTTGAGAGAGGCGCTAGAGGGCTGGGGTGCCCCTCCCCGCGCCATTGTAAGAGATCGTGGATGCTGGATGGGCGATTTGTGGTGTGACGCGGGGAATCGCGTTGGATGAGATAGGAACGAACGAGGAAACGAGAGAACAATGAAGGGGATGCTGGGTCAGCAGTGGGAAGAAAGCAAACGGGGAAAGAGGAAAAGAGGGTTAACTAAGGGGAACAAGAATCGCAGATGCTCATGATGCTGAATGCCAATTGAAATGCTGCAGGAGAAGAGAAGAAGCGAAGATTCGAGGGATTGGAGGCGACAGCGATGGATGGCGATAGGGTAGCAGCAGCAGAGGAACCGGGTATTATTGGTGGTGGTGGTGATGGAATTTGCCCGTGCGCCGTCCGTCGCGTGTTTCCGCAACACAAACGCCAGTTGCTGAAAGGGCGTGCTCACGTCATCAAAACGCCAAGCCTCGAATACTTCCTATTATGGTTAGCTCCCAGTTATATTTCCCGATTGGGAAATAAACGTGTGCAACGTCAACCCAACGCATTCTCCCGCTGCCACTCTCTCCGCCTCTTCTCCACACCAACTAACGTTATTCCTCTGAGGCTTCCCCCCCACTACTCCCCACCACCGGCATCTCCAACATTTGTATCTTGAATACACCAAACAGCGGCCATGCCCTTACACCAAGGAAGGGATTTCTCTCCTCCCTTTCTCTTCCGCACCTCTCCCCTCGATATGACCGTCATCACTCCTCGACATCGCCATGCCGAACTTCTCCGACCTCCCCGCCTTCTACGTTCTTCCCGTCCGCCTTGACAGCAACCAGCGCGCAGTAATCATCTCCAACCTTGAACACAGGAATTGTTGCATCGCGTCTCGTCCTTGCGATGCCGAGATATTCATCGGCGACGTCTTGGGTGCTAAACGGGCAGCTCTCGAGTTAAAATTCCTGGACTTGAACACTATAGACGTCACCACCCCCAAATCTAACCTTTCCCCTTCGAACTCCGGCATCTTGATCAGGGTCGTCAAGCTCGCCTGGTACAAAAAGGCCATTCTTGAAGATGCAGATGTCGACATCAATGACTTTATCGTATATCGTGGCATCTACCAGCCTCCCAAAAGCGCTTTAAGCTCTAACCAACTATCTTTGCCGACGATGACAACACCCCAAAAGCGCCCATTGAGCCCTACCTCTCCTGCTGACAAGCAAGCAGAAGACAATGCCCGCCGTGCATCCATTATGCGACGTGCGGCAACTAGTTCATCTCAGCATCCATCCATCCCAGGCACTCGCCATCTCCGTCATTCCCAGCAGAGAGGCCACTCTCCCCCATCTTCACCTCCCACAAAACGCCCCAAGCTCTTCACACTCTCCCGTGAATCCACCGGTTCCCACGACGAAGCCGAATCAATCCTTTCACAACTTCCAGAAAACCCCATCTGGGTCAAACAAAATCAGAAATACTCATGCACACGCAGCACACCGTCCTCCCCACCATCCGAAAATCAGTCCTTCCTTGCCGCCCTCTTCAAGATCCGTCTCAACCGCATCCTCATCTCCGACGAGGTCGGCGTGCGCGCATACTCCACCGTCATAGCTGCAATTTCTGCTTTCCCGTATCCAATCACTCACGTCAGCCAAATCCGTTCGCTCCCCGGCTGTGACGACAAAATTGCAACCCTCTGGCGCGAATTCACTCACTCCGATCCGCCTGGCCACCTCCAGGTGCTTGATGAAATCGAAAGCTCAGCTTATTATCGCACCCTCGAGCACTTCTACAACGTCTGGGGCGCGGGTGCACATTCTGCCCGAGCGTTTTACCGCCTCGGTTTCCGCGATCTCGACGACTTGGTCGAGCACCATTGGTCCCACCTAACACGTGTCCAGCAAATCGGCGTCAAGTTCTACAACGAGTTCGCCGTCAAAATCCCCCGCAGCGAGGCATTTGCTGTCCGTGACGCCGTACAAAAGGCAGCCCGAAAACTGCTGCCTGGAGCTGAGGCAGCCATTGTCGGTGGTTTCCGGCGCGGGAAGTCAGAAGGCGGCGACGTAGACCTTCTTGTCACCCATCCGAGGGTATCGAAGAGCAGGGATGTCGAGGAGTTACTGGTACCATTGGTGGATCAACTGGAATTAGCGGGCCTGATCACCCATGTACTCACGATTCACTCACCGTCGAGGCACGTCGCGAGCGAGAGCGGGGAGGTGTTCCCGAAACGCAGTCATCACAACTTCGATGGTATTCCCAAGGTTTTATGCGTCTGGCAGCAGCCCATGAAGGTGGATGAAGATGGGGATTCGCAAATGAGGAATGGTGCCACTCAGGCCTTAAAGAATACCAATCCACATCTTCGTGTTGATATATTATTCCCGCCACCAAGGTGCGCTGGGTCGACGCTAACTTCGTGGTCTGGTGCCACGACGTTCGAGCGGGATCTCAGACGGTACGTGCGAGAGACAAATTTCTGGAAGTTTAGCAGCGAGGGGATCACGAATCGGGCTACAGGGAGGAGAATACCGATTGGGCGTGAAGATGGAGAATTTATTGGGTTGACTGAGGCAGAAGAGCGGGGCGGGGAAATCGTGGACGATAACGTTCTAAAGCGAGGGAGAAAAGAGGACGGCGAATGGGTTGGGTGGGAGGTTGAAGAGCGGAAGCTGTTTAAAGTTCTTGGGCTAGAATGGCGGGAGCCAACAGAGAGGTGCACGGGATAGCTATACGGAGCACCAAGTATTTTACTGACCAGTGCATATACATAAGTAACTATATACCAGTCTGAACTACATTGCAATCATGCATGCACAAGAATCTCCATTGTAATTCTCGTAAAGCAGGCGGATGTGTTGTGGTGTGGTTGAACGCCAAGCCGCCGCAGCCAGCGTCATTTCGGGCAATTTTGTTCCCAATTTGGGTGCAGCAAAGCAAAACAAAGCCGAACGCGTTATTCCCAGCGGCCAGCGAGCCAGCCTCCTGGCCACTCCACTTCAACTCCAACTCTAACTCCAACTCCAACTCCACCATCCCCATTAAGTCACCATTCTGTCACCAGCCAAATCCAGAACCTCCGAGACCACATCTTTCCCATCAGTCATTACCATTCGACTACTGTCCATCACAGCGTACACACATACCACAAGTCAAAAACTAAACTACCATGCCTCGTCCACCTCGCCGCACGGCGGGAGCGCGTCGCGGCGAAAAGAAGGATGGCCTTACCAAAACCGTCCGCGTCGACTCTCCGGCGCCGCCATCGCTACTCCCGTCCTCACCACCGGTTCTCCGACACGTCCAACCGTTGTCAATCGCTAAATCTGCTTCCGCACTCAGTGCAACATCCGACATCGACACTATTCCTTCGACGCTCCCTCTTACAAACAACAACAATGGCAGCGGCAGCCTACCCGTATCCTCCGGCACTGTCTCCCGAGTCGCGCAGAACACAATCGCAAGAGCGAATGAGGTCGCGTCAACTATTACCAGAAATGCCGTCTCCAACATTGAAGTCTCGAAAACACCTTCTCCCAGCGCAGCCATCCGAGTTGAGGATATTCTATCAGCGTGCACACCATCTCCCGTAGAGACGCGGGGTCGAAAACGAGACTCCAAGACCGCATTCGAAGAGGATTTTGCCGCGAGCTTGATAGCTGCGGAAGAAGACGAAGGCGATGCTACAACACCCGACACGCCAACGCGAAGTGGCGGAGGACCCAGGAAGAAAAGACACAGCTTTGAGAAGCTCTCGCCCGGCCTGTCAGATGATGAGCACCCAGTTCTGAGTCTCACGGGTAACGGAAGACGAACAGCCAACCCGGATGATACGATTGACTTCAACTACTCTTCGAGTCCAGAGCGATCGCCCGCACCTAAGCGATTTGGATTTTTGAAGCCAATAACGCTTCACGAGTCGGAGGATTCCGAATCCGAAGAAGAGGAAGAACGAGACGAGAACCAAATGGACGAGGAAGAAGAGCCGGAGGAACCAGCCCCATCTCGGCTACGAAGGAGAAGAGTTGCCGCCGCCGCCGCCGCTCCCTTCGCCGAAAATCCCAAACAAACGGACGCAAAGCACCCTACAACTAAATCACTACAATCTTTGCTTCCTAAGCGAAGACCCAAGCTAAAGCCTACCAAGACAAAGCCGAAAGCAAAATCGTCGGCGGCGACGGCAAGGGAAAAGGCAGCTCCTAAGCATCGCTCAGCTCTTGGAGATGTCACTAGAGATATCCTTGACGAGGACGAACTGCAAGCGATCGATGCCCCGCCCAGGCCTCTTTTCGGAGCAGGCATGGATATCATCTCGGATGACGAGCTCGGCCAGGAGATCTACGTGGACTCCTCCGCCCGCTCATCTTCTGTTGGTGCACCCCCCACACCTTCGTCCCCGCCGCCACAGCCACGGAGAACAGATCGAGGGGCGAAGGGCAAAGGCCGGGCTGCATCTGAAGAGCCACAAACGAACCGACAGCCGCCGCGACGGAGAACGTACGGCAAGCCCCGCCGGCAGGACTCAGAGGTATCAAATAAGGAAAACGATACCCCAGCTCTAGGACGGATTGGTGGACGTCTAACGGTCCGTAGCGGCGGCAAGCTGGCGGAAGCAGCAGAAGTAGCGTTAACCAAACATGAGAAGAAAGAGGTGGAACAGATTCGGAGAAAGTTTAAAGAAGTTGACCGGTGGGAGATGTGTTTTGAGGATGTGGCACCGAGCAGCAGCGACGGAGTTGTCCCGGGTGCGAGGTGAGATGAGCTGATAGATGCTCGTAATTACACACTAAATATACTAAACGGTGTCGCTCTTTGCCTATATATTTTCCTTTGTACTGTTCCTCCTTATCAGATGCTCTCATACACAGCTTGATATACTTCTTTGGTATCGATTGCAGCTATCAGAACTGTACCATGACACACATACACGCGGAGTTGGAATGTGCCTTTTTCTGTTTTCGTTCTTGCATAATATGTACTATACCTGATATGAATTAATGACAACCGCAAAATATTTACACGTGCTGGGAATTCCAGACGGATATATGACATATGCATTCCGTAGTTGCTTTACCATGGAACGGCTTACACACCGTCGCTACTTCCGTCCAGAAACAGTAGATGTGTAAGAATAGATATAATACGCTCGTGGCTAGCTAGCCTACGGTACCACTCACGCTCATGCTCATCCCCTTCCCTACTTCCAGACTCAGAATCGGAGATAAATGCGTGACGTTTTCAAACCAACTATCCCTTCAAAATATCCTCGCAGAACGCCAATAGCGACTCCGCCATCTTACCTGGCACGGGAGCTTCACCTGGTATAAACGTGTCATACAAAGACTCGGTATGTATCTCCCCCTCGCATAACACCACCTGTACTTCCGTCCCGCCGCTGCCATCCGGGCCTTTCTTTGCCGCCGCATCCTGAAACACACCAGTAAACTCCAATATCGAATCCCTCAAATACTCGTCCTCGCCGATCTGAATAATCGTCTTCTTGACGGGGAATCCCGCCCACCAGCTTGCAGCTGCTTGGTTGGGCTGGTTATACTCGTCCCAGGTGTAAGAAGTCTCCGCGGGTGGGAGTTCCTTGTTTCGAGGCTCGTCTGGACGGTCGACGTACCAGCGGCCCCAAGTTTCGATGAAGCTCGGGATGACGACGTCTCTGTGGTTGGGTGCTTTGAAGGATGGGAAGTCTGTGCTGAAGGAGGTCCAGGGGGAGATTGAGATTAGGCCGCCGAGAGTGGGGGAAGAAGGTGGGAGGGTTAGCGGTTCGATTGCTGGATGTGGGTGGAGGATGTGCGAGATGACGGAGAGGACGAGGCAGCCGCCGGCAGAGTCGCCGGAGAGGATTATCTGCGGATGCATACAATGAGTATATTAAATATATCGAGGGCATATGTATCCGTATGTCTGTATCCGTATGGATTCTGTCAGGAAGAAGAGGAGGACGTACGTTTGCCGGGTCATATTTGCAGACATCAATGAGGTACCGCAGCGCCTCCACGGACTGGATCAGCTGTGTAGGATACCGGTTAACAGGTGTCAAGCCTATCGATACCGATCAAGGGGTCATATAATATTAGCGTGTGCACAGTTTCAATATATAGTCATACCATACGCATGCTTACCGTATTCGAGCAGCACCAGATCCACATAAATCCCCTTCTTCTTTAGTGCCAACTGTGTCTTATGGCAGTACATTACGTGATGTTCTCCAATCGGTAGATTATACCCTCCTCCTAGAAAAGGAATCAAAACAAATTTGTAAATAATATAGTCCTAAGGAATTTAAATGTATTTCGATTACGTAGTTTTGAACATACCGTGAATGTGGAGCAGGACTTTCTGTTTCCTCAAATCACCCCAGAAGTGAATCTTCCCACCATGCGGCAGCCTGGCAGATGTATCCAAGACCTTTAACTTCTTCGCTAACATTTTGATCCCTTCAGACGTTGGTGGGGACATGATACTAAATACTCAGTTGTATATATATCAGCGCCTGCACTTGCTTTCCCTGACAATATCTATATATTGATACTTATATGTCGTCCACAATTTGCAATTGAACAACTGCATCTTGGACAGAGGACCGGTTACGCCTTACTTTATCTGCCTTGGGTGCACCCTAGCTAGCACGAAGTTCAAGATCCTGCTGCGCAAATCGTACACCCACGGTTTTCCCGACTTAGTTCTCTTGCTCAACAGCAATTTGAGGATCAGAAAGGGCATCGCCGCCACTACCCCAATCGAGATACCGCAGTGTCAGAAACGTTCGAAACGACTTCAAAAAAACAAAAGAAAAAGGCAAGAGTCGGGCGAATGTGTGTACCTAGCTTTGTCACGGTGACCAGCACGCCAATCTTCTCTCCGAGCGTCAAGTCCTTCCTCGTTGTCGGCGCGAACGATACAGATACATTGGTGCGCTTTGACACCGACGAGGTATCCGTCGCCATATCAATGTAATGTATACAAGTAACTACCTAGGTATGCTATACTCGACTCCAGTATCGTCTCAGTTCGAGATTGCGCACTCGCTATACTGCTGTGTAAAAAAAAAAAAAAGTAACAGAACTAGAAGACAAGCCAATTATCGAGACTGATGAGGGTGGGAGAGGAAAGGAAGGGGAAAAAAAGCTCAGAAGAAGGAATCGGAAGGCCGAGAGCCAGAGGATAAATTTATCAACCCCAGGTTTTCGGCTACACACACACACACACACGCACACATTTTACAGATCCGGCATCACGTTCGCTCTTATCGTCAACATGCATATTAACATACGAGTCGAGTACTTCAGCCCATATTTACTTACTTACCTTATACCGTGCATAAACCATATCGCCGACAAGATGAAATCTGCAACTTACTCCGCACCACCACCACCTTATCCTCCTCCTACTCCTCCCCCTCAGCCAGGAGCGCAAGCTCTATAGCGCCATAGCATCATGACATGAGATAACCGTAGTGCCCCACAGCCGTCCAAGTCTCTTCTCTCCAAAACACTCGTTCCGTTCGCAATCACAATCATGCGCCTCGGTTATCCATCCTCCGCCAAGCCCAAGTACCTGGCTGCTGCATTTGGTTGACCCACCGGAAGAAACGCAAGGGTTCGATCACCAGCCGGAAGACCAAACCGCCCAACATACTTAAGTACTTACATACTTCCTTAAGTAAGTAGAAGAAGCTAGCGAATCGACCCACCTCGAAGGCCGAAAACTCTGGAGAAGCCGTGGGCTAAAATGGACCCACGTTCCCCCTCCCAAAAAAGGTAAGACAAACCAGCGCCGACCGACCAGTCAACAGCAAAGCTGCACGAGCTCAATCGCTCAAATGCATGCCAGACGCAGAAGCTCGGAATCCGTATGTCCCCTGTTGGCCTGCATATCTGCAATCCTAGTTAACTGCTATATTGCTCTATCTGGCGACCGCTGGAGATAGGGAACAGCCGATTAATTTAAATCGACAAATGACCAAAGTGTAACCAACAAAAGACGGAAGATATCATTAGGCAAATGAGGTCGACAACATGCAAAATGCACCGGTGACTCCGTAATCGCATTCGCATTATTTAACATTATTATATTGGTAGATTCGACTCTGATTAATGCAGTTGACCTCCCCGGCCCTTTACATTCCCTTCGTTGTCTTTATATCCACAAGAAATCAGAAAANAAAAGCCAAGATATACTATCTCTCGCTAGCATCGATGCGAATATATTTGATATAGTACATACCACCCGAATAAGACATGGAATAAACCCGTAGCATTGCCAGAATCTCACGGACATGCCATCTTGAATGAAGAGAGTACGAGTAAGGTAAGGTATGAAGGAGGAGGAGGCAAGAGGAGGGAACGAGCGTAAAGTGATGGCTGCCGAGAAGCAAGGTTGAAGGCTACGAGAAACAAAAAAAAAAAAAAGACAAGGAAGAACGCCAAAACAACGCCAACTTTTCTCTTCGCAATTACCAATTCGCAGACAAGAACAGCAGATCCCGTGCTTCAGCAATTCGTGAAACGTAGATAAACAACCCCCCCTAGAAAACAGACATAGACAATAAAGCCCCGTATGCAATTAGGGAAAACAATAAGAAATATATCAGAAGCACGGTGTCATGCACGCTCGCCTGCTACTGTAAACATCACATACGATATGGGTTATTATAATGGTAATAAACGACGAGCAGGGATTGGAGACAAAGCTATCTCCTAGACATCATACCAATCGAGAAAAAGATAGAAACGCCTTATATGCCATAAATGCACTGTCCCCATAAACCCGAGTGATGGTTCGCAAGCAAAAAAATCGGAGGAAAATCAACGCTGTTCTGTATGCGGAGGAAATGCTTGAGTTCAGCGCAAAATCGTGGAATCGATTGTTCGTTCGTACTCCCAGGAAAAAAAAAGAGGGAATGTAGACAAAGACATGGGGGAGGGAGAGAAAAGACTAAGAGGATTTTACGCTGACAGTTGGTTTAGAATTGAGGTGCGGGTAAATTTTAAGCTCCGTGATATGACTTGGGCGGTCAAAATAACCAGAAGGTTGAATAGGCCGCATAGAAGTTCGATAATCGATAAAAGAAATATTCGAATGACGGCGAGCAAGTATTGTAGCTATGAATAAGAGGTAGGAAGATGCAGCCATAAATCTTTTAAAGGCGCTACCGAGCCAGTGTCCTTAATTTCGAGTCTAAGATCTCTTTTATGGCGTTGATAAAGTTGATTTGCGAAGCCTGGTCTTGCTCGAACTCTCTCGCGACGATTGACGCCTCAACCATAGGTCGAAGATAATCCGGAACACTACTCAGAATAAAGTTGACCAAGGGATTCGCGAGGACCTGCTCTGGAGTAAATGTAACAGCAAGCGGCTGATGAGGAAGCTCTCTAGGAGGCTCGTTTCGTATACGTATAGACCTAAGGCCCTCAATTGCCTGCATTTCCTGCCCAGTGAAAACTCGCTCGTTGAGCGTCTTCTGCTCCTTCGCTTTGTTGACGTTTGGCAAAAAGCTCAGTGTAACCCCTTCTTCGGGGACTACTGACTCCTTTCCGTTTCGGAAGACGTGGACGAAATTTTGACTTGGTGTGTCTAAAGAAGGAGGTGTAGGTTTCGGGATACGGTGCTTCGGAGGCCAAATCGTATCGCGACCTTCGTTTGGCTGTCGAGGTTGTCGTATTGGCTGTTGGAGCAGAGATTGTTAGGTATACTAGCAGACAGAAGAAGCCACGGTGGGGGCTTACATAGGCATCCTCTGGGATGTGTAGCGGGCATTTCCACTTCATCAAGAGCACCTGATCTTCAGGTCTTTCCCCAAAGGCCTTGATCGCGGGAGGCTCAACAATGGGTTCTTGGAGACAATCTTGATGCCAGTACTGGGTACAATAGTCGCAGGCGAGTAGTTGGCCCCGGTCGGTGCGAAGACGGCCCTCTCGGCACCCATAACACAGCGCTATATCTCCATTAGAGCCGAGAAGTTGTCTCTCAAAAGGCTGGTCGTTCATCCTGCGGAGGTGATCCCAAGCTCGCAATCTATAGGACTATTGTTAGCATGTGGAAGTGCAAGGGAAGAGACAAGAGACAACCCACTCTTTATCCTTCGTCTTTGTCAAGTCGTAGAAATCAATCGACTCCTTGTAAGTTCCGAGCTCGCCGGTTTCAACACCTGTAAAAGTATCTCGAATGGGCTTAGGCAGCTCGTACGTCCGTGGATTGCTTCTGTCGACAACCTCAAAGAGTTTGCCGAACATGCCTTTGCTCTCTGGAGGTTTGCGAGAAGGTGGTAGCTTTTTGGTGGTGCACTTGCGGCAGAACCATTCCGGCATGGCGTCGACCTGTGCCTGGGTTAGGGGTGGGATGGCGCAGCCATAATGTTGTTCCTCCTTGCAACCTATTCCATCGCAGATAACGAGAGGGGCACCCACTCCACCGCAAACGGTGCATGGACTCTCTTCATCATCCATAAGGTGATCGGCTGCTTCATCCGCATCCTGCATCTCCTCATCTTCGGCCTCCTCGTATTTACTTAAAAATCTGTCAGCATTTGAGAAAACCATCGTCCCTAGCCTTTCCACTTCCTCCCAGCCTAGGAGCTGATAAGGGGATCACTTACTTCTCTCTCTCATTCCTTCTCCTTTTATTTCTCCCAATTGGCACCTCACCCTCGGCCTCGCTGGAATCCTTGACAACAGGCCCCAGCTTGTATTTGAAATAATCCCTGCTCCACGCTTTCTCGTCGATTTCAAATCCTCGATCTTTGAGAGCTTCGTGGCGAGGGAATGCTGCTAGATCAGGCTCGCCTCTTAGACAGGTATAGTCATCCGGTGCGTATTTGGCGTTCATCACAGCAATTCTGTTCCGACCTTGATCTAGAATCCGATCCATATGTGAAGAAATAGTATCATCTAGTGAGTCTGGGCGCTTGTTACGGAGCGCAGGTGCGTATATCGAGATAATACGCTGCTTCTTTCCGACGTGCTCTTTCGAGTCGTACATCCCCTCGTCCTCCTCACGCTGCCACGCTGTTCGCTTGCCACCCGGAATGGTCACGGGCTATAAGAAAGACGGGATTAGTCTAGGCTTCGAGTACTATGGACATAGTTGCTAGGTTAAGTGCACATACCGAAAGACGATGGGAAATGTAACCACGTCGCAACATTTGGTTTAGAGCTTCAGTAATCTCATGCTCGTTTCCAGACGCTTCGAGGGATATCAAAAATTCGAGAGTTTCGGTATTACCGGCTTTCTCGGCTGCGGACTTTGCTTCCTTGATGATGGCGAGGAGCTGAGGTTTTGCCATCGACTCCTTGATACCACGACCGACTTCCGAAACCCCCGAGGAAACTAAATCCACCGCATCCCCACCGAATACAGGAGCTTCAGATTGCTTCGTAGCTCCTTCGATCCCAGGCTCGTCGATCTGCATAGAAGCGACTTCCTGGGGCGTCTCCGGCACGTTGTCGGAAATCGGGGAGATAAGCTCCTCCGTCGAGCGAGCGGGGTGATCCTGCGTAAATGAGGGCGATGGAGAGAGAGAGGTGTCGAGTCCTAGAGGCGTTGAAAGTCGTCGCCGATGCGATTTCGACTTACCACGAGCTCTGGCGGCATTCTCGTCCTGATCGATCACCTTGACCAAGGTCGCACCCTCCGTATCCGGAAATACCCAGTCGTTGTTGCTGTCCAACTTCTCCGCTTTCTGAAACATCCTCTTTGCCCGACCCTGATTTCCCTTCATGATGGTGACCTCCTTATTACCAGCAGTTCCCCAAAGGTTGGAAAACTGATGTGAGGAGGTCATATCGCTTTTGGCTTCCGGCTCTTTTGGCACAGCCTTGTTGAAAACTTCATCGACCCTCTCCTTGGGCGGAAGCATCCCCAGCGGCATCATTCCATACTCATAAGAACTCGGAGCCCGAGGGTTGTAAGATGGTTGCTGCTTGCCGGGCTCGATGTCGATCATGTCGCCAAAATCGTCAACCAGCTTCCGGCCCGTTCTAGCTCTCCCCCTCCTGTCGTTCGCTGCTGCCTTTGCCAAGCTCGCATCCAAAACTGAGGTGTCAACAGGAGTCATGGAAGCTGGTGTTTGTGTTGCTGTGGTAGTGGCTCTGCCCGCACGCCGGGGACTAACCGAACGGGTGGGCTCCGTATTCCTCTTTCCTCGACGTTGGGGGCTAACCGAGCGCGTGGATTTCTTACCGGATTTTAGTGGAGGCGCAGGATTTGGGCTTGCGTTGCGGGAGGAGGTGGATGTCATGGTTGTGTAGGGAGCCGGGGCAGAGGAGGCGGAAGGGGTTAAAGGACCGGCAGGAATAGCGGCTGGGAAGCCTGAATAGCAGGGCGCTGCGTTGCGAGTTGTGCGTCGCCCACGAGCGCTGGTTGGGTTTGCGTCCAGCGGCGCCATTGCTATTATTGCTGCTGTTTCGCTCAGCTCTGCGAGTGCTGTCGCTGGTGGCGACGGCAGGTTCTCCGACAGCGCGTCCGACGGTGGATTCGTCGGGAGCACCAGAGTTTCCTTCACTGTCCCGTTGATTGCAGCTTTGCCTGCTTTGCCTCGGCCAGTTGCTGAGACGGGCGTCTCAAGCCCCGTGCTTGAAGGTCGACCGCCATAGAAGTTCGACGGTGAGACCGTCTGCGAGTCCGCGGGCTTCGGTAGGCCCTTGAACTTAATCTTCAGCTTGGGGTTAATCTGCTGCCCCTCTGATGACGCTCCAGCCGTTGTTGCTGTCGCCGTTTCCTTTGCTGACTTTGTCGAACTTTCACTCAGCGGCGCCCGGGCCTCTTGTCTGAAGAAGTCTAACGTAAGCTGCTTGCCACCCGACTTCTTTCCCTTCTTCTTTCCATCAGCTTCGACCACTGTACTGTGGCTTGTAGCATCCACCATATCTACCTCCTTATCGCCTTTCTGTGATAAGGGGTCCTCTGGATCTTTTAGCTTTAGGGACTTCTTCCGCTTCAGGCCCCGAGAGGCATGCGCCGAAAAATCAGTATCCCTGGTGGAGCTGCCATTGGCAGGCGACTCCACCGAGGGATGCTGGTTTTTCTGACGCGAGAGTTTGCTGGATCCTGTGATAGAAACCACGTTTTGGCTGGTTAGCTAGTCCCGATTGGATGAAATAATAATGTTTGTAGCGGGAACGCGTCAAAATATTTCTCGCGACCACGGAGACACTACAAGCGATATTATCACAAAGAAACCTGAGAACCAAATGTACCAATCATGCTGCCATCGAATGACATCAAAACTTCTGCAGCAAAAAGGAAATTCACGTGTTTGTAATTTCTTGTCGTAAGGCTGAAAGAAGGTAGCTTCTGACCAGGGGTTCTCCGTGGAGAGGCAAACTCCGACCTGAAAAGGGGGGGAAGCTATCTTACCCTTGATCCACTCATCGTCGTCCTCGATGTCCTCGACGTCGAGGTCCTGCACGCTTTGACCGGCACTCTTACCATTTCGCGGCTTCACGCCTCGCACGGCCCCAGCTCCCTTTGGAGCATTCATCGGGGTGAACGAAATCACCGCATTTTCATGGGAGCTCGAAGCTCCATTGCTCGCCCCCGAGTTGGACGCAGCTGAAGCTTCTAGAGGCACCTTTGGAGTCTGTGACCGACTCGTCGGCTTTGTCTTATGCTCCTGATGCTTGTGCTTGCCCCCAGTGCCAGTGATTCCTGCCGCGCCGCCTGTCGAAGAGTCACCACTCTTCTTGGGTGGCATTCTTGGCCTGTTCGCGACGCAAGATGTTAGCACGAAAAAATGTGTGGCAAGAATTTTCTCGTGTGGTGTTTTTTGTTTTTTTTGCTTGGGTCAACGGAATCTCACCCCTAGAAATTCGGCAAAGGGGTCAGGTCAAGATTTGTATTTGTAAAATCGGGAAAAAAAAGACGAGCGAGAAATAGTAGGTGTCAACCAATCAAAATACATGTAAAAGACCATGAAGCAAAAGACTATGATTGTGTGAAATGAGCAAAAAAAACATAAACAGGGCCCTGAGATCAACGTCTACACGGCCCGCAGAGCTTCCAGAACCAAAAAATCCTATAACGTTAGGCCGTGTAACGACACGAAACCATACAGCTGACAGGCTCTCCTCCCCCTGAAGCTCTAAGCTGAAGAATAGCATCTTCGAGTGAGGTCGGAAAGGGATCCCACGGGCGGGATTCCAACCTTCCTCGCCCCTCTCTCTCGTCGTCCAGGCAGGACGACGGACGCTGTCCTCGTTTTTCCTCTCCAGCGCTTCCAGTTGTGCATCCCGTCTCCAAATTGGAGAGGGAGAGTGGGAAAAAAAGAAAATAAAGAGTAAAATACCTACTGATGCCACAGACGCGGAGAGAACACAGGCTCTCCGCGAGAGAACCGGATGCTCGGATAAGAGCAGATGCAGCCGAGTTCGACCGAATGGAACTCAAGGCTTGAGAGAGAAAAAATCCGATCGCCAACGGAAATCCTTCAGACTATCACGGGAGATAGTCTGGCTAGCTCGAGGAGTCCCCCAACGAGCAGGAAGAAAAAAATTCCAATTTGCTGTCTATGTAGATACCAGGGTTAGCGTATGATGTGTCTAGTCAATCCAATCATGCATGAAGCGGAATGCAATAAGGCATGTTTTTTTTTTTTTTTTTTTTATCCCTCACTTTTAGTGGTGCCAGAAGGGCCAGCAGCCCGCCCAACGCGAGAAAGAGGAAAGGAAAACAGTCAATGATAATGGATGCTACGAGCACAGAAAACGCGAAAAAGCGCAAGATGACTAGATGGACCGAAGTAACAGGACCTACCGAGTGAGAATACCACGTTTTCCAGGGCCTCTACGAGACTGTGGTTGTGGTGATGATGATTTTTTTCAGGGGGGTTGAAGGCGGGTGGATGGGGGGGAAATGAAGGTTGCGAACGGGACGAGGTGGGAGCGGCTTTTTGGGCTGGTTGTTGTTGTCGGAAGTTAAGTGGCAGTTGGGCAGCAAGCAGCTGGGCGGGTGTGTGAGAGAGAGGAAAAGAGGGAAGATTGGAGAGGGCCGGTCGAACTTATTATTCGGAATTCCCACACGCACAACAATTAACAAATCAACTGTCCGCCCCATCTCCCCAATCCCGATCCTAGTCACAGCTCGCCCGGCCCGGGCCACAGCTCTCGCCGGCGCCTTGCCCGGGAACTGCGTTTCCTTAGCCTGCCGGTCAAAAATGCAGGAGGGCTGAGGAGAATTCAACCAGATGAGGGGACTGACTAACTGATGGGGGAATCGATGATTACTTACTTAGTTACAAATAATTCGGGAGGCTGTCGACGGGACGCCCTCTCGAGCTGCTGTTATAACTGGTTCTCGAGTCTTGGCTGGGCCCGCACGCGAGGCTACGAGCTGCGAGCTGCAGGCTGGAATTCAAACCCGACTAGATGTCCTCTTCCTGCTCGCGCTCCACGGATCCAGCTAGACCTGATCGATCCAGAGAGAATATCGGGTATCTGATCTTTCTGGCATATGTACGCCCTTGTGCCTCTGACGTGGCGTCACTATATCTCCATCCTTGGCTCTGGGCTCTAGCTGCGATAGGCGTACCGGTGCTACTTCTCTTCAGATCTGGTGATACTCCAAAGCTTATTGTTACGTAGATGTATATATTTTGACAAGATGTGCTTCTCCTTCTACCAGCTTCTCCTCGATTGGGTCTACTTCTTGGCAAAAAAATGTAAAACTCGAGGATTTTCAATGCTGGAATATTCAATTGGACGAGCTGCAGAATTTAAATTGACACGATCGCGATCCGCGATAGCAAAGTCGACGCTATCGTCGCAGTAGGCGCCAGCCGCAGCTGAGATCTCAAAAGTTGACAAACTGAAGAGAATAGCGGGAGTTGTAAGCCGGTTGAACCTCAGTAGTTTACCTAGCTGTAGGATACGTACGCATGCAGAGATGGACGGTTAACTAGCTAGACATCACAAACTTTAAACTTTAAAAAGATTGCATGGGGGCTGTGATGGACGCTACGACCCATAACCAAATCAGTTTTCATAGATTCCATGTGGAGACTACCCGGATCTCTGTAGCCGCAATTGCCGAGGGGAAGACAGGACCAATTACAGGCAATGAGCGGGTGGCAATAGATCCTTTCGTGGAGCCCTAACCCCTCTCTATGCACTGTGATCAATCGCATGACGATCTTTTCTACCCTCCCGCGCGCATCAATAGATGTCTACAGTGGAGATTCTTTGATAGTTTTCCCCTAAGTTTAACTGTACATGTATAAATGAGCTATGCCTATTCGTAGCTTGCTTTGAGCCCTCATATATAGATATTATGGTGCTGCTGCTGAAGAATCAAGAAACTCCAGAACCGCCACTCATACGCAATAGATTTCCCTACTCGTCGGCTGATGTACCGGCCTTCTTCTTCTTCTTGTTAGCCTTCTTAGGCGCACCGATAGGAATCTCAAGAAGCTTGAGGATTTCCTCATCTGTAATCTGCTTATCAGACTTGATCTTTTCCAGATCTATCGCTGGTGGGGCAGAGATGACCGAAAGTCCCTTCTTCGTAATCGCTGCACAAAAAGCTCTTTAGTATTCAAGATGCCAACATCGATTTTTTACATATCTAGATATTACTTACCAACTACGCTGAAGTCTTTCGATGTGGACTTGCCTTCCTTCTCGACGAGTATCTCATACTGTCTCAGTAGGTTGTTTCGCGTGCACTCAAGTAGACCGAATGCAGCAGCCTTCTGATCGGTCAGATGTCTCGACGAGAACGCGAAGGTCCCGAATTTCGCCTTTACTTCGGAGAAGATTTGACGGGATGTCGGCCGTTTCAGCTGGAAGGTTGTTCCAGTATTCCGGTACAGCGTCGGTTTATATTCCGATACTTTTAACTATAGCCGTGTGGTAATAACAAAAGATCAACATCTACATCCTTTCACGTTATGGTAGACAAAAAACCGGCCTAGTTTCCTTACCTTGCCGCTTTCACCAAGCGCGACAGCAACTTCGACACCCCAGACGTCTCCAATTTCGGGATGTCCTTCACCTTTCATCCCCTCGGCCGGCGCCAGGATTATCTTCTTCTTCCCCTCGATCTCATTCCTGTCGAACTGATAGCTGGTCGTGTTCTCGACCAGGCTGCATCCGTAGGTTTTCGCGATACTGTTTAGGATGGAATTAATCTTAGTCTGCGTAGGTGGCTTGACTTCTTTGCCTTCTTCCGCCCCAGGATGCAAACTTGGCGGGAGTATCAGTCTCAGGAAAGCCTGGTTGACGTAGTGTGTAGCGAGAAGCAAGTCGGCAATTTCGCCAGTGATCTCTGCATCTCCTTCGGCAGGTGGGACAACAATGGTGGTGCCAAGCACAGCGGCGAACCCATCGATGTGGGCGCCGAGCTGGATCTTCAAGACCTGACCGGGCTTGATGTCCCATGCGGGAGTGTTTGTGTCATGTGGATTCGGTGTGAGCGGCGTGATAATTTCATCCGGCGAGACGGTGGTGGGGAATGCGATTCCTTATCTCATTGTAAAGGGAACAAACAAACCCACGGTGTTTAGCAGTTTTCCCTTCTCTTCCAAGTGGAAAAAACGGGGGTGTTAATTTATACACACCTTTCTTGATGTCCTTCCCCTTAAAGACTTTCGAGGTTTCCTCCTCCAACAGCTTGTCACCCTCTTCGCAGAGACTCAGCACCGTGGCGCCTTCCTTGGCGAGGCTCACAACATGGTTCAGGACTTTATTTGAAATCTCAGCAGCCGACTTGTACTTGGTCAGAGTATCAGGATTGGCGAGAGTGTAGTCTAGAGCACCCACGTCATCATGACCCGTCAGCAAAATACAAGATTCCGGTGCTCACGCGACAGCGAAGGTAGACAAGCCCGATCCAGATGATACCGCCTCCCAAGCGAGTTTACCGCTGCAACGATCCGGCTCGGACACGAGTCGTGATGGAACCCTCAAATCGCGGGGTACCAAGCGAGGGGAGGAGGAAGAGGCAGATAAGCGGGGGAAACAAGATTTGATCGAGGGGCGGTACCGATTTCCTTTTCCTTCTTATCGTCAGCCATTTCGAGAGACTGCCGGTACGACAAGTGAGAAAGGATTGAGTAGAAGCGGTTACAATGGCGGGGATTTTAATTGAGCGGAGAGACGTCGGTGAAGAGAAGAGAGGGGAGAATACCGGGTCTCGTGTCCGTTGACGCAGCTGCTTGTTGTAGTAGTATTTTTTTTGAACGGAACAGGCAGTTTTTTGCGGCGTGGTATTTATTTGTGTGCTGCGGCTACAAGCGAAAAATTGGCGTCCGCATGGAACAGCGGGGAAACACAGCAGCGTGTATTATTCCTAAGTACAGAGTACAGGTACTTGGGTACCTCAATCCGGTATATTACCGTGTATTTGTATATAAATAATAATTTATACTACTACACGCCCTTCTGCCAGTAATTACAGACATGAATATAATCCCCCGGGCGGCGAATGTAGGACCTGGTATTTGTGATGCCCCGCTGCGCTACCATGCATATGATATCATACATTCCACACTGTTGCCAACGCTAACATGATAACGCTATAGTAAGAAAGACCAATTTTGCTAACCGGCTTAACCAAAAAACTGGATTTCCAAACTCTAAAGGAATATCTTTAGCTGCTTTAAACTACTACCCGGGTCTCCCTCTTGGAACACAACTGATCCCTTTATAGGCACCCAGCCCTGGTGGACACCGCTGGCAATACAATGCATCAAAGAGTTGGTTATAAGTGCCAGCTGGACATGGGGCGCATGTTGAAGGGTCCTTCCGATATTCTCCGAGACCGCATCCACCGTCAGTGCAGCGGCACCCAGATACAGGCTTGCGGGGGTATTCGCGAGGAGTAGGGGTGTAGTCGGAGTAATCAGCCCAGGGGTTGTAAAGGCTTAAAGAGACCGATATATAAGCGCAATTGCTGTAACAGACGAAGCGTTTAGAATTCTCGGTGGGAGGAGCGGCCGGAGCAGCTAGGGCGACCGGAGCAGCAGCCAAAAGTAAAATAATCCATGACTGGAAATACATTATAGAGGTACGGTGGATTTGGTTTTCACAAGTTGCAACCCTCGAATGTATAGTGCTGGCGTAATTTAAGGTAGATGAATAGGAAAGTTATAGGATAAGGTGAACTCCAAAGATATCCTTGCTTGTTTAGGTAAAATAAAATATCAAAGCTTCAATTTGGTGGAACCTTTTACTTTAAGTTCTTGGATTTGCTGGATGGAGAGATGGAATTATATTGTATTGACGGGACGCCGAGTATGCTTATATACCTAGGTACCTGTAAATAATTTCACGATCCTGTATATTCGGGAAACACGAATGAATTTGCGTCTAGCTGAGTGGAACCGGGAACGAAACGGTCGGCTGAAAAATCAATGCAGTCTATTCAGCTCTACAGCTACCTTAGTTTCTAAGCAAGATATCCTGGTAGGCTGTATAATAACGTTGTTCCATTATTATTATTTAAGTAAGTATTCAGCCTTGATCTTGCAAGATCGAGCTTTGTTGGCCAGCCGCACGAAGCTTGACGCCTGTCAAACCGTTGAAATGGCCTCGCTTAGAGTCGCCCTGCAGGGCAGCGGCTAAACCACAACAGCTATTCTTGGTATAGTGCTGATTTTCCTGCCCGCCGTTCGAATGTCAAGGACCCTTTGGTATCCACAGCTGTACGGTCAAGATTAGATATCATGCCACTCGGCCCCAGCCTAGAATTTTTTTTAATGTTGAGACCCCTATATAGCGGACCCAGCTTTCAATGTTCCATTTATTGCTCGAGTGACATAAATAAATCTCTTAATGATTACCAAGGCCGTAGGCCGCTCTCGCCAGGTCACAGTTACGTAAAAATCAGTTCTTTTGTTTTAAAACCTGCAGGTAATCAATAAGAGCCAGTAACATGGTGGGCCTGACTCATGTCTTGTCGTCTCTCTATAATTAAGCTGGGCCTTCGGTAAGAGGGCTCTGTTTGAATCTTATCGACCGACCAATCTCTGCCTTAGATGTATCGCTATAGCCAGTTGTGGTGTAATATTTTTGTACAGTGTGAAATTGGTTAAACGTTTTTAAGGAAAAGGAGAAGGCAAATATGCATATCCAGTGATTTGGAATTTGAACAGTCGTATTTTCGAAGTGGGGTATTAATATATTCTGATTGGACATGAGGTGTCCAAGCTTGATAGAGCAGAGGGCTATCTCGCAATTCCGCAAGTCCTCAGCTCATAAATCCTCTGCCTAGTGCGAGATTCAGTACAGTGAGGCTGATTCATACAGAAAAGTAATAAAACGTTTACACTCAGGACTATATACATATTATCAATGATCAATCTTATATCCCAAGACCAAATCCCTTCAGATGTGCTTTTTTATGAAGCTTGGATCGTCACGTAAAGGGACATCATAGCATAGTTCTACGACTCATAGTCAATATGCGCACACCAGTCAATTGGACAATGGTTGCACTCTTTACAGAGTAGTAATAGATGCAGTCGACATTAATTGTAGGGAGATATATATTTCAGCCTGTTTATAATTATAACGCCCTACGTGGCCTACCAGTGTGGCTACAGAGTATCTACTGACGCCAAGCTCTACCTCCTTGAGGAAGCTCTAGTACCTTATTTAGAACAGCTTCCAGTGCAAAGGCTGTATAGTATCAACAGCGAGAAAACATTGGCTATATAGTTTATGACTTTTACAAATTAACGAAAGGACAATGTCACTTCAGCACAACACACGGGACACGCAGAAGCATCTATTTCGAGGCTTTCTGGCGTGAAATTGTCATCCAATGCCAACTATAACCAAGTAAGTATACCTAATTTGTTACTTACTGTCCTAGGATATATTAATTTTCTATTGTTGCATTCTCCCGGGGGTACTGGCAGTATGCGCTTAGGCTATTCAAAGGGGGCTGTCCACATCCACCCCGCCGTTGGAGACACACATCAATCAAAATTCATCTATCGTCTCTGATGCGGGCTGGCCGGACGCCGCAAACGTCACCGTGCTGGCGAGGAGACGATGCCAGGAAAGGCAAGGACAATGGAAACTCGGAACTCGACCGCTGTCCCGAACATCACCTCCGAAACGAGCATGTCGGAACCAGTCGAGATCCTGTGGTAGCCCGCGGCCTTCCTTTTCGCATCAATCTTCGGTCACCATACCGAATCATATCGCGTCAGAGTCAGCTGCATTACAGCGAGCTCCTGCACATCCAAGTCGTTATAGTTCGTTGCATAAAGAATTTGGAACTGGAACTTAAACCGTGCCAAGCCAAGACCCTCGACTGCACTGACTGCGCGAAAACCGCCGAAGGACTGGAAAAGCGACTCGAATTCACAGAACAGACGCTGCTGACTACTTTGCCTGTTCTCTAGTCTCTTGTGATCTCACTGTGACATCTCCACTGCCGTCAAGAGGCGGGGATGCTTCAGTTTACGAGCAGCCATTGGTATCTCGCCCATGCTGCACCAGCCCGGCGGTTGGACCTGAACATTGCGGGCTAAAAAAATACAACAGCTCAACACACTTTCTACCACACACCCTAACTGCAACCGCGAGCCGGATCTCGAGACTAAATGAATTGCGACCTCCCGTCAGATATCAGTAGATAAAGTAAAGACAAGTGCGTGTTACTATTGCTACCCCGTGGCAAAGTCCTGCCCTCTGATTCGACGGTCGAATATCAACCTGCAGGGAGTTTATGCGATCAACTAAATCCCCGCAGGCTGGTCAACCACAGCCCAGACTGATATCTCAACCTATCCAGTACCTTTCGCTCTAACCCTCTATGCAGGTCTCCAATCGCAAGCTTCTGCAATAACGTAATATAAAGCTGCAATAATATAATCTTGCAGATCGTATTATCAGCAAGGTCTAATTTACCAACTATCCTCGTCATTCAACCTCCAGCTTCAGAAAAAGCCAAACGAAAAAGCCAACCTCACGATGCAGCTCTCCACAGCCCCCCTCCCCTTCCGCATCATCACCCACAATATCCGCTACATGCCTGAATCTCTCTCCCGCGGCGAAAAGCCCTGGTCCGAGCGCCTCCCCCACTTCATCGCCCAACTTCACCACCTCACAGTTCTAACCCCACACATCCCCACCGTAATCCACCTCCAAGAAGTCCTTCACTCCCAGCTCCTCGACATCCTCGCCTCCCTCAACGATTCCCTCCCGACAGATTCCCCGCACCGCTGGTCCTCCATCGGCGTCCATCGCGAAGACGGTCGCAACCGCGGCGAAGCCTCACCGATCCTTTACCAACCCTCCCAACTAACCCCCCTAACAAACACCACCACCTGGCTCTCTCCCACCCCGGACCAACCCAGCAGGGGCTGGGATGCCGCTTGCATCCGCATCGTCACCCACGGCATCTTCCGCCACAACCCCACAGGCACCCGCTTCGTCCTAATGTCAACCCACCTCGACCATCAGGGATCCACTTCGCGCTACAATGCCGCCGGGATCCTCATCTCCCTCATCGAAGAATACCGTTCCCAAAACCTCCCCGTCATCCTCGCGGGGGACTTCAACTCCGAACCCCACCAGGAGGCGTACACCCGTATGACAGCACGGGACAGTGGCGTTGTAGATGTTCAGTCATGCGTGAAGGGTGATGCTCGCGCGGTATACGGCGAGGAGAATACGTTTACGGGCTTCCGGCCCGACGAGCGACCTTCTCGGATCGATTTTATATTTGTGCATGATCCGCGGGCTAGTGCTGGAAGTGGTGGTGGTGGTGGTGGTGTTTCAGAACAGGGAGAAGGGGATAAAGGACGGAACTGGAAGGTGAAAGGATATGCGGTTATGCCGAATATATTCAAAGATGTGGGCATCTATATCAGCGACCACCGCGCCGTCGTCGCCGATTTGGAGCTAGTGTAGGTAGTGCTGCTTCCTGCAGGTATACAGTTCTCTATTACAGTAACCAACCGGTCACAAGGCTATGTATCCACAAGTTGAATTGGGCCAATTAATTGATGGATGGATGGATGGATGGAAGGAAGGAAGAAACTCGCCACAATGGCGTGCATATGCGCTTACGCTTATGCTGGAATTTGTATTTACAAAACTCTTAGACCCCTGAAACTGGTCTAAAAATATAAAAATATAAAAATATATATATAAAAAGAAATAAAGAAGGAAAATAAGTACAAAGAAAAGAAAGGAAGGAAGAGAGTTTATGAAACCAGCAAGGAGATGTAAGGAAGGTATCGGGAGGGATCCAAATATGGTAAGAAGATAAACGCGGAAAAGGATTTTTTTCCACCCTAGGAGGCCAAATACAAAGGAAAATTTTGAAATAAGAAATAAATGAACCAAATATGCCAAAGCTAGTCTCGAGACTAGACTTGCAATGCTCGAGCCAGACGCTGCTAATGAAAAAAAAATGAATAAACGCCCGGTAGACTATATGCAGATGACCTTTATACAAAAAGAAAATAAACGATCCAGTAAGAAAATATAACAAGGTAAAAGTTAAAGAAATCAAAAATGACAAGAGATCTGATCAGGTAACACCAGTGAATGCAATGTGGTAAAGCAGAACAGGAATCGATCTAATGGCAGTAATCGAACGCTCCGAGAATTAAAAGCTTCGGGAAATATACCCAGTATACAACCGCTTATGTGAAAGTATGATGCAAGAAGAAGAGGAAGAAAAGAAATGAAGGGTGAAAGGAAGAAACTCAAAGAAAAGAAAGAAATTTTCGACAAAGGAGAGGCGTAACCATCGTAGAGAATGATGATAAACGAAAGAATAAGGGAACGAAAGAAATTCGTTAAGAGAAAAAAGAAGAAAAGGAAAATTGTCTCGTTTTCAGACTGCCGTCCAATATACATCGGCAAGTCGCAGCGACTAATTCAGCCACCGCTTAGCTCATGATCAAAGTCTGTCCATTGACTTCCTGCATCATGACATCCCAAGGCACGCCTTTAAACATGCCTGGGCCAGCACGCATCTCCATCTCTTCTTCCATCTTCCACACCTTCTCTACAAGCTCATGAGCTTCGAAAACGTTTCCAAAGCCAATGCTCGCGCCCATCAACATCATCCGCTTGCGCACCGCGAGTCTATCCTCAGCCGTCGCTGCGCCGATGCCAGCAATCAGCATAGGGAAGACGAGAATGCTTTCCGACAAATCACCGACAGGTATCTTTGCCACAAAGCTGATAATATTCCTAACACCTGCTTGCACTTTCACATGTGTCCGGTCGTAGCCGTAGACAAGCTGGTGTAGACGCACGATAGCCGCCCACTTGAGCGCCTCCGAAGCTGCCGTCAGCTTATCGCTGAGGAATGGATCTGTCACAGTGTTGATGCATGGCCTGGGCCTCCAGTTTATCAGGCGGGCGTCGATAGACATCGCCTTGGCCAAAAACACACCCCGATCAAACCCATCGGGCTGGCCGCGTTGCTGAGCGAGAACTGCAATCTCGTTAATTATCGCAAAAAGCTCCGCCGCGGTGCCGAATAGGGCATGGGGAACCGGGCTCCGCGGAGCACAGATCATCGGCATCGGCTCATCCGAAGTATCCTCGAACCCTTCTGGGTAAATGGCCTCCTCCAGCATAGCCGGTCTGGAGAAGGACAATGTCGCCATGGAGTCAAAGTACGCCGTCGACTCGAGCAGGAACCGGACTGCAGGTGGGAACGGTTTCGACCTCTGCCGCGAATTAATGAGCGAGCATGCCGCCCTCATATGCAGCGCCCACTTTCTGCTCTTTCCCTCACAGATCTAAATTTTCCCACAAATGGAAGTATTAGCATATAATTCTAAGCATAAAACATGAAACCATGTTGAAATATTCTTGGCACATACCTCATGTAGGCAAAGTACCAGGATGGTCGCTAGACCCTCTATGGCAGCTTCATCGGATATTTCGGCCTCACATATCAACACCCTGGTCCGCTCCATCGCCAAGGCCAAATATTTTGTCATCACGGTTTCAAATTCCGGATGGTGCCTGCGCAAATGGCTGGCGGAAAGCCCCAGCAGAGCGTAGCGCATGGCACTGTGCTCAAAGGCCATAGGGAGAAACAAGCTCAGGAAAGGGTTGATCTCGTCCGGCACAACTGAAAGAGACCTGGAAACAACACAAGCGTAGTGTTGCAAAAGCGTGCTCTCCTCTGAAGTCGTGCCAATAGGAAACATGGAGGGCGCAAAGATAGAGAGCTCGGGGTAATCCACGATTTCTTGCATCGGTGCCTCTGGCATTAATCCGGGCGCTGTCATCATATATGGCATCATTGTGGCCGACATTTCGCTTAGGGGGCCGATGTCCATGAATCCGCGGTAGCAGTCAAGACCAAGCCTTGAGCAGTCACCGCATTTCGGAAGCATTTCATCGCACTTCTTTCTTCTACTGGAGACGTTAGACCAAGTTCTCCATCTCATTTTTAGGTTTAGATGTGTGGCTTACCTAGACTTGCAAGAGCTGCATCCGCTCCTCACCCTCTTATCCTTGAGAGACGCAGGACTGATTATCATGCCGGATGTGGGAGCCTGAGCTCTGTCATATCGGCCGAATGCCCTCTCAACTTCGCTGTCGGAACATGACGAGTTATCGGACGAATCCGGCGATACAGGTGAATTTGTCAGAGACGGTGGGGATCCCGCATCCGACTTCAGCACCTTTTCTTTCCTCGGCCATTTTCTAGGTCTCCCCATAGGCTTCTGCGTTCTTGTGATCTGGCATACTATGCCGAGTCCTAAAAGTAGATACCGTAGTGGTTAGCTTAAGCTGCTCCGCTTTCAACTCCAGAGCAAGAGCTCTGAGAACGAGACAGGGAAAATAGATCGACTTACTTGCACACCTGGTGCAGTCCTTCTGGCTGTCTTTGCGGTTACATACTTGCTTCTACCCAAAAGTTAGCGATAGCTCTTTCCGAGACATCCATCAATAAGGCTCCGGTATGGAGAGGGAAGGGTGGTCCTACGATTGCAGCGCATCTATCGCAAGCCCGTAACCTTATTACAGGATTTGACGACGTTGTAGACATCTCTGCGAGGAAATATCGTTTATTTCCTCGGAAATCCTCAACAGTGATTGATGGAAAAAATTTTTCCCTCCACAGTCTAAAACTGCGCTATCTCAACAGGTAAAAGAGTGCGCGTTCGGATGAATATGTCAAACAAGTGAGTTAAACGGTAGCAACGAGTTAAAAAAATTTTGGCGAATGAATGGGGACAACCCCAAGAAGAAAGTCGGTGTATAAAAAATTTTTTTAGAGAGGAACGATGGAACGTGCGACTTGAAATATTTCCGCAGAGAGGTGGGATAGAAAATCTTATATCGAGGGAGGGGTGAAATGCGATAATGCGGGGTGGTCGATATCAACGGATCTGACAAGCTGATGAATATATCCGTCGGGCGGCGGTATGGTCACGAGTTTATTGGTTTGGGGATGATCGGACAGGTCGGGGCGCGGCGTGGAGATATAGATTCGAGAAATGCGCAAGTTTTCTTTGTTGGATTAGGTATAAAATTTGATGGTGTGATTTAATACTGATTATTCGTGGTAACTCGATAGGAAACCGGCTGGAGAAAAGCGGTTGGCAAGTTCCGATAGACCGGAGAGAAGGAACTAAATATTATATGCGCCGACAGGGACGTAGATATAGAGAGCAAGCCAAGAAATTCTGGGATGCAGTCCGGCAAGGATGAATCGAAGATCGCAAGACAAAACGGAAGGTTCGGCTACCACGTCGAAGGAATTCTACCAGGTAATCGGATCGTGACAAGAAGGAAAAGCGTGCTCAATTTCCGCACAAGAAAGGTCGTACTAGGGCCGGGACGTGCAGACTATGATGTTCTTATCGTTGCAGGTTTCCCTCTAGAAGGACACCGAAATGAGGGGATAGCCTGCTTTTTTAGGGTTTTTACTTATTCGTCCAGGTGGATTTGTTTTTGAGCGTAACCGACGTAACGTCGAACTGGGGGGGAATAACGTAGCCTTTCGAGGCCGGGACGTGCTGTCGGAACAAGGAAATGGTGATATTATCGACGATATGCTTGTTAGTTTTGCTTGGGGAGGAAGCCCGCAGCAGGGATAATTAGAGTCTGAAGGGGTCAATCAGCTGCCCGAACAGAAGATGGCTTCCCAGGCAGCCCTACAATGTCTGAGAATTTTTCTTTTCGATCTCTTCTCGACTGTTGAGGGATTCTATTTGTCTGCTCTGGCAATGCGCAGCGGAGCGGACAACGGCTTGAAGCACGGGACCCCCAAAGTTGGATGCAGACAAAATAGAGAGCCGGGCGCCGGAGTCTGAGGGCGTTAGAGATGGAAAAGGTTTCGAACTATAATACGGCGTGTGGTAGTGTGCAACGGTGGTTGACGTCCTCTCTGGCGGCCAGGGCGAGACAAAAAGTGTTGGTGATGTCTCAGGCAGTGTTGTGGTTGACAGAGCAGCAGAGCAGCGCAGTGGACAAACGAAGCAGCTCTTTTTGTGGAGAGTGAAAACGTAGGTTAGGTGCACTGCAAAGTACTCGAGCTTTGAATTCAACTGTACTGGCGCTCGATGATGCTGTCGACGGATCGGTCGGGTCGTTGGAGGATTCGAGGGAGGGGGGAGGGGAGGCCCGCCGGCACTAATTATATCATGACGAAGCTTTTGCAGCAGAGGCAAGGAGAATTCGAAAGAGGAGTAGGGCCGTAGTTAGGCTGGCCAGGTTCAGAGGCGTTAGCTGACATTATTATCGAAGGGCAGGCCCAATAGCAAGCGTGAATTCTGATTTCTCGATTCATCTGCATTTCGAATGCCTTTGCTACTTGCTCTTTTCTTTTTTTTTGTTACTTTCTTTCTTTCTTTCCTTCCCGCTTGAAATATTTCTTTTGCTATCGCAGCCCAGTGTGGGTGCGAGTGGCGCCCTCTGTTCCATGTCCTTTTCCCGTAAGTTCGGCGTGGGTGCACTCCGTCGATGCAGCGCCCGCAACGCACATGTGGTGCGCATCCCGCAGCCTGCCTGCGAGCTCGTGAGGTTGCAATCAATTGCAAGGTGTCGGCCACTTCGAATGAAGGCAGGACGGATTCATTTCGATGTCGATAATCGTACTAGTCGCGATCTCTTTGGGAAGAAATAACGCACTGATACCAAGATACAGCTTTCGCAAATGATTCTGAGCATCGCCCTTCATGTGAATATGATCAGAAAACGCCCGCCTACGCTTCGTCCCAAAGCTCTAGACTTGACCGTTCCGTCAATGCTACACACTCACCGATGCCTGCGAGACCTCTGCCGCAAGCTGGCCCTGACCCACGCTCGCAGATACCGTATAGGTACATTGCAACTGGATTTTTTTAACGCATAGCTCTCGTACCGCATCGGTTATAAAATTCATCTGGGGACCTGAAACAATCTCTTGGCCACTCCTCATCTGTTGCCCACCACCCCTGTCACCGGTGGAATATTCCATGCATACGAGAGCAGCTTGCTTGCAAAAACCTGGTACCTGAAGAATCCTGGGGTTGAGGGAAAACTTAGCCCAAATTGCAAAGCTTCGACTTGCCACTTCTGAAGAATCTGCAAGCCCTGATCTATCAAAATTCATGGTCAGCCTATACCAGTCGTTCATTTTCTCCCATTATATTATCGAGATATTTATTGGGGATCCCGTTTAATTTTTGCAACGATTTCGAGGATATCTCGCAGTGGGTGTCAAGAGTCGCTGAGGCCTGAGCACATACGGGTACGCCCGATTGATGCGTCCAGCATTGCCCCTGCCAGAACTGTCGTTTGGCACATTCGTTAACATGCGACCAAGACAGCATGTGGTTCTCGTGTCACAGCACTTCTTTTCTGGAAAATCGGGCTCCAGGAGAGGCAAGTGCCAAGCTCCGCATGTCTACTTGAGGCGGCGATGCCAAATAATTAGCCCTGGACATGACATAAGCTACTTCCTGTGTCGATCTACCTTGACCAAAAAATTTTCGCTTTTTCGATTTGTTTCTTTTTCTTCTTTCCCTTTTTTTTTTTTTTCCTGTCTACAACCTCCACCCCCCAAAAAGAAAAAAAAAAAAAAAAGAAAGGCATTTGGGGGTACCACAAAACTCTCTTCCCGTTTGCTAATTGCGAAAGGACATCTCCAATGAATCCTTGGGGTACGATACTTGTTCGTTACTAGGCAGCCTGTCTGGTCCTGAGAATATCTTCCTAGCGAGAAACACCAATGTTCCACTTTGCATAGGTGGTTCTATTCAAAGTCGAATAGTCGACGAGGGCAGGGGATTTAGCGACCCAAACTTCCTCTCGAGACGCAAGCTTGAGACCTATCCGAGCAACGTGGGAATACCACTGGCCTGACTAGTTGGCACAGAAGGCGAGTAGCAAATCGCGTGCGAGGCTTGCAAGCCAGACCATGGGGTGGAAATCGGGAAGGAGTGTCTTAGCTCGGAGGTCGTCGAGGGCTCACTCGCCCCATCGTGGAGCGCGGCAAGAGAGTAAGTAAGTAGCTAGCCATCCTTGAGCTTCTGTAGCCGACGACGGTGCATGCGAACAGAACAGCCTCAAGCACGGTTCTCTCTGCTCCTACCGCAGCAGCAGCAGCAGCAGCAATAGCAGCAGGAGCAGCAGCAGCGGACAAGGGTGATCGGAGGGGATGTCGGAATCGGGAGTAAGTGGCGTCTGCAGGTCGAAAGGATGGGCCTTGCCGTTGACCGGGATTGTTCTCGCATTATGTCAGTTGCGTTGGGTGCCTGTGCGACTGCCTAATCGAACCTGGTTGTGTTATCTAACGACAGAATGCTGGCTTCGATGGCGGCCAGCCAATGACCTCAATGGCTGGCTAGCCATGGCTGGACATGGCTGGCTGGACTGGGCTCGTCGACAGCCTGAGCACCGCAGGTTAATTCTGGCTCTACGATGCGCTCGACTATGCATATCTGCTGCATCTGCATCTGCATCTGCATTTGCATCTACGCCCGTTCATGCACCGGAATCTCGACGCGAAGAGCCCTCAGCTAGCCCCAAAGACGACAGACGCCCCGGCCGGAGATTGGAGTGATTCTCCGCTCGTCACAATCGAAGGTGTGAGCAAACGGTCTGCGATTGCAACTGCAATCTCATCGATAGCGCTCTATAAGACCCCGATTTGACTCGTATGCCGTTTGTGATTTCGAACCCTCGATCTGATTGCTGAAGGGCTATTGGATTGATTGCCGTAGCGTACGTAACACCGGCTTTCGTTACCGCTGCATGCTGTCCCTGCAGGCACAATTGAATGTCCCAGCCAAGCTTCGCAAGCAGCTCGGCGACCGTGACATCCGCTGAGGATCATGAGATGAATGGAGGAGAGAGAGCGAGGCGGCTGTTATCAGCGACACACGACACTGGATCAAGTGCGGCTGGCATGTCCCGATGTTACGTCTCGAGTGAGCCTTTGTGAGGCTGCGATGGCATGAGGCGCGCGCATCTCTGGCTTGACATTGGACCGTCTAAATTATGGAATTGACAAAAAGGCTGCGGCATCCGAACCAAACCAAGACATGCTTTAACTTTTGCTTGTTCGTTGGCTAGCATACATTCCATCGCCTCATCTCCAGTGAGCGGGCACCGATCGATGCGTCGTCCGGCTAATTCTCTGTGCGTGTGTATATATATACAACTGAAACGAAACAAACGTTAAAATGGCACGTTTACCAAGAAGGGAATCGCTGCGCCGGGTTGTGAGCGTGTTCTGTACAGAAATGTGCCCATGTCGGTATGCATGCATTTCTTGGCTTCCATTAATATAATAATATGTATGCACAGCTTGTTCTCCCAACATCCAGTTTTAAAACGTTAACTCCGACAGCAGCAAATGAAAAAGAAAACAAGGGAGAAAAAAAAAAAACAAGCCTCCGTGTGAGAACGGCGTTCAATCAGCGATGAAACCTTCATTGAAAGTAGCAATTATTGGTGCAGGCATCCAAACAGGTGAATCGAGCGCATCAGCCCCCCGGTCAACATTGGGAATGTCTATGCGGCACGTTACTCCTTTGGGCCAGGCGAATGGCGCTAGCAACCAGACGAGTGCCACGTTTTTTTTGCTCCTCCCAACGGCACACCAGCTCCCATTACTGGTGCGGTTCGGAACCGTCGAAACTGTTGTTAATTTTTATTTTATTTTAGGGACCACACCACCGTTGAGCGCGCTCGTCGACTCGCTGTCCCCGAAGAGAAAAAAATAAAACGCCCCAAGCCAACCTTACAAGCCACGCTACTGTACATGCATGCAAACACATGATTTTTGATTGGCTGAACTCTACGAACAGCACGACGCAGGTTTGCCAGCTGCATGTTCGTCGTATAAGACTGATTTGTTCGCCAGCTGAGATGAAGCTGGGACGTCGATTGCCGGGTTTCGGTCAAAGAAATCTGCAGGTTTCAAGCTGACCATATGGACTTCCACTGGCATGACAGGGAAATCTTCCACTCGAGGTATATGCCTATATAGATAACGGTTTCATAAAACGTCAGTAAGAGGCTGTTGCATGCGATGTTGCGTGCAGGTTAAAACCGCAGAAAAAAGCACTAGTACTGCAAACACTAGGGTGAGACTAACGTCATGCCAAATGTATGCCACACCAATATATCTTCGTTCTCGACGTCCTCATTCCTTTCAATCATATCTTGGACGCCTCCATCCTCCCTAAACGACTGATTTGTGAATTTGCCACCGCACCAGAGGTCGCCATCTCTATGCCGAGTGACCCATAGATGGTGCTGAGCGAATCGTGCCCTTTGGCTTGCGACACTGTTTGGATCTGCCAAAAGGAGCTGACCCGTATGCGGAACTACAACCGGTCGAGCAAACCATGATTAGCAAAGGAAAAACCGCCTTGTCTCATGACGGAGAAGGTACGAGAAAGGATTGCTCAGCCAATGGGTATTTACCAAGTTTGTATGCAACGGGGTTTTTGCTGTAAGGGTTTAGCTTGGACGGGTTGACAATCTTGAATACCCTGTTCTTCTCAGGTGCCGCATCCGCATATGAGCTCGTTTTTATGACATTCTTTTTCGTCACAAAGGCATTCCCAAAGGGGTTACGTTCTTGGGATATGGGTAGCGACACGGATTCCTCCTGGACCACGCTGTTCTTCCATCCATCAATCGCAGGGTCGATTCTCAGACAGAAGATGTGCTGATGATACTGTGCCAAAACACCGGGTGACACAACGTTACCCCATTCTGACACCTTGCCGGGGTCGATCGAGCATGTGGACAGGATACCGGTCGCTCTGGTTTCGAAATGGATAGCTCCAGCCTGATCGAATTGCCAAGCAAATATATACTCGTAATTTGCAACAGTCAAAATTTGTTGCACCACCAGCATCCGATTTCTGGTCACGACTGCCCTGCTGGTGCGGTAGTTCGTGTGCTTCCATCCGATACCCATGTCCTGTTCGTGCAAGCAGACGACATTGCCTTTCACCTCTCCTTCCCCACTAAAGTGGGCAAGAGCTCCTGGGAAATAATGGATCAAGCCTAAACAATCACATCCCAAAGCGAGATTGTTCGCGGATATTCCCGCGCCGATGTCGCCTGTTTGTTACAGACACACATGAAAAAGCCCAAAGTCAGCAGTCAATTCGCATTTCAATAAAAGGGTCAATAAAATCACGCTCATCAACCATTCGCAATTCTGCAAACTGCAGGGGGGGCGCTGTATTCCTGTCGGGAGTACAGATGATTGATTTGACGGTTGACGCGGCGAGCTCGTATACACTTACCTAGGTCGAATGCTTGCTTCCTGTGGTACGCTATATTCGGAAGGGCAATCAGAAATGTTCCAGACATCATGCTATGCTCGCAATTCATTGGGGAAGGAAGGCCGTTGGGGCGGACCACACTTACGCGTTCTGGGGTCTCCATATGGGACGGTCATATCTGACAAACTCAAACGGTGGAATACCCTCCTCCCGTTGTAAGTAACGTCGTGGATGACCATTCCTTCTCTGTAATTCCAACCTACCCTGAACCTCCACTTCTGCCACTCAACAAGCCTGCCTGTTATCGTAAAGCTCGCCCCTTCGGGCTGTACAACTTGAAGCGGTTTCAGATCCTTCCTCAGCCCATTCGGCTGAAGCTCTGGAACATACTCGTTGGCGATGCAGTGGTCGATGGTTTTCTCCGGGTGGGTGTTGTATGCAAAGCCGTCTTCGGTGCCTCCAGATGCTGCAGGGTCAATCGATACCACTGTCATGGTCTGCAGATCCATAATTGGAATGATGGGCAGCGGCACGGCATAGAGGTTACCATCCGGGTGATTGTTGGAAGGGTGGCGAGCATAGCAGAGGAAAGCCATGCGGTTTGGCCCAAACTCGGGCATATCCACGCCATACATCCATCTAGGTTGCTCGAGTAAGTACAAGCGGTCTAAGAGATTAATGTGGGGTCTTTATCTCTTACGGATCGATTTCGACGACAACATTCTCAGGAAGGTTCAGCTTCGCTACAGCGTCCTTGAATTCCTTAGACTCGATAAGAATGCCTTGCGCATCTGCCATAGACTTGAAGGACAAAGCTTCAGCGACACCTTCTGGCAATGGCTTCTCCTCGACAATCTGATTTGTAGTCAGGTTGACGATAGCCTCGTAGACTTTGTAAGACCAGCCGGTCTCGTGATCGAAGATCGAATACAATGCCCTATACAATATCAAGCTGCGTTAGATATGGTGCTTTTCCCCACCGAGTACATAGGATTCGACGGATATATTAAATAGAATTTCCAACGTTTGTGCATTCGCTTATTACGTACTCGGCTATTCTCTCTGGCTTGTCTGCTGGAGTCCTTCCTGCAAGCTCCTCATCCAAGTACGCCATCATCTGCGACTTTGGTGGTTCCACAAGCGTGACATAGCGGAATTGGAACCGTCTCCCAATGTGATTGGCCTTGATAAGAGTGGAGGCGACGCTGATTTCTGCTGCGGACAGGGGATCCAGAGGATGGTTGTACATCTGCGGGTTCGCCCCGATCTGGCCCTGCAGTGCTTTGAGGCGATCGCTCGCCTGGGCTGCTGAGTGGATTGTCGATGTGTGCTGCATTGTGCAATGTGAGCTGGGGAATAGACCGAGCTGCAAACAAATTACGCCTCAGAGCTGTAGAGTCGAGACTGTTTGTTCATAAAGCAGATACGGCACGTCCAGGGTTATATGTCGTAATCAAATGTTGGCAAAGGTGATGTGGAATGGGGGCACGCGAGAGACCCTAGAGCTAGATCCAACGGAGAGCTTCGACAGAGAACTTCGCCAAACTTTAAATACTTTTGGGAGCCATGGGAATATCTGCGGGAAGATATTTTTTTTTAACTTTGGAAATCCAGTAGCCAAACTTGAACGGTCAAAGCCGGTAGCGGCCGTCTTGGTCTCGGATGTTGGCAGATGCATTGAGTAAAACCGGAGCCGATAGCGTTAGAGCTTTTGTAATTGGAATGCAAAAGATGGCTCCGCGGATACCCACATTTATGATATCCTGCCGTCGTGGTGTTTAATTCATGCGTGTTGCAGGTCGGCGCAGAGCGAGCATCGACCTGACGAAGCCTAATCGGGCATGTCCAGCCGAAGGGTGAATCCAGCCCGGATAGGCAGGTCCATGCGAAAGTTGGCGGTGATTGGTTTGGAGATTGGATGCGAGTTCTGGGACTTGAAAGTGTTTGACCGTTTTGCTGTTAAGCCCAAATCGGAAAATATCGAGATTGGGCTCCGTTGTGTGGGTCCGGAACAAAGGTCCACAAGCGCCGACTGGGGATTGATTACTCAGCCTCTGGTCCCCCAACACAAGAGCTGTGGCCATGCAATTGGCTTCATGGGTACAAGATGGCTTAGCCTTCAACGGCATGGGCATATTTGGAGATATAGGAAGGTCCCACGGACAGCTTCCATTATATAGCATAAGTGAAATCTCGCTACCAAGCTCGGAAGCTTCAATACGAAGATACATGTTGGATTCGGATTAATGCTGACGCTGAAAGCCCTGCATTTATGTATTATTCATCGTGAGAATGCTAGCTATAGCTTCTTTCAGACATTGCATGCGGCTCAAGCTCGGCTCACGACAGTGCAGACGATACATTCTTCAGTTGAGCTCATGATAATGCCAGTAGGCAACAGCTATTAGAATTACAATCTTGTAGAAAATTAAATGACAAAAGGTTGCAATGGCTGGCTATAAAAGCAGCAAGAAGTCTACGTCCTGAGCATGTTTTCTAGTATCATCGTCCACAGCTCTACAGTCCAGATCTCAAGCCAAACAAACCCTCCTCACCATATAAATCTACTTTCCAAAGCTTGCAAAGTTTTCTATCTATATCCAATAACCAAAAGAACCGCAAAAATGCAACTCACTACTTGCCTCGTCGCCCTTACCTCCCTCCTCTCTCTCACCTCCGCCAAAATCATCATTGGCGATATCACTCTCGGAAAGGATACCTACACCTTAGCCTGGAACGGTGACGATGATTCATGCACTACGTCGAAGGTCCTCAGCAAGTCCCCAGCCAATCCATGCGGCCACAGGTTCGACGTTCGGGATTACAACGGCGCAAGCCTTGAAGGCTGCGGTGGCCCGCTGTGGATTAATGTCAACGGACAGTTCAGGCACAACTGCCGACAAGACAAAAAATTCTTCCCAAAATTCTGCGGGAACCCCGGTGGTGGATTCGGAGCAGCCGGACTCTTCCAGATCCATCAGACCTATGTCTGCGAATAAGTACACAGTATGTGGCTTCAGGGTATTTTACAAAGTAACCAGGTCATCTTGCAATAGAATTAGAAAAAAGTTGTATGATATATAAATAAGGATAGTGCATATATCTTGATTCATTTATAGATGTATATGTATATATATATACGATGATGTTTTGTAAACTAGAAGGCATCAATGCACCACTTGTCTCTCAAACTATCCGTTAAGTTACCAAATCTAGTGAGCTACCTAGTAATGATATAAGCGTGTTAAATTGCGAAAGAATGATATTAGGAGTTTGCTGGAGGAGTGACAGGGCTTTGAGGTTCACTGGCTCCCATAATGTCACTATTGATGCTGTCTTCCCCTGGTAACTGTGCCTGTATATCTGCATTCTGGCTGCCCGGGCTCTGCGGTCTGGACTCCTTCTGTTTCCCCTTTAGATGCTGCCTTCGCTTCCTAGTTTTCTGCTTTCTTCTCCATACGCAGACCAGAATAATAACCAATGCAACGGCTGTAAACCCTCCAATCAGGCCACCTAGAGTAGCGCCGACGTCAACTTGGGTTCTTGGTCGAACTATCAATGTTAATGGATGTATTGGCGCCATGGCATTTGCTACAATGACTTGACTATCTCGGCATCAGTCTAGGAACTATGGGAGAGCTGGATTTTAGATTGTTTGGTTATTCGGGTCGCACCTTCTAATACTGTATTTTTCGGTCGGGTCACCAGGGCTGCTCTTGAGAGTACTGATTTGAACGGGTATGTGGTAATTTCGATTGCAATTGAGAGCGAGGCAGCCAAATCCCGACACTTGGGGGAGCCTTAAACGCAGGTTCTGGATAAACTAAAAAGTGAGCCTAGTGTCATATCCGCTGTTGCGTCAACTCAAAAGCTTGGTTGGTGGGTTCAATGACGAGTTCGATACGACCCAAGGGCGAATTTACAAAGATTGGTAGTGAGTTTTTCTAGACACTGCTTCGTAAAGGATGCTGTATAAAGAATGAAGCAACTCCGATATACATGCTTAATAGCTCTCACGGCTATAAAACATCTCTAGCTCTCTCCGGTCTATATTTGGCAAAGCGTGGGAAGCTAAGCATCGAATCCGGTGATTTCTCGGTAGATCCCTTCGTGATTCGTGGCCGAAATTGGTAGTCATTCTATCAATTATTTCAGACGAGCGATTACACAATGTTGCCAAATAGCTAAGTTTAATAGAATGTTATTTCTGTGACGTCTTACGTCTGCCCAGCAACTAATTTATCTCGTGAATTCTATTCTATCTACTCCATTAAAGTCTAAGTATCCAATCCGAGCAACGAATGGCAACCGCTTCCGTGTGGTATGTTGGATCGTACTGTGTTGTCCGTGGCGAGTCACGACGTTGCGGCTAGTTAGCAAATCATGACGGGTTTAAATTACTTAAAACACCAACGGCAGTTTAAAAAAGTCAAAGGAAAGAGGCCTTAAAAGCAGTCTCGGAGGTTACTGCAAACATTCTAGTCTTACATTTCGGTTATGTAGAAAGCCAATTTTATATAAACCCAACTTTAGTCAAGCGCACATGCATAGTAGTGAGATCAACTTAGACACCCCACACTGCATTCTTCTATTATCAATTGAAACTACTAGCCGGCCAACTTTAAGCTCCAAATGATAGATAAGAGGGGTACCAAGATATGCCACCCATGCAGTCCACATCTCAGCTTCTAGCTTGCCTGGCTGTCATACAATAATTCTCTCGGCATATCATGACTATGAATCTCGCCATTCTCCTGGCTCTGCTACTGCAGGCTTCCTGTTTAGCCGTCGCTCATGCAACGCACAGCCAAGGCCCCGAAGATTCTGCTCGAATAGCAGAACTGACGAGAAAATGGGCCCAAGATGTAAGCGAACCAATTGTTCTGTTATCATTCCAGCTTGAACCTCTGAATACTAATACTGGTATGTATGCGGAAAAAAAAATTGTATCTAGTGGGCATTTACCGGCATATCTACTTTCGCACACCTGCCGTATACACGATGTCTTGTAGACCTGGAGCAGAAATACGACATTGCCATCATTGGCGCACCTTTCGACACGTCGGTGTCATATAGGCCCGGTGCCAGATTTGGACCCAGAGCTATCAGAGCCGCTTCCGCCAGACAAACAAGCTATCGGGGCTTCAACCACCGCGCTGGGTTCAATCCCGTAAGTCATAATTTACTGAAGTCGCGGGATTTTTTATATATGACCACTATTTGACTGAGGCGACTAAATGGTTCGTCGTATATCCCCTAGTATGAAAGCTGGGCCAAAATTATAGACTGTGGAGACATTCCCGTCGTTCCATACGATAATTCAATGGCGATGGAACAAATGACCGAGGCTCTCGAAGAACTACTATCCAGGGAAAGCAACCTCTATCATTCGGCTGAGACAGAATCTGCAAAAGCTGCTGTCAAGAATAAGAAAATCCCCAAAATTTTCACTTTAGGAGGAGATCACTCCGTGGCATTAGCCGCACTGCGGGCTCTCAACAAGTTTCACGGCCAACTTGCCGTCCTGCACTTTGACGCTCGTACGTTTCCATCGTCACCATCTCAATTTATTGACCTTCTTCGTACGTGCATGCATTTTTCTCCGCTAAAAGGGCTAGGATTACTGTAGACCTTGACACCTGGAATCCAATCAAATATCCCAGCGCCTGGTCTTCTGAGCAGTTCAAACTAAGTCATGGTACCATGTTCTGGCTCGCTCAAACCGCCTACGACCCGCCTCTTATCTCACCCAACTCGTCCGTCCATGCCGGTCTACGTACTCGTTTGTCCGGTATTGACTACGAAGACTATCGGGATGACACCCAGCAGGGCTGGTTCCGCATTGAAGCAGACGAGATTGATGACATTGGAGTGAAGGGGGTCATAAAATCTATTCTCGACAACTTGGGACAGGACTTACCGGTATACCTTAGTGTGGACATTGATGTTATTGATCCGGGAATCGCTCCTGTACGTGTCGACATGTAATTTTTACCCCTCCCCCAGAAAGCAACGAGTTGGTTTGAGCAATCTTAAGTGCATACGTACCTGATATGACGTTGTTATTTCTCTAGGGAACAGGAACACCAGAGCCCGGAGGGTGGACCACCCGCGAGATGATCCAAATCTTGCGTGGTCTGGAAGGTCTTAACGTCGTTGGAGCAGACATTGTAGAGGTAGCACCAGCGTACGATGGACCGGGAGAACAGACCGCGCTAGCCGCTGCGCAAATTGTGTACGAAATCCTGACAAGCATGGTGAAGCAGGGGGTGGACACAGAGAGAATCAAGATGCAGGCTGCGAAAGGAACCCGACATCTGACGGGGGAAGAAAACGTTTTCTTTGGACCCGACGGATTTTATCCGCAGAGGATGATAGTGTAAAAAGCAGTATTTGCATCTGTACAGTGCCTAGTACGGCATTTGCTAGCGGCAATCCATCCTCTCAGGCACACCAGATCACGATTCTAAAGACCGACTAGCTTGTGTACCGCAAACAAAATAAGAGTACGCCGAGCGCCACGCCCCCTGCCGCTGGTCATATGGTACAGAAAAAATAAAAATAAAAAAAAGGTAGCGGACCATGTTATTTACACTGAATGGCAGTATACATGTATCTATATATCTACAGTTCGCGCTTTCGCAAATAAGATTGGAAATGCAAAGGAAGGAAATAAATTCCGTCGTGGTGTATTTGTCTCGTAAAAAGTAAACCAGGCTGCCATGCTCGACTTAGCTACTATAGCTGGTCGTGACTTCATTGTTGTTCTCTCGAACCCGGAGATTTCCTCTGCCTCTGCAGGAAAGATTTGACGGTATGACTGTAAGGATGTATAAGCTGGCTGGTTTCCTCGTCTTCAGGCATCAAAGTGATCAAAGACGCTACCGCCAAGCTGGACATTAGGCAAGTCTTCAAGCTGGTCTGAATATCATCAGGAGGCAAACTCGCTGCCAACATGCGCTTGCTACGTGTTTTACAGAGGGCGCAGGAAGTTGTTTGTAGCACACTCTTCTGTCGAATGAAAAAATCGGCGTCTATATGACACGCACAAAGTTAGCAACGCAGTTTTTGAAGGATAGTTAGGAGCGCAACATGTCCATCTGTTCGTACCTTCTCGCGTTTTGAATCGAATCCTGGACAGCTGAGAGGAATCCTCCTGTCTCAAATAGTCGTCCAACGGCCAAAATGGAAATCTATCTGAATCGTCCTCACCGATGTAGACCCGTCGTGGATGCGGTGGTTGGTTCGTCAGGCGCACGGTACATGGGTCGATGTTGTCCTTCTTCACGTCGCACGACGAGACTTCCACCACTTGCGTCCAGTTCTTGTATCTGATGTACAATACCATCGCACATGGCGTTTCATACTGCGCTTCTTCAACTAGCATATCAAGGTTGCTGGCTCGGCCTCCATACATCCTCGGTCGGATGAGGCGTTGGAAGGAGATGTCGCCGGATGAGCGGTGGCAGAGGTATAGCATGGCGTCCCGTTTCTCTTCTTCTCTTAGACCGTAGTTTGTTTGGAAGACAAAGTCAACTGACTTTTCACATAGGAGTTGGCCTCGAATGAATGCGGCGGCGATTCTGCTGAAGTCTAGGTGTTTGGGGCGCGACCATGTCAACTACTGTCTTGCAATATCGATAGGTAGGTGTGTTTACCTGTTGCCATATCTGTGATATCCTGGAAATATATGTTGACTTGCGAGCCAATATTGTATTTAAACTTCGAGAGATAGATGGCTTGCTGCGACTCCTCTGGTTTGGCCACATACTTTGCGCCCTGAACCTTCCGGCCAACGATGGTGATTTGCATGGTGATGATGATATCCATAGATGGAGGCTCTGCAGGAGAGCTTGGGTGACCGTGAACTAGACAGGGGAAACAAAATTTAGTACGATCATTCAGGAATTCGGTTTCTGATTCGTAGGTAACGCATACTCCAGCCGGAAAATGAAGGGCCCTCGCCAAAGAAAGCCCCTCGGCGCCTTTCATTAACGTCTTTGTACACTTGCACTGAAGAGGCCCTATCCTTGAGCCCTTCGTGAGGAGGATATGACGAGCCAACTCTCCCGAGTCGAAATGTTCTTGGTTCACTAATTATTCAGATATCTGTTAGCCGGCGAAGACCTTTCATGAATCTAAGGAATGTTTCCGTATCGCAGCATAGAAAAACTCACTAATACAAACAATCCGTCTCTCCAGCACTCTCAAAGGCAATGACGCCTAGCAGATGCCTCATGAATGCCGTTGCCAGTAAATGCGTCTCGAAATTTAGGACCAAATTGACCGGCCTGTTCGTCCAACTCGGCCGGACCCCAAACAAAGCAACCCGCTTCCCCTCGTCGAAACTGACCTCTCCAAAGTCGTAATCATAGATCACCTCAGCGATGTGGTGACTGTTTTCTGTGATCGGAACAACGGGAGACTTTGCAATCGGCGAGTGCTCTGATGCCTCATCTAGCGTTGGCTGTCGGTGCACTGAGGGTTTGTATGCCGGGAACTCGATGTAGTTGTCGACTAGGTCATTGCTGTAGCAATATAGATATGGTGTATGGGGGTACTCGGCTCGACGTAGGATGTGCAGTTGAATCGGAATACCTCTGCTGCCTTGGAACAGATTGTGACTCTGAACAGAACTGTATGAAGTGCGAGTGCGTAAGCAAGAGGTCCAATGGAGCAAATGAAGTGTATTATGCGTCCGACAGAGGTGTGGTCAGAGTACGTACGTATGGAAGATGCATTCGTCGCAGACTGTGGCACAAGAGAAAGATCTCGTGCTCGATTTGCTGCTCATGCTGTTCAAGCTGCCCGAGATCGAGCTGTTCGCATGCGTTAGGTGGTCTGCCATCCTTCGAGTTTCCTCTGACATATCTTTATAGCTACGATCCAACAGTTACGATGGGCAGTAAAGAAAGTATTGGAGAAATCGCGGCTGAGAAGCAGGACAGAAAGGAGATGTTTCAACGACTGCGGGTCTGTGTGAGTAACAAAGAGTTGATATCGCGGGGATGCTATCAAAGCGCTTGGAGCTTTGGCTCTAGATATTTAACAAGAAGAAATTATAGTGGACGCACTCTGCGGAGTCGCCAAACTAGTATTTGAGTAATTCTGATTGTTCTGGACGATAAATGTCAGTCGCCGGTCTACCATTCTCAGGGATCATGCGTTTATGCAAGATCGAGGGACAAGGATAATCTCTATTTGGGAACGCCTTACATCTATGACAAGTGCACCAATCTGCAGGGCCTCCTTTTCTTCGGGACGGTATCAACCAAATCGAGGAGGTCGAATTGTCAGAGCTGCGGAGGGGCGGGAACGTCGAAACTCAATCGACGGGTCAATCGATTAGGCCGGCCCCGGCAAGACGTATCCGAATTCCGGACAGTTCAAAATAGATTCAAGATATGGTATTGCTCCCAGCAGTCGAAAAACCCCTTGCAGATAACGTTATCCCTTTGTTGATTTCGAGTGCAGTGTGTATTTTATAAAAAGAACGTCGTCTTGATGAATTTCAGAGTTGTCTGACGAAGCGAGTTGTGGAGGGTCAGTATCACATTCCTAATTCGACCACAGCTGAGGGAAGGCGGCGACCAGACCTCTGAACTCTGCCTAAGCCGATTAATATATTAGGTATTAATACATGCAAACTCCGGTCAGACCACGCTATAGGGGCGGTAGAATATAATGAATTTGCGAATAAATTAAGTTGAAGAATGGTAGTCTGGATTCCCATCTCGAAACCAGTTTCGTAGGTGAGCATTAGCTAGTATTATAAATGGACGGGCCCGGAAACTAACAACTATTCTACCTTAAACCCTATCGCGAGGTTCCGTCTCTTAGGTAATGATAGAGACAAAAAAAATTTTCCCGTTGGGCTATGCTTCCTTTTTTTGTTATGTAAAAGGAATTAATATCGGATAGCTAAACAGCTTATTTCATTATAATCGCAGGCGGTCCTGCTAATTGTCTCTCTTTGCAATTCGATTGCGAGCCCGCAGTAGAGCACACCGCCTCCCGGGGGGCACCCCATGTCCAGCACGTCCAAATGTCTCTGAGATCGCGTCACTGGCTCTCCATATCACCAAACGAGCGCTGCTGAAATGCACTCCGGCGGATGCGCCGGCGTCAGCCTTTCCTTGAAGCAGGCAGACAGGCAGTTCGACCTTCCTTGTCAGAGAGCCCTTAGACCCTGGAATATGCGCTCGCCTTCGGTTTTTTTTTTGTCTCTCCCTCTCTCTTTCGCTATTTCGACTGTCCCCTGCGTACCATGCACCGTGCAGTCTGCAGGCGGAAAACACCCCGGACGCTAGGCTAGCTAAGGGCTGGAAATTTTTGCCCAATTCGTCCAAGTTGCCTGGAGGCTCACTCTTCTTGGGGTCCCCTTGGTCGATTCTTCGCTAGGTTAGCTAGCATACTGTGCGTGGAGGTGGAGAGGAGGTGGTTGTCGTTCGTCTACGAGACGTCTATGCTGCAGCTGTGGTTTGTTGTTCTGGCATGTGGGCTGCCGTCCGGAATTCGGTACAAACCTGGCACTTCGGACGCGAACATGAACGTCGAATCAGCCATCCACATCCACCAAGACTAAACAAACTCAAACAGTCGACGACCCATGCAGCCGGCGTCGGATAGCGTTATTGGCCTGAGTCAAATCCGATACTCAAGCCCGAAGTCTCACAGGGTGTCAGCAAGCCCTCATAATCTCGCAGATCGATCGCTATAGGAGAATACAGAACGGCGAGGTGGCTCTAGAAGAACCTGGTTCACTTGCCCCATCCTTCTTCTGCATATTTGTCCAACTTGCAGAAACCCAACTAGTGCCCCAAGTCGCGGCCGTGGCCGTCGTTCGTCTTAACACTAGGCTGATATTGCACATGCAGCTTTTAAGAAGCCACCAATTATACATGTAAGTACATGCTCTACCACCGGAATGCTATCATGTCTATAGCAACTTTTAATTATTACGTACGTACATTTGCGGGTACACAACAGTAGCGCTCCATTAGCTAGTCTGCGTGGGCTTGTCCATTTACGACTCTTCCAGCCGTGTAGAACACTTCCAGAATCAATGCATGGCGCTGAAACATTTCGACATGCCTTTCTTTCCTGTCAACTCGATATATTTGGGCAAAACGTGGAGGTGGGTTATATTACCCGGCCGCCTAGCGAAACATCTGCAGGATGCCGTTCGCTGGTGAGATGGCAATGAAGCTAGAAAAGAAATCCTGCGAACTAGCGTCGAGTAGTAGTGCCTTTTGAGGGTCATTTGAATTTTATATTGATCAATGCAACATTTCACGATCGATAGCGCGGTGGAGCCCGCCGGCGCCGCATACGCACTTTACACACACACACACACTCTCTCTCTCTCTGCACTGAGCGGACTGATGGCTTATAAATCCATTATCCCTACGATATCGAGCATCGTCATGCGAACTGCAGGTGGAGCAGAGCACCCATACCCAGTGCATCGAGCCGCCTCTTCAACAAGTCGAAGTTTTCGAAAAGTTGCAATTGCTGTTACGTACCTCGGATATATGCGAGTGCGATACTCTGCAATGGGACAGTCGCAGCCCGCCCCCTTTACGATTTTATGTAACGATTCTCCACAAGAACACTGCGAAAAACGTTTAGCGTCAACGCGCCAGAAAACTCTCCACCCCACCAACCAACAGCATGTTGCACACCCCATCGCGGACAAAAAAAATACCCAGTCCCTCGACATTCTAGGCAGCCAGGCCAGGTGGGAACTCACCTGTCGGTCCCCGGTCTGGAGTCTCGGTCCCATGTTTTCTTTCGAGAAATTCTGGAACATTACGCGATTTGGCTAGTTTGCTCCGCTGCCCCTGTTCGGATGGCGTCCCAGCCCAGATTTACATATGCAGCAAGGAGCATTTTCGCGGGCCCTTCGATCAACGAGGCAACTGCAGCCTTGACGCGTGTGCTTTCTACATTGAGACGACGGCCGATAGTTGGAGGTATCGTTTGCGTGCGTCCGTGTGCACAAGTCGATTACCAGATTAAGCAGTTGGAAGTAAGTAACATGCGTAATCGAGATTTAATAAATGTTATTTGTCTATAGATGATATGCTATGCGCGCTATGTGGGTGCCAAGATAGATAAGAGGAAGGAAGCATGCAAAGGAGAGCAAGAATAAGAAAATATCGTAAAGACTGAGCTATCTCGACACGTGTCTGCCATGTGCCCGAGATGAGACCTGCGGCAGAGATCGTGGCTTCGAGCACCATTCGCTTTATGGTTGGCCCCTTCCACTTCCCCGACTTCCAAGCAACTTCTTAAATCGTAAACCTGCCTTGGGATTGGCGCATATGAGCTGATATGTTCCAGGTCAGAGGAGCCTGGGCAGTGACAGGCTGCATAACATATGTATAAGCAACTTGGCTGCGTACGGTTTTGCCGATATTTGCACAGTTCCAGGTGTTATTCACTATCCTCACGTTCCAAATCATAAGAACCATCGGATCCATAACCCCAGACTCCCCTTTTCCTTTGTCCACGGGCGATCGGTCTCGTGGGCTTTGCGAACTTCTTGTTATCGCCAGCCTCCCCATCGGAGTTTAGTATATCGTAGTCGTCTTCATCAGGATAGTCGTTCTTGTAGTACTCCTCGGCTATAGAATGACAAAGCGTCAGCATAAAGACTAGACCGTGCGGGGCCATCCAGTCAACAGACCATTGCTATCTTCATCTTCGCTGCCCCACACGTCGGATGCACTTTCTTCATCCTCATCATTCTCGTACCACCACTGTTCATCATCGGAGTTCGAGATCCTAGTAGAAGCAATCAGCCGTGCATCGGAAGATGTGGGTAAAGCAAGGATGTAGAGCATACACGAGGACACCATAATCCCCGTTGGTCACCGCGGTACTCCCATCTTTGTTCTTCTTAAGTTCCTCACGGAAGTAGACGTCATAAACCCATTCCTCATCTTCGCCATCGCTGTCCAGTTTCATTGCATCAACTGCAGGGTTCATATCAACATCCATCGATTTTTCAACATCGGCCCACGTTCCTCCTCCAACCCCACCCCCAAGAGCCTGCAGAGCCTTGCCCTTTTTCTCTGGAGATGGAGCCTTTGGAGACGTAGGATAGTTCTTGAGATCCGGTTGGTTGGAAATATAATCAAGAACCATGTCTTGTAGTTGCTTTGCCAGCTCATCAGTGTCAAACCCGAATTCCAGGCCGTCGTTCGGTTTCTGTGCCGTGTCAGGTGGCCCAGCCTCCTCTGCAGCAGCATGCCGGGTCCTCGAGGCATCCCGGCTACGCTGCTTCCGTAGCATTGCCTTCTCTCGAAAGTGCGTCTGTGGTTTCTTGGTTGTGTTCGCTTTCGCCGGACCTCTCTCAGCCCCTTCCTCCTCTCCCAGTGAATCAGAATCGTCCTCCTGGTCGCTGCCCCCGATTTTCAGAGCACTTCTCTTCTTAGACACCCTTCCCGCACCTTCCATGAACACAGGAACGAGTCCCCTCTCCCTCTTTTTGCCAGAAACCTGCCCGAACGCCCCATTCTCGATCTTCATCTTCTTTGACAAGTGGTATCTTCGCACTTCCGCCTTTGTAGTCGGACTTAGCGCTGACATATCCACAGGCATAGAGGTAGAGATAGAGGTAGACACGGATTCCGACAACCGGTGTCTCGATGCCATTGGCGTAGGTTTTTTCTTCATCCTCACCGACCTAGCCGGCGACACGGCCTTCTTGATCTCCCTCTTCGCGATCGGTAGCCGTCTATCCGCCGCGGTGGGCCTACCCTCGCGGTCTGATGACGTTGCCTCGTTGAAACTACCAGGCTGGAAGCCATCGCCTGTGGTGTCATCTCGTGGTGTTGTAGCATTGGGCGTAGAGATCACGGGGATCGGTTGAGGCTTCACGCCGGCAGTCGATCCATTGGCGAACAGCGATGGAGATGGGGCAGAGGAAACGCCGCTGGCGACACCACTCTCGACGGTGTCGTGTAAGATGAAGCAGAACTCGCCATCTACTCTTCGACGTTTGGACTCGACGACTAACCAGGGAGCAAGTTGTTAGCTACGCCTTTTGGTTCGGCCGATCTCGTGTCGGTGTTGGGTTGTTTAGCGGGTGGGGAAGGGTCTCTTCTCATACGTAAGGTTTGCACAGGATCCTCTCCTCTCCGGCGTTTTATTCTGATGGTGTGAGGCGGGAGAGCCATCGCGGAAGTAACGGGGCGAGGTGGCGTTTCGGGAGGAGGCGGGGGAGGAGAGGACTGTGAGAGGAGGTTCGTAGCCGTTGGGTGAATTGGAGTGAGGTTTCGCTGTTAACTAGCACCACAGACTCCAAAAGGAGTAAGTTTCAACCTCGTGTAGTCCTACCACAACAAGCTTGCCGTTATCCCCCCGCAGCCTCAGCTACCTCGAGATGGAAGATTGTCTCGAGATCAGGTGGGCGACATTTTTCGTGTCTAAGCTAAGCAATCAGACAGGCGGCCAAGGCAAACATTTGGCTGTCCGCGCAGGACAAATCCACCTTCGTCCGATTATCGAGCTTTCTCCTCCCAATCCGGCCATGTCCACCAAATTAATGTACGCTCTAGGGCAAGTCCGATAGGATTGGCGATGTCCTGACATCACAATTCGATATTTAGAGCTATGCTAGAGCTAGATGGCATATAGATACCTATCTAGGCATGCTAGATGCAGGTTCTGCATCAGGCTAAGTTTGTTTTGCCCCGGTCGCTCGCTCGCTCGCTCACTGACTGGACGACATTAAACAAGTCGCATGGTTCATCCGCAGCCGTTGGCGAGTTTTTTACGAATGGACGCTTATCTTCTGGCTAGTTCTTTGTGGTTTAATCGAGTGAAACTATGTTAACGTTCTATTCCGCACAAATCCCGAAGACTTCTCAGAACCACGATGAATTGCGTGCATTTAACTCAAGAAGAACCCGTGCGGTAGGAGGTATGAAGAAAAACAAGCAAACCCCGGATCACGAACGAAGAAGATACCACTGTGACAGACTCCATAAGACGAGTAGCAGGAAGAACTAGAACAAAAATTAGAAGCAGGGCGGGCTGGCAAAGGTGCAACAAAATGGCATACAATAATAACTAGAAGATGACAATGACGGGGAGGAAGCTGAAAAGGAAAAAACAGCACACTGTTTCTATCTTCCGAGGGAATATTAGCATAAACAGGATTCCAAGAAAGTTTGCCTTGGGTGGAAGATATATGGTAAAGCCGTTAGATGGTATACATTTGATTGTATACTGAAGAAGTAGAAATATTGAAAGTGTTCTAAACACCACATGAAAGTTCCTTGCCCCCGCATCGTTCGAGCAGGGGAGCAACCAATCCGTAGTCACCTAGGCGCCATCTTCCCTGGCGTCCTAGGTATCAGAATGCGTTATCAGATACTGCCCCGCATCTCGTCCCAAGCCTTAGTGTACAGAACTGAAAAAAAATATGCGGCGAAGTCAAAATGCTGCATTTCCATAAACCGGAGAAACGTAGAAACAAGTTCTTTATAACAAACTGCATTTGTGTTTCTTCTTTTCGGGCTTTGGAGGCTCTAATGCTGCAACGATAGCCTATACGTATCGTAATTTCATGTTAGCGATTATAATAAAAGTAAACTTGGTTCGCATTCACTAACCTCGTCGAAGACGTTCTTCAGGCCCTTCTGCGTAAGAGCGGAGCACTCGACGTATTTGACAGCTTGCAAGTCTTTGGCTAGTCTCTCACCAGCTGCGTTGGTAATCGGCAGCATCTTTTGGCGGCTGAGCTTTTCGATAACGCCGGGATCGTCCCGCAAGTCGACTTGCGTCCCAACAATCAAGCAAGGTATTCCCGGGCAATGATGGCGAACTTCTGGAATCCACTTCTCCTTCACGTTCTCGAAGCTAGCGGGGGAGGTGACCGAGAAACAGACTAGAAAAACATCCGTCTGCGGGTATGATAGAGGTCTCAGACGATCGTAGTCCTCCTGTCCAGCGGTATCGAAAAGCCCCAAAGTATAAGGCTCGTCGCCGATCCTACAAGATGTTAGATGGCTGGAGATCGACCAGCGTCGGGGGCATCGGATACATACATAACAGTGACCGCATAATTGTCGAAGACCGTGGGAACATACTCCGACGGGAATTTATTGGTTGTATACGAAATCAACAGGCAGGTTTTGCCAACAGCACCGTCGCCGACGACGACACATCTATCACCGGCATCAAGCTCTTCATTAGCCATGTGGGCGGCTTCAGGGGGCATGGATGCTGGGTGGAGCTTACTTTATTGTCGCGACAACCATCTTTTCCAAATACGGACGATGTAAGTTGCTTTTTTCGTCGAGCCGTCTATCCAGCAGAAGATGGGATCAGGGTCAGATAAAAAATCGTCGACGGGTCATGCAATGATGTGAGAAGGAATATAACGCGACAGCTGGCTTTCGGGGACTCGGCAGCTTCGCGTATTGCCTGAGCCGATGCAAGTTTCTAGCTCCTAAAAGGTGCCAGACAGAACTTATGCATCGGCCGGGGGCAACTGGCTGTGGTCCTGGACAGGATGGAGTACGAGTTCAAGAGTAGAGGTCAAGGAATGGTCGCCGCGCTCAGGGTTCGAGTTGCGACGATTCGACGGATACATACAGGACTTCTAAGTAGGGAGCGGCTGCGGTGGATGTTGACCAGAAAAGATGATGATGATTCTACGCGATGACTATCGGATATCGCTTAGGGGACTGCCGAACGATTGATTGGTACCCAGGCCGGAGGGAGGTGGATGGGATAGGTAGACAGGTCGGTGTCGAAGGATGATGAAGGGAGGTTGGTGGCTGTTGACGATGAGCGAGAGAGAGAGGGAAATTGGGGGGTGGAAGTTTTTTGGGGAGAACTTGAAACGGCAGTGCACTGGAGGTTTGCGTGAGTGAGAGACCGTTTGGGTGGTTCACTTAGTTACTCCAAACTTCGCTAACTACTTCAACCACTAAATTAAGCTCGTCTTTGGGGAGTCTCCAAGTCACTTTAAAATTAATACGTCGCCAGCACAGCACAGACCGGCCCTCTCGGACGCTGTAGCAGGAGCAGCTGACTCGACAGGACAGGAAAACCGGACGGAAGTCTACGCCTACATACGTCCCGCTCGCACGAACGGGCGATGGCTTCGGCAGGGCGATATCTCGCCAGCTTAAGCCAAGGGTCCAGGCCTTGTGAAGCTTCGACGAATCGATGACTGTCGCTTATCTGTCCTGTCGAAGACTCGTTAAAAAGAAAGAATCCCTCGTGGATGGTGATTGGGAGAGAAGGCTAGCCCTCTTAAGCGCGATGCTGCTGGAAAAAGCAGTTCTGTGCGTCGACTCTAAACCTCCTCGGCGCCGCAAAGACAGAAAACAGGAGGTCCAAGAGACCGATTCGATGATGCAAACCGCATCCCGAGCCCTGCTTAGCTGTTCAGCTCTAGCAACATCAATGGAGCTAGCTTCCTTCGCTACTCCACAAGCTTCCCATTTTCGCAGGATCCTGTGCATCTGCTCGCATTCCTTTTCGTTTCGTGCTTCAGATATCGAGCGCCAATTATTAGCTTCCATGCATCACGGCTTTTAAATTTCAGGCAACCTAATGGTCGAAACGGCGCCAGGACTACGCTTCCGATGCCTCAGATCTGCCGGGTTTCTTTGCCATTAACCTTGTCTAACGGGGATACGACGACAGAAAATAGCGACGATGCACCCAATATGATTTCAGATAAAAAATTCCCGCAGTTTGCTATCCACAAAAATACTTTTGGCCTTAGCCACGGCAAACTAGCGTATTCGGCTCTGGCTGACCAAGTTGCTCAGCCACCGTCGAAGCGTCGACGACCTACTGTTTTCGTTACAGGGAGGATAACGGTTGTGCATACGCAGACAGATACATTATTGTTTCGTCGTGTCGCAGAAATTTTGCGCGACAGGAGGTGCATGCAGTGGACAAGGAGCGCTCAGCTCAGACCACCGAGCTAGTGCCGTGAAAGTTGATGTAACTCGCAAAACCGAAACCTTGCAGTGCGCCTGCAGCGCTCGATCGACTGCTGCAGGATGTGGGCGTGCTCGATAGTGATGGTCGGATCAAGATAGGTCAACCAATATCAATCCAAAACACTGCATATGCATCCTGCCAATTCCGAGTTGAAGCACAGAAACAGTTGGTGTGGCCATTGGTCAATAAAAGTTCGATCTACCTCCGAGACCAGTCAATGCCCTGGATACGTCACTCTCGTGGGAGCGCCTGCAGTCGCAGTTTTGTGCATGCAGCGCCTCTGCGAGCAACACTTTGCGTGCATGTTGGAACTCCTTCGCGCCGGCTATTCTATAGCTACACAGCTGTCAACCAACAGACACAATGAATTTCTTTTTGTTTCTTTTTTCTACTGACGTAGCATTCAGACCATCGGACAGGAAACGGGTTTGCATGGCCTTGTGATCCGATCCGATATGCATCGGACAGTAGGGATTGTTTCTGTCCAGGCTCAGCGGAGCTGTCCGTTTATTCCTTTGTTTACATTGAGACATCCAACCTCAACTTTCGAAGTCCTCTACGCACATGCTACGTGCATTTTATATCACGCCTTCTTTCGAATCCCGTTGTTCACAGGTTAGATGTTCGGCCCCGAGGATAAAATGCGATATCCCGCATACATGACAAGGCTATCCATGTCTGTTGGCCCATTTGCCCTGTAAGGCTGCGTGAGCATCATGGTTCCCTCTTACGGCATCTATTGTATATCACATTTCATAACGTTCAGACGGGTCTTGGGCGTCCAGACTGCAGCTTCGCACGCCTTGGAAGCAAGGGATCAGATTGTCCACGTGGCCGCAATCAATGATCATTGATTAGATACTTTGATAATCATAGATATGCTAAGATATAATTTAATTGGCCTTGTAACTATTGTATGCTCTTATCATTCGATCTTGACTATAAAATGACGGTTAAAGCTGCCTCGGGGTTTCTGAACCCACCGGTAATATTTTTTCCGACTTGGGCGTATATACTAGCGCTATAGCGATGGCATCGGCTAACGCCAATGAAACCCTTACAGGTGGCCCACAACCTCTTCGACATAAGTGTTTCCAGGGAGGGGACAGCCCTCGTCATGCCTACCTCGAATACGGTGGACTCAAACGCTCCAGCAGCGATGCGACCGTCGTTGACCCCAACATTGATGAGCTATCGTTCTATGCCGACAACAAGTATCATCCAGAGGTGTATGTAATATATTCTTAGACACTATAGATAATTGAATGTTTGCGCGGAGACATACCTAGGTACATGGCTGACGGACGCACTGCAGCGACAAGACTCAATTCGAACTTGAACAAAAGGATTTTGAGGATTGGATGTTGAGTGATACGACGGAAGTTTACGCTCTAACGCGGCACTTGGATGGTGAATGTAAGCATCTTCTGCGCCGTTGTAACACTAGCACTACGTGTGCACGCGGGGTATATATATACCTTGCCTTGCAAACTAGACGCCGAGGGCAAGGGGTATACTAGACCTGATGATTAACTGTTGTTATCCACAATTATCGAATGATGCAGGCCTTCAACACAGCTACAACACTGAACAATTGGCTCAAGAATTGCAACAGGTGTCGTAAATGTCCAAATTTATTTTTTCGGCCTAGTTTCTTGGGTGCTGGATGCCGTTTGTACTAAGCGCTTGTGCGACGGCGAGTATAGATGCAATCAATGCGCTCCACTCATGCGACGAAAATTCTGTAAGCACGCTGACTACTCGTATTGGCGCGGTATATCCAATTAGGGTAAGGTGTACCCTTTCTAACGTCTGAGTGGCAGATTCATAAACCGGTTCTTACAGCACGAATTCGGAAATCAGCATGCGGCTACGTACCCTGGTGATTCTAGAAAACTTAGGATCTCTAAGGAAGCCTTTCGAAATTTAGCCAGCAAACTCTCCTTGTCGCCATTGTTTATATACGATTTGATGACATTTACGGGACCTGCGTTAGTGACTTGATATTTGCAAATTATAAGCCGTGTGGTATCAATTTTTACTGACGTTTGTACACTTTTGCCTTGCTATTCTTAGGAAACGGGGATTCTGGGCGCCTCATAGTGGTGACAAGGACATATTCAGTACGGAATTTTACTAGCACCGGTAATATTTGTAGTCCCCTATCGCGACGGAAACTAACCTCTTCACAGATCTCTGCTATTCTCTTCCCGTCCGGGTGCAAGTCGAAACTCGGCACGGTGGGAGAAAATCCAGCAAACCTGAAGGAGGCCCTCAATATCGGCTCCAGCTCCGGGGTCTCAACCTGGATATCCGTAGTTCCCGAGTAGTAATCTGCTACCAATACTGCCAGAACACCAAATCTGCAACTTTGGTATCTGTTGATTTCCAAGATGGACGATGGAGTCGCCTGGTGGAGATCCCTCGGGAGGCTATGTCGGCTGCCCTTGAGCCGCAAGATACAGCAAACAATGACCCGTTTATCGTCAACCTTGTATACCTTGGGATCATAATCTCGTGGTGGAGAAACGCGTTGAACAGTTTCGGCGAGCAATTGGTGGAGCATGTAAGACCCTTCCTCATTAATAATCCCATGGACCGATGGCTAAGACGACATATATATATTGTGATACGGATAGGAAAAGTATCTTCAGGGAGCGCTCAGATCAGCTGACTTCGGGACCGAGGACACGGCAAGGCTCCATGACCAAGTCAATATATCGCTACACAGTATGGCTCTCCACCTTCACCGCTACCGATCAGAGACGAATTTTATAGTGGAAACTATCGCATGGCTATTACAGAAGCATAGTATTATCCAGAAAACAGCATCATTGCCGCCCATGGGGTACGCCAAGGTCGACCAGAGCCTAGAAAATCTCAAAACTCAAGCTGAATCGCTTGAATCCACCGTCGTAGAAATGACAGGAAGTCTTAATAATGTCCTTGGATTGGTATGTATAAGAAGTAATTTGTCCTGTGCAGTATCCGGCCTAGCAAGCGCACGCTCTTACGGTGACTTCGTATATATAGCTCTTTAACAATATGTCAGCTTTCACACAAAAGATGCAAGTCAGTAATGGTGTTCAAATGCAAGCGATTCTTCTGGCGACGCGCGAAGACACCCAAGCAAGCAGATGGGTCGCCCAAGAATCTATCAGGCTTGCGGAGGAGATGAAAATGGACAGTTTATCTATGAAAACGGTATGTACAAACCAAATGCCACGCTACGTTCGGCATTTCTGCGTTGTCCGGTGAGAGCGATACCAAATTTATCCTTCTGGTTTCTTTAGGTTGCAATCGTCACTATGCTCTTCTTACCTGGTGCGTCCTTTGCTGTAAGTTTGCCAATCGAAGTATTGAAAGCAGTGAGACTTATTATTATATGCAATACTAATAATCTATCAAATGAACAGGCCCTGCTCGCCATGCCGTTTTTCGCGGCGGACAAGGCAGACACCTTCTTCCAGACTGAACGGTCAATCTGGCTATGGGTTGCACTTACGGTTCCGACGACTATTGCCTGTTTTTTGTTCTACTTTTGGAGACAACGGCAGTGTTATTTAGAGCGACAGGAGACAGAGGATATGGAGAAGGCGAGTGCTACCGGCGGAAATCCACACGGGTAGGGAATTGAAGCGTGGCCACGATAAAAGGCGCATATTATGGGACCGGCGCTCCCACTTTGGAAGTCTGGTTTACAATTTGTGAGACCAGACGGTGCAACGAGTTTCAGTAACTTGCAATTAAAGCTATGGGCAAAAACTAGATGATCCGGAGTTCAGGAATCAGCTTGGAGAGGATGATATATGAGTGCATGCTTGTGATTGGTCTTCATAGGCTCTAGGTCTGGGGCGTATTTACATATTTGGTATGGCGCTTTAGAACTATCTTAATGACACAACATTGATAGCAAGCCACGGAAAACGTATTTTATACTACATATTGATCTAGGCTTCTCTACAGGTCTCTATTAATAACTTCAAAATCTCTGGCTAGTTCCCTTACCACTCCTTTCTCTCGACAATCCAACCCAGTTAACCTCACACTACATTTGAACCTTTATCCAAACATCACTCTTCACTAAAATCCTGACTACAAATACGACTTTAGGAACGAATCCTTTCATCATGAGTACTTCTGAAAACATGAATTCTGGGATTACTGAAAGCCTCCCGGTCGCTGAACCGATCCTTGATGCCTCAAAGGGTTATGCTATTGGCGACCACGGTGATGACGCGGTTGACACATCCGCCCCATCTTCGTCAGAACACAAAGGAAATAAAGATATTGAGGATATCGATACTCATGTTGGTGTCGTTTCGCACATCAAAACCATCCTTACTAAGACAGCCCATGATGTAACTTCGAATATCAAGACCACCATCAGCAATGTGGCTGGTGTCCTTCAAACCACTCCTGAGCGTGCACTAGTTCCTGTCTCGACAGGAGGAGTTACTGATAAGCTTCATCTCAAAGATGAGAAGAAAGCGTCTGACGAAATCAACGCTAATGAGCCCGAAATTGATGAACCTAACATCGATGAAAACAAGCCAGAAAATGTTCCAAGCGTCAATACGGCCCTTGCCGATCTCCACCTTTCGAACCAATGTGAAGAGAGCAAGACCCTGCTTGCTAATATTCCGGCTGATTGTTGCACCAAATACACTCTCCACGACGGGGAACCTCAGGGAGAAACTATCAACATAGATGGCAGTAAGCTTACAACTTCATACGTTAATCCTCAATATCAAATTCCCTTGCTAATATTCTTCTCAAGTGAACCTATACATCGTTCGCCCAGTTGGTGCTGTCAAGAAAGCTGGGAAGGGCATCATTTATATGGTTGATGCCTTTGGGATCTACCAGAATGCCAAGCTTCTCGCTGACGGTCTTGCAAGATGCGGATACCTCGTCTGCATACCTGATATCATCGAAAATGACCCCCTGAAGAGCACAGACGAAATTTCGGGGTGGCTGGCGCGTCGCGATGATACTAAGATCGAGCGTTTCATCGAAACCACCTTCGCACATATGCGTAACGTTGAGAAGATTAAAAAATTCGGCGCTGTTGGGTACTGTTTTGGCGGGAAGTATGTTGTCAAATGTCTGGGAGACAAGGGGGTTGACGTTGGGTTTATCGCCCATCCTTCCTTCGTAGCCGATGTGGAATTCAAGAGTATCATGGGGCCTCTTTCGGTCGCTGCTGCAGGTAAGTTCTGCTCTATTCAACCTTGGATTAGTACCTATGTAGGCCGAAACGAGAGCGAATTACTAATTAGTACATGGTGTATTTTTGAATTATAAGAGGACGATGCAATTTACACAGCTTCCAACCGACATAAGTCTGAAGAGCTTTTGAAGCTGTCCGGCCAGCCGTATCAGATCACACTCTATTCTGGTACTTCCCATGGATTCGCTGCAAAGGTCGGTAATGTGGATTTCACGTTGAGCCTGTTAGCTCCAAACCTGAATGTGTGCTAACTTTAGACTGCTTCTGGACAGTCTGATCTCACTAACCCTACCAACAAGTTTGCTTACAATGAAGCCTTTGAGCAGGCTGCTCGCTGGCTCGATTACTGGCTTTGATCGATTATTGTCTTGAGGTTTAACGATTTTCAATTGATGCATTCAAATCGTGTGCATGTTCCCTGCCGAATCATTTGTCAGTTGTCCGAGATAATAAGCTGATGAGTCGACATGTCAAATCTTGGGCAGTAATTGATCCGATTCTCTAATCGAATTTGGAATCTGTTTGGTTCATGTCAGTGTTGTTTTTTCAACGACTTAAGTACTTTTACAATCAATAATAATATAATAGACTGTAATCGCCGAAGTCTCCCGTACCCGATTGAGCAGGTAACATCCTATTTTTGCATACATAAGTTCTTAAGTACTTACCTAGATACCGTAGATACCTAAGTAAATATATATATATATATATATGAGAGGGATCACGGGCATCAATGTAGCCACAACGCATGTTGGCCCCGGCGCCTGTTGCAAGGCTCAATTAGGTTTAGGCCGTCTCCGACGTTTTTTGCCCGACGATTTGTCGATGTCGCCCCAGATTTCCGATCCCGAGAAGACTGGAAGGCGACCCGCTAATCCAATAGGAAGTAATTGCAGAGAGGCCTGGCAGGGGTTGAGACTTAGATCACAGGGTAATGCAGGCTCAGATGAAGAAAGTTCCCGTGGGATATCGAAAAAGTCGGTCGGCCAACGATTGATACAATGGCTTTCGAGCAGGCGGGCTCCAACGCCTCTACATCGTACGACCCTGTTTGACTCTCAGTAGAGTGCACGAGTGTTAGACTTTGCATCTTAAAGTTGCGGGTAGGTTCAATCGCGAGCACCCAAGCGAGGAAATGCAGCTCGCCATTAAAACAGACTACCCCCGCATCAAGCTTATCTTTTTGCATTTTGCTTTTAAACGTTCTGGCCGCTTTAGTAGCAGGAAAATGAAATATCTTACAGGTTCGATATTACTTAGCTAGGATATGGCTTCGCGGGGTATGGCTATTAGGACTTCACGCAGCTCGTCAGCGCATGGACCTGGGGCATTCGACCCGATGGCCATTGTGCAGTACCTGGCTGAGCCGAGTCGCACTTCGATCCTGCAGACGACGTCATGGCGGGCAGGCCTACGAAACACCTCCAACAACCTTGCATGGCCAAACATCAAGAAACCAAAGCGCTGCTTTGTTCGTTGGGTTTTCCCAGCTCTAGAAGCGGAAGTATATGAGCATCAATCAGCAGGATATTTTAACAGATCGAGTTCACTTCGGTTGCAGACTCTTGCACCTAGTCTGGGACTGCTCCCTTGCTCTTTTCTTTTTCTCTTTTTTTCTTTGTGCTTCGATAATGGGCCTCTGCTGGTGTGACCCACATTGTGGTGGTAAATCCGGGACCTGCATCGAAACTAGGATGGGCGCCGCCAAGTTCACGATAGGTGGCCGAGTTTACGCAAAAACCCGCACGGATGCTCTTCTCTTTCTCTAGATTATTGCTCTTCATGGAAGACTTAGCCATCTCTTCAGGCCCAGGCCGTGGCTAGCATGCAGAGTTTTCACTCCTCAGCCAGCCTCATCTTTCTCTTGCGAGCCGTCCTATATCTCGGTTCTCCCTCCTGTCGCAGCCCCAACCATTAACAGGGCGCTCAACTCTAATTTGAATTCTTTGAATCTGAAATATCTGCCTCGCACGGCACCTTAGGCCCTGCACACGGATACCGGTTCCCGCGCTGTAAGCCGAAAAAAACTCTGAAAAACTCGGCTGACCAAGCTGCAGGCTTTTTCTTCTTAGTCCCCCTCTCGCTGCCAACTGTCGATATCAAAATTTCGCTATCGACCTAGTGCGAATTTTACAGGTGGTCAGGATACACCGATCAGGGCAGGCACAACTATATTGAGCCACAGCTATAGAGACCTGGGTACTTACGTACAACCTGATGATAACCTAGAGCAGCTTGTGAGTGGACAAGCCACCATGTCTCCTGTCTTTGGCTTTGCTGAATCCGGTTATCGCGCCAGGCGATCTCAGCGGGGTTTACTTGAAATTAGAAGGCTCGAAAAAAAATAGGCTAACGGCCACTATTATGCAAGCATTAGAGTCCAAGCAACGTTACGGGTGCACCAGTTCCATCCAATCTTTTGGGTACAGCTTGAGAGAACGTACAGCGGATGCTCAGGGTGACGCCTTCTCTAGAAATCATTCCGTTCCCTCGTTCGCCATGCGCGGTTGAAGCCTGTTCCAAACCGTCAGTCCGTCTTTGCATCTACATACAACATACCCTGATACGTCGATACGTATACATATACTCCCTCTTGTGCGTGCTCCTGTGTGCACTGACCTCTGCGCCGGTCGACTGGTTCTGACGACACCAACAACACATTGCACCATTCTGCCTGGGCCAGCTGCTGGCGTATAGCAGAAGACCCTCAGATCCGCAGGGCGAGACGAAACAGACCGGACACCGGAATATAGCTCGGAAAAACTAGCAAAGCAGCTACAAGGCGAACGCGATCGGGGACGAATGAAGCTTGCTAAATATAGCTGACCTGGAGTACTGCCGGCCTCACTGGACCCTTTAACCACACCATAATACACAAGCTCTCAGCAGCTAGGTGAGGACAGCAGGCTGTCTCAATCGTTCTCACGTTGGCGGTCCTGCGCAACTTCTTTCATTCTCTTTTCGCAATGTCCTCTTCGTCGTCGAGGCATGGACAAAGCACAAACTCAAGTCCTAACCAGAATCACCCTTCGCCCGGCACCCATGGATTCAATCGAGACACCAATCAACGGGGCATCTCACCCCATCGGACAAGGCACCCCTCACACAGTTCTTCCAGTTTAACATCGCCACCGATTCCTCCTAGTAACTCGCTACCCCCCACGGACTCGCCTGCGGTCCTGTCGTCGGCGATGGCTGGTCTGTCGTTGGGATCTCTGCCAACTGCTTCGTCATTGCCAGGATCCGGCCTGCCGACTATGTCGAGTTCTGGCAGTAGCTACGATAACCACCCACAGTTTTTTAGTACGCCACCATCAGTTAGTCCGGTAGCACGTCCGCTACCACCACACTCGCTGGGAGTGAGGATGCACAGCAACCTGAGTTCGAGGATGCCGGATATCGACGAAAGAAGCAATCCCTCAGATACTGGGAGCAGCAGTGCAAGCGGCGACCGAGTTACCACCGTTAGGTTCGGAAAGCCCTCGAATGACGCCAGGTCTATGAGCTCGGCAAATATAGCCGAGGCTACAAACGGTGATGGATATACAAATTTGAGTTTGATGTATACAATTGTGAGTGAGGCTTGACCACTCCCTAGGTCTTCCGAATGCAGTTTCCATATTAACTTTGACGCTTCTGTAGAACCATATGCACGTCCACCGGGCTCAATCAAAATCTACTCAAGTTCCGGTATTACTAAAGACAGGAGACGCCGACAAGGTTGACTCGCTAACACGACTTAGATGGGAGTGGAGGCTGTTCTCCGGCTCGAGTGCGGAGCCTGGTTCAAGCTCGTATACTAACACTATCATGACACCTTCCATACCAAGCAGCTCTGTCACCTCGCCGTCACCGATGTCGCAGCGCGGGGCCATCTTGCCGTCACATTCGAGTTCCTCCACTTATTCGCTGTCGAATTTATCAACTCATCCTGGTGTTGTTAGCCCGATTCTCATGGATTACTTCCCCGACGGTGCAATCAGCTTGATTTACGATGATAAGCGGGGGTTCCAGACAGCAAAGGAGTGGTTTTTACCGGAGCGGAAGGCAATGGAGGAAGAGGCAGGCTCCCAGCTACCGGATACATCGACCGACATACCGATACTAGAACCAGTGGCAACTGATTCAAGGATGTCATCCATAGCAACGTTGACAGCCTCATCCCCTCCTCCCCCTCTTTCTTCATCTTCTAATAGAACGCCGACCCCGAAGCCGAGAACCCAGAGCGATTTAATTGGGATTTTAAACGTAGTCTCCGATATAGTGAACGTTCTTGGAGTCATACATGCATTGGGGATCACTCACAACAATGTCAATCCGTTCTCGATACTCGTTACTTCGGGTACCCCGCCAAAGGGACACTTGTTCGGTTGGCACCTTGCGACTCGCCATGGCCGAGACGACATCACACATGATCATGCAGGATCAGCGGTAATGGCACTTCGCGACAACCCGAGCCCGTTGCAATACATAGCGCCTGAATGTACCGGCCGTATGAACAGAGTCGTCGACTACAGAGCCGACTTCTACTCTCTTGGTATCACTATGTATGAACTCTGTGTTGGATTTTTACCGTTTAGAGCTGTCGAGCCACTGGAACTCATCCACCAGCATATTGCAAAACCACCAACCGCCCCAGCCGAGGTCAACTTGTCGATACCAGTCACCGTATCGAAAGTCATTCTTAAGTTGTTGGAAAAAAACGTAGAAGATCGGTACCAAACTGCAAGCGGGTTACGAGCAGATCTGGAGGTTCTCATAAAACGCCTTAACGAGGGTATCAGCCTGGACGACTATGTCATAGGAGAGGCAGATGCCAACAGTCAGTTCTCTGTTACAGATAAGCTATACGGCCGAGAGATAGTCCTCAAATCGCTCAGTCAATGCTACGAAGCTGTGAAGCAGCAACGGACTAGCCAGATGGTGTTGGTTGGAGGGGGTTCCGGTGTTGGCAAAAGCAGATTGGTCCAGGAAGTCCAGAAGGCTGTTGTTAAAAATAAAGGATACTTCACGAGCGCCAAATTTGAACAATATAAGCGAAATACGGCTTTCCTAAGTCTGATACAAACGCTGCAAGATCTTGTCAGACAGATACTATCAGAAAGCATACAGAACCTCGAAAAATGGCGAGTAGATGCTATCCGCGCGCTAGATGGAGAAGCGTTGGTCTTACTGGAGGTAATTCCAGAAATGAAGCTGTTACTGGGACCGGAGTATAAGCCTGACCCACTCCCCGCGCTGGGTCCTTCAGAGAGAGAACAACGATTCCGAACGGTATTTGTGAGATTCCTTTCGATATTTGCAAGGCATAGTCTGGTGGTATTCCTAGACGACTTGCAATGGTGTTCAAGTACGGAATACAACTTAATCGGGAATATTGCGTCCCAAGCGAGCTCTGACGAACAAGGGCAAAGTATCCTCTTAGTCGGAGCTTACAGGAACAATGAAGTGAACGCTGACCATGCACTTTATACGATGGTTTCCAGGGTCAGGAAAAATGGTGTGCCAGTGATTGATCTGGAAATATGTGATTTGGATATCGAGAGTGTTGGGAAGATAGTTGCGGACACATTCCATCGTCCATTCCCGTCGGCCTTGACAGATCTTGAGGCATACGAAAACGAGGGTTCTGAAGAACGGCCACCCGCCCTACCGGTCCGCCCACATGACGCGGAACTCCGAACCTTAACAGAATTGGTCTTTGCCAAAACTCACGGGAATGCATTCTTCGTAACGCAGCTGTTGAAAAGTCTTCACCGCGGTGGGCATATTTGGTTCGATTTCACCGAACGGATATGGAGGTTCTCGCTATCGACTATTGAAACAGACGAATTGCCTGACGGGGTGGTCGACCTTCTAGTCAAACAAATGATGAGTCTTAGTTCGGAAACAAGGGAGGTCATGAAGATAGCGGCTTGTTTAGGACATGGAAAGATTTCCATCGAGACTCTGGCCACGGCATGCGGCAAGCCAATCGCAGAGACGGAGGAGTGTCTATGGGGGGCTCTAGACGTGAGTTTTAATTTGATCAACCTCGACGACTAAATTATAGAGACTAACAGGATGCTAGGCCGGATTGATGCTGCCTATGACGATCCAATATCACGCTGTCTTAACCCATGAAGTTACATCTCAGCCCGACGCCGGTGGGATAACACCATACATGGCCAACCGATACCCTGCAGTACCAGCTGATCTCTCTCAAACCATAACGTATCGGTTTCTCCATGACCGAGTTCAACAAGCAGCGTACTCACTCATCCCCGAAGACCAGCTGCAGCAGGTGCATAGGACTATCGGAGTACGACTGCTCAAAAATACCCCTCCAGAAGGAATGGATCTTATGATATATGAGATTACCAATCACTTAAACTACTGGCTGGGCCCTTTAACTCGAGAGGAGTCCCGTAAACTAATCGCTCTGAATTATGAGGCCGGGAAACGAGCACTTCAAACTACAGCCTTCAATACTGCACTGCATTATCTCAATCAAGCCATCAAGCTCCTGGACTCTGGCAATGAGGATGAGGAGAACTATATGCAAGATGCCATTGGCGTCATCAGGAAAGTCAATGTTGGCGAACTCCGCCTCAATGTTACAATGTCGTTGTCTGAAGCCCTTTTCGCCGAATCAGACTACGTAGCCGCCATTAACACGATACAGAAGCTTCTTGACGACTGCACACTTTCTGTTAACAAGAGTAGATGTCTATTGCTCAAGATGAAGTATCTGATGGCGATGGGAAGACTACAGGATACTACTTCTGCTGGACTTTCTGCCTTGGCGCTCTTAGGATACTACATCCCGGAAGATGCAAATGGCGCCAAACATCACGCGGATGCTCTAAAAGCTACCTGTGATCTAGATTCCATCGACTTTGACCAAGTAAAGGCTATGGATGATCGGAAACAGAATGCTGCTGACATTCTACTCCATGAGATCTGTGCTGGGGTTCTGCTTCCGATTTACATGTCACGACCAGAACTTCTGCCCTCTGTCTGTTTGACCTCATTCCGTGCAACCCTTAGAACTGGTCTCTGTATTGAGAGTGCTTACCCAATAGTTATGCTCGCGTGTATGATCAGTGGCGAAGGAGGAGCGCACAACCTTTCACTCTCCTGGAAATTGGGCTCAATGGCAGTGACGCTAGTAGAGAAGGAGATGCAAGAAGTCACTCCCACAAATGCACCTGCGATATTTCAAGTTTTTGCTGGGCATATCACATGTTTCCATCGTCCGATGCATGACGTCTTCAAGTACGAGCATCTAGCCTTGGTAACAGCCCAAGCTGTTTTTGAAGTTGACTACCAAGGCTATGCATCTGCCGAAATTCCTGCCTTCTCGATGCTATCTGGGGAGCGGCTTGAATCAGTCGCAGTAAAAATGAACACCAGCAGGGCCACAACTATTCGACAAAACTACAGGCTAGGAGATTGGTGGCTTCGTATGCCGTACCAAATGCTGTTAAATCTGCGGGGTCTTGGGAATCCCAATCCTGCTAGGCTCGAGGGTGCTGAATTGACAGCAGAGGATGTGGAAGCGCTCATGGAGAGTGAGAGCGTGAGTCACCTGTACGCTCTTAACCTCTACAAGACTGTTCTGGCTGTCTTGTTTGGGGATATGGACACAGCGTACGAGAGTGTGATGAAGGGGACCCGGCCACAGTCGATCTTTATGATATCTTCGATATACCTGTCCTGGTCACATTTTTACGGCGGGTTCGCTTTAATCGATAGATTAGAACGGCTCACAGAAGACGAGCTGAATTACTTGCATGATACAATCCAACAGCTAAAGGACTGGTCGATATACGCCAAGGAAACCTTCCTCCACAAGTATCTCGCCCTCGAGGCCGAGCTCCATAAACACACCGAGAGCACGCTGACAACACTCGATCGGTTTGAGGAAGCCATTCAGCTGGCGAACCAGTCACAATTTTTTCATGAGGCTGCATTGATCAATGAAAGATGTGCGATGTGGTTATCCAAGCTGGGTACGAAACGATGGATTTCCTACTTAAGAGAAGCTTACAAGTTGTATTCCTGGTGGGGAGCGAATTCTAAGCTCCAAGCTATGAGGAATGCCTACGGTGATGAATTGGGCATGAAAGGTAAGTACTCAGATGATTCCAAATTTTAGAGATAGCAGCTTAACTAATCTGTTTATTCCCACAGCACGTCCAGCCCTCTCAAGAAACGCGAGCGAGAACGCGACGCACCCGCAGCCACAGCTTTCCATGGGCCTCGTGAACATATCGCCAAAAGCCTCCAAAAATATTGGGCATGATGATGACTCTTCGCACGTCTCAAGGTCTTCCAATGTAGAGCAGTTTGGAGACTCTGAGCTGGACTACAAGACCTTCATGAAGGCATCTTTATATATTAGCGAGGGCGTGCAAATGGATGATGTCATCGTGAAGCTGATGCGCAGTGTTTTACAGACAGCAGGCGCAGATTACGGCGTATTGATATTGGAAGAGGATGGGGATCTCTATGCAGAAACGATATTATTTATGGAGAAGGTCACAATACTGGACCATCAGCCTCTCAAAGCACGTCCTGACCTCGTCCCACTCTCGATAGCAGCAATTGTCTGGAAGCTAGGTGAACCGATCGTTCGAAACGGACAAGACGAGAAGTTCGATGGCACATATGGCCGAGATGCATACTTCACCACCAAACACCCCAAATCTGTGCTCTGCATGCCGATCCAGAACCAGATTAAGACTATGGGAGTTCTCTACTTGGAAAATAAACACGTCAATCACGCATTTACTTCTCAGAGGCTGGAGTTGCTGAATCTGCTGTGCACTCAAGCTGCTGTAACGATAGACAAGGCACGGCTCTATCGTGCCATGGAGTTGGCAAAGAAGGCTGCAGAAGAAGCGACAGAGGAAAAGTCATCGTTTCTAGCCAACATGTCGCACGAAATAAGAACGCCGTTCAACGCGCTGCTTTCATGTTCGATCTTCCTTCTTGACACACCACTAACCGACCAGCAGCGAGAATATGTGGAGACGATACGCAACTCAGCGGTCCTAACACTGAAGATTATAGATGGGATCCTGGACTTTTCCAAGATGGAACATGGGCCTGTGGACCTCCAGAAATCACCGTTCTCGCTGCGGGACTGCACAGAAAGCGCTCTGCAGCTGATTGCGGAACCCGCGGCTACGAAAGACATCGAGCTTGTGTTTGAGAATAAATGCCCTACGGTGGAAGTTGTCTATGGCGACGTTACCCGGTTCCGGCAAATCATCATCAATCTAGTCGGAAACGCCGTCAAATTCACGGAGAAAGGACACATCCTTGTAACAACATGGATCGAACACCTCAATCAAGCAACAAGTAGTCAAGACTACGAGGAGAAAGTTCGGATAAATGTCACGGTTAACGATACCGGCATCGGCATTCCGGTGAAGGCTCGGGAAAAGCTTTTCCGGGCGTTTTCGCAGGTGGACTCCTCGACACGAAGGCTATATGGAGGGTCCGGCTTGGGGCTTGCCATTTCGAAGAAGCTAGCTCAATCGATGGGTGGAGATATTGTGTAAGTAGATTACGAGTTCCAGGGATTTCTGCCCAATTGAGCTAGCGTCGTGCGGGTTTTTACTGACCGTCTGTGCAGTTTGGAAAGCGTCGAAGGGCAAGGGACTACCTTCCATCTTACGATTCTGGCGCTAGTCGGGATCAAAGAGGCCCAGCTCGACCGACGATTGGTGGGCAAAAGCATTCTTATTGCTGACACGCACGAGCTATCGTCCAAGACGCTAGAAAAAGAATTGTCGCGCGAAGGACTATTGATAACGCGCACCGACTCGGTGATTTCCACCATGACGGCCGTGCGGAGGGGTGGAATACATGTTGCGATTGTAGATTTCTCGCTTGACGAGAGCCTACGAATAGCAACGAGTATCGGTAAGATCGATCGCTCGATTAGGGTGATACTCCAAGCGCGGTTTGGGACAACAGTACCTGCATTAGACCAGCATAGGAATGTGACGGCATCAATCGTTCGGCCAGCACCACGGCAGAGGTATATTCAATATATCCAGGAGGCGCTAGATCCGAGGATCAAGCGGCAACCGGTTAAAGTTGAGGATCCCGAGCAGGAGATGATCCGGTCGCTCGGCAGCAGACACCCGTTACACATCCTGCTTGCCGAGGATAATCCATTGAACACAAGAGTGGCGCTACAGCACCTCAAGAGGATGGGTTACACGGCGGCTCATGCTAAGGATGGCATTGAGGTTCTGGAAATGGTTGAAGCTGCGGCGAGTGAGAATAAACAGTATGATGTCATCTTGATGGATGTAAGTCGTTGATGAAAGTTTCGTGACTGTCTATGCGTATGTGGAGAGTTATTAACGTGGTCGGGTATAGATCCAGATGCCTCGGAGCGATGGTATTGAGACGAGCAGAGAGCTCATGAAACGGTATCCGGATTCGCAGAGGCCTACTATCATAGCCTTGACCGCAAATGCGACACCAAGCGATCGTGATAAGTGTCTACAGGCTGGGTATGTACTATTTTCGCTTTTTCTCTCAGCCGGATGAGGTATTCGAGAGATTAACTGTTCTTCTTCTTTAGAATGTGGAGCCATATCGCCAAACCGATAAAACCGGACGACCTGGCTGCCGCGTTAATGTCGACAAAGCCGATGGTGCGATCGAGGGGTGGAAGTTTGGGCAGCCCTCCCGCCAGCGATGCCGGAAGTCGTTGATCGGTAAACGAGCTCGAAACAGTAGGGCTTTATTTAAGTTGGAAGAAAGCTGCTCGTTTTCCCTTCGGCGTATCGGAGAATACGGACATACGATATAAGACCTTTTCCTTTTCTTTTTTCCTTTCGTTTTCTATGAACCTTTGTCATTTGGTTGGTTACCGATCGACCCTTTTTCTCCCTCCGTTCTTGAGTCTCAAGGCTGTCCGGTTTTGGAACGACGACGCTTTTAAGTTTTGTTTGAAAAATAAACAAATACCCTTATCCTTATCGCTCTTTTTCTAATTCGTCGGCGCTTTGGAGCTCCTTGGTTTCTCCTTTCCCCCCATTTGGTTGGAACAATTCGTTGGAGTATTGGTGTGCATGAAACTACTTTGCTATTTTTTCGACGCAGTACCATTTAGAGAGCGGTTCTCACCACAGGTTTCCTAATCACCTAGAACATCTAAAGGTTTCATTTGTTGTCCATATCCCATGATCAATGTCTGGCATGTTTTCCATGGCACGTCTTATGCGGCTAGGATATATATTCTTAGGTAGAAACATATAATATAGGATTCGATTCGCATTTCAATGTCATATCACGCCACAGTCGTATTCGCCACAACTAATACGAGATTGTCTCGTATTTCCGTCGGCAGGCTTACCAGTTTAACGCCACGAGAGAGTGATACAAAGTCATGCGCTGTTCGCAAGATGGTACCACTTTCAATTACACGTACCGGAATGTAACAACGTGTCCGTCATGCACGGTTAGATGAAGGAGACTTTGGTGCCACCCGGGGTCCGATGGAAGCAAGGCGGGCTCGCGGGTAAACATATAAACGTCACCGGGCCATCGGCGGGCACGCCGCATCAAGGCAGTCTGACCCGACGAGGTTGCCTCATCGTAGCTTTGTGGGCTTTCCACATTTATTTGATGCGCCACCAATAAGACATGCTTTGATTATCTACTTTTATGTATATCAATGCAATGGCGCCGTCCACGGGGTCTCGACTCGAGACAGGCAGGATTAATAAACCATGCAGTAGAGTGAGAATCAAATGCAACGGCTCCACTGCGGGACTGTTCGGAGCTCCCCCGCATCCTACCCTCATCGCTTTCGTCATAATCAATATTACCATATCACTTATCACATATCAAATCTAGCCAAGCAAGACGGGGGGGTGGTAGTTTTTAAACGTCTTTTTTTTTTTTTTTTTGAAATATCGGAAAATCCTGATTTCGGCATATTTCTTCGATAGCCATTTTGTTTTTTTATCCACAACCCTTGCGCAATCGTCGCTTGCGCTGTATAATATCCGCCCTATAGATTCCCCATCAGGAAAGAAGGGAGGCGCGAAAGAAGAAAAATGCGCCGTCGATCGCTTCGGATAAACCCTCGTGTGTACATTGTATATGATTTGTCCTTAAGCATTAGCCGAGCCCGTTTGACTGCATGTTGACGTGTGGGGGGAACAGGGGAGGGACGTAATAAATTATATTTTCGAGATTATCAGGTTTTCATTATTTGGTTAGGGCTTGTACATGTAGTAGTAGAGAGAGGTGTAGATGTTTTTTGAAGCAATCGACGGATCGAGACGGACGAGCCGGTGGGCGGCGGACTTTCTTGGTCCGGCCATCGCCCGCTGCATTATGACACAAGAGAATGTGTTGCTGGAGTCCAGCATGTCGTTCGCCGATTCGATGGGTTAGTCCGCTGGAGATCAGAAATTAAAAGGCCGAGAAGCCGGCAAAATTGGGGCGGTCGTAGGCTCGCTCTGATCGCGGTGCTTGTTTCGATTGAGGCAATTCATTCTTCACCGTTTCCGAGTCGATCGAGATCGTGAGATGGAGGTTCCCGTGATATGTGGAATCAGGCCATCCGACCAATTGAGAAGTTACAGCACACACAGCAGCATTCATTGAAATTTGAATTTTTCAAATCAGACGACCAACTTGCCGCGATACCTTTTTTTTTNTTCCTTCTTGTCCTTAGACGAGTGCAGTAGAAAATTAGGTTCAATATTAACTGACGGGGCTCCGGCAACTGAAACTACCCCGCCAGACCTTCGATGCTCACTGCGACCGACGAGATGCGTTCTCTGCAAGTATGCACGTGGTGCGCGGCGCTCTTTCAACTGGAATGAACAAATCACCATTCCTCTCTGCCGTCTCCCCACTGATATGACACTTTCACAAACCCCTCCAGGAATCCACAGAATCGTGAAAGGGCATACAAGAGAGTGTGCGCTCGAATCAATTGCCAGCGATAGCAAAGCGCGCTTGCCAAAGAAAAAAAAAAAATTACTCCTGCGATGCTGCATCCTGCAGGTTACCATGGCGAGGGCGGCGAGGCTGGAGCAAGGGCATGGAAGAGGCGTACATACTTGATGTTCCCTTCCCCCCCTGGTGAGGTATTTCTCCAGCAAGCTACCCCTTCATGTATGACGCAAGAAGCAGATATCTTGTACACTAGCTATCCTGCCGTCCTGTTTGGTGTTTTCTCTCTCTCTCTCTCTTTTTGCCAAGAACCTCCCGACTTTTTTTCGGAGTGATATAATTAATTCTCGAGTCCACGTACGCTGACTACTATATTTCGAAACAATAAACTTGTCCATAACGGAATGCGTCTTTGCATGCATATTCTGCAGCTGAGCTAATTTTCTGTAACTTGGCTTGTGCATACGTCAAGAGATGACCCGTCGGAGGGACGGACGAACCCACCTCAGTATGGTTTACATGAAGATCCAAGCTCGATATGACGACGCCTGAACAGGAACAATCTTTTCCCGCCGTGCTTGTCCGCAAGCAATCGTCTCCGCGATCGCAAACAAGTAAGGAGAGGGGGGATTTTAACAAAAAAAAAAACAAAAAGGACCAGGCCCAGACCAAGACGCACTTATGTGGCCATATGCGTAACCTGAGAGAATCAGGGCGAAAATAAAGGGCCAAGGAAGGGGTAAAAGAATGTGATAGATAAAGGTTACACAACACATATGTACTGTACCTCTATCTTGCGTCCAGTCTGCGCTCAGCCTCAGCCAGCCTATCAAGAACAATGTTTCGAGGGTTTCTGTCCCGGTTTGCGCATGCAAGTGCCCGGGAGATGGTTCGACTCAGGCGAATTGATAGGCTGGAGTGATGCCTAGATGGCTTGCATTTCACTGCCGACCGCTGTTGCTGGTGTTCGTGCTGCACCATGCATTGGTTGATATCACATTTCCCAGAAAAGGCGCACGGGAGGTTTTTCATTCACTGAATACTGAGAAAGCACTCTGGGAATTGTGACTCGACTGCAGGGAGCGGTTTAACGTTAATCGTGAGCCCTTTCAGACTAGAACATTCCTCTGGATCCGGATCGCGGGAGGGGAAGTATTGCAACACCCTTTGAGCCTATTTCCGCCCCCTCTCGGTCGAGATCACTGAATTGTACCGGAATCTAACAATACCTTTGGGAGAAAAAACCGGCGTGGGATGGATTGTCGGCTCCATTGGGAATTGCGGGATAGTGTTTTCTGGTACAGCTTAATTAAGCGACCTATAAGATGCCGGCATGGTTAATAATAGCGAGCGAAACATACGCCAACTTGGATCCAAGGTCGACTCGAGCTCAGCTCGAGCACTCCGAGGTAGCAACTTAAACTTGTCTTGAAGATACCGCCGGCAGCTAGTCTTCGGCTGATGTCTGACTATGAAGCCAAACACCAGCCAGAGTTCCCAGCTTAGACAGGGTAACAATGTGCTCTCTGTTTGCCATATGCACGTTCAATTGGATGACCGGACTGACCGGGCGATCATGGATGGCGTTTAGATGGAGTGAATCGCATTCGCAGATTATTATGCTTATTGTTTCTTTTCTTTCTTTCTCACAGCGTCAGATTATCCATAGAATATTCCGCATCACCCTTATTTTGCGGTCGCCTGATGTGAAGCTGAAAGGTTACGTAAAGATATGGCCGTTTTAGGCACCACAGGGAGCCATTCGTCGCGTTGCCGGACGTTGAAGCCGTCGGTGTGCGGATGCTTGAAACAAAGCGTGCTGCTAGCTTCCCCAGGCCGTCTGCGAAAACCCAAGTGCCAGCCATTTCACTTCTATTAACGGAAGCAAACGGGCTCCCGATCGATCGATGCCAGCGGGAAACTTTCAAGAGTTCCTATAAAATCGTGCATGAAGAACAGCGCGCACGGTTACTTGACTCTTTCCTTCTCTCCTGATTTCCCTTTAAGAGATCTAGGAGCGCTCGCTCGCTCGCTCGCAAAGAAAAAACTGTCCTTGAAGGGAGACCTCATGGGGCCCTCTCATCTGCCCTCAGCCCGCATGGTAGCAATAGTGGAGGTGAATGCATTAGCTGCTGAGCTGCTCGGGTTGGCTGGCTTATATTGCTTGTATTGCACAATTGTTTATACCGTTGATATTGCCACCGGCGTGGAGAATCTATGAACCCCCGCATCTGGGCAGTACAATGGTATCCTGCAGGATACGTACACCCTGCCCCGGCAACAGTGAATGAGGGGTTGGAAAAGGGTTGAGTCGACTCGTGGACTCAACAGTTGCTGATGCTGCAGCGTGTTTGGGGGTCGTCATCCAATCCAAGTAAGGTTGTTTCCTTTGTCGTGAAAACCCTTAATCCACCTGGCCCCGGACGCAATAGGGTCCTCTCGAAAACTGGAGTATCTGCATCGACTGAGAAGGGAATGTGGGGGAGCAAGTAGCAAGTACCGCGTACCCCAGCATCTCAATTTGGAGAGCGCAGCGCGCAGTTTTAACTTTCGAATTCCCGATCCTGCGTTGGGGTCTTGTCCTTGAAATTCAAGGCCCTAAGTTCATAACTTTCCCGGATCCCCACGAATCTCTGTTTTCTTCGGGTAAAAGAAAGGATGAGACATTCAAGACAGGAATGTGATGGCGTAATGAGGCGAGGTTGAACGGCAGCGGGGAAGAATCCGTATGGCTGAATTGAGATCCGAACTTGTAGACTAGCTTAGTCTCTTTCCTCGTGGGTTCAACTTTTTGTTTTTTTGTTGGTCCGTGTATGTAATTTCTGTTTGCGATTCTGTTTACAGAACAATATCCCACAGCGCCGCTCCGTCACGATTCCGGCCGGACCTTGGGATTTACCTCGTTCTGGCGATTTGGGGGTGTTTCGGCCATTGATCAGACGACATTTGCATTTTCTTGCGAAAGCAGATCAGCCGTGGCGAGAAGGCCAGCCGCCTCCTCTCTTTCGTATCCGGCGTGCAGGCAACTGGGACGGGGTAAAAGTATGCGGATTAAACATCAGACGATTGGTAGGTGTGCCAGCTCTAATATTCTTGAGCAAGGGTGTCTTCGATGTCGGTTGGCAGGACTTGCATGCAGCATGCAGGAAAAAAATTATTATTGTTGCGACTTTAATATTTAATCTTCTAAAAAGAACGATCAGCCAAGCCATGAGATGTCCGGGAGGGTCAAATTACCTTATCGTGAAGATGCAGCCTGCATTCGATTGAACGATGGCACCTGGGGAGCTGAGCAGGCTAGCCGCAGTGGGGAACTTGATGGAGCGGACATCATCAGACCGGCAGCGTCCAGTCGGGTTTGTTTTTTACTTGGGTCGTTCTTGCATTCCCCACGTTTAGCCGAGGTGGTTCGAGCTCTTGCTTGCGCATCGATGCAGGCTAGCCCATGATCCGACTTAATTCTCATCGCGCATGCAATGCACAAGATACTACATACGTCGACGTAAAAAATCTCAATCAGAAAACTTGCTTAATTAACGCCACTGGCACGAAATGCGGAGACTCCACAGAGCTCTCGTATTTTTTTTGGAGGGGGGAGGAAGGGGGGTGGCCAACTTGTCAAAAGGAAAAAATAAAGTGGAAGATTTAAGCTTAAGCCGGCTACGTTGTGCAACAAGAGGGCCAAGTGACCACCGGGACGGTTTCGAAGGGCCGTTCATGGCCTTTGATTTCCCGCCAGTCCTATGCGAACGAATCAAACCTTTCCGAACGAAAGCTTGTAATCGGCCGGCTTGCATTGCATTTCGCTCGTGAATTAGACAGCACCATCTTGGACTGGCTCATGGATTGCATGTCGCAGAAGTCGACGAAAACAGCCCTAGTCAAAAAGAAGGAAAGGTCCATGTGACTCCAAGTTTCCAAAACGTAAAAGACCCCCATTTATAGAAAGAGCCAAACGTAAACCCGCCTGCCCAAAATCCCGACGTCTTGGTGAAAGTCTTGAGCTCCAGCTTCCTGATCCTGGAGCTGCCCTGCGTTTCGGCATTCAACCGGCGCTAACAAACCCGAGCTGCTCTATCCAAGATCGAAGTCGGGATTGGTCCATGCGACGAGACGTGTATTCCACCCGATGGCGAGGGAGCGCCAGGACAAGAGGGAAGTGATTGTCGTAGACCCTGCATGAGACTTGGGTAGGATTCGAGGAGTTTTTTCCTTCCAATTCACCAGGAACTCTGCTCACTCAGGGTCCCATGTTGCATCTGTTGCATGTAGACTGCCGGCAATTATAATTAATAAGTGAAAAAAAAAAAGTTGTGAAAGAAAGAGAAGGAAAAGGTTTGGAATGCTGAGTTAGTGCTTGGTCAGGCCCTAGTAGCACTTGACTCCATTAGACTTAATTTGAAATCGTCGTTGGTTTGAAATTTAAAGCCGCGCCCCCCATGCATCAGCGCAAGAAAAGAACATTCGACGACTTTAGGCTGAATTAATCCGCAGTGGAGTCCCGTCAAATCTGATTCTTATTTCTGACTGACGCCTCTTTTAAGAATTGGGGGTCTCATCCGGGATATGTCCACCGAATCACACGGCAACATGCGACAAAAGGCATGTAGCATCGGCTGATAGGGCATGGAGACGAAATCCGGTTCGGCGTCGACAATTTACTTTGCAATTGACTGAGAGCAGACAACGTCAGCATTTTGTCAGGGTACCATGGCTCGGAGACGTGGTTGGAGTGCGATACGTACCCCGCAGTTTTACGTAAATGGACATACAAAATCCTCAAATGCACAAGAGCATGCGAGCTGGAGCAGCTGGTTCAACCTGGGCTACTCAGAGTGCAGCTTGCAGATAGAAACGTATAACGGTCTCAGAGCAATATGTTGTGTACGTCTTTGGTGACGCCTACTCTTGAGATCATTAATACATTCCTAACCAGGATTCACCCGCAAGGTCAAATTCTCCACTCTGCTGGATCAATTGAGATCTCACTGCGTGAGAATTAATTCGCTCGTTGAGGAATATCTCATCAGGTGGCTGGCAAGCCCAGGAGGAAAAATAGTTTTTCCGAAGGCTAGGCGTCGAGACAGGCATTTCTTTGGGCCCTCGGAAAATAAACGGAACTTGCATCAGATATAATTGGCTGACCCTGTTCGACGCCTTTGCTCCAGCGCCGTCGACCGCGCCCACGTGGAGGCAATTTCTGAAGGTGCCTTTCGAAGACGGTTCGGTGGGCCGATACTCCGTCCTTCGAGCGACAATTTGCCTGCGATAACGGTGATCCTCAGCCGTCTCGTATTGTAACACAAGCAAGCTAAAGACCAGGCACGGAGCAACTTTTGGCAGCATATCTTATATCGAATTCTCGGGCTATACCTGGGAAATGGTTTTTAATCCCCACCAACCTGGAGTATTCCTTACCCGGCGCAGACATTCCAGAAAAATTCTCTCGCTACAGCCAGTTCGTCGGCTAAAACGTGAGATATTACAGCCCTGCTAACTGAAGCAGGGTGATTTTTGGACTTCTGAGTGACTAGGATAGCAACACATCAGAATTGTCCATGCAAGGTTGCTTTGCGATTCAGAAGTGTCTAACAATTGACACGACGGTGATGAAAATGTCGCGCCTGTACATGTGCTTTCCGTTTGGAAAACAGAGATCACGAGCTCGGGCCATTCCATTCTTCGGCTGCAGCTACGAAATGGGAAGAATGAAATGGTTGCCCGGCCGCTTCGAGCTGTCACGTTCAAATTCCTGGCGAACGATTGCCTGCGGCAGGCGTAAAGTGGGTGCTGAGTTGGTCGAGATTTTTTTCTTTTTGTCTTGTACTCTCGCGCGAGAAGTACAGCATATGTATTCATTGGTTACGATACGAGCATCCCGTCCGTCGGATCCAGGTCAGGCAGGGGAATTCAAAACTCTGACGTGGAGAGATACGAGCAGAGTATCCTCTAGCTTAAGCTCTGAGTCCTCTGCTGCCTGGTAGTAGGACAAGCAACCTTTATTGAAAAGTCCGTCATTGATAGCAAGATCAAAGAAACTGATTGTTCAAATGCCCGGTAACGGCCTGCTGAGAGGACCGTAATTGAGGCTACTCAACTCGGCGGGAGCTGTTCCGTGTGGGACTCAAATTTTTCCTTCTCTGCAAGCAGGAGAGTTTAGCTTATTCACTCATTCCATTGATTGACAGGGAGGGCCGTCTTCTCCAAAGGCTTTTCACCGACGAAGGAGAGCTATCAACTATGCGTTTTAGAGGCTAGTTGGTTAGCTAGAGGGTTCAGCTTCCATAAGCTGTTGACAAGGAAAAAAAAAAAAAAAAACTATTTTATGATGACTTGAATCCAAGCCAGCTAGGTTCTATGCACGCCGCCTGGGACAGGGGAGATTTGGCTATGAGCTGGCGGTCCTTCATGTTGTGTGTTTCGAAATGAGGCGCGTTTGCAAGCTGCAAGCTTGTACCTCGTCGCGGAAAGATTGCGGGCAAGTAACAAGCTCGGAAAGGGCTGCTTGTGAGTACGAAAAAGAAAGGAAATGCGATCTGGTCTGGAAGTCTGCCCCTTCCCGCCTCGCTCGGAAAAGTCATGCGTTTTGGGGGGTGAAATGAGTGAGAGAAGTGTTTAATTAGATACGGTAGCTGGCAGCAGCCGGTGCGAAATGAAGGCCGCAGACCAGGCCGTCCCCTTTTCTTATTCATTTGCAGCGTTTCTTTTCCTTGTGCCCTCGGGCGGAAGCAGTTGTACGAAAAGGGGAAGGGCTTCGTTCTGGGATCCTAGGCCAGGCCGAAGGGTTCATCTGCGAGAGAGAGAGAGAGACTCAATTGGATTCGATCCAAGCTAGCTCAGGGTCCACTCCAGCTGTCCCACAGCCCAAGGATGGTGTTTGCCAGCGCAGGCGAAGAGGTGCATGAGCGGCGGATAGCGGAGAGAAGGCGGCCAGGTCATCGAATGTAATGTAGGGGAGATGTAATATGTACGGCACGGTACGATGCGGTACATCTGGACACACACATGTAAGTCAGTTAGCATGTTGTTAGCCCTTGACAAGAGAGTAAATGCAATCCAAGTAGCTTGAACCAAATGTACCTCGTATGGTTACTTACTTACCTGCGATGCTCATGCTGTCCAGCTAGCTAAGCAGCAGCAGCAGCAGCAGCAGCTCGTTGGAGCACAGCGGGGAGCGAGTGAAAGAACGGAGAGTGGCATATGCGGGCAGACGAAGAGAGGGGAGGGCCGCAATAAAGCTCCCCTGTGGCCCCCTCCCCTCGATGAATTATATCTCGCCCCTTCGCAACTCATATTTTTTGAACGCCTCCCACCATCGCTCTCGTCCGGTTTCCCTTCCACGCCTTCGAAGAGATATATCCGTTAGTCGCGAGTCAAGTTACTGCTAGCACTATCGCTAGCCTTGCGTCCATCTCCGCTGTATCCAAAGCTAGCTGCTTTACCAAGGGTCTATTTACAATTAACCCATCTTCCTACGCCCTATCCACCCTTCGCTAGGCGGTATTGCTACGGGTGCATCGCACTGCTCTTTTGCCTTCATCAGGTCAGCCGATCCACTCCGCCAATCGAAGCGTCTACCGATCCTGCCTACGTTTCCCTTTCTGCCCTTTTGCCTTTCGGGGAGGGTGTCCCGCTCCTTCGCTGCTCTGGGAGCTAGTTCACGAGTTTCCGGGCGCCTCAATTTTTATATTTATATCGGTTTGGGTGTCGTCAAGGCATCACCTGGCCCATCCTTCGTCCAGACCCAGCTAGTCGTCAGCCTAAAAGGACTGCCTACTCCGAAACAGTTCCCAACTCGTCTGGTCTGGCCCGAACAGCCTCGTGCCAGCGCAGAGAGACCGACGGGCTTGCAGGAGAGGCTGCCCACAAGTATACGAAATCTTCGGCGGGCGTGTTTGGTTGTTAATAAGGTATTTAACATTTATTACCTCCCATCCGATTTTACTTTGCTTTAGGGTTATTGTTATTGCTATTATTTTATTGCTATTATTGTCTATTCTTTTGTCATTTCGATACCGTTGTTCCTATCGAATATTCTCATTCGTTGGGGGCGGTTCGGATTCCCTTTCCTCTATCGGCCCTCTCGACGTCTCTAAACGTGTATTCATCGATACCAACAAATACCGGGGACAACTGTTGATAGCAGGCGGAGGACATCGGCCCGTGCTTCGCAGACTTGCTGACTTGTATGCCGTACTTCAAGTTCGCCAGGTGGACCTCCAGCGACTCTTAATACGTTATTCCACCAAACCATACGAATTGTCAGACCCTGCCGCATCTTTCTCCACCCCGCCACCCCAGACAAGGCAACGTACCGATTCGGACATCGAGACGCAAGCTGACCAGGTCTATACCATCAAACATCGTCACTTGTCGCGCACGTCAGAACCGCGGTTGCCGGATACCACGTAAGACAGGCTTCTAGGCAAACTAGGGCCCTAAATTCGCAAACTAGGGAAGCCTCACGAGTTTCATCATCGAGCAGAATCTACTGTGAAGCGATCTACGCCGCATGGTCAGATTCCGGTATCGCTCAGCGTCACTCACGGATCATCTCATTTTGGATATCGTACCATCTAATATCTGAAACTCAGTCTGGTTATATTATCCAAACCTGTCCAATCACAGCTGTCGAATTTGCTATTAGACGCTCGACATTGTTGTGCTCTGCTAGCAAGATTCCGAGGCATTTAAGCATATCTTGAAGTATATCTCACCCGATCTTCAGGAGTCCAGCGGACAACCTTCAAAAAGTAAAGTCGGTCAAAAAAAAAGCCTACCGGGATCGAGCTTCCACCAATCATCGGTCACTCCCCGCAAATCTTAATATCTTTTGTATCCGCCAGGCTCTAGACATCTTAAAGCACAAAGCAGTCGGTTTTGGAAATCGCTCTTTCGGACAACGCATCCTCTGCTATACCTCTGGAATTTATACGGCACTGCCTCGATCTCCTTGTTTCCGAAACGTCGCCTTTGCATTGGCAGTGAGCCATCATCAATTGGTAAGATAAAATTGATTTCATTCTTCGCTATCCAGCGGGCGATTCACATTTTTGTGCTCAGCTCAGCCTTTGGTCTGCATTTGACCAGCACTTGCGCGTTGTTTCGTTTCGTGAACTTTTTTTTTTTTTTTTCCGAGCAACAAGAAATCACAAGATCTTCTTCTTTTTCACTTTACCCGAGCTTATCGCCTCTGGCCATATAAGCCGCTCATCGGTGCCGGGGCACAAGACAAGGAGCTTTCAATCGCAAAAGGAAAAAGTCGGGTCCGCGATCTGACTTAGCTTGCTCTGCCCCACGAAAAGAAACGAGGGAAACGAGCTAGCTGGGCTCGTCTGGATCGTTTTTCTTCTGCACTCATCAGAGTGCTGGGCTCTCGAGGGTGCGATCCTGCAGCGCTACATCATCGTCCCATCATCCCCAAACGAAAGTGTCACTCCTGTGATCGATATTCGGTTCGGGGGAACAGCGAAAAACAGCGGGGAGTAAAAAGCCACTAGTTTCCGGGCGGCACTCAGTTAGCCCAAAGCAGAGAAAAGCAAAGAGCAGAAAAATTTAGCGGAGTGCCCTGTCAAGCCAGCAAGCACCCTCTCCGGCCGTCTAGCACGAATCGGAAAGGTTAAGCCCAAAAGCAAGGTGTGGTCGGGCGAATGATTTCAGTGCTGAATGCCACCCTAACTCGAGGCCCTTTTTTCCTGCGCGTTACTTTTTTCTGAATTTTTGGGACCGTAATTTTGTTTTCTTCTTTTGCTTTCTTAACCGATATTTATACTTTTCTGGCTTTGGGCCCAAAAATCACAAGCCAGGAACGCTCCACACACACATTCCATGCCTACCTAGTTCACCCATTGCTCATACTCCGACTCCTCTTGCTGCCCATTCACACACGCAGCTGCTGGCTGGCTGGGCCGGGCTGGCTGGCTCGCTGACTCGCTCTTTCTTTTTTCTGTTCCGCCCATGTGCTGCAGCCTTCACGGCATTAGTGCATTGTCCGGGTTGTCTTAATCTGTAGGGATCAGACAACGCTTCGAGTTTCATCCGGAGCCTGCGCATACAGCTGCGAGGCCGCAGTCCGACAGCCCCAGCCCGTCCGTCTTTACCACTAGGCGGTCTGGCGGTCTGGCTAAGACTGTTTGTTGGCCGACGCATTTATATTACTGCCAGATCCTCATATTCATATCTCACCTACCCCAGACTTCGCTGCCCATACACAACCGCACATACGTTTCTATCTTCTTATATATACATGTGCCATTTGTCTTTTCTTTTGTCTGTCTGTCTGACGATAAAGTCCTTTGCTTGAGCGTTCGTTCACTCAGTCTCCGACATCCTCTAACACTTGCCGACAGACATATATAAAGACCCCGTCAGCTACCATCTACGGTATCAGATACCCGATAAGCGACTCGTACTGTTACCGTCGCTCTTCTTGGGCTGCGCCTTTACTGCAACTCTCTTGTCACATTACGTTTTGCGCAACCATTCCACAGGCTTTCTTATCACATATCATACCCTTCAGCCCTCTTGCTCGGCTCGATTGTCCACCTCCCATACTCTCCAGCTACAAGAATCTGTAAGTCTGCGTTCCTTATACCCCTACCTGCTGCGGGCAAGAATGGTGCACCAATCAGCCCAGCCCGATCACATTTCTCGTTTCCAGCCGTTGCACAGCAGGCTCGTCGCTACCACCCGGGCCTTGTCATTATAAATGATCGATACCTGTGCTCATGGGCATGAAATAACTAACGAGCTTGAAATTATCTTGTACAGGCTTTTGAAAGGTCACCAGGTACACTCGATACACTTCCAACTCCAACGGGTCTAGATACTAGGCCAGTCCTTGTCAACCCATCGCCTTGTCGATACAATCCTCCACCTACCAGACCACAAGTTCGGTTCGCAGGTGCTATAATAGCACACCGTCAAACTGGCTTCCCTCCTTACACCCCCCTTCAACGGCGCTGCCAGCCGTCATGCAGATGGCTCTTTCGCGGCCTCTCTAATACCGCCCCAGAAAGCGTCTTCCTGCGTTATGAGCGTCCACCATCGAAATGCCTCGTTAACGCCCCCGGATTCTCCCGCAACGGCGTCATCCTCTGACTCCTCTCGCTCGCTCTCTGCCGGTCAAAGATCAGCTAGCTCCCGAAGCAGCTTCTCTTCAGCGGCATCTTCTTCGAGCAATGCTCTACCTCCAGCTCCACATCCTTCAGCCGATATGGAAACCTCGGGGCCCTGCCCCACCGTACATTTCGCCTCCCAAATGGATGATCCTACCGAGGATCCAACCACTACCTACGACATATTTAAAATGCCGCCGACGACGGCGCTGCAGCTCCTCGCAAGGTCGATGGAGTTTTTGGTTTCGTGCGCCACGGAATCGAAATTCAAGCCGCCAACTGCGATCAAGCCGTCGGTTGCTTTCACAAACATCTCCTCCAACCCTTCATGGGTTAACCCCTACCCCGGCCATCGTTCGCCCGTAGTTTCGCCTCAGTTCCAGCCCACATCTCCCGATCAATCACAATCGGGGTTCGCTTTCAATACAACCTGCGCTAATAACATCGATGGAGTTACCGTTAAAAGGAAGGCTCTGTCGCCGGCTGATTCCGATACGCCGTTCTCGCCGCAAACTCAGACGCTGAGCAGCCCTGAGCCTTTCACCGGCAAGGTCATTGCTGAAGGAGTTGAAGCAATGGACAACATGACACAATATTCGGCCATAACCAGGAAATTCTGGAGCAAGACCGCCCCACCAATCAGCGTTGAGGATTACCTTTTCCGAATTCACAGATACTGCCCACTTTCGACATCGGTCTACCTCGCAGCATCTCTGTTTCTACACCGACTAGCCATCAAGGAGAATATCCTTCCAATCACGACGTTGAGCGTCCACCGCGCCTTAGTTGCGGCTCTCAGAGTAGCTGCTAAATCGATCGAAGATTGCACTCACTCTCAAAAGCTCTTTGCCAAGGTCGCCGGCCTCAGCGAAGTCGAGCTGTCCAAGTTGGAAATTAGCTTTTGCTTCTTGACTGGCTTTGACTTGAATGTCAACGAAGCCATGCTTCGGAAACAGAGCGAGGTTTTGAGGAAGCAGGCTGAGATGCAAGTCAAAGTCGGAACTGCAGGATTGATGAAGCGCGGACGGCTCGCCATCAACGACGAGGGTGATCTAATCTTTCGCGATCGAAGCCGGAGTAGAGTCCGAGGCAAAAGCCCAGCTCCTCGGAAGGTCATGATGGACGTCTAAATTGCTACGCCTCTTACGACCTGTGCGACTACTTCAGGCCATCGCCCTTTCTCTCGATAGGCTCGCGTTCATAATTTCCTTGGAAACTTATCAGCATTTCGATATATATACCCCTTGTTTGTCGGATTTCAAACGTCGTTCTCAACATGAATAATCCGAATTTCTCGTTTCGATTTCTCACTCAGACTGCATCCTGCGAGAGATGTTTCCTTCGACGGAAGAATATCCATATCCAGAATAGAACAGCGCCTCTGACGTTACGTTCTTTTACTCTTTTTTGTTTTTCTTGCATCATCCGAGCAAATTCGGCTTCCAAATCGGACTTGATTTCCCTTTGTACAGGATCTTACTTATATCTTTTCGGTATTTTTTATTTTTTTATTTTATTTTTTCACCTCGAACTGGTTGGGATAAATAGCAGGAGGGGCGTTTTAAGGGAAAGATACCTACATTTACTATTTTGATTCAGCGATCATGTGGTTTGTCATCATTATCATCATTATCCAGCGCTCGCTTTGTCTTTTATTTTTTGTTATCATCCATCCGGCAGAGGACCATGTGGGGGCACAGTCGCCGCCTCCCGAGTTTTTTGTGCACAGCTATCTGCTGCAACTTCTACTATGCATCCATGCATATATTATTATTTCTATTTGTTCCTACGATGAACGATTTAGTCAAAGGAGGAAAGAAAGAATTATTGGAACTATTCAATGTGAGGCTGAAGAGTGGATGCCTCTGCATCATGTCTTTTCCCCATTCCTTGTTCCTTCCTGTTGCAACGTTGTTTGTTTGCTTGTCTATATGGTCTGTCTGCCATAAGCATGTGATGTCTACACATGTATATTTTTTCAGAAGGGGGGAAGAGTTTTTCTTTTCCATTCTATCTCACTGCATGTATAATACCTCGAGTATGATATCCGTGGAGGAACGGGAGGAAAAGCCAGACGGCAAAAAAACAATATAGCTCAAGTTGTCAACAAAATAGTTATTGCTCGAAACAGGCCCAACATTCTTTCGATTAGACCATGCCTTTGACCCTTACCCTTACCCGGGGCGTAGAATGACTCTAGTCTCCAGGCCAATGGATCGAAGCAGAACGGCGGTTAGGTTTTGTGATGTGGCTAGCGCTGCATCATCCATCGTTGTTCATGTTGGGAGTTAACTCAATTTGTGATATCTACACCTGGCGTTTTTGGCATCTCCAATCTTCACATGCCAACGATCGATCGATCCGCCCAGACGGCAGGGGTTAGCTCACGTTTCGCGAAGCTAAGTACTTTGCCAGCCCGTCGATTAAGTCGCTATCTTGTACCTATACGTACTGTGCTACTAAACTGTGCCAGCAGCATGATGGATACGTACGGAGCACCTACCACGCATTAAAAAGTAGAGGATGAGAGCGTACTTTTTTTTCTGGCTATTCTTGGGAACACGATGAGCCTCGTGTTCTGGTCGGCGGCCAGTTCGGGTAAGGCTGCCTGCCAAACGTAACTTCCATTGGCATGGAGCCCTGCCGCGTTCACTGGCTCGCGCGCATTACGGTTTTTTTTTTTTTGCATATACGCAGTAAGCAGTCTTTTGAGATGTAACGACACTTCGAGTTCTGACGTTCCCTTTGCTCCTTCGCTCCCCCCCATCTCCATCTCCGACCCTTGCGACAGGATCTGACCTCTCCAACAAGCTAGGATATACCGGCTTGCGTTTAAACACCTTGAGCGATTGCTTTCGAGAACATCAATCGAACCTCCTAAAGGCGACGCACCCCGGCCCTTCGAGGTTACATGTTGGTTTTGGGTTGATTTTTGAGCAGGCGGACAGAGTGGTTGGAACGTTTGACCCCGCTGCCGCCGCCGCAGCCGGCGCAGGATACCTCAACCTACCTGCCACACGACAACGACGACCCAGCTCCGATTACAGATTCCTGGCGTTGAAAAAAATAATAATCCGATCGAACACTCCGACCATCGCTCGTGCACCTGTTGGATCGTTGCATACAACCTAAACCCTTGATCTAGCCAAGGCACTTGGAAACAAAAAGTCATCTAGATCGAACGGGGAACCGGTCCTTCCTTCTCGGCGGCGCAGGAGCACCTAGCTAGCCGCTAGTTCACAGGCCACCTATCTACCTACCTAACTACCTACCTACCTACCCGCATTCATTCGTTCATTCGTCCTGTCTCTACAGTACACGGAGGGATGAGGGTCTTTAGCAGCGGCATCGTCCTCTCCCTCCTTGCGGGCTTACCGTCAACGGTTCTCGGCGAGATTGTGTTCACGACGCTATCCGGCCAGTCATTCACGGGCAACAAGCCGTTTACGGTGTCGTGGAAGGACAACGGAAAGGATCCTCAGAGTTCGGTCAATAATGCGTTTACGCTAGATTTATGCACGGGGAGCAACGCCGATATCGTACGTTCTTTGATCCCATGGTACCTATGATGCTATGAATGGTGATGGTGGCCCCCCTGTAAAAAGAAAACCATCGACCTCATCGTTCATTCAAGTCCGATTTCTAATGTATCATATGGGGTTCCGCTTTTCGGTCTTGCAGTACCCTCTCACTACTATAGTAGCCGGACAGACTTTCGCGCTGGCGGCAGGAAAGTCCATAGTTACCGTCATACCGACGTTAGCTGGCAATGGGGCAGTTTAGTAAGTCGGAAATGAGCCTCTTTTTTTCTTACGAATTCCAGAGCTTTCACCCTTCCTTGCCTACCATACGGGTTTGCTCCCGTTAAGGGTATAGGGTCGGACAGACGGATGTGCGAAACAGAAATCCGATGGGGCATTGATTAATTTGTTTCTTCCGTTATTGCAAATAGCTTCCTCCGTATGACGTGGACGTCGAGCTTGGGCACAGTTATAAACTACTCGGACCGCTTCGCGATGACCGGTATGGCGGGGGTGTTTACTCCGGCACAGCAACAAGCAAACGCTGTCAAGGACACGGTTGCGCCGGCTGCTGTACACCCGGTGCAAGCGCCAGTAATTGATCCCGCGGGAGGACAGTTTGGGGTGCCGTACAACCAGCAGACTGGACCGATCAGATATGCGCCGATGCAGCCGAGGTATGCAGCATGCAGTTCTATTTACGAGTCACCCCTTCCCCCCCTTATTGACCGATTGGCCATTTGGGTGGAGCTTCTAAACGGTTTGCTGACGCGGGTTTGATGGTGGTCATGATGTCACGTACTAGGCCCGGAACATCGATCACAGCGAAGAAGATGAAGCGGTTGAACCCGGCGAGCCCATACACGATATTTACGACGAAGGGCCCAGCTCCGGTGGTCACAACTACGACCACGCAGGCGCTGACCTACGCGCTTTCAACGGTGACGAACGAAGCAGCGCCGGCGCCCATGCCGGATGATGATATGGCCAAGTTCCTCAACCGGTGGAAGGACTAAATCGGCGTGGTCAGCAGCTGAGATTCCGTTGGGCCGAAGCAATCGGACGAGCAGCCGGCGTCGAGGTTTCGAAAGCTGTACACGTACACGGGGTTCCTAGGACATGGTTCTCGGTAATGGTAATGCATTGGGAAGGAGGCTAGCTGGGAGCGGACATTCATGCAAATTTTTTTTTTTTTTTCTCTTTCTATTTTACATTTACGCACATATGCCGATGTTGCTTGCTGCCTCCGTACTTTGCGTTGATATATAGTGTGTGTGTGTCAGCTTAGTTTGGTTTTTGGTATACGACGGAAGATTCCGCAGGAGGAGCTAGTCATAGCGAGTTTTTTTTTTTTTCTACCCCTTTTGCATTGCATGCGCGTGGTGCCTGGCCAGCTGGCGATGGATACCTGGGTTGGCTAGATTGGGGGAATGGTCTAGATGTCCAATATGGATGAAGAGCGAATTAAGGTCACGGCTTAGGAAAAGATAGAATAGAATTGATTCAACTGATCAATGAGCGGCTATTAGTTTCCAATAGACTTAAACAATGGAATGCACAGCAAGAGAATAAAAAATTTTGTTTTTTGTCTATTTCTAACGTTGCAGATGTAAATTAACTCCGCAGCAGATCAACTTGCTCCTGGCAGGGTTCCTGACAAGAATAGCTTGGGTCGAGTATGGTCCGAGGTAAATTCCGACTGGAGGAGAGATAGCTAAGCTAAGAACCTACTTTGGTACGCAAGTAAAATAGTTTACTGGAAGGAGCCGTCTCGAGGTACCTCGGCCGTTAGATCGGAACGTATTTCGATACCCGGGAATGTCTTGTCGCAGGCTATTTTACTTGATCGAGCGCAGACTTCAGGAGCTACCTTGGTATCCGAAACGGAGCCAAGTACTGAAATACGTTTAGAGAAAAGTAGGGTTTTAGTAGACTTGCGACGAAATGCGCCGTTGAGATCGGGAAGCCGATGCGGGTTCTATTGTCTTTCAGTAGCCAATGGCGAAGAAAGGTAATTTTCCAGATCCCTGTCGAATGATGCTAAGGGATCGAGTTAATACACGTATACTACATGCAATAACGTCTAAAGTGTCCGTTTCCGCGCGCGATACATTCCAACTAACACTAGTGAAATACGAGCGAGAGGGAGGTATGAATTCAAAAGATTTTTGTTTGGCCGAGAATAATGCCTTGTGGAAAAGTGGCGCGAGCAGCCGCAAACAACGGTGGTGATTGGAAGGGCGTGATAAACTGTGCGACGTTGAAGAACCTGCTGTTTTTGCGTGGCAGTGCACGCAGGATCTATGACATCATCGTTCGCCTTCCTTTTCGTACCTTCAACAACACACCATCCACACACACACACACACCTCACACACACACTACAAACACAGACGGACGGGGATCCAGATATGATATGGTCATTGGGCCCAAGGCTGCTCACAACGTCATCAATGATAATATACAACGGTCTGATGAGAGAAGGACGGGTAAATAACCAAGCAAGTAACTTAACAAAGTGAACACCCCTTCGAACGGTTCCAACAGCTTGTTTGATCGACTGTCCCTGGCAAGATTATGTCATTCGCCAATCATATCACGCCGCCTAGCTCATCGGTCTGGCGTGCAGCGCGCAGAAAGCAAAAAGTCAAAGTTACTGGCTCTGCGATGCCTCTTGCGCTGCCTTTGTCTGCCCCTCTTTGCGCTGTCCGCCCCTCCGCCCTCCGCCTCTGCTTCTGCCTCTGCCTCTGCGCTGCCATTTGCTGGGTGCATGCGCATGCATGGTTTGATGCATCGGTGAAAGCGAGAAGGGAGAGGAGGGGGTGCAGCAAAGTAGAACGCGAAGCGTATCATACCATGTCTGTAGGTATTGTATCTATCGAATGAATGGGAAAATGTGTGAGCTGCAGGGACCCAATAGGGCTAGCTATGGATATCTACGCAGGATTGTCGTCATCTCTTTGCATACGCGAGGATCGAAAGAAGGCTGGGGCTGGGTCTGCCCTGTACCGTTGACGTGGAGAAACGTCGGATGGACTGACTTGCGGGCTCGCTAGCCGGCTGACTCTCGTAGCTAGCCACTGGGGTATACTCCATGCATGCTAGATATGGACATGGGGCAATAGATCTGTGAAGGCGTCCAGTAGATACAGGATACAGAGCACTGACGTTGAAGTATATATAGTCCTGTGGATGGACGTCTATCGATTGATCTGGAGCATCTACTTGCACACTTACATCCTTACCTACTTCACTATCAATTGATCAAGCCATCGCTCTGATTCGATACCGTTTTTTCTACGATCACCGCTGTCAAAAAAAAAAATAATCTGATATAATTCTCAAGTTATATCCAACTTCGACATCTACATTTACATCTACATAAATATATAGCACTGCTATATCGATATCATCAACCCACACCCAATCTTCAATAAAAAAAAAACACATACTTGTCTATATACACTTCCAAAATGGCCCGACGAGCATACTACCGCACCTCCCGCCCAACCACCACCGTCCGTGTCACTCGCGCAAAGCCTTCGCTCCTCGACCGTCTCACAGGCCGCACCCACCACCATCGCCCAGCCCATGCGACCACCACCACTAGACGTGTTAAGCATGGCAAGCGTCGTCACGGCCGTCACAGCGGCTACTACGACGACCGCACAGCCTACGCACATGCCACCCCCGTGCCAGTTCACCACCACCAGCGACGACCAACGCTAGGTGATAAAATCATCGGTGCGATAATGCGCCTTCGTGGCACCCTAACCGGGCGACCAGGTTTGAAGGTATGTTGACAGTTTCCCTTTTTAATCCCTAGATTGAGTTATGGTTGCTAACGGGGTGTTTTTATTACTGCAGGCTGCGGGGTCTCGTCGTCAACATGGTACTGATGGCCGTGGAAGCCGTAGACGTCACTACTACTAGACGATTGTATAGTAGCTAGTACAGTCTGTACTTTTTTCTCTTGTTCTCTCTTCTGGCTGCCGGGTAGCCAGTTGACAATGATAACTTCTTTGCAAGGATGCTGCAGCGCTGATGGATGTCGAGCTGTTAGTATTTTATGACTTTCATGACGCCATTATGATAAATCGGTTGCATATTTTACTGTTCTTTCGTACTTCGTTCTTACCTCTTACTTTTTGTTTTTTTACCTTTGTCTCTTTTTTTCTTCTTCCAAGGCTTTGTTTTACTATTTTCCCTTTTGTTGAAAGTTTATTGGTTCTTTATTTGCTTCTCGTGCTTTCTCATGTTGGTGTTATAATAGGTTACCAGACTGCTTCATCTGGGACGGGGATTCGACAAGGAGTTTCTGTTCATGCATGCTGTATTTCTAGAAAAGACAATATCTTCAAGTCTAGTAATATCTACCCATACAACAGCCCCGAACGCTAAGAATCCCATTGGCCTTAAACATAAGTACATTGTTACGAGTATATACTATATATAATTGCAAATTCTTTTATACTTTAATCTAGTATCCCCGAGACTAGATTTAATCGGCCGTCGAGTCGAGCCAATTGAGTTTAGTGTCGATCACACTACCAATATTCCCTAGCTTTCGGATCCTACGCGACATCGACGGCAATAAACCGCATGTTACTGAAGAAGTATGTAGATACGAGTAGATTGTCAATCAACGTACGGTAATATTTTTAGTTTCTGCATAGATTGAAAGACACAAATCTAGGCGGCGTCACACACACCAATATACCTTCCGCTAACCGGGCTTTTACGTTTCGAGCGTTTCCTCACCAATCCCACAGGAATAGCCTTGGGACCGCCAAGCTGAACACACATCTCGTCCCGCTGCCGTGCCAGCTTTGCTTACTTACTTGCTTGTGATTTGATTCACGTTGTGTTACTGTTACCAGTCAGCTAGCTGTGTCCTTGTGATCTGCGGCACGGCTTATGGGTGTTGATAGTGCGACATGTCCGTCTGGCCGGCTAGCGATGTCTGTACGGTTGCACTACTTATATGCATATATATTCACATCTTTGCTTTGGCCTTAACCTGCAGCGGTGTTTCTAGGATATATATTTGTAGAATAGGGCGGACCGGGTGGATGGATGTACCATTGTGGGTGGTACAACTTGAAAAACCTGCATATAAACTCCTATATAGACATCGATTGGAGGAATGGCGCAGGATTGATTATAGGATTAGTTGTGCAGATAGAATGTGATATCGAACAGCCGCACGTCATGCGTTTGGCCGACAGCTCGCAAAAAAAAAAAAGAAGAAGACGAAAAAGAAAAAATGGAAGTCTATTGGGTGAAATTCACCCGAAGAGAATACTATGACGGGGATTCGTGAACCAAATGTGATGCACTTTAATTTGTGGACAGTATCTTTTTGTCCACTTTAGTACGCCATGCCTAAGTACTTAGATATTCGTATATGAAATATTATAATTCCTTGCACCTACAAACTCTACAGTATGCACACTCCGTGCTACAAAGATTTCGCGCTCAAACTTCATGGGGCATGTAAGAAACGTTCGCCAGCCCGTTTAAGCGCCACCGTTAACCATATTCTCCACATCCTCCAGCTCCTTGACCACATTTGTCAGGTTCTCGTATCCATCTTTGGTAACCAAGATATCATCCTCAATGCGCACTCCGCCCACGGTCCAGTATTTATCCAACACATTCGTATTGATATACTTGCTATGCTTAGGATCGTCCAAATACGGCTTGATAATAAACTCGCAAAAGTAGATACCGGGCTCAGCAGTGATGACTGATCGCTCTTTCAGCGGGATTCGGACCCTTAGGTACTTGTACATCGGGTCCGGGTCGGAGTAGTTTGGATGGCCGCCAGTGTCGTGCGTGTCCATGCCCATATGGTGACCGAGGCCATGCGGGAGGAAAGCACAACTGGTGCGGTTGGTGAGGATTTCGTCCACTGTTCCATTATGGAAGATGCCGAGTCTAAGGAAACCCTCGATGAGGATTTTGTGCACCGTCTCGTGGATTGTATCCCAGAGAACGCCGGGCTTGATCATCTCCATGGAATCCTTTTGCATCTTGAGGACGAGGGAGTAGATGTCCTTGGATTCTTTGGTAAATTTACCGTTGAGAGGGAAAACGCGAGTGATATCCTGTGAATGCGTACTGGTTAGCGGCGAGGATATCCTTGATGCAGGGAGTCTGATAAGTTTATCCGAGGAAAGTGCGTACCGATGCGTAACTATCAAATTCACAACCACCGTCGATAAGAATGTTTAATCGGCCCTCGAGAGGTTGGTTGTTGTGAATGTAGTGCAGAGTTGCAGCGTTCGAGCCAGAGGCGACGATGCTCTCGTAGGCCTGTCTTCTAGCGCCCCGCTTGATGCAGTTTTCGAGGACTGCCCCGGGATAGCAAAGCTGGTTATCAGCGATATATTTCAAGTGGGAGATCGGTTGAGATTAGGAGGGGAGAAGGGAAACCGTACATATCGCTTCGAGCTCGTATTCGTGCTTGCAAGACTTGATAGACTTCATCAGCGTCTCGTGCGCGATGCCGCTTATCGCGTTGGCGTGCTTGATCAGTGCGACTTCGTAGTCGTCTTTGTACACTCTGCACTCATCGATTGCACCCTTCAAGTCTTTCGAGGCCGTGACGGCAGTTGCGACATGCTCGGATATCTGCTCTGGGATCGCCAATATCTCGCCTTTCAGGTTCGCCTTCAGCTCGTCAGAGTACTTGGCCTCGTCGATGTCGAATTTAGTCTTTGCGCCATTGACGTCTAGCGGTAGGCCGCTCCACATGACCTCCTCTGGATCGATGGGCGGGATGTACAAGGTTAGAAAGTCCTTGGCGACATCGTATGTTAGATAGCAGTTGGGCAGCGAGCAGCCGGAGAGGTAGAAGAAGTAGCGGCGCTGGTGGAAGGGAGCTTCCTGGTCCTTGTCTTCCTCCATGCGCGATTTCTGGGATTCGAGGTAGATCACGCCGCTGGTGATGGAAAGGTGCTTTGCAACGGCGCGTGCGTGCGCTTTGGCGGGGTACTTGTTTTTGGAGAGGTACTCCGAAACAGAGGTTGGGAATAACGCCGGCGTCATCTTGATGCTGGTGGAGGAGAAGAAGCAAGGACGACGAAGAAGCTGTGGGTTGGTGTCTATTGTCCTCTGCGGCTTGGTAGACGCTTTGTCGGCTTGGTATTGTGCCCCGCTGCGTGTATATATATAACTATTAGAGCAAGAACGTTAGCATGCGGACGTAGATGCAGATGCATGCAGTCAGTTTTTTTCGAAGGCGGGGTCTTTCGAACGAACCGGCGAGATGAGGATGAGATCTTGATGCCTGATCGTATAGCGCCGCAGGACCTTCTACAACGGGCAACAGAACGAGGGAGCATGCATGCCAATCTGCAAATGCCTCTTCGTGAAGCTTATCGATCAGATGGCCATTGCATCCCACCTGCGCCAAGAACCGCAGCCGAAAAGCCGGTGGTTGCCGTTTTGGGCGTCGACAACACGCATTTTCCAACATGGCGAACTGCGGGAAGCTTCGATGCTGAAGAGCTGGTAGGTCTATCAACTTTTGATATTGCGCAGCCGCTTCATCATCTCTAGGGCGGTAACAAAGCGGGCTTTCTAGGCCAATGGCTTATTCTAGACTTTGGGCAAACCGACTCTGCAACTTGCCGAAGTAGCTGGGGACGTTTGTTCTTTGTCGGCGCTCAAAGACCACAAAGCTATGTATATCCACGCTTTGTCTTGTTCCAGCGGTTGCTGTTTCAAGGGCAGCATTCTATTAACAATCAATACCATTCTGAAGGCTAAGCTTAGGTCTGAACATAAGGTTACAGACTTGGTGTTCACGTCTTGCAGGGCGCGGTTGACTGTCCGGTAGACTTGCTGGTAGACGGTGAACTGCTGTTGTATCGTCCATTCGCAAGAACCTCCCCATGCTCCATAACTATATATTTGGAGGCTTCCAATGACATCTCCTCTACTCCTGTAACATCTACCGAACATCGGCCGATGATGTAGACCTATTTATTTATATTATTATATTGTCCAACTCTGCACGGATATTAATAAACACAATATAGTAATATAACAGTAATAACATTATTACCAAATGCTGCGGATCCGAGACAAGGAGGACTTCTTCCTCGCCGGCGGCTGCTCCTCCGCTGCCGCCACGGAAGACAGGCTGCGAATCCGCAAACGACGCTTCCACTTCTCTCTCCAAAGCTGGTCCTGGTCAGACCCCGCTCGGTCCTCGCCCTCAGCCCCGCTGCCAGCGTCGTCCTCGTGCTCGCGACTGCTTCTCCACGGTCATCAACGTCATCTAGCCCATCCTCAACTCCGTAGTCATCAACAGCCTTCCAAGATGGCCAAAAGGAGGAGGCCGAAGCCCAAGCCCAAGGCATCTGCCGCCCGCGATGACGACCTAAATTTCCCGCCCCGAGAAACGCGTCGACGGCTTGCCAAGCAGGGCGTCGATATAAAAGACCAAACGACCTTCACACCGCATGAGATCAATGAGATTGTGAGGATGAAAGACGAGGAGGATATGGGTTTCTTCCTGATCGCTAGTCTGATGGACAAGGATGAAAAAGCAGTAGGACAAGCCTACTATCGGCGAATCGAGGAACTAGACGACGATTCGAGCGAGGAGGATGAGGAGGATGAAGATGAGGGGAGCAGTAAGGATTGCGGCGATGAGGAATTACCTAAGAATGAAAACACTCTACGGAGACCTCAGCGGCTGGCAAGCGGCAAGTGGAAGGCGACAGTCGCAGCAGACATATCTGATAGTTTGGCGGACTCACCAATATCAGCTGGCGAGAATTCTGCTCAGGAGCTTGAAGAAAACACAACAGACATCCCCTTGGATGACCCCATAAATTCATTGAGTGCATCTATGCTAAAATCACAGACAACATCAAAGCAAGAAACCAATACTGACCATCACATCGAAAAAAAATCCGAGTCACTTGAAGACTTAAAAAATACATCCTCTCTTACACCCGCCCCAGAACCCGAATCAGAAGAGATGCCTGGGCGATCAAGATTCCCCGCCATGCAGAAGACACCCAAAAAAGGAGACTCCTCCAGCAGCACAAATGGGTCGAAAAGTCCTCTGACTAGGGCTGTTAAACGGGCTGCTAGCGAGGCTGGTATCGCAGCTGATGAAGCTATAGGAGATACCCGCTCTCCCAAACGTTTGAGGGGAGGAAAAGTTCAAAAGACACGGTCAGATTCTGTTGATGGTAAGTCTAGTGTGATGAATGGTATTGCATATTCTCAATATCAGTGAGAAACTCTTACAAGGTTATCTTTCATCTAGCACGACGGGCAAAATCCCATCCACCGATTATCATGTCTGGGCCTAAGAGCCCTGTCCGCTCAAACAAACAGCACAAACAGCTTCGATCAAACATCGATAGCAATATGAGTCCAGTCTTCATCAAGCAATCTCATGGGGCTAACAATGCCTTGGATCTTATTGATGGCCCAGATCCTAATAAAATTCCTCCAGACACCGCGAATCACATCAACCAATCTCAGGCCGAAGCAGGTCCTTCTGTTGTCGGAGAAAAGAGCCAGCATTTGGAAACAGCAATCGTTGAATCAATCAGCATCAATAATTCGCAGATTTTCGAAACTGACATATCCAAAGCTAGCAATCAGCACGCGACCAAACGACAAAGATCACCTATCCCCAACTCCTCTCAGGCTGAGGAGCTAGAAAGACTCTTCTTTAGCCCACGACCACCAATGTTGATATCTAGGGAGGAGATGTCACGCTTTATTGACCCAATGAAGCTTACTCGATTCAATCCTGCTTTACGAACCCCTGGAAGTAAGAAATAAACATTCTAAGAAATGTGATTCTGCTTCTTCGGGTATTTCTCTCGAATTGGAACATTTTACCACTACTCCCGTAGAGGCTGGGCTCGTCGAGTCCCGAAAACATCGGAGTCATCTTTTGCTTCTTTCGTCGGTCTACCGGTTAGTAGACACGATTGAATTCGATCACCACTTGAATTGCCCTCTTTTTGTTACTTATCAGGCTGTACACGGGGGGTCACGGGTGCAAAATTTAGGTTTTATTGTTCGGCGCTTGTTCGGGGAGGCTATTCAGTTGTACTATCGGGCGCATGTTGCGTCCTTGGCTGTCGGATCAAGTTATGTTAAAATAGCACTACTCGATATTGATACCTGTTGCCTATGCTTTTTCTTCTTCTTCTTTTCTTTTATCATTCAGCACAAGAGGGCATACAAATCATCGCCTGAATATCGAACATGTGTAAAGAGCACAAAGGCGTGTGGAGAAAATGCGACAGTCGCCGTGATGTGTTGCCGCATGACTGCCGGTTGACGTCAATGATGCCGCAGTGCAGGTTTCGTAGTTTGAGTCGGCACTTGCAATTGGAATGATGTTCCACCGATTGGTATATTTTGCCCTGTTCACGAAAGTAGCCGGATTGCCGTAAGATCTATCTCATGCGACCATCTACCGAGGTACCTATACACATACATGTAAGCATGTACGTCGGTGAGGGGCGACTTGCATCATGGTCCCGCTCTGGTCGGATGGCGGCAAGAGTGGTATTTTGCGCCCAACGCGGACCGGCCAAGCTACGTAACCTTCATTGTCTATCAACCTAGTCTCGCTACCGAACTGGTCTATCAACCGTTGTAGCATATTATATCATTAATTGGGATTGGGACTTCTTAAAGTTTTTTGTATCATCTTTGACTTAAATCTAGCTTCCTCAGCAGGCATCTCTCTCTCTATAATTTCCTCGACTTCGCGACAACAAAGCATCAAAATAAACTACTAGTCATGAGCTGCACCTGCACTCCAACGGCCAAGATCCGAAAGAAACGGCGCCCCGTTGCAGCTAAACCATTTAACATCCTACTCACAAACGGAAGGTTCCCCGTGACGCTGGACTTGGCGAGGCAGCTTAAGAAATGCGGTCACACTGTATACGTTGTCGACTGCATGCACTGTATGTTCATGTCATCCTTCCCTCCCATCTCTCAGTCAACTCTGAATGATGGATTACCAGATATATATGCATGTCCACTTAACGTTCGAAGGAGGAAGCTGACTACCTAGGAAAACCTACCTGCAGACCACGTCTCCAAATTTAGCAATGCAGTACGCAAGAGCTTCCGCGCGCCGGCTCCGCACGACGACCAGGACGGCTACCGCAAGGCCGTGGGCGAAATCATTCGCACGTACAGAATCCACCTCGTAATCCCCATGCACGAAGAGATTGTTCACCTCGCCGGCTCCACCGATCCTGAAATTCTGACTCGACTACTCGCGCCGCCAAAACCTATCCTACTACGGTTGCACAATAAATGGGAGTTCTCGCAGTGGATGGAAGAGTTGGGGCTCGGTATACCGAGAAGCTACCTGTGTGAGACGATAGAGGATATCGAGAACCTACCGGGACTGGGGGAGGTGGAGTATGCGCTGAAACCAGTGTTCGGGAGGGCGTCGCAATCTGTGTTCCATCTAAAGCCGGGGGAGGAGTTGCCATTGGATAAACTGGATATGCGGAAGAAATGGATCGCGCAAGAGTGGGTGTACGGCGAGAGGTACGTTGTAGTCAAGCTCTAGCATTTGATTTCGTAGTAAAAAATCATGGTGGGGGAATTCTTTTATTTATATGTTGCTTTGAGGAGGAATCTGTTAGGTATTGTTCATATTCGGTAATTCGAGATGGGGAGATGCAGGCATTCTCGCTCTATAAGGTTCTCGAGACTATTGACGGGAGCTCGTGCGTATATTTCAAGAGCGTGGAGCATAAGGGGATATTTGACTATGTGAGTGATGTGGCTACCGAGTTGGGGTTAGAAGGTATGTGTGGGTTTCTTTTAGTCGCTCTTGAATCGTATCGACCCTATAATGGGAATTTACTGCTGAGTATTATATAGGAGTTAAGGGCACCTTCCAGCTAGCCTTTGACTTTATTGAAGGTAACTCCCAACCGAAACAGTCTGAGTCGGAACCAGAGCGGCAGGCAAAGAAACGTTTAGTAGCGATTGAATGTAACCCACGATGCACATCAGGCGTCCATCTCTTCGCCGGCTTGACCGATCTCGCCAGGACCCTAACGGAACCTAGTAGGCCGCGGGTAGTAGCTCACTGGAAAGCAAAACGACAGGTATTTCCGGGCATGATGATGTGGGAGCACTCGGACGCGACTGTCAAGCAGTGGCTGCGCCACATGGGTCGGTTGATGGGCAGCAAAGATGTTGTTTTCTCTTCCAAGGACTTGCTGCCGACACTGATGCAGCCATTCCTGTTGACATCGTACTATGAAATCTGTCGTGAGAAGAAACTGAAGCTACCGGATATGTTCCAGCTGGATGTTACATGGGAGCCAAACGAGGAGGAGCTGGCAGCGGTAGAGGAGATGGCGAAAGGGGATCGGGAGAATTGGATCAAGAGGAGGAATTTGAGTGAGCAGCAAGTGATGGAGAGAAGGAATTCTGTGATGGCGGGGCAAGGGAAGCGCAAAGTGCAGAATGTGAAGCCGCGTGGATTCTCGGCTTTCAGTGCTCGACGTGCTCAGGCGAAGGACAACGAGTGATTGTGTTGTTGCTGTCCTATCACATCTCAAGAATCAGTTTTTAGCGGACATGCGTGAGCATCTAAACAATTTTCATTTTGTATACGAAGGGTTCGGCTTTTATCAGGTCGTCAAAGCCTGCGTAGACTAGATGTGGCAAGCAAGACCTCACTGCGGTTTTGGTTTAGATATCTCGTTGCTGACTACAGCTCCCACACTACCTATGGATTCCATCCGAGACGCCCCGTTTTGTCGGCAGCAAGCTAACCAGTCAACTGTGCCCGATATGAAAAGACGCTAGAAAACGAATAGGATGCAATACCTGGTAGCCGGGATTTTGTTTCAAGCGATTTATTATTGGTGGGGTACGCAGAACGGAAGACAAGTAGCAATACGAGGTCCGGTGGCAAGAAGCATGCAGATATCTTTCGACGCCCATTGTTGGTCAGTCGAAATATGCAGCTGCAGCTGCAGCTTGGAGCATGGCTCGTCGTCAAGCAGAACCTCCCCGCAAAAGCTAGGCGAGGAAGAGCTTGATGGAAATCGATAGGCTGACGGTAGAATAGAGGAAACGTGTTATATTCAATTGGCTCTAACGACATGTCGAAGCGGTCCAAGGAGAGTCGTTTCTCTCGTCTTGAGCGCCATGGTCTAGATTCCAACAATTGACGATAACTCCAACTTGGAAGCCCGCTCGACGGGAATTTTGAGTCCTTCTCGCAATCATATTACTTATTTTGGAACTGTAATTGAGTGTCTCGGAGAGACGGCATGGATTATTGAGAAACCATGCATGCTTTCACTAGCGTCATTAGGACGCCACGCTGCTGAACGATGATGTCCTGCTTCCTGCTGCTTGGAAATGGGAAGTTAATATCCGACGACAGGCCCGAGAAATGCCTCCCACAACCGTCGCATGATGCAATTTCAAGAATCAAAAAGAAACACCAATACTTCCCCTTCTGAAGGGGGAAAATGCCCTTCCCGTCGGAAATTTGCAGAGTCATGGGCTGGTGGTTAGGACCTTCAATCAGAGTAAACTCATCCCGACAGATTGAAGAGAAAATACCCTCTGCATGGTGTGAGAGGATCCTTAAGCCGGGGCTTAAGGGGAAGGGGGCAAAGACGTGAGAAATTACTCTCACACATTCAATTTCCCGTCCCCCGTCGCATTTTTTCTCACCACCGTTGCAGCCTGAAAGACGCCACGAGAATGAGAAAAAGGAGACGCGCTCGATCGCGATCAGCAAACACGGCTTCATGTGACCACGCTAGGTCTCCTCGTTGGCTTGGCGTGCCTGGGTTTTATTGCTTTTGAGGCTGATCCTGGCCGCCCCGGCATCAGACCTGTTGGTTCGCTTCGTCCGAGTTTGGCAAAGTTGGGCAAATGGAAGCCAATTGGAGAACCTGCCTTCTTGAACCAAGCCATACCTTGCAATTGTGGTTGCTCTCCACACCAACTAGAGTCGACATTCTGAAGCTCGGATAATCATCAAAAGTTGTTTCGGACGGAGATTCACACTGATTAAACTGGGTTTTAATGAGCTTCGGAATGTTGGATCCACTTTTGCGGCCTGCAGGACTCACCCGTGTCTAGGCAATTGCGTACAACTTGGAGTCCCAGTCAGCAAAACCCCGGTCATCATGTGCTTTCGCGTTCTGTACTTAGCACATCGGCGATCCTGCTGGAACGCGCACTTTCCCCTCCCCCTTGCGCGACCGTGAGGGGGGTAGAATATCCCGTCCTGCAGGATTTGTCAGACGCCTCGGTCAGGACGCTCGGGTGGAGTGTCAAGAACAGCAAGAACGTTGAGGAGCGCAAGGCTGCAGATATGATTTCGGCTTGTAGTAGTGCGACGACAGGCGCACAGGTACCAGTACGAGGCATGATGCGCATCGAAAAGAAGGTAGCGCCTCAACTGCTGCAGGTGCAGCCCCAGTGCAGAGGCGAGTATCGTCCAGGGCAGGCTGCTAGCAGTTTCTATTCCCCTCCACCCCCCGCTGCCTCCCTCGTCGAGGGACTTCGTCCTATCCTGAACGCAGTTGCTTCTGCGCGCTGTGATTTGCTTTTAATAGAGTTTGATGCGGGCTCCAATCGTTCAACTGCATAGCTTGGTCATTACATTTCCTGAAGCGGAATGGTTATTGAGGTTCTGAAAGCCCCCCCATGCTGGGCCGTGGAGGGGACAGGGGAGAGATGGGGAACGTTTGTACCTTTTGACGGACAGGATTAGCCTTTTCCTCCACGCGCGAAAAAGGGAAAACGGACATGAGTCTTGTCGGTACATGCATAATGCATGCGCATGTACCACCCACACCAAAATTGCGAGGGGCAGCGACGTTTCGCCCGTATTTCATGGTACTTTCGATCGTTCGAAACCTCTCTTTCCTCTTTTCCTTCCTCAAGCTGTTTCTCTCCAGCCAACGCACTATATTCCTCCCTTTCCCTCCCTTTCAATATATAAAGGGTACCTCTCGGCGGTGAAGAGTGGAAGCCGGTTTTGCCTGCTCCTCCAAGCGCTCTGCTGTATAGTTTGGAAATATCGGATCCTCGTCGTCTGATTTTCCCGATGGTGATGAGCTTGGTATCGTGACACTTCTGCTTCTTCTTCCCACAGTCGAGAGGCTGCTGCGTTGATTCTCCCTTTTTTTTTTTTTCTTTCTTTGCTTGTCTTTAGTCTTCACACTGGCGTCCTAACCCGCCCTTTCGAGGTTATATCTCCAACTGCTTCTGAACTTGTTCAGAACATCCACACTCTTTTGATAGGAGAGCTGCGCGTCGAAGAAGGGGAAAAAAGAATAGAAGTAAATACATAAACACTCATACTTACATACATACTCACATACACACGTCCCGCCATTATCACCCTCTCACATCTACAGTAAGTCCGGATGAATGCTCCCTATCCACGCACACGGTGCGACGTCTATGCACGTTGTGCTTTTGTGTAACCTTCTCGACAGCTGCTAAGCTTATAATCTTACTCTCTCACAGTAAACACATATATGCCTCCAGTCACCCCCCGAAAACTGAAGTCATGTCTATCCGCCGCATCCTCACCTTCTGACTGTTCGTCCCCGGCGAACTCGTCGCTAGCGAGTACGCCGACGGCAACGGCGACCCCTCCAACCCCGTACTCATCGGGAGGTAGCTCATGCTACTCCACGCCGACGCGCGCTCCCGGGCGGCAGAAGAAATCCGTCCGCTTTCATCCTGAAGCTGAGATAAAAGAGTACAGACGAGTGAGGGAGGTTAGAACCTCTAGCTCTGCTTCTGCCTCTGCATCTAGCTCCACAGTCGCTGCCCCAAGGAAGGAAGAAAAGAAAGTTGAGAAGAGAGTTGAGAAGAGAGTCGAAAAAAGGGTCGAAAAAAGAGTCGAAAAAAGGGTCGAAAAAAGAGTCGAAAAAGGAGTTGAGAGAGTCGAGGCAAACCCAGTGGAGAGAAAAGTAGAGAGGAAGGCTGAACCAGTCCTCGAAGTGAAGAAGGGAAAGAAGAGAAAGGAATCGCAAGATGATTCCTACGATTACGAGGCCGCTACTAGCAAAATTCGAGAGAATGGTGCAACAGGACTTGGGATCACTGTCGACAATACATATGGACCGCCGGTGAATGCGCCACCCCTGGCTCCCTTGCCACGGCCCACAAAGCGAGAGAGGACCAAATACTCCCAATCTCCGTCCACCCAATCCGTTGAACCAAAAATGACATACAGCTTTGATGATTCGACTTCAACATCCGCCTATCCAAACCTGAGTTTCGGACAAGCACCTCCTCCTCCCATTCCGGCGCAGAACTCCTCATTCACCGAGATCGCTAACTATCCTCCTGTTCCCCAAATCATGAGTACCGGGTGGTCATTTACTGAGAAGCCCGAGGAAGCATGGTGGGCGTACCAGGAGCCTGCCCAGCAGCCGCCGATGGCTGCGGCAGCATCATCTCGACAACTGCGTCGGAAGCGATCGTTTGAGAATCGGAAACTCACTAGTGATAACCGACAAGCTTCCGCAGCTGCTCCTGAAATCATGGACGTAGATTCCATGCGCTCGCGTCGCGGATCGTCGAAGAGTTCTTCTTCAACATCCTCCGCGTTGCCTACGGAATACGTCTACAAGGAAGCGAAAGTGGAAGTACCAGCCCGAACATCGTCTCGCCGAAGGCGAGAGGAGCAGAGTTGGGAAGAACAATACCGGATCGAAACCATGAAGAGACAAGCGCGTCAGAAGACGCGCGATCGTGAGATCAAGAAGCATGCTCGCGCTGACCCTCACAGCTCCTTTGATCGCGACGCTGGTGCCGGCTACTATGCCAAGGGACCGGCTTATTCGTTCAATGCCGCAGCTGATGAAAGCTACGGTGGCTATTTCTAAACTTACTCATGGCCTTCTTTCGTCATCCGTTTCCTTTTTGTTCTACACCCAATTTTCTTTTTCCTGCTTGTTTTGATTTTCAGTTGCAAATGATATCCTTTGACCATTTCTTCCGTTGTTTCTTTTTACGCCTGGACTTTGCTGTTGAAAATTTGCGCAAGTATATGTTCTTAGGTTTCTATTGTCTGTCTTTGGTGTTATGTGCATTATACAGCGCACATCCTGAAACAGTAGTGGAGAGCCAAGTTAGATTGTTCTTGCTTTTTTTTTGAAATCGCTCGATCTTACACTGAAAGAACTTTGGCAGAAACGGACCAAAGGCGAAGGTTTTCTCTATTTCCCTGTTGTCGATTCATCGCTGCTCTATCTCCTCTCAAAAAGCAATTGTTTTGCAAATTCTAGTTCTATGCTGACTCGTTTCATTGCTAATCACGTCATATACTGCACCTCATGATTGTGGATTTCTCTGCCTCTTGCGATTTTCTCTCTACTGTCTCAAAGTTAAGTTATATTCCTCCATACTCGTCGCTGTTTTTTCTTCCAGCCTTGACTCTATCTTTACTCCGAAGATTCCCGTCTTCAGTTCTTTTACATACTTTAATCAAACCTGAAATCTGGGCCGGTCTTGTCAGTTTAACCTCTGCGGGCGGTTTTCTTCTTGCAAAAAGCGTCCATGTTACTACTTCTATTTCCTTTATGTTGCAGAGCAATATGAGAGGCCCTATCTCGCGGAATCTACTAACCACTAACTCCAAAGCAACAAACCTCATATAGCATCTGTGTTTTTTGAAAACAGAAAAACAAATGTAGGGTCACTCTCAGGTCCTCGGCCAAAAAAAAGCCAAACATTTATTCTTGTTTTATTTTTCTATTACTGTGCCATTTTCTCCTTGAATTTTACCTTTTCAATTGCGGGTAACTTGGCGTTTTTTTCCCCTCGAACAGTCGTTCTCGAATGCTTCTTTTTTTGGTTTCCACCTTTTATCTATCCTTCACTGCTTGCATTTTGGGTCTGCCTTTCAAATTTGGGAAAGATATAAATGGTCTCCGGGTTCACTTTGATTTTGGGTTTTGCATACATGTTTTTGTGTCATTTTTTTGACTATTATTCTTGTAATGCCCTCCTACATTCACCACTAGGGAGAGGAGACGCAAGCCCAGCTTCCCGTTTCCTCTTGCCTTTAAGAATACTGCATGATGAACCGAACAGAGACGTCACTCATTCCCACCCCACTATTTTCCTTTGTATGAAACATATCCCTTCATGTGAAGCTTGAACACAAAAAGAGAAAAAAAAGAAACAAAAAAAAGATATTCATACCCTTGTTGGCGGAACGCACTAGTTCTTGTTATTTCATTTCATTTTCATTTTTTCTTCTTCCTGTGTTCCCTTCATCGGTAGATACTCAATATTATCTCACACGTATCTATCGAGTCGGAAACTTTTTTTTTTTTACTTGGCGGTGTCTTCAGAATGCATGAGAGTACGAGGTGCCCCGCATATTACATGATCACTGTCACTGCACAAGAACAAGGAATCCCTGGGACATGAGATAAGTGGAGTGCCTCCTAGCGTTCTGAGAGCACGCTCGATGTGACAATTGGCTGTCTATCCAGCAGCTAGCTGAGCTGGCGGGGTCGACTTGTAGCAGCGAGTCGACGCGAACCGGATGGAGGAGGGGGGGTGAGGAAAGTGGGAAAGTGGGTGTACGCGTACCCCTGCCGGTTGAGCTCTTTCAGAACTATTGAGCCGCAGATGCTGCATGCATGCATATCCATCCCGATTGCGAGTGAGTCATCGAGTCTGTGCAAGCTTGCTTGAGATGGTGCGGCACGTCTGCATGGGGCTACAATAGTGGGTCTTTTTTGGGAGCTGAAGGGTGTATGTTACTTTTTTTTTTTTTTTTAAGAAGACAATTCATGTGAGTGATAGCGTGAGGGGGCGTTGGTTAATGCTATCATCTTATACCTTCATTTCTCCGGGGGCTTGACCCCTGCATGCTCGCACGTAATTCAAATGCATCATCGTAGAGCTAGTCCGTGAAAGTTCCTATTGAATATGGAAATCTAGAAGAGTATCTGCAGGGTGTGGGGTTTTCGCTCTGTAGTCGGAAGGAGGAATTAATCCAGATTCACAATGCAATCCCGTGTCGGCCAGAGAGATCCTCTCATACGTTGGATATGGCCATGGCCACGGTGTGCATGCAAATCTAGCTGCAAGGTTATTGCACCAGCATTGCGACCCTGTCTCTATAGAGATATAGCGAAGCATCGAGGATCTCTTAATTAAAATAAAATAATATAACAAGAGAATGGTTGAGTATCGGAGAACGGAAACTCTGCGTTGCTGCCCAAAATACCACGTTGTCGTCCCAAAGCGGCAATTTGATGTTAAACGCTGTGTCACACAAACCGTAACGTCAAATGCAATGTTCTGATATAACTATGCTCGGAGCAGAGAGGACATGTCTCCGCATTTCAGGGGCAATCAGCCGTGCCCATTGTTTGATTGATGATTTAAATTGCGTCATGGCGAGATATTATATTAACGAACGGAACGACAGTTCGCCGAATGATCCGAACTCTTCATCCCAATATCTATCTCCTCGACAAAATACATATCTGGGCATTGCCGCCTTCCCGTCGGCGGAAACTCAATGGAAATCAGAAAAAAAGCACCAACCAAGATAGCACTTGCCACTAAGCACCGTGGGCCTTGTGGCTCCGAGGCCTATCGATGGTCCCTGAGTCCCGTCCCATTCGCGCTCTGTGAACCGGGCTAACGGAGCCAGGTTTCAGATTCAACGGTTTTCCGGGCCGCAACAACAACAGCTTGTCGTCTCCAACGTTGCGTTGCACATACCATCTCAATTTTGCCCCATCCTCAATTCCCCTTCTCCACACCTCGTCTCCTAGCGTCGATACGAATCAAGATCCGGCGCGAGCCATGTGCATATCTATATGCGTGTAAGTATATTTGCATGGGTTCTTCCTGTGGACAGCATCCGTCCGTAATAATGCGCTCACGCAGGTTATAATATCACAGGCGTTCCCGCGATGGAACCATTGCCTCCGTCGCCTTACACCGGGGTTCGCGTTAAGCTTCCATGGTTCCTACGGCTGGCCATGGTTCAATTTGATTAGACTAGCGGCCTGGGACAGACTGACAGCAGGTTCTAGTTCTAGCTGAGGGATAGAGAAATTATATAAAGCTGGCATGTGCACCTTGGGACCAGCCAGGCAATCAGAATAGCGAGCCAGTGCAATTCTCAAGCAGCTTCGTATATTTCCAGGAGACATCCAGCCGCTATTGAGCAATGAAGGCAAAGATCCTCGCCTTAGCTTTTACCCTCGGGCTCAGCGTCACTACTGCCAATGCCCAAATTGGTGCTTGGGGACAGTGTGGTGGAGTCACCTATACTGGCCAGATCACCTGCGTCTCTGGGTATGGTTGCAAGTACCTGAACGATGTATGAAGCAACCTCCCTATCGAAACCTTTGGTTTCTATATATCGTTCCTTGAGGCTAATATAAGTGACATTTGCACAGTATTACTCGCAATGCGTCCCCTCGGACCAGTTGGGTACCACTACAACCACCACAAGGACGACAACCACCAGCACCCGTCCTAGTACCACACTCTCAACAAGCCGTACTACGACCACGACGAGCCGGACAACTACCACGAGCTCGAAGACTACAACCACCAGTTCAAGGACCACGACCACGACCACGACCACGACCACCAGTTCGAGGACTACAACCACTTCGAGCAGGACCACTACTACCACATCCAATACACCTACTTCTACTCCAGGCGCCATCAAGTACTGGTTCAGCTTGTACGTCAATACATATATATACCAAAAAAAAATACCACTTCTTTGATGATACCACATACTGACATGAGGTAATTGGAACACAGCGGCGACTCTTACACTCAAACCGGCTTCGATCCCAATGGCGTCCAACCATCCGTTGGCAACCCAATGGGTAACCCGCCCTACCCTGGCTGGACGAGCTCTGGTGGCGTCAACTGGATTGACGTTGCAATTGCCAAGTACAATCGCTCTACCGTCTTGACCTACAACCTCGCCTACGGTGGGGCCACCATCGACGCCACCCTCGTCGCGCCGTACGCGAGCAATGTCCTCTCGTTGACCGACCAGACCAACCAATTCCTCACTTACTACGCCAACAAGCCAGCTAGCGCACCGTGGTCGTCTTCTAATACCCTCTTCTCCGTATTCATTGGCATCAACGATATTGCCAACTCCTGGTGGCAGCCCACCTGGCCAGGTTTCCTAGACACGCTACTGACAGCCGAATTCAAACTCATCGAGAAGATGTATAATTCCGGTGGTCGCCTGTTCTTGATCTCCAACATCCCACCAATTGATCGCACCCCGCAGATGCTAGCGGACACCCAGGCAGCTAGGGACGGGTTGAAAGCTGCGCTAGCGCTGTGGAGCTCGACATTGCAGACTTACATTTCTAACTTTAAAGCCTCTCATTCTGGCGTATGTGCTCCTATCCCTGGTTTTTGACGTTCAGTGGATGGAGGGATGAGTGGCTAACGAATGGGTAAATGCTGTAGACTACGTTCTGGTTCTATGATTCGAACACCGACTACAACTACGTCCTGAACAACCCATCCACGTTCGGGATGAACCCGGATGTCACCCTCTACGGCTCCAATCCTACATGGGCTTGGTTCAACAATTTCCATCCTGGCATCATCATCCAGGACTACATGGGCAAAAAGGTCGATGATCTCTTGGTGGGGTTCTGGTAGAGAAGTACCTGAATATATGCCCTCCTGCCCTGCTATCAAGGCTCTTGATGCATCTTTGGTAATTGGTATACGCATAAATGTTGAATTTTCAATACGCTAAGGAATAGGGAAAGGGCGGCATTGTAGATATGTGGGATTGGATTAACGTATGTATATAAGTATGTATATATCTTGATGTTATGTATAATTGCTAGGAACCGCGTTGTCAATGTTGCATTATTTCGCAGTATAAATTCGTGGACTTGCTGCGCGCGGCGTGAGTTCCAAGATTGATTCGTAGAGACCTCGAAGGAAATATCAATATTGAGCCGGCCTTGAATCAAAGATTGAAACACCGCTTTGTGATGCATATAAATCTCAGGCTAGCAGAATTCAATAGAAAGCAACAATGTATGCCCTACCTGGTAGGTAAAAATACAGCAGTGATTGTAAACACTATCCGGTCCTCCGAAGTGCAAGTCAAGAAACAATTTATCCACCTACCGTCGACTCCGTAGCGACATGTCATTATCTGTTTCAACATATCTCTCGATTGTCACCACCCAAATTTAAGCGGTAATAATGTTTCGTAAACCCAAGCCTGGCTTTGCGACGCACAAATATCACCTATCAATTTGATAAGTTTGTAAATAAGTGAAGTTCATACCGACTGACCCATCTACGAGGCCCTCGGATTCTACTTATTGTCCTCTGTCATCTACCACTCTCGCAATTGCAATCTCTAGTAGATCGGTTCCTGTATTCCCGTAATATAGTCCCAACTCAGTAAACGTACAGTCATCGCACAAGTATACAAAGTCTTGAGAGTCTAGAACATCATGCCTCTCAAAAGAAAGGCCTCGGTTTCTGTAGCTGGTACTCCGAAACGCACTCGACGCCAACCCGCTAGGGCTAAGGACAAGAGCGGAGATGTCGCACAATCTCCGTCCCCAGCGCCATCTCCGACAAGTTCCCATTCAGACAGTGATAGTGAGAGTGATCCAGAACCGGAACCGGAACCGGAACCAATAGTCGTAAAAGCCACTTCTTCAAAGAAATCTGGAACAATCAAAAAGTACAGATCCACAAGCAAGATCTCCACGACACCCAAGAAGTCCACCGCCACGGATAAGACCTCCACGACAATCAAGACTCCGAAGCGCAAGATCCCAAAGATAATCAGGACTCCGAAGACAGTTGAGACTCCAAAGGCAATCGAAACCCCCAAAACAACGCAGAATGTCGAAGATTTACAATCGACAGCAATGCGCGCGAGGACAAGGTCTGCCCGCGCCGCAGAACTGGCAGCAGCCGTAGTTGTACCAAAGCTCGAAGGTGTGTTTTCCCGTGCTACAACTCTCAAATTAAATGGGCAAAAGTATCCGCAGACAATCACTGTCGTATCCAAGAAGGCGCAGAGGAGGATGGTAACTAACCACCTCACCCCAACAGATGAAGCCCAAGCAGCAAGAAAACAGGCACGTCAAACCGAGTCTGTAGACATTGAGCACCAGACGCCATCCGTAGACATCAAGATAGAGGATGACGATAGTATGAAATTTCAATTTCAAAGCAAATCGAGCCGCTCGAGTGCTAGGACGAAATCTGAACGTTCTTCTCGCGGAAGCAACACGAATAGAGATAATGCCAGCGGAAGCAGTGTCCAGGGCCAGAATGATGCTGATAGTTGGGTGGTTGTTAGCGCAAATGGAAGCAGCACGGGGAGTGCGCACAGTTCAAGAACAGGTGCTAGAAACGGGATGAGCGTTGGAGACGATGCAGATGACGATGACACAGGTGGAAATGACTGGTACAATGTTCCAAGAGGAAAGAACGGCCGTCGTCCTCGCCGAACCGAAGCAGTTCTCCTAGTAGAATATTCGAAGCGTCTGCCAGCCATCGGAAAGCTACCAGCGCACAAGACATTGAGGAACGGAAAGAAGTGGGTATTAGGATAAAAGAATTGTGGTGTAAGATAAGGTAAGGCAGATATGTACCCTCTCTTTCAAGACGTATTATAGCCCGCATCAACTGATCTCACCATTATCCCACAGGCAGCACCAGTGCTGCTCTCAGGCGGCAGCAGTGTGCCCGTCGACGTCTCCAACGAGATTGTCCTCCCTAATCTTTTTCCTTAGCCACTCGATGACAGCCTTTGCATCTTCTTCCATGTCCTCTTTATCCTTGTCGTTAGCGGCAACGGTACCCTCATTCGCAGTATTCCCCATGTCTTCGCCCATCTGGCCGAATAGCCAGGCCTCTTTGAGAGCGCGCGTGAGCGTCAACAAGTCCTCAACGGTTTTAATCTGGATAAGAAGAGCAAAAGCAATGTTAGGGATGAGCTATAACCCAACAGATATAGCTAGAATATAAACAAAAAAACGAACCAGAGAAGCTGTATGAACTTGGATTTGGTGCGCTTGGGTCGCAGCCATCGTGAGGTCTTGGGTATCCTCCTACATATAAGATAGAAGAAACGAATACTTGTAAGCTCCTGCCTTAGAATAGATAGCTGCACGAATGAATAAATAGCAGGGAAACATGTATACCGTAGCCAGTTCGATGATATTTTGAAATCTCAGCAGAAGGTTTGTCTGGTAGGCATTAATTCCTGATCATAGTTGCATTCGGCGTTAGCCTGCACAAGAGTATTTTTCTATCATCGGATGATCGCACATAAAGACATACTCGTCAGAGCCACACCATGCTGCGATGGAGCCGTGTAAGTCGGGTTCTCCATTGCGTTCGACTACAGGTAGCCTGTGCCTCTGAATCCGTATACAGTATAGTCAGTCGAAGGTGGGTGATGCGACTGCAAAGAGGAATATGTTACATTCGCGAGCTGCGCGGCGGTCCGAGAGGCTGCGGACGGGATGATGTTCGAACCTAAACCCCAAAAACTCGGCTCCAGCTTCCACCTTGACCCTTCATCCACATCGCCCCATCGACCCATCGGCAAAAAACGACGCTCGTTTCTCCGCGCGCGCGCAAAACCGCCCACCATGTCTAGCGACGCTCCGATGTATGATGATAATGCTCTCTACAAATCCTCACATCCTTACAATACACTCTTCGAAATATTCCGCAGGACTTGCTTAAGGCAGCAGCAGCAGCAGCTAACTTGACTGCTTTACTACGTGCTAGAATCGCGTCCACTGTCGTCATCCCTCCAAACGCGACGCAGCCTTCCCCACCGCACCGCAAACGCCGCGAATCAACCGACCCGACCTCACCAGCGGACGATCCGGAAGCCCCTTCCTCGAAGCGCACGCGGCTGGCGCCCGCGAGCATCCAGGATGAGAAGTCGCGCAGTCAGCGCCTGTTCGGCTCGATCTTGGGCAACCTAGGCAGAGTATCGCAGGACACTCGGACGAAGAAGCGGCAAGAAGTCGATGCGAAGATGCAGGAGAAGCTGCGGACGCAGCAGGAGGAGGAGCGGGCAGATCAGAAGCGGAATCGGGAGGTGAAGGAGGAGGAAAGGCGAATGTTTGCCAGCCATGCTGTACGTTACCTTCCTGCTGGTACCTGTATTGGTTCTGCTAGTGAACGTATGGGATCAAGTGGTAGAGATGGAAACACTCACAGACTCTGGGGTAATGCAGGCGCAAGTTCGGCGGCGAAACGAGAGCCATATGGCAAATTTCCTGACCACGCGGGCAAAACCAAAGATTGTACGAAATAGACTCATCCTATCTACCCCCCTCAAAATGTCGCTAGACAGATATACTAACCTGGATCTAGTATTACCGCCCCTGGAAACTCCTACGATCGCAAGAGCTTGTGATCCAAAAGCAGAAAGAAATGGCAGCCCGTAATAGATCACCCTCACCTACCCTGGGCGACACGAAAGATCCATCAAGCATGCAGGACGTAGAACCAATATCACCCACAACCACATTCGATAGACGAGACAACGAGAGGAAGGCCATCAATGACGACAAGGAAGATACTACGATGAAAGACGATACCACGAACTCCAATGATGACGATGCACGACAGAATGATACCAAGATGGATTCAGAAAGTAAAGGTCGAGAATCGTCTCCAGTCAGTCACGTACAGCCTGGAGATGAAGAGGAAGAAATGGTTGAATACTAATCTTTACTAACGAGTTTCCTACCTTTTTGTCCTTTTCCCTTTTACAAGTCATATTCCTTTTCTACTACACTTTTCTAGTCTGATTTCACACAAAGGAATTGGAGGGACCTTTATTAACTAATCTGGCAGAAGTGGGGCGTTAAGCGGATTTTCTGATATATCCTTCCCGTTGGACATGTACTTTTAGTAGCACTGAAATGGCAGCACAACATATATATGTTGGCAGTTCTTTATATTTTTGGATTCTCACGTAGTCAGATAAGCCAGTATCTCGTTCTACGGTACCTGCGAGAAATATAAGAGCGCAGATCCGATAGGTTTTTATACCGTCATATCATCGATGTATCATAATGTTATTAAAAGAAAACCGAAAGGTCTATCTATATGCGTTCGTAAAGCAATGCAAATGTAACATTCGGGACGTATCTCCGACAGGAAACTCGCAGGTTCTAGCTGGTATCTCCCCCACACGTGGGTGGGTACACAATTATCTCAATAAATGATCACGGCGTGCATCTGCCCACATAACGCGGGTACAAGCAGCACTCTCTAACAGTCCACCTGTTGCAAAGCCATGCCAGGAACCTCTCCAACCCCAATCCATATCCGCCATGAGGGCAGGTTCCGTACTTACGTTGGTCCGTGAACCAGTAGTACGGGGCCGGATCGATTCCTTCACGGGCGTAACCACCCATGAGCTCATTGAGGTCATCCATACGCATAGACCCACCAACGATTTCACCGACACCAGGCATCAGCACGCTATAATCGAGTTGCACAAGTTAGCCTCTAAGCCCTACTTCCCTCTACGTCCCTATATTAATACTAGAAAGGTTGTGGAAATATACGTACTCAACGCTCTCCGTCACTTTAGGGTCGCTTTCGTCCTTCTTCATGTAAAAGGCCTTAATCTCGACGGGGAAATGCGTCAGGAATATCGGTCTGTTGATTTCGTCTGTCATCTTGCGCTCAGCGGCTTCGGCGATATCATCGCCGAACTCATGATCCTTGCCTTCGTCCGTCTTGATACCGCGTTCGTTCAACCACTTGATCGCATCCGCATACCTCATCCGCATGAACGGCCGTTCCGGCACCTTGAAGTCCGGGTTGAGCTCTTTGATTATATCCTTGCATTGCGGGTCCTCAAGAACATATTCTAGCACCCGACTGATCATCTCTTCCAGATGTCCAAGGAGGTCATCAAAGCTGATGAATGCGAGCTCGCCCTCAATGTGAGTGTACTCGGACAGATGTCTCCTAGTGACGCTGCGTTCCGCTCTAAAACTCTCCTGGACGCAAAATACGTCACCAAGCGAAGGCAGGCAGGTCTCTAGGTACAGCTGAGACGATTGCGTTAGATACGCCTTCTCGCCGTAGTAGTTGAACTCAAATAGCGTGGCGCCACCTTCCACTTGTGTTTGTACCATGCAAGGCGGGGTAACTTCGAGCAGCCCTAGGTCTTCAAACGCCCTTCTGAAGGCGCGGAGGACACCAGCGCGGACTTTGAGGACACCGGACGCCTGCTCACCACGGATAACCAGGTGGCGCTGATCTAGCTTTAGCTGTTGCTCCGCATCCGGGGCGACGATAGTGCCGATAGCCTCTTCACCGGCGGGCGCACGGCCAACGACAACGTAGTGATCAGCTGTCAGCTCGTGGCCGCCAGGAGCTGTCTTACCTTCCGGAAGCTCATTGATGATGCCGTAGATAGTGATCGCAGTTTCTTCAATGAACTGCAAAGCATCTAATGTCTTTATCAAATCACCTTCTAGGATGCACTGCAGATACCCGGTTCCATCTCGGAGTACTATGAATATCATGTGCGCCTGGACTCGCAGACGGTGAATCCAGCCGGAGATTTTCACGCGGGTTCCACGCTTAGCGGTGGAGTCCCTGATCTTGATCGATTTTGCGGCGGGCAGGCTAGGGTCTTCTTTCAGCACGAAAGCCTTTGCAGCCTCTAGCTTTTGCTTTTCTTTCTCAGCCCGATCCGCGGCGTCCTTCTCACGCTGAGCGGCAGAAGCAGCCCCCTTTGCGGACTTGCGAACAGCAGCCTCATGCACCTTCTTGGCCTTTTTCAGGGCTGTCGGGGAGACAGGCTTGTATTCAAGCGACGGCTCCTCAGCAGGTGGGACGACGGTCTTCGACTTGCGTGTGAGAAATGTGGTGGTCGGCGGCGGGAGCAGCGACAATGCGAACAGGAGAGACTTGTATGGAGTCTCTTCGCTGTTTGGGTGCTCGGTCGAGTCGACGCCGCCGTCTTCGTCAATGTAGACTGAGAATAGATGTCATAAGTAGAATCCATTTCATGGCAAGGTGGGGCCGAACATACTGTTATCTGGATGCTCCATTGTCAGGCCTTTCATTGCCGATGTAGCACTCTCGGCTTCAGCCATGGTTTAAGCAAGTGTATAGATTCTAAATAGCGCTATGCAGGGCAGAAGTGCAAATTGCGATGGGAGTGGTGGTAGAGTCGTGTGATGAAGTGCGAAACGAATGGTGGGGCGGCGACGAAGAGAGAAGAAAGCTTTAAAGATGGGCGGAACTTGTTGGTGTTTGTTGCAAGAAACTATGACTCGAACTCCCACAATATGCCTGTGACACAGGAGGCCTTCACGACACTTAATGCGCTCCAGAAAATTGCAGAAAGTAGGACTGCAGCTCCGGACTAGCAGGTTCCTATTGGCTTCAGGCTTTTATATGTATGGGAAAAAAAATCGCGCGCAGAGCACCCTACCGGCTGTTTCTGATTTTATTATCTTCAGTTCCAAACAGAGCAGCCGATGCGAGCGATAGTGCATGAAAACCAATGCATGTAAAGATAGGCTCAAATCCGCCGTATCTCGCCGGAATATCTCGATATCCACTCCGAACGCCTAATCTAGGTGCGGTCCAAACGACATATCGTACAAATTTGTGTGCGTGTATGCTATCAACAAAGTAACATGTCCAGAATGCCTCGCCCACGGTATCGTGTCTCTCTTGGTCAATGCTGTAGAACCAAGCAATCACCTGTAGCACCTACCGGACATACTTGTTCTGTTGCCAAACATTAGTATCTATTCTCCTAGCAAATTCAACAGCCATATATGGCCGCAGGCAGTGTTACTCACCATAAACTTCCTGTGGAAATCCGACCTCAAAAGATCGTTCACGAATTCCTTCTTCTTCCCTTTCTCCTGCACTCCGCGCGCCTGGTTCTTGAAAATCACATCATCGTCCCACCGCCTCTTCACATTAAAGCTCTTGGGATTCAGCAGCGGATTGCCTCTCGCGATATCCACCTCCCGCTGCGCCTCTTCCTCCTCTGCAAGCTCCCTCTCCTCCTTTTCCTTCGCTTCCGCCCGCTCCTTCTTGATCTTCTCCAGCTCACGCATCAACTCTGCCGTCTCGTCTTCACTGTCCTCGTCGTCGCTATCTTCTTCACTGCTCTCATCCGATCCACTCTCACTACCATCGCCAGACCCATCGCTATCGGCGTCCAGGTCGCGTGACTCTTCGAGGATTCGCCGCCGCTTAGCTTCTGGCGTTTCGTCTTCGTCTTCGTCTTCTGCATCCCTTCCTCGCCTGTCATCACCTTTCCGTGCTGTAGCAGTAGTACCGGTCGCAATCGTCAAGTCGTCATCGTCGCGAGTGTTACCGCTATCTTCGCCGCGGAGCTTGGCATAGTGTGCGGCTTCGGCCTTGAGCAGTTCGGCGCGGAGGTCGCGTTTGGCGTCGGCATCACCCCCTTGACCGGGTTTTCTAGAAGAACCAAGTAGAAACAGCGTAAGCCTTTTCAATCTTCCCTCCAATGGCTGCGTGTAGACACGATATCACGGTGCTATTTCGATGCGGATGGGTAGTTGTAGCTGTAGGCGTATGACGTACCGGACTTTGAGGAGAGTGTGCGCCGGAAGCAGACGTTGGTGGTATTGTGGTCCTTTCCGGGTTTCTTTCCCTTGCGCCTATCCGCGACCGAGAGAGAGAGATGTTAGCTAGCTGTTGCTTCGATCGTAGTACGAAAGTTGGTGTGGCTGCTTACGGGGTCGAACGTCGGACGATGTGCCGTAGTCATCTTGTGGGCGAGACTGGCGGATCAGGTGTCGTTGAGGTGGTTGATGGGAGTTTGGTTGTGTGAGAAGGAATGATGAATATGCTCCGTTTGATAGAATTTCGCGACGCAAAGAGGCATTCAAACACGAGACCACAGACAGCGTCACACCCTGGTAGCCATTTTAAAAGGGTAAGAATACGGACAATTAGTTTATGGCTAGAAAGTTGAATGGACTGTATATTTGCTAGTACATTAACAATATTCCAGGTATGTCTATCTTACAAGCTCCCTCCTCAAAATAAAGCTTAGAAAAAAGAAGAAGAAAAGAATGAGATGAAATCCCGCTCCCAGCGCCAAAGCCATAACTCTCTTCCAAGCAAAATTCGTGATTCCAATGATATCGTGATGCTGATATAAAATACGAAAGATAGCCATGAGGCTAGCGAAATGTAGTTGTTACTGTGTCATGCTCCTCCTTTCCTTCCTTCGGTCGGTGTGCGGGATATAGTACTCAGAGAACACGTCGTAGACAGTGCCTCAGATGCCGATAGCTCCCCAATGCCGTACATGTGGGCCTACAGCAGCCGCCCAGGCAAGTCTGGCCTCGAAAATAATATAGGTGTATATCGTCAGGAATATAATACCGTCCATCCAGATTATAGAGCCGCCATCTCGCAGGTATTGTTGATGCACCGAATCAGGCATGAACACCGCGGCTAATGATTCCTGAAATTCTTTTTTTGATCTATCATCACATAATTCGTTAGCACTGGACATCGACCAATTCAGAGGGCAAAACAAAGCTGAGGGGAAACATACAAAACAAATCTGTCCGCGAACTGCCCAAGTTTATAATCTTCGGACACCCGTCCCGATCCTTCTCCAGCCTCGTGCACTCGAAGCAGTAAAACGCATCCGAGATACCCTCGCCACCACAGACGATACACTTGTTCTGGTAGTTACCGAAGGAACATTCGTCGCAGATTCGCACCAACGTCGTCGGCCGAACGTACGAGTCGCAAACGGGGCACTTTCCGTCGCATTTATCGCAAAGACGGCCGATGGCGATGCCGGGCTGCTTGCGGCACATTACCAAGTCGCTAGAAGTTAAAAAGACGTGTGTGTTAGCTGGTGCCAGTTGAATGTGTTCTTGAGAGCTTGAGCGGAGCTTAGAGGAGGTGATCAACTTACGGATGATGGCGCGACATTGTGAGAAGGTGTAGATGATGTGGTCTGTTTCGTAGGGCGTTATAGTTATAGCCTCGAGGATCGTTGTGGCAGTGGTGATTTGAAGTAGTAGACGATGATAATGGCGAGGATTGGGAAGACGTGGTTGGCCCTAGCTTTGAATTTATATGGCAAATGGATGAGTCGCGAAATTTCAGATTTCTAATGCCACACAAATCCGGCTTGCCCGCATCCACCACTACCACCACCACCATCACCGCCGCCGGCTCTGCCACTTCTCCACCACGAATAGTCGATTGAAAGCCCCGTGGCTGCCGTCAATCATGCCGAAGGACCCTGAAATCAGCTTGACCGAGAAGACATTTGTCATCGAGGGCCTCAAGCAGAACCTGCGAGTCGACGGCCGCGACCTTCACTCCTTCCGCGATGTGCAGCTGACGTTCGGCGACGATTACGGCTTCGTCGATGTGCGCCTGGGGAAGACGAGGTAGGTAAGTTTCACCCCTCAGTGGGTCCAATTCACCAGAGTGCATCTGAAGCATAGTACCCAGCTCCCCACTAACGGCATGGCTCTCTCTCTTTAATATCATAGGGTGCTCGCACGAATTTCCGCAGAAGTTACAAAACCCCGCACAGACAGGCCTTTCGAAGGTCTCTTCACGATATCGACAGAGATGGGACCGATGGCTTCTCCAGCCTTCGAAGCCGGCCGGTACGCCAATTCCAGTTCCAGTTCCAATTCCATACTACTTACTATCCTCCATCTACATGTATCATCCCAACTGCAAAGATCTAACATCTAACGCAGCCCCACCGAGCTTGACCACACCCTTTCTCGCACCCTCGAAAGGTCCATTCGCCGCTCCAACGCCCTCGACACAGAATCTCTTTGCATCGTCACCGCCCAGCGTGTCTGGTCCCTGCGCGCCGACGTCCACTTCCTAACTCACGATGGCAATCTCCTCGACGCCGCCTGCCTCGCCGTCATCACTGCTCTCGCCCACTTCCGCCTACCTGTCGTCACCGTCTCCGGCGAGGAAATCACCATCCACAGCTCCGAAGAGCGCGTCCCCGTCCCGCTGAGCCTGCTGCATTGGCCTATCTGCTTGACCTTCAGTTTCTTCGGCGAGGACGACAACGGCGAGATGGTGTATATCCTTGATGCTACGGCGCAGGAGGAAGCTTTAAGAACTGGCGATATGAGCGTTACCGTCAACAAGAACGGCGAAATTTGTCAGATCGCAAAGAGCGGCGGGGTAGCGGTGGAGGCGGAAGTGTTGTTGAGGTGTGCGCGCATGGCGGCAGATAAGGTCAAGGGGATAGATAGGATGATTGGAGATGCGCTGAGAGACGACGAGCTGCGGCGGAATAAAGGGAATCTGGACTGGTTGAAGGAAGGTAAGGCGGAGAACGACAGGTAGGATGCGTAGCTAGATAAATATGCATACTACTGTTGGCAGTTTGAGGATGGTACAAGTATGCTATATAAGATGATGCTTCGATCATTTGAAGTACCAATTACAAAAGTATGTCATAGTTGGCGTTCTGGGTTCCTGCTACGTGTGGATATAGAAAGGCGTTTTTAATAAATTTTATTCAATATAAGTGATACTAGTGTTTACGTTAGAGTGTGTATCGCCGATGCAATAAAGCTTTTCTGTGTCAGTCCGGTCCCAAAAGAAAATTCAAATAGAAAGTCATAAAAAGGATGTGCTATGCGGATTGGCGCACAGTAGCAATGCAGTTAAAATGTGTATGCGTGCAAGCCAAAAAATGAAGGCGCCGGGGATATCAGCGGATGGAAACAAACCCAAACGAGTGTCAATGAAAGAGGAAAAGGAAGTGCATGCATGCATTACATTAAACAAGCGTATCATCATGAGAGCCGTAAACCAAGAAAGCAATGTAACCGATAATCAAAAATTCAAAACTCCCGCTAACTCACAACTCCCCTCCGTGTAAGCATAGCAAGCATCTATGTATGCGTTAAAAAAAAAACTCCATGTCACTACTCAGGTGGAGCCAGCTCCTCCTCGCTGCCGTAGAAGATGCCCCGCAGTTTCCGGCATGCTTCGGTGTAGAAACGATCCCGTTCCGGATCCTTTCCATTTGGACTCTTGTCCCATGCATGCGGCTGCTTCTCAACCATCTTCCACATGACATTCTTTTTCAATGGCTCACTCTTCAATCGATCACGGAACCGGATCCCCTCCGCGCACAGCTCGTCGTACTCACACGTATACATAAGGACATCGTGCGGCAGGCCCTGCAACAGGCCGTCAGAGGCAACGCCAGGGCTGAGGTACGGAGAGGTGACATCGATTGACTTTGGAGGATAGAGATAACTCGCATCGAAGAGATTCGTAAAGAACTCCGGCATGCCCTTGTCAGGTCGGATGTTCGTCTTGCGACGGTCGCATCGAGGATTTGTAAAGTCGAGGGACGGATACCATGCGCAGATGGTAACAATCTTGCCACCATGTCGACTCATGCTGAAGGCGCCCTTGGAGGCTGCGTCAGGCGGGAGCGGGGTGCCACCAGAGATATCAGTGGGGAGACCCATCAATTTACGGCACTCGTATTGCCACCGGAGCGGGACCGTGAAAGCCATGTTGCCGCCAGCCGAGAAACCGGAAACAGATAGCCGATTGATGTCGATTTTGAGCTCCTTGGCGTTGTGCACCAAGTAGAAGATTGCGTCCACTCCGTCTTCAACGGCCGTCGGGAAGGGGTGCTCAGGTGCCCGTCGATAGTCAACGCTAACGAGAATGCAATCTACAGCTCGTCGCACAGCATCGGCCCAGCGACAGTCATCCGTAGCAGACCCAATGGTGAATCCGCCACCATGGAAGTTCACCATAGCGGGGAATCCGTAGACATCGTTATCTTTTCCACGAGGTTTGTTGGGCCAGCCGACCGGGCAGTAGAATTGTAATTTGAAGGTCCCTTTGCTTGATCCCAGCGTCGCTCGAATGGTCTTTGTGAAGGTGGGTTGAGGTGGGCGAGGGAGAGCGACCGTGTGTAGGTACATGCCAATGTTCATCAGGTTCCGCCACGTAACAGCTTCTAGATGAAGAGACCATCGTGAGCGCTTGACGATGGCGTCTATTGTCCTAGTGGATGTGTTTGAGATTGATCGACGGATTTCGGGTCTCTTGGGAACTGTGAGATGTGTGCATGATACGCTGCCTGACGAGGGAGACGAGCTTGTTCGCTCAAGACCCAAAGACTTGGCTGGGACCCCGAGGAAGCCGGTCTTCTTGGTTTTGAAGGAAGCTTCGAAGTCTTGGCCCTCATAGTCGGGTAGAGTGACAGCCGAGGCACTGAAGTCTGGAGATATGTTTATTGTTGGGGCCAGCATCGCTGTAGCCATGTTGAAGGTTGGGCGGGAAAGGCTAAAATAGAATTAAGCTTATTCGCGAGGAAGATGGAATGTGAAAGTTGAAGGCTTTAATTTCCAAAAGTGAAGAGGGAGGAGGAGGAGGAGGAGGAAAGATTGAAGTATTTCAGGTGCTCATGGCAGTCGACGGGGGAAGAAGGGGCGAAGAGAGGGATAGCGAGGGATGAAGTCACTGAAATAGCAGCAGCGGTGAAGCTGAAGATCAGCCATGTTACAGGCCGGTGCCTCCTGACTAACCAACAGGTAATAATTATATTTTCGCTGCTGCTGCTGCTGCTCCCGCCGCTACTTCTTCTGTGGCGGGCTGTGCAGAGAAAAGACTGAGCACCAAACATGCCACCCGAACCAAAGCAAAAGACTAAACTTCAACGATTTCAACCGCAGGATTAATTGATAAGGGTCCACAGCCAAACCGACTAATGATGTGTAATGGATCCCGGGCTTGCCACGACCGCCGCCGCTGCCGACTTTGCGAAATGGTCCGCCGAGACGAGACTTGTGCATTCGTGCTGCAGGAGACCATCGATGGTCTGCCTCCACCAATCGTGTGACACCAGTGCATGCCCCGATAAGCCTGCAGACGCTCCCATTCTTAGTCCGTTCTTGGTGGAAGAATGGACAGAAGGATATTTGGGTGCTGTCTTTTGGGAACTTCGCCGGCGTGACGATGGCCGACGGCCGTTGACGTCAGAGACGTCAGAGCCCGTCATGACCGAGGAGATGGCATGATGCCGTCAAACTTGTATCATCTCAGTATTCCCAGCCGGACGGGGAAACCATCTGCTGACAAACATCCTCTGTTGGTGGCCACTTGCAGGGAAGAGGGGCAGCCGGGCAGGCAGAGCTTCACCGGGAAGGAAANAAAAAAAAGAAAAAAAAAGGAAAAGGAAAAGGACTATCGATTCGCATCTGAAACCAAACCTTCTGCCAGACTTAAACGGCCTCCGAAAATTACATCCGTCGAACGGATAAAATGGTCCGTAGCTCGGCCGGGTGGAACTTTCGGCTGCTAGATAGACATACTTTGCTGACGCCCAGAGAAACTCTACCGCGATATCATGTTGGAGAGCGGGGTGCTTGCGTGGACGCTGAGGCGGTGAATGTCTCTTAGCGAATAACCGGTCTGCTTTCTCATGCAGATAGATTCGTATAGAATACGACGAAGAGCAAGAAGGTCTCTCGAGGAACAGTCCGTCGACGGCCCCGAAGCCTAGAAAGGACAAAGATAGTGTAGATGGCGTTTAGCTAGCATAAGCAGCAGAAGGAGGTTGTTCCATGGTTCGAAGCAAGAGGCGCTCGCCGTCGGAGATGCCAACGGTTGATGGGAGGAGAAGGCCTGAGAACTTAAAAGAAATCGCTGACACCAGACAAGTCGCCAGCTCCACCCGGAACATATCGACTCGATGCGGAGTTATCAGAAACTGAACAGGATGGAGAAAAATAAAAAAGGCCCGCTGGTGCATGCAGAAAGAGAAATGTAATCATGGTAAGCACTGTGCACTGCGGGCCAGCCTGCCATCTTAAAGAAACAGTTGCTGGTGGTGAGTCGGAGCCCGCAGCATCCGCAAGCCGACAGGACCACGCAATGGAAACCACGTCCTGGCGCGCAGTCCGAAGCTCGATAGTTGAGCATCGTGACCTGCTCCGGTCCGCTCAATAACGTTAATACGGATGGCAGTTGGCAGGCTGCTTTCCAAGACTTTCTCCTGCAGGTATCTGCAATATTTCCAGCGAATCAAGTAAATGGAACGTGGCAGTTCCCAGGTAACAATATGAAGAGCACCACCATCGTCCGAACAGTCGGGTGCAGGAGTAGCTACCTAGGTATCAGATCATATGCAGATGTCTCCGCCTATGATCATGTGCATGTCTCGATTATACTGATATTGTATACACTCACTGCTTGGTATATCAAAAGGACCTAGTATATCTTCAGCTAAAGGCTACGATATCATTCCGCGACAAGCCGACTGTGCAGCTCTGCTTCCGCGACATGGTCTTAAGTTTGATAGCTGACGAATCTAGACTTCATCGCCCATCCCGAGACATCAGCCACAGAGCTCACCAGCCTCAGCGCCACCATTCAATGCATCCGCTTCAGCCACGGCTGAAATTTCAAAATGCCACAGTGATAGGCCCCTCACCTTTTGACATCTGATATGCACTCTCACGATACCCTGGAAGACCCTCCTAGCCATAACGCTGATGTCTGCGAACAAACATGTACATGTACATGTACCGGACGCGTGCGCGGACCCTCCGAGTCCGTTCCAATATGCAGTCGCCACAATACCATCGACAATCTAGACCGCCACTCGCCATGATACCACAGGGCCTTTTCGTGGCGAGTGCCCTTGCTAGCCTGCATTCTGCGGAGTTAGCGATATGTCTATATCGCTCTTACTGGTCGACGACAGCCTCAACAAAAGCTTACAGCCACTCGGTTAAAATGACAAGAAATTTAGCTAGATGCATGTGCATGATCGCTTGCAAGCTTTTCCCTCATCTGCACTTGCATTCCCTGTCATGATGCGGAGGTACCTTGCAATCACGATCGAGAGGTTTGCTTTCGTAGTGTCGGAAACCGATCTGGATTCAATTCCACTGCCTGCGCCCCACCTTTCCATTCCAACAAACGCGTTATAATTATAACTGCGGACTTTACAGAAAAACCCCTCAAATCGAAAATTCTAAACACCTAAGGGCTACTGGTACCGAATATAGGTACAGCCTCAATTGGCTTGCATTATACCTTTTCCTTCCTGCTTCTCCAAGGGATAAGGAACCTCCCAAAGCGGGGTTTCCTAGCGCCCCGCTAGCCCAAGGCCACCACCTACATCCAATCGACGACTTTTGTTATCCACTGACGTCGCTGTCACCTACATCACATATTTTCCCCCTTGCGCGTTCTTGCCGACATGAAAATGAATTCCAATCCCAACGAGAAGGGTGGGATCACACGATATGATGGTCAATTATCATGTACATCTAGGTGCATGTACCTGTACATCGATCCCGGATCCACGCCCTGGCCTAGCTAGCTAGCAAGCTGAAGCGATGCAAACTTGGAAAATCGATCCATCAATTCACCCTCGGAGTTTACCATCCATCTCCAAGATGCCATCCTAGCGATTTGCCAGCCCCTCATGGAATACATGGTATGCCACACACCAGCCAGCCAATGCTCTTTCTCTGTTGAAAAGCGTGTCTGGATTGAGATGGTGACCTCATCCGGATGCAGCGACCTGCATGATGGTGGGGTAATTCAGAACTTGGTTTTGCGTGCTTTGGGAATGTTGGAAGGACACGATTTCTCTCGAGTATGGCGTGCCCTGTGCAGGCGTCGTCGTCTTCCGGCATTCAATGGACACACGCCGACTCTGGAACGATTTTCCTATCCGCGCGACGCGAAAGGAGGGGAAGCTGCGGGATAGCCGGCAAGTTGGAAACCCGGAGAGCTGAAAAGCTGAAGACGAGGCTGTGAGCTAGCCTCGAATTATCGTATGATTCTGCGAAGGGATGGTGCTATTCCGTTAGAGAAATGGGTATATAAATTAACCCACTCCCGTCTTGTTGGATTAATTGATATCACTATCATCACCATCAAGCCACTCTACTCTCAAAGCAAGCCTCATCTCAATTCCTCTCCAAAGAAAACTACGCCTCTTCTCGTCGAGAAAGAATATCTATAGCAAACATGTCTGGATACGGTGACGTATGTGCTACATCTCCCCCGCTTTTGCTCAGTTCGTCGATATTTGTCAGTTGATGATGACTAATTTCTTGCTTGTCTATAGGACTCCTATGGCTCTGGCCGTCGTGACAACGATGTGAGAATTGCCCTCTTTGCTTCGATTTATCTCACGACACATCAATTGTATCCATGTACTTACATCGTTGCTCAACCTGTAGGACTCCTATGGATCCTCAAACCGACAGGGCGATAGTGACACCTATGGCAGCGGCACCACAAAGTCCTCTAGTGGCTACGGCTCCAACCGTCGCGACGACGACGATAACTCTGGAAGCTACGGCAGCGGCAACAAGTCTTCCAGCTACGGCTCCAAGAAAGACGACGATGACAACTCTGGGAGCTACGGCAGCGGTAACAAATCTTCTGGCTATGGCTCCAGCAACACCTACGGTTCCAAGAAGGACGACGATGATAACACCTATGGATCCAAGACATCCTCTGGTGGCTACGGTTCCAAGAAGTCAGGTGATGATGATGATAACACATACGGATCCAAGACGTCCTCCGGCGGCTATGGTTCCAGCAATACCTATGGCTCCAAGAAGTCAGGCGACGATGATGACAACACCTATGGATCCAAAACTTCCTCTGGTGGCTACGGTTCCTCGAACAAGCGCGATGATGATGACAACACGTACGGATCCAAGACTTCCTCTGGTGGCTACGGTTCCTCCAACAAGCGCGACGATGACAATACCTACGGTTCTAGCGGCGGCGGCTACGGATCTTCGAAGAAGAAGTCAGATGATGACGACAACTCAGGAAGCTATGGTGGCTCCGGTTACGGCTCCAAGAAGGATGATGACGATAACACGTACGGATCCAAGACCTCCTCTGGTGGTTACGGTTCCAGCAATACCTATGGTTCTAAAAAGTCAGATGACGACGATAACACATACGGATCCAAGACTTCCTCTGGTGGCTACGGTTCGTCGAACAAACGCGATGATGACAACGACAACTCTGGAAGTTATGGTTCCGGCAACAAGTCGTCATCGTACGGCCGGGGTAGCGATGACTACTAGTTGTATGACTAGAGTTGTAGTCCCGCCTGTCATCTAGTTTGGCTCGGCTATTCAGTTATGGGCTAGCAGAATTTACGGTAACGATGGGAGGAGTCTGGCAAATTGGGAGGAAGGCGAAAACAAAAGAACATAAGTCGCTATTGCTTTTGAGATGTACTCGTACCCTATTGATGTTAAATATCGAGTCCAAGAGGAATATTAATAGTCTCCGATTGAGCCAAAAAAAGACAAGCAATCACGCACAGTGCTATGGTATATTTGTATATGGTACCTATAACAGCACCAACACAAATATTGGTATATTTTAGTCATACGTACAACCAGATATGCTTCCCTAATACCGCTATCCGGCAAAAAGAAGAATGCCGTTAGATAAGTAGGTAAGCGTGTGGCCTATAGATTACTATTATCCAACCAAATACATGGTATATTCTCAGGCGCCGGCCCTATACCGTGAAATTTATCAATTAAAAATAGAACAAGGGCCCTCCACCTCACAGCAGTAGTGGTAATCCGGGACCTTAACGAACCCCAAGCTTCAGCAACATAAGCAAGCGCAAGTAACGGATGCATCGGCCTTCTAGCAAGCAAGTGGTTATATTGGAACTCTCTAAAAGCCAGAAGTTGATTCGAAAGCAGCATCCCAGTGCTAACTGGAAGTCCCCGAGACTAACTGGAAATTCCGACAACAGGACTCAGCCCTGACTCGCGTTACACAGTTATGCATGGAGAGATTCACGTTCATGGCAACAGCACGCGGATGCCCAGCCGGATTAACGGCAAAGTTGTAATAATATACCTACTTCCGTGTACATACTCCATGGCCAATGTGGACGTTTACATCTAATTAATGACACAGTTTAAGATGAACAATGTTTTTATAGTGGGTAGCTTTCCCGAGCGTCTTTTCGGATACAATGGCAAATGTATTTTTTTTTAAAAAAAAAAAGATAAAATAAAATAAATAAAAATCCTTGTTGGTAGTCGTTTCGGCTAGCCGTATACGAATCTTACTGCACTGATGCAGCCGCAGAGGTCGTCTTTAGTTTGATGGGACTCGCTTCTCAAACATCCAAATGTGCGACGCTAATGCCGCACGGTTTTTGTACTTCGCCCCAAATATTGCCATTTCCAGCAGGGCGCACCGCCGCATGGTTGGTGGGATTATGATCCAGTAGTCTTCACAATTACCAACGAACGCCTTCTCCCATGCCTCTCCACTTGGCATACGTGCAAATATGGAAAAAGACTTGATGGCTAGCATTAATTAGGCGTTAGCGCACGCAGCACGTGTAGAAGGGGTTTTGATAGCTATAGCGCGAGATAGCTAGATCTGGAGTGCTATGTTTTGGCGACACTCAAGTTTTTGCCAGGACGCACAAAGAAACGCCATCGATATCATTACGCCTAACTAGTCTCCAGACTAGCTAAAATACAGGACTAGTTTTCTTTTTTTAATCAAACAAGGCAGTTGGAGAGTTTTACCTAATATTGATAGGTAAGTAAGGCCAAGTTTATAATTTATAAAAATATGCACGCCATAAATTGCAGCGCACTGAATATGCATATCCATCCTTGACGAGTTCCAATACTCGAGCTTGAGTCGACGCGACTCGGTCAGCGCACTGAGGTATAGACGGGTAACGGATGCTGACTTGTATGTCCATGCGTAAGTAACTTTGCGAAGTAGAGTGGCCCCTTTGCATGCGACGCTTGGCCAGCGCCAATAGCTATTCCTCCAGCCTGCAGTCCTATTAAAGCCGTAGGTTATGTCTTCCGCCTCTTCAACTGGAGGGGAAGGAATATTATCTTCCTGTGGTGGAGTTACAGTGGCGGCGGGGTCGTACAGAATACGAAATTAGGTATAAATAAAGCTTTCTTCCCCCTCCCATCGAAGGCTCTTCCTCTCGATATCACCACCAGACAATTCCTCCGAGAGCAGACACTTCGTTTGGAATCACTACGTTCTATATTCTCTGTCCTTTTTTTTTCATCTTTATTTGAAGTTACCCCTCGAAGGACCATAACAGGACCCTTCCAAATACCATAAACCAATATCGATTAGACCTCCCATAATCTAAAATACCCAAGATGCAGATGAAGAGTCTCTTGATTGCTCTCGGCCTCGCCTCTGTCGCCAGCGCCGCCCCGACTCTGGAGCGTAGAGACGTCCCAGCAAAATTTAGAATCCGCCGCTGGACCTCAGACGCGGTCGGCCCCGACCCTACATGCGCCGGCAACTGGAAATCCGGCAATCAATATCTCTTCAATAACGACAACGGCTTGTTGGTTTGGAACAACCCAGAAGCTTCTGTTGCCCCATACGTCACAACTCCACCGGCCGTCTTTGCCCTGAACGGCGAACCTTCACAACTTGTTGTATACGGCGGCTCAGGTGACACTTTCAACATGCTCTTCAGCTCCGGTACCACTGAACCTTACGACAAGGTTATGCCAACCTTTGGTGGCCCTGGATACCCATTGAAGTGCAACTTGACACCTATCCCCGGTGCGCCGCTTAATAAAAATTACCAAAACCTGCACTGCATTTACGCCGATGCTGTGTTCCAAGGACATAAGCGAGAAACATTTGGTTACATGTACGGCACTACTCTGGATAATATCACACCAGGCAATGGCGTCAACAACCAAGGCGTTCTCTGGCACGGCAATGTTAACACCATCCAGTACCCCATCTGCTTGTACGCTGAGCCCGTAGTTGGTTAACGTGGAAACCGAAGCCTTGCGTAAAATTTATGGGGGGATAGCGGATGATTCGTAGAGACTAGCGACAGCCCGCCGTCTATGCGGTGATGTTACGATAACTTAGTTTAGTAATTAGAATAATTAATAATTAAAATCAATAAAATATGATTGGATCGAAAGGGCTTAGCTTAGCCACCCCTCTTAAGATCTTGCTTTCTATTTGCGCGCGCAGGCTGTGCCGCTCGATCCAAACATGCAGATGGCTCGCTAATTTCTCGTGCACGATCCCGTATATATCGCTTTCCGTTAGCCAGACGCCCACAATTTCGGGGTTTGCGGGGCAAAGTGGGAGACCTGTTGGATTTTGCGCTAAGTGTGCGTTGAGTTCTTATGGCGCTTGCCCGATGAGGAAGTAATTGACGATATGGTGGCTTGCCTCGTGGAACTGTGGTTGTTTTTGTCACCCGTCGGCCGACGCTGATATATCTTACTGTACCCCAGATTAACAAAGGGATAACGCCTCCGATGTAGACATGTTTCAAGTATCTCATAGAAAAAGCCCGAGTCGCCTCCTACCCCTTATCCTTCTAATTATGGAACTTTCCCAGCTCGTCGTCGTCAAAAAACGCCCACATGTAACATGCAAATTGTATTACTCGACATGCGTGACCATGTGTATATTACATGGGAAACGACTCATGGGCAGCTATTTGGAGATGGGCGACCCAAAGGCGAATCGGATGTGAAAGGTATTCCTGAAACATGCAATTAGCAAAGTAAACGCTTCCACATGCACTCTGGTGGGCTGGAATCGCCAAGTGGGAAAGCTAGAGCTAGAGCTGCAGAGCCAGGGCTCTGGGATGGCGTCACATGCACCCACCCCATTCTGAAGATACCTGACCCCAATCCAGTCGAATCGAATCCAAAGACAGTCTTCACCAGCTGCGTGGTAGTTCAAGCTCGAGTAGTACGGCTGTATACAGCTCGCTATCGGCAATGTACGCTAAGTTAACATTTCACACAGTGGTGTTTACTAGTCATCCCTCTTTTTCTTTGAATAATTGTATCCGTGATTGCGTGACCGCATGCATATGCATTGGGGTTAGAATTCCCATTCTCATAATATCAATAAGATCGGGTACTTTGTCAAGGGAAAGAAATGGCTACTGGACTTCCCTGTGCGCGGTGCATTTCTTGGAAATGCCGCACTATTCTGAACTTTCCTTTTCCGCGAGTAAAATCATGACATTCAACCGCCGTGGGTACATCACTGCTGCATAATTGGAGGTATTCGCCCAGACTTTCGCAAGGAGCCGCTAGCTTACTGTTGACAACTGGCCTGAATTTGGGATTAGTGCCGTCATGTACGAGACTTTCTATGGGATTTTGTGCCGGGATGCCGAATTGCATGCGTTTTTTTTGATTTCTCTTTGCCGTGAAATCCGCCAATTGCGCCAAGGTTCTTGTCCCGCCTTTGTATTGGCTGCGTAAGGAGCAAGAGCTGGTGAGCTCAACATCAATATTGTGAACTGGCTCACGGTGAGAACGCCACTGCATTGAGGCTTGGTGACCGACTGGCTATGGCGACCTTTGCAAGCACGATGTCGCACTCGGGTATACCGTCGCTAAACGAATAATTAACGTTCATTATAAGATAATAATCCTTTGTAGGAGCCAGCGCTTTATTGTGATGCCAAATGATCATGATCCTACAGCAACCAGGCGTAACAAAAGCTGGTAGTTAGGGGGTATAAAAATGGTCTTAAGATCTTCCTCCCCTCGCATCCTCAAGTCTTCTTGAAAGTATCATCAAACAAATCCTCCCGTTTAAACATTTCACTAAAGTCAACCCCTCCGATATCTAAGATTCTAATCACTTAGCTTACACTTTACAAAATACAAATCAAAGCTATCCTTACTGTCTTCGGCCTCGCCTCTATTGCCAGCGCCGCCCCTGTCGATTCCCATCTCCAGGCTAGACAAATTCCTGCCCAATTCAAACTCCGTCGCTAGAGCCTGGGTGCCACCGCCGGAACTGTATCAAACAATCAGTACTTAACGATAACTTCACAGGGCGACTTGGTGTACGATACTGGTATCCCGACTTCATATGACTTTAGTTTAGTTGGCGACAAGCTTGTCCACGTCCCATCCCAAACAACCCTCAACGCTCTCTTCTCTTACGGCTACATTGAGAGCCAAGCATCCTTTGGTGGCCCTGGCAATCCACTATCATGCACGCCTAGCGAGTCTTATAATGATCTGAAATGTATCAACAACGGTATCTCCAACTGGAACTCGTGGGGTGAGACGCCGGGCCTGCTTGAAGGCGTTACCAACTCCTTTATCCTCCACGGGAAGCAAGGCAGTGTTACCAATCTCATCAACATTCGTATTTATTTCTAGATTTTGCGACTCGCCCTTCACATACCAATAGTTTTGAGGTTGTCACATGCTGCTTGAAGGAAACTCCGGATGCACCTCCAAGTATAAAGAGGGACGGAAACTACAAAATTTCGAGTTTTCATTTTATCTTCTGCGCTCTCACTTTATTTCTTTTTTTGTTTTTTTTAATTAAAAAATCCGATTCATGCGCCTCGGAGGATACGGTTTTTCTAATGTGGGTCATGGGTAATTTGGAATAATGGGATTTACAAAAGGCGCTTTGGATTTTAAGTAGTTACGGGTCTAGAAACGTTATATGATAAAATAATGAAAATTTTAGCTTACCACAGCTCTATTTGCTCTCCATACAGTTGCAATCGCTGTGGACCAGGCCGACCAGTTTTCTAGACACATCAAGGTACTATTCCAAACATCAATGCATCCCCCTACCGACCAACTAATACACGCCAAGTTCAAATTTTATGTCAAGAAGAAAAAAAATAACTAGTCCTGCAATTTGTTGCATTTCGTCCAAGTTCTGTGTTGAGGTTGTTCTCTTCTTTACGAAGCTTAAAACGTGGCGTTTGCGACCGCGACCTCGTCTACGCCTCTGTCCCATTGGCCATGGGCGCCCGACGGGACGACGGGGCGTAAAATGGCGAATAGACTGCATGAGAAGTCCATATCGGCGTAACAATACAACATGTTCACACAAAACCTTCCCGGAATGGAAAGACGAAAGAGAGAAAAGGAGAGAACTCAACTATCGAAAAACTTTTCCAAAACGTCGAGATACACGCCTCGAGGTACCTCCAGCTCTCGGATTTAGCTCAGCACGTGGTGTGCGTCCCAGATACAAGGACCCCGAACACCCGGCTATCCTGCGATTCCCAGCGATATATGCGGTATGCATGTAGGTGACGGGCAAGCCAGCCTGCAAAAGTTTGACATAACTCCGAAGTCATGCACCGTTTGCAAAGATTGCTTGAAAAGCCTATGGCAGCAGCTGGCAGCAGCATATGTGTTATATCTGAAGAAGCCTCAAAAGAAACAAAAATGCCACGCCGACTAAGCCTATACAGTAAAGATGTATATGTGGAGACACTTTCACGGCAACGTTTAAATACCTAGCGCGTCGGTAGATACGCATTGAATAGGGGAACCTAGTCAAGCCAAAGCTCCACACGCACACTACATCAATATCATAAATTACCAAGGACTCTGTGCAGACCCACGCACGCACACATACATACATATTTTCTTCATCACGACGATTCACAAGGAAACACGTTATGCCGATGTCAATGCCATGCTGCACGCAGGCGCTGCATTAATAAGACATTTAGCTAGTAGCTGCTCGCTATCATATAGTCTGATATGTGATGTGGATGGGGAGGGGATAATGCGAGGGCAGAAATGGGGGGTATACAGGAATTTGGAATCGAAAGGATGCGATTCAACTCCGTTCAATACTTGCATGGCCAATCAATACATATATATCAATGATGCGTCTGAGGGAGTCCCTAATATGTCAAAGCTCAAGGTAGCCATGAGGATGACTGGATGGGTGGGTGGAGATACAGGAATTATAATGTAACCCAAAGCGTGTCAATTACTCAGAAACGAAAGAATGGTAGATAATAAGTAATAAAATCATATTTGTCCAGGAGATATTAGTTGCATGAATGGGGGAGTGTGAAAATAAACGTCAAATACTATACTGGGGAAGATTTGGTTTGGTTGTTGGTGGTCGAAAAGAAGGAAAACATATACACAGAAACGAAGTTTGAAAAGGAGATAAAAAGGAAAATATTGATCTTGACTAAGTTAAAGTTGATACGTAAATGATAACAAGATATAATTCCAAAAAAAAAGTATAACGCAAACATGAATACTCGGAACCCGTCGTTTCCCCCAGACCGGATAAAAAATATTGATTAAAACAGTTATTTTTCCTGTAGCTCGTTTAATGATGGTATATAGACCTTTCCTGAGAAAGACTACGATGGCACTATTCCTAGACGGATGAGACTCTACTCATTCTCAACCCAAGCAGCATTGCCTCCCAAGGACATACCAAAGGAGTGTCCGTTCTGGGCGCCGTTGGAGTTACCTCCCATCAAGCTCAACACCGGCAGACTAACGGCACGGTTGTGAGACGATCGTGGAAGCCCCAAGTTGTTGTTCCCATTGCTGGCGCCGCCGTTCGCGGCTCCATTTGCAGCGGCATGCCCGTTTTCAGCGGGATTATAGGCGGAGAGTTGCTGAATGGCAGCATTGTAAGCTGCGGCTTCTTGCTGCTGTTGCTGCTGGGCAAGATAGGCGTGAAGTGGATTCGTAGTGATAAAGTTGGCTTGAGCTTGTTGCTGCAGCGAGTTTGGGGAGGGTGAGAGTGCGGGCTGGGAAGTCGGGGAGCCGGAGTTGTGGGAGGCTGCGCCGTTCATTCCATTGGGGGACTGCTCAGCACCGTTCACCTGCACGTTTGGTGCGTTCTGCCTTGGTGGGTTACCGCAACGGTCTTTACCAAAGTTGATCTTAAACTTGCGGTAGTCTTCCTTTCCGCGGACGGCTTCGATCGCTTTGATGGCGTTGGCAATGTTGGTAAAGTTGACAAAGGCGCAGGACTTCTCGCGGAGAGTGTTGACGAGCTCGATTTCGCCGTACTCGGAGAAGTCTTGTCGAAGTCTTTCCTCGGTCCAGGTTTCGTCGAGGTTGCCGATATAAACGTTCCGAGAGGCGCCGCCAGAAACAGCAAGCGCGATTGCTGGGGGCAAAGCGCCAGAGTGCTTTCCCCAGCCGATCTTCAGACGCCGATTATGGATCATCAGACCTTGCAGGTTGGAGAGGGCGTAGAAGGAGGCAGCGGCAGTCGGGTCGATAAAGGTGACAAAGCAAATGTGCTTGTCAGCAATGTATCGAATGTGGTGGAGCAGACCACCACGAACGACGTTGCAGATTTCCTCAATCGTGGTCTCTGGATGGATATTACCAAGGTAGACGGTACGGTTGCCAAGGTTGTTATACCCTCCAGCAGAGGTGGCAACAGCTGCAGCAGCAACGGATTGCTGAGCGATAGCATTGGAGATAACCTCGCGGTCCTGGCCACTAAGCGCATGTGCCATGCTAGGGTTGATTCCAAGGTACTGAGCAGCATTTTGCTGTTGCGTCTTAGAGACATAGGCGCATCGGTCCTTGCCATAGTAGACGCGGCGTGGGGCCTGCCACTTGGTTTCCTGTGGAAGCTGGGTCACAGCCTTGATAGCATATCCAATCGACAAGAAGTGGACAAATCCAATGTTCTTCTCGCGGACCAGTTTAACGGTATCAATAGCCCCAAATTTGCCCAGGTCGGTCCTCAACTCTTCCTCCGTGATATCTTCGGGGAGATTGCCCAGATAAACGTTCCTAGAAGCGCCTGACTGTTGAACGGCCAGGGCAACAGAAGTTGGGACTTGAGAAGGCTTTCCCCAGCCAATCTTAATATCCTGGCCCTTGATAGCAAGCTTCTTCAAGATCGCATCCGAATGGAAATGGGTGGCCGAAGATCCATCCAAAAAGGAGATGAAAGCGCAGTTCTTGTCTGGCAGGAGTCTAACCGACTCAATAGGACCGGAACGGACATGTCCGAGAATTTCTTCAGCAGAAGTCTCATCTGGAATGTTTCCTAGATAGACGGTTCTCGACGTTCCTGAAACCATGCCCGTAGGCAGAGGAGATCCAACGGTTGGGGACTGCTGCGGGAAGAAGGTCGCATATTGAGGCGTGAAAGCGGTTGGAGACACGATTCCTGTAGAGTTGTAAGCTGTTGGAGAGAGAGCCGTAGCGGCCTGCTGGTTGAACGCTCCATTCATTGGGAATGAAGGAAACCCATTCTGCGGGGTACCAGTTTGGAATGGAGAGCCAAGCAAGAGCTGAGACGGCAAGAGAGGAGTGAATTGCATCTCAACTCCACCAGGAGAGCTGACGCCGTTGTCTCCCATGCCGTTCCCACCAGTAATGATGGAAGGCACTTGAACGCGACGTCTAGCCTGAGCAGACATGTCGTTTCCAAATTGGCCTTGCTGACCGGCAGCCGCATCTGCAGCTGGACGGTCACTCATGTTGATCGTTTTGGACAAAGGATGTGGCTGACGAGCAGCAGGAATCGCACTTGCGGAGTCTATGCTATGCACTCCTTGCAAGTGCGGTGGAAGGACAAAATTGTCCGATGCTTGTACCTGAAGGACGGCCGTGGTGAACGAATGGGTTTGATGTTCGGGTCACTTTTAAAATGACCAGAACAACAATACTGCGAGGGACAAAGAAAAAAGTCTCAATGATATCGTAGACTCTGATTTGTCGAAGGAGTATCTTCACGCCTCGTCCGTTCGGTTGAAGGCAAGAAGAAGACTAAGGCGAAACCAAAAGAGAAAAAAAAAAGGGCGACCCTATCGAAGTTTGGAATGCAAAACGCACGGCAAAGAAGGACTAGTCGCTAGTCCTAATTGTTTTTTGCTGGCTGTTTAAAGATAGCGAGAAGAACGAAGGATCGTGAACGTCAAAGCAGAATTAATCTTTCAAAGTTTTGTTTTGAGTTGACTATCGAAGCTACCCGTCAGTATCGATGAGACTTGTAAGAATGAAGAAATGGTGACGACGTTCGACTGTCTGGGAGGCAAGAGAAACAAATTATAGACGGAGCTCCAGGAAATGGAACGCGAGCATCCCCATGTAGAATCGAATAATTGAGGCGAGCAGAAAGTAAAGGGGGAGAAAGAAGGGACAATGTATGTATTCTCTCTCTCAGCGGAGATATGAACACGAAAGATTAAAGATTGACGACGAGGAGTAGAAGAGAGAAGAGAAGAGAGAAGAAGAAAGGAAAAAAATTGAAATAAAAAAAAATATTCACACCCACGCACAAATGGGACAGAATAATAATGTGTAGTGGTCCAGCAATGACAAAGGAAGTGGAAAAGAAAAGAAAAGAAAAAATTCGTAGCGAATGGGAAGGGGGTAAAAACGAGCGATAGCCCCAAAGAGGACAAGGCTAAAGAAGGAGGAGGTGCGAGAAGAGGAATAGTGCGGGCTGATGACAGTCGACGGGGCTTTGCAGAGGGCGCAAAAGCGAGGGCACTGCAGTTGGAAAGGGAAGCAAACTCGGGAGGAGGGGAGAAATTTCTGATTCTGATAACGGCGAAGCCCTGCAGCAGAACCCGGAAAGCAAGATAAAACAAAGAGGAAACGACATGCAAGTTGAGGAATGAATGGATGGATGATGGATGATGGATGACGGATGGATGGATATAAAATATTTACTGTAACGTCCGCAGCACGTACATAATAAACATCAACATCAACATCATCCCAATATCATATCATCCATCTTGCACGACGAACAGACTCCCGCTTTCTGCCCTCCAGAACGGCCACTCACTCACTCACTCGCACTCACGCTCCACGTTTGATTTGCCAACAAGATTGGATCGTGGTTGCAGGCGCAAAACGTGTAACAGTGCAGTGCAGCGCAGCGCGGTACCTTTGCTTTCGGTTCCGGCTTAGGCTCTGCTTGACGATGCGATGCAGTGCAATAATAATAACGATGTGCGGCAAGATTACGGGCAGCTTGCAGCTATAATTTCCAGACTAACAGAACAATCAATCTTACCAATGATCCCAGACCCGGCCTGGCAGGCCCTGCCTGTCCTGTCCGGTCCTGTCCGCCTGCCTCCCCAAGACTTCTGGGAAATTACCACGCAACTGGGTTTGCGCCCAAAAGCAGCTTGTGCTTTCCACGGAGACCGAGGGCTCGCGGGTGTTCGCGACAAACCATTTTGTCGGGTGCAGCCAAAAGCATGCGGAGCGGCCACAAGCAGATTGACCAATACGGTGAGCTGGCAAGTTAAGCCCCGGTCACCGACAAGCAGCACCAGCAGTCTCTCCGTCCACGTAAGGACAATTGGAGAGTCCAGTCCGGCTGGCTGACCGACTGTCTGTCTGTCTGTCTGGGCGGGCAAGCAGAAAGGGAAGACGATGTGGGACTGGGAAACATGCAATCTGCATGGGTTGAAGGAGTCTGGGACGAAACACCTCGCTAAAAGTCGCCAGGGAACAGTCCAGAAAGAGCAAGCACTCCTCTCAAACCAAAAGGAAATGGACGAGCAAAGGAAATAAAAGAAAAGAAAAAAAGAAAGAAAGAAAGGAAAAAAAAAAGGGACAGTTGAAAAAAGGGCACCCGACCAGGCGAATATGCAATGCAAGTAGACAGCGTGGAACCAACCGACCATGGCCATGTACAGACAGATATGCGAGTATGCATGTAATTATGTAGGCATGCAGGCAGCTTGCCTGTTCTGCAGAAATTGCGACCTCAATAAAAGATATTGTCCACCACCCTGCCCCCAATATCCATGCTGTGCGACCTCATCCAGACGAGCACATCGGCGTAGGACAACGACGACAGGTAGATGTGTCGGTGACTTGCGACAGAATGAGGGAGAGAGCGCGCTTGTGTGCAATCTTTCCCAGACGCAATTATCATGCAAATAAAGTAGTTCTTTCGTAAAAACCACACGCAAGAATTGCATGTCTGTCCCTCACAGGAGGAACGCAACTTGATTGTAGGGATAGATGCCAGGGTAGAACAATATGCAAGAAACTATGCAGATACAGCGGATGTAGAGAAAATTCGAAACACTTACGTCGTCAGGTACCCGGTTGATATTACTATCAAGGGATCTCCGTCGCCCGTTATTCTCCTGTTAACTGTCGTCGTCGTTCGCCACTGTCGTCGCCAGACACCCGTTTCGCTGCTAACTTGCTGCCGTTCTAGAGTTCTAGATTCTCGGGATGCGACGTGCAAGCTGCAGGGCCTCAGCGCACTTAAAGATCCACCTCCAGGTTTCCCCTTTTTCTGTCGTAGCTCAAAAGTCCGAAAAGGGCGCGTTGGAAAGAACCGAACAGGGGCTCGCCTCCCAACTCTATTGCTCTTCTTGTCGTTGTTTTCACGGCCGAAAAAGAGAGATAGAGAAGAAGAAGAAAAAACTGGGTCGTCAAGGAGAAGAAGAAAAAGAAGAAGGTCGAAAGGGTACGAAGGAATTCCGGGTTGCCTCCACGAAGAAATCTACAGAAAATGAAAGAATAGAAATAACTATTACAAGTAGAGAGAGCCGTTGGCAGCAAGAAGAAGAAGCGGTCCAGGAGCTGTTCTCTCCGTCATGAGTGGAAAGGGGACCAATGGGGATATTATACTCAAGCAATGCCGCGGCCTCAAAGGGGGAAAAGAAACAAAAAAAAAAGGGTACTGTACATTAACAAATTACATGAGGTCTGGGTTCTGGCTGGCTGGGGTGGAGAAAAAAGCTCCCCATTAGAATTTCTCCCTTCATACCGGGACCCCTAACATAAAAGGAATGAGGACAACAGCCGCACAAGGAAAGCGGTCTAGTGGGAGCAAGAATCCATTGGTCGGATAAGCTAGAGCTTATCCCTTTTAGCGACGAATGAGCATGTTACCATGTGTGGTGCTGTTTGGTGGATATCCCTTTCGTCTTTTCTACCCCAGCCGACTGCATGGAGGCTTTTTCACTTTCGACGGACTTCTTGACCTGCAGAACCGCTCGGTCTTGCTCTCCAACTACTAGCTCTCTCTGTCTCTCTGAAGAGGCGGTTTTCTGGAGAAACAGGCTCACGACCATCAGATGGCAGGTGTCAAACCTGTTAGCTTTCGGTGAGTTAAATTCGAATTCACAGATGGACTGCCGAATACATACAATCAATGTATTATATAATATATGTAAGACGACTACAACTGCAAGGAGGCGGAAATGAGGAGCAAGCCAAGGTAGGATAAGGGGCGAGCATTGCAGGCCGATGGATGGATGAGCGCGAGCGTTGGAGGAGGACATGGCGTTCGCTACAACAGTTAACTTGACCAGGCTTATTTGTTTGGGGGAGAAATTGATAACTTAAAATTGCAGCGTAGAAAAAGACCCGTGCGCGTAGCCACAGTTGGCAGCGTTGGTCGGGGGGCGGACGATGCATCGCACGCGATCTTCAAGGTGCAGCCGACCGTGATAAGATCGTTCTTTAGTGTATATATCAAAGAAAGGAGCAGTGAAGTTCGATGAGGTGAGGTTGATTGCACGTATGCATTGGAGATGCAAGTGCAAGTTGTGCTGCCCATACAATCAGCATCACTGGGGATTCTCTTATATCCAGCTTGCATGTTAGCAAAAAGGAGCCAGAACCGCATTTTACTACCCTCTCACACCGCTCAGACAGTAGATACATGGTACCGGGTTAGCTCAGCGCCCGAAAAGGCCATCTTGGCTATACGATCGATAGCACAGATGCTATGGTCTAGATCTCCAACATAAAATCCAATCCCAGGGCTTTAATCCACCGCTACACCCCGACGCGCGCGACGCCGAGGAACCGCTTCCTCCTCGCCCATGGTCCCAGAATTCGGAGATTACGCACCAAAGCCATGCAGATACCAGATCTCCGGCGTTCGCTCCGGCGCAAAACGATGGCTTTATATGTATATCTAGGATTATTCCATGGCTCCGTGTTATAGGTCGTGCCACGTGTAGAAATCGAAGTATTCAATCGCAAACCCGGATATTCGACATTCGCGAAAACCGTGGTGTGAAATGATATCTCGAAGCTTCAACCGCAAGTTTCAGGCCAACATAACCAGTCTACATAGCAAAGATACCTTGTACATGTAGATACCTAGGGTTTACACTGTAGATGCGTAAATATACAACGGCTCGTAACTCCAGCCACCAAGCCTCGTCGACGTTGGTTGAGTGTTGTGCTCCACCAACCGCAGCTCGCCCAGCCATTTCTCTCGTTCTGTCGATGATATCTGCTTATATCCATCCCAAATCAGTGATACAATCCGAAATCTTCAAGTTAAGCGCCCACGGCGGCCATCGAATCTGTTGTTGTACTGTTGCAAATTCCCCAGAACCGGAATCCGAATCGAGTCAAAAAACGAATCAATCACATTTCCCTTCTGGAATATATAATACGGGACGGCATGCATGCAAGTGCAAGGCCCTCTCGTATATGTTTCCCGTTCTCTAAAACTAATTGGTCAAACGGGGCTGGTTCCGGTTGGCGGGTACCTTGCATTAGTCTCGACCGCTGGCTGGATCCAGCAGTCTGCTCGATCTTAGAGGCTGGAGAACAGGAGCAAACAGGTGAGCATTAAATTAATATGTTTTGTACTACGGCTAAACTCCGTAGAAAAAGGCTCCAGCAGTTGACGTATACAAACAGAGAGATGTACATTGCAAGTCGTCGATACTTCCGATTGCTAATTCTGATAAATGTCCACAAGATAGATGTCTCTAAGTACTTGGGTAATTTGGAACAGCATGTGCATACTAAGTGCTTAAGTAATTAGATAATCCTTGCATCCCAAAGCCTGTAATATATCACGTACCGGTCGCTATAAAAAAAATTAAAAAAAATCAAAAAAAATCAAAAAAATCTAGAAAACCAAGGGAAACAAAAAAAAAAAAAAAAAAAAAAAAAAAAAAAAAAAAAAAAAAAAAAAAAAAAAAAAAAAAAAAAAAAAAAAAAAAAAAAAAAGAAAGAAAAGGAAAGAGAACCATGAGCACTCAAGCAAAAACCATGAAAGCGATATATATATAGGCATAAAATACTAGTAATATATATTATACATCCACAATCTCCCGCTCACGACAGACTCTCAATCTTCAACTCCGCTTCTTCCGCCATCAACTCCATATCATCCTCATTCACCTCTGCCTCCGTAGCATCGTCCCAAAACAACTCGAACTCCGGCCCCACAAACGCCTCCAGTCCTTCCAGCGACCTGTCCAGCGCCGTATCATCCCGCGCCGGATATATCGCCCAGATTGTTTCCCGCAGCCGCTTATGCCGTTCGCGATCCTCCTCCATCCGCTCTTCAATCAACTGCTTTGACGGGCGCTTGAACGTCGTCGGCTGCGCGGTCGGTGTCTGCCGGCGGGAATCATTGGTATGTGTCGGTGTGCCGCCTAACGATCCTGCATCTGTTGTGACAACATTCACCGCGCTGGGTGAATACGGTATCCCCGCAGCGGCTGTCCCCGTTGCAGTAGAGGAAACAGGAGCGGACGGCGACCTCCGCGCACTGTCCGCGTATTCCGGGTCTTTGCCGACCACCGTTGTAGTGGTAGTAGCCATGGCTGTAGTTGTAATAAAGGTAGTCATATTGCTCACGCCATTGGGCACTTGATCGACCTCTTCGAGTTCCTCGGAATCGACTTTATCGCTATCGCCTTCCTCGTCGAGGTGGTGCTGGTGCTGGCCGTGGCCGGTCTTCTCACGTTCATCGAGCGATGCCATCAACTCGTCGTAGACGTCCGGAACCATCAGTTTGTGGTCCTTGATCTTGGTGAGGACCTTGCGCGTGCTGGCGATGTTTTGCAAGCCGGACTGATCCGGCGGGCTGACGCAGTCGACTATGGTACGGAATTCGGCTTGTATCATGGGTATGTAATTGGTGATACTTTTCGAGACGGACATCTCGAGGAGGTGCTCGATGAAGTAGAGCAAGTTGACGCGGTTGTTCATGCTCGACTGCGATTTCGTCGCGGATTAGCGTACGCGGTTTCTCGCGATTTACGGGCATAGTGGCAGGGTGTTACCGTCTCCAGCTGCTCCAGGATGCAGCTGTGTAGGTCCTCGTCGAGGTCTTTATGCTTGAGAGCAAAGGCGGCGCAGTTCTTAGATGCGTTCACAGAGGCATTGAGTCTCTGCAGCATCTTGGTGAATTGCAGCCGAATCTCGAACGGGTCGGACATCTTGCCGTAAACCTGGTACTCTGCCAGGAGCGTCTTTTACAGCGCGTATGCAGGTATATATGTTATATACGTATATGTGGTAACGGTCGGGATTGGTATCGTAGGTGGTAATGGTTGGGTCAGGTCTGGTGCGGGATGATGGTTCGCGATTTCCGATGGGTTGTAAAGAGTTTAGCACGATGTCGCATGATTCGGCACGCTCGAGCGTATACGCGTGGGTAAAGAGACTGCACTTCTCTATCGTATCGCGAGTATCACGGGAGGATATCTGGAGCTGTCCTACGGCGGGTGCGGAGTTTGGTGGCAGAGGTCATGGTTTTGTGAAAGAGGTGGAAGAAGAATCAAGTGGAGCATCAACAGATAAATCGTTAGAGGCAGTCCGCCAAGCCACCACCAACGTCCTTTTCATTGAACCGCCTTTCACATAAAATACGTCTAAAGTTATTCTTGTGCACGCAGCTCGGTCTTACGACCTCGAATTGCTGCCTTCTCCTCTTCGTTAAGCATAATACCCCAATACCGCTGCAGGGCATCGACCCTCTCTTCTTCGGTCTTCACCTCCTCCTCCTGCTCGTCCCCCTTCTCGCCCAATCGACCAAACCGCTTCTTGATATTGCCATTCAACAGCGCGTACTTGGCCACCAGCTCATTATGATCTCTCCCAAATATTACTGCCAGCACATTCTGCATAAAGATCGGTTCCATTGTTGACGACCAGTGCGACGACACCATGCAGTCTCGAAACATCATCATCTCCTCCTCCAAGAACATGTAGAGATCGCTCCACAAAGCGCCGTCGCCGTCGCCACTACCGCCATTCCAGCTTTTATTAAACTGCAAGACCCAATGTCGTTTCTTGCGTCGCATCTCCGGCACCGTAGCTTTAATCAACCGATGCCCCTCACCTAGGATGCTGTCGACAGCAGCTCCCTCACGCAATTCTAAGGGACGGAGGATGCCCGACCCGCCAAACGCTATGTCCGCTAGGTATGTCCGAGGCTCACCGTTCGCGACGGGGAACTCAACGAGGACCACGCAGTGGGTGGTACCGAGGAAACTACGAGTATTTTCGTCGGCGGCGATTGTGTAGTCGCAGGCGACACGTGCAGGAGCTAGCCAGGCGGTGTAACCTAGGGTGCAGAGCAGGTGGCAGAAGAGGGTATTCAGCTCCATACAGTAGCCGCCGCGCCGACGACGGACAACCTTGTCGAAGATATGAGCGAGGTCGATTGTGATTTTATGATCGCGGGAGTAGTGGATTTCTACCAGAGCGAGTTAGCTGCGTACGAGTAGAGAAACGTATATTGACACTCATGCACTGACCGACATTGTTGAAGGGGGCGACGCTCAGCTGTCGGACCATCAGAATGGCGAGGTTAGCCAGCGATGGTTCGCAGATGGCACAGGCTTCCTCATGCTCAAACTGCAGGAAGGCAAGGTATTCTTTAACCTGGTCGTCGGAGAGGAAGCCTGGCTGCAGCTGCAGGGTCGCCATTGTATCGTCGGTGAAGAGTGCAAATTGGGTATGTGGATGAGAGCATGTTGGTAGGGATTCGGACCATCAGCTCGTATATATATAAAAACAACCGTATAAAAGATGTGCTGCTTCTGGAAGGAAGGAGCACAGGTGCACAAGGTATCACGACGCAAATGCCGCGACCGTTTTCATCCAACGGTGGTAGCATCAATCTTAAGAAGGACCTCCAATCCACATCCATCGCCTCGAACCGAAATCTGGGGTAGCTCGCTCGGCTGAAAACTAATCCACCACGCCAAGTTTTTAAAATACATTCTTCATCGTCGGCCTCTCCGACGCTGGGCCAGGTCAGTGGGTCGCGCGGAATGCGGCTTCGGCATAAGCAGCACTCGATTCACGCTTCAGCCGACAGCCGGGGCCCTGGTATAAGCTTAGGCAAGCATATTTAAGTACTTAAGTAAGTACAGCTTTCCCTTCGATTATGGACTCCCGTTATGCAATCTACTGACACTGTAACTGTACCACAGCTGGCCCACTTTAACTCTGAGAGTTTGACCTTCTAAGAATTCGTACAAATATGCGGGCGGTGCAACCGATCCACCCGACGGCCGACAACCGCGTCAAACATGCGTCCTTCGATGTCGACGGCCTTTCGCTGCACTATGTCATTGGCGAGCCCCCATCCGGCACCCCACGCGCTACCGTTCTTTGCGTGAGTGCCTTCCGCTGCACGAGATGCCTGCCTGGGATCCACAGCTAACATGCATACTTTCTATCTCTATAGATCCATGGATTCCCCGATCTTTGGTGTCAGTGGCAATCCATTCTGCATGCTCTAGTGAACATAATGCTGACTCCGGCTATTAGACACCTGGCGCTACCAGATCCCCGCCCTGCTAGATCTCAATCTGCGTGTCATCGCTGTTGACTGTTTCGGCTATGGCGGTAGTGTATGCACTCGATTTCTCTTTTTACATATATCTGCATACATAAGTATGTACCTGGGTATCTGACAGGTAATTTTCTTGAATTTAGAGCGCCCCGAAATCGCCCGTCTCGCTATACAGCTTGAAACCCAATGCCGACGCTCTCGCTGCCCTACTCACCCACCTGGGCATCCCGCGTGCCATCCTCCTCGCCCACGATTGGGGCTCCATGATTGCCTTCCGCCTGTACAACTACCACCCCTCCAGAGTATCCCACATCATCTCCCTCTGCGTACCCTACGGCCCTCCGCACCCAAAATCCCCATACCTGCCATTGACAGATGTCGTACGTCGCCTGCCAAACTTCACCTACCAGATCGCGCTGGCAGACCCGCAGACGGAGCGTGACATGACAGGTAAGGACGCCATTAGACGGTTTCTAAAGGCCATGTATCGTGGTGTTGGCGACGGGCGGGGCAAAGGCGTGGAGATCGATATCAACGTCCCCAAGGACATTATGCGTGCTGTAGGAGATGTACCCCGTGGCTGGATCATCGGGGAGGAGGAGCTGGAGTGGTATGTGGACCGGTTTGACCGGGTGGGGATGCATGGTCCGCTGGGGTACTATAAGAACCGACGGGCGAACTACGACGACGAGCTCGTGTAAGTACATCTACCCTGTTTTTTCCCTTCCATTCATACGTCTCGATACGTATATTCCACAAGTTTCATGCTGGGATGTGACGGCTGATGAGTGTATATGCATATGATGACCGGGTAGCCTACACGATCCCGTTATCAAGGTGCCGGTGCTATTCCTCGGGGCCTCGCGGGATGCCGCCCTGCCGCCATCTATGGCCGCCGGACAGGGTAAGCATATTCCGGATCTGACGGCGCGGCAGCTGGAATGCAGCCACTGGATGGCCTGGGAGAAGAAAGACGAGGTGAACGCCCTGCTCAAGGAGTGGATCGAGAGTAGAGTGTTCAGCGTCGAGAAGGCGCGGCTCTAAAAATTGCACAGCACATATACAGCACATATACGAGTACAAATAATATTAGTATAATATCTATCTTACTTCGAATAACCACCTAAAAAAAAATCAAAATAACATGAAAATCCAACAAAACGGCAATTACACTATTACTATTACGATTATATTTACAGCTCCTTCGCGACAACCTTTACACCCACGGTGTCCAACCGCTTGACAAATGACTCTCCCAGACATGCCGGGGTGAGCACCCCACCACCAATTTTTCGCGCCAGACACTCATCCCCTTCGCCCTCGTTCTTCTGCAAATCCAATATCGCCAACGCCGCTTCGACAATCAACAGCCCCGTCAGCGCATACGCATCACCATCGTCATATCTCATACTCGCCAACACCTCTCTCTTCTTCCCCGCTCTTGCCTTCCCTCCCTTCACGTCGTCGTCATCAGCAACCCCAACGGCCCGCCACTCCAAGCTCCCTTGTCGCACACGGTCGAACTTGACCTGATCCGGCCCAAACCCAGGCTGTGTAATCACCCGCCTTGCAATCCACCTAAACGGCGCGAATAGCACCCCGACAGATAACGCGGCGATGGTAAACCATATTAATGCACCTTCCAGCGTGCTCCTGACGCGCTTATATTCTGCAAAAGCGAATTTCATGCCCCAAGACTTCTCGGGGGCGTGCACTTGGGTTAAACCCCAGGAACGCATAACGATTGCGCGGTCTGGAGTCCCCTGCAACCAGGGTGTGAGCGTGCCGAGGGTTGGGTGTGTGAATACTGGAGCGCGGCGGGGGAAGTTGTAGGCGCGGGAGCGGTATGGTTGTGGGGCGAGGGCGAGAGGGTGGGAGGATGAGGCGATGCGCGCGATGCCGAAGACTTCGATGACACTGAAGAAGGTTTCCATCGTGCCGCCGGAGGCACCACCGCTGTAGAGATAAGTACACATGTTAGCAATTTAATCTAGCATCTGTTGAACTAGGAGGTGTGTGTGTGTGCATACTTGAGGCTGTGGAGGGAGAAAGTGACGTCCTTTGTCCCGACACCGTATTTTTCGCGGATTGTCTGCGCGACTTTGTAGGAGAGGATGTCTGCAGGGACGGATTCAAAAGCGGCTTGCGGTATGATCTGTGGATATGTTACATTGATTAGCAGATATTTTTACAAGTGGTGTATTTTGACGCCCCGTATTGATATAACTACACAGCTTCTAAAGGGAATGTGAACTTACGAGTGCGCCGGTCCGGCGGGCGGTCTCGTCGTACTTTTCAATCATGTCTTGCACCCAAGTGTGTTCGCCGGTGCCTATGCAATATTATATACTGTGTCAGCATGCATCTTGTATATGTTTATCTAATCCATATGGAATCTATGGCTGCTTACAGTCGACATAATGCGTCCCAGCTTCGGCGCAGGCCTTGACCAGCCCGGAACCGTAGCGGCAATACTGTATGATACATCATTAGTACCATTACTGTTTCTCTTGTATGCATGAATATACACGCAAAGTCACGTTGTACACTTGAAAATTCTTAATCCACAGAGCTATAGAGCAGGAGGAAAACGTACCGGTCCAACGGTTGTAATAACAACTTTGCAGCAGCTAGCTAACTTGGTAGCTGAAGCATCGTCGAGTCCCGCAACAATCGTCTCTACATATTGATCAATATCAATTAGCGGCTGGTGCACCAATACGATACGATAGCTATATCTGGAATGCGACGTCCGTTGACGTAGCAATTACATAATTTGGCGATGGTGTTGCAACGGCGAAATTGCAACATTTGGCGGCATGTGAACTGACGTGCGGGTTACGATGTTACACCGCGCCGAAATCCACGACGACGACAACGACAGATTAACCGCTATCTCACGCCCGCTGTGGTACGATCGAACAGGAGCATGCACATGCACATGCTATGCGTGCACGCACGGACGCGTGTATGTGTGCGTATATAGTGCTTTTGGGGATATAATCGAATGAACTCACCGGGCGGACTCCTGGCCGGGAACAGACGCTGGAGCTCCTTCACTTTCGCGGCCAACTTGTCCGGCGAGCGCGCGGCAATGGCCCAGCGCAGGTCGCCGGGTGCGAAACGGCTGATGTACTGGGCTGCGATCCAGCCCGTGAAGCCGGTCGCGCCAAAGAGGACGATATCGAGGGGGGCCGACTGCGGCATGGCGTAGGGACTAATACAGTAGATGTCGATGCTGTGATAGATACTTCTATATACTCGGAACTCGACTCGAATGCTCAGGATGGTCGACTGTACGGATGGGGGAACGGATAGATGGACGGATAGAGGATAGAACCAGATATCCCCAGGGACTCGAGGAGATCTACTTATATTTTTATAAACCCTGACAGGGACCGCTGTCCGGCGCAAAGCAAAAGACGTTCGCGTTCACAAGGTTTCGTCGACAGGGCGGGCGCCCAATTATATCGGCTGGCATTAAACCTCGGTCCAACCGAGCATATAAACATGCATGTCATTTGCATTCCTCCTGCCCGTATCTGGCATATCGTCCGTGCCGGCGGAGCATCGTGATGCATCAGGAAATACTCCAGCTGCGATATCTGCACCGAAGCTCGGGGCGCCCAGCCGTTCCAGGCGCTGGCCCCGAGGAATTGCTTGTTTCTCGCCTGCTCGCCCAATTGGGACGCTCGTTCGCTCGCTCGTTCGATCAGATGTTCTCTCGCGACCACAACCTCTTTCGTCCGTTTCATCCTATCCGATCCTGATCCTGTCCTTCGACATCAAACATTACAAACCAACGTGCACCGATCTCCACATGGCCCTGGTCTCCTACTCCGACTCGGACGCCTCAGACACCGAGGATTCGGCCCCTCCTGCCCCCCCGATCACGAGCAAGCCGAAATCCTCCCTCTCCGCTTTCCTTCCACCGCCTTCTAAGAAGCGCAAGCTCGTCGATGACGGCACCAGCGCCGGCCCAGCCGCTCCCTCCGTCGGGGCTACAAATCCTCCCGGCCCACGGAAGATTAAAATCGACCTACCCAAGATCTCCCCGGAAGATGGTGACGATGGCTACGCGCCTGCCTCATCGCGTCCAAGGATCGGTGGCAAGCCCGGCGGCAGCGGCGTGCTGAGCTTCCTGCCGGCACCGAAACGCACCGGCGCCGAGGCCGCAAAGGTCGCACAAGATGCTGAGAAGGAGGAGAAGAAGGCAGAGACTGCTTCCACCGCTGCTGCTATGCCACGGACGCTTGGTGGAGGGGTCAAGAAGGTAGAGTACGCAGGTACGGGCATGGATATCGACTCTTCCACTGCCGACGACGACGGCGACGCCTTAGCAAAACCACCACCGCCTCCACCGCCTATCGCTGCTGTAAAACCCAGTGGCCCAGTACAAGGACGAGTCATCCAACCGTTCTTTCGAAAGTCTACGGCCGCTGGAAAGAAATCATCCAAACAAACTGGGGCTGTAAAGCCGGATGCAAAAGACAAGAAGGTCTCACTCTTCTCCCTTGGCGCATCACTCAATGAGACGTCATTGCCCAACGCTTCATCAATAGGCGAATACAAACCGATTATTGTAGAGGAAACTTCGGCACCGCCCGTAGACGACGATGCCATCAACCCACCAGCTGACGAAGAGGCATCATATATCCCACCAGAAGTGGAAGGATCATACATCGGCCCGCAGACCTTTCAGAGCATCAGCGAGCAGGTCGGCATGGACGAGGCCTCGATGCGCATGTTCATGGGCCGCCGTGGACGCAACGCCGAAATCAAGCTGATGGACTTCAATGTCGACGCCGAGTACGAGAAGAACGAGGCTGCACGGGCAGCCGGCGAGCTGGCGCCGGAGAAGAATGTTGTCCGCAGCATCAAGCCAGGGAAACACCGGCTCACCGGTCTAGTCAGCGGTTTGTCTCACCCCCGCGTCCCCACCTATAAAATAGAACCTATTGCTTTCATGGATATGATTACGCTGACTATTGATACCTTCGAACAGCGGCACAAAGCCATCAGGCCGCCCTGGAAGAGTCGTTCGCGCAGGGCCGGCGCAACAGGAAGGAAGCAGGAGCCAAATACGGCTGGTAGAACTATTCAATTCCATTGCTCTGTTCAATAGCACACGCATGCTCAAAGGAATACTATCTATTATAACATAACGAAGAAAACAAAAAGAATCACACAGGGTTTTTAACTGCCCCCGCTCATTTACTTCCCAGTCCGGACGCCACCCGCGTAGCCTCCTGGATCCCCCTCGCAATCGTGCTCCTCAATCGTCCATCTTCCAGCACCAGCAACCCGCCAATGGTGCATCCGGCAGGCGTGCTGACCTTCTCCCTAATGATGGCTGGATGCTCGTTATCAAGCACCATCCCCGCCGTACCTTTCATTGTTTGCGCAGCCATCATCTGCGCCTCCACTCTCGGCAGACCCATCATCACGCCTCCATCAGCCATGGCCTCGAGAACCAGCGCCATGAAGGCAGGCCCGCTGCCGCACAGCGCGGTGGAGGCGTCCATGTGCTTCTCTGGGAGGAAGATTGCGCGACCGATCTGTGAGAATATCCAGAAAACTAGGTCGCGCTCTTCCTGTGGTATGACAGCTGGGTCACAGGTGATGACGGTCATAGACTCGCGGATTCGCGAGGCGGTGTTGGGCATTACTCGTATGATACGGGTGGAAGGGTCGGCATGGGCTGCAAGCTGAGCGAGTGTGACGCCTGCACAGATGGAGATAAGGAGTTTGCCCTTGAGGGCTTCGCGGGTCGCTTCTACGGAGAGTATTTCGGCGACCATTTGCGGCTTGCAACCGAGGATGATTATATCAGAGAGCTGGGCGCCGCGGGCATTGTCGCCGGCGATGACGGTGATTGGCGGAGAGGTCGAGACAGAGGGTGTCGACGGGGTAGACGGTGAAAGAGCTGCAGCGGGTGATTGCGAGAGGAGGAGCTTCTTCAGGCGGGTGGCAGATTCAGGTCGTTTGACGCAAGCGATGAAAGAAGTGGGGAGGTTCGTGGGCGTCGACGGGGTGGATGGGAAGGGCGAGGGCGGCGAGGGCGAAGACTGGGTGGTGATGGCGGCGAGAATGCCAGAGAGGATTGCGACACCCATGTTACCGCAGCCGATAAAACCGAGCGCGAGGCCCGGCACTGCCTTTTTCTGCGTGATTAAGCCTTCCATGGTGATATTCTTTCCAAATTGTTTGTTGTCGGTGAGGTTCAAGTTGGAGGTTGGTGATAGTTGTGGAGAGAAAGCTGGGAATAGCAAAACCTGGCTTTTCTACGTCTGTCGCCGGTTCGGGTCTTGGCAACGAATATCCAACTTTCTTCCCAGCGACACAAACCGCCCGAGAAACAACTAATACGCGGATACCTCATATCTCAGGGAACATGGTACCAATCAGCCTCGTCGTCGCGACGACCCCGCAGCCGGCCCGCGCCATCGGCCGGTCGCTATCTAACAGCATGCCTTGGCCCCGCCTACCCACCGAGATGGCCTATTTCGCTCGCGTCACCCGCCGCGTCCCCACCGCTCCCCCGCATCGGTACGCCAATGCCGTCATAATGGGCCGCAAGACGTGGGAGTCCCTGCCGCCAAAGTATCGCCCTTTGCCTGGCCGGATCAATGTCGTCGTATCGCGCTCGCAGTCGCCCCCGGCATCCTCAGGAAGAGGGGTCGGTGGAGGCGAATTCTGGGTGAGCGACATCGAAGCCGGCGTGCGACTGCTGCACGAAAAGTTTCCCCCACCGCAAGCTCCCGCCGCGCCGACAGTAGAAAAGGAAGCAGAAGAAGGAGCGCAAGAACCAAGCCTCTCCCTCCATCAGATCTTCATCATCGGCGGCTCGCAAATCTACGAACTCGCAATGTCCTTACCCAAGGACAGCCCGGCATACCCGACGCGCATCTTACACACCACCATCCTCTCTCCAGACTATGCTACCGAGTCGGACGTTGACGTCTTCTTCCCGCCAATCGACGAGACTGAATGGCGTAAACGCCCCCTAGAAGACCTCGTGCACGCGACCGGCGAGGATACCGAGACCATGACCGGCATCAAGACAGAGGAAGGCGTGCAGTTCGAGTTTGGACTGTGGGAGCGCGCCTCTTAACATTACGATGTACTACTATTACTACAACCACCGAACGATCATCAGAACCCCTGGGAACAGACTCTTCGAACGACTACTGCAGCAAGAGATCAGACTCTTCGGACAACGGAACGGGATGTTCAGACTCGCTTTTTTCAGCTTCTTCGGACTACAATACATTAACCAGCACGGATAATGATAGCTTTGGTAGCACGGAGACTTTAGTCAACCTCGAAAAGTAATCGCCCAAGACCGCGTGGTTATGATGCTGCAGGCGACGTGTATGGACTTAGCAGGGAAATGATATCGCGACGAAACCCTCGATCCAACGAATTCCAAAGCGCAGCGCCCGGATACTGTAGAGACATAACCACCGGCTTAGAGACAGGCAATTAGGCTATGGAAGCCATTTTTTAAATTTAGCTATGGCAGATGCATCAGTTATGTTATTCCTATTGTATACTAGGAGAAAAGAAAAGTCTAATGCACATGATACGCCGGCCGCTAACCCACATGCTGCGATCAATGAAAGCTCGCAATGATAAAGAAAAATCTAAGAATTAACACAAGCGCAACCATGGTCATAATACATTTACTTTGAGAAACAAAGCAAGCACCTCAAGCGGCTAAACTGTAAAGATTAAACAAGCGTGGGGTCATGGCAGTGGCGTGGTGCTAGTTCTCCTGATTCTTGGACGACAATGATGTCCCGGGTGGGCCGCCGCGGTCTCGCCGCCGCGGTAGCATTCTAAGATATTTCCGCTTTTCTTCCCATGGTGCATTCATTTTTCCAGATGTTCCACCTGCGTCGTCGGCTTTTTCACTGAGAACAGACCGTTCGATACCACCATCACCACCACTGCCGCTATTACTATTTTCGCCCCGCACTTCCATCTCGCTCTCTAGAAGTCTCCTTTCCATCTCGTGCTTGCGTCTCAGCAGGTTAGTGTGCACCACAGGGTCCGCTCGCAGCGTGTTCGGGTCGTCGTTACTCGAATCGTCGTCACAGGAAGCGGAACGATAGCCGCGTGAGGCGTCCAGGTCGCGTTGAAAGTATTTAGAAGAAAAGTATTGGGTAGGCGTGAGCTTGATAGTGCTGAGGCAATCGAGCCGGATGACGATATTTGACGCCTAGTCAAAGATCTTTCCGCAGGAGCAGCAAACGTAGAAGAGGCGCTGGGAGGCACGATTGGCACGGCATTAGTCTTATATTGGCTTGAATATTTGGAGTGCAGCGGGGGACTTTACCATTTTGGTATCCTCTTTTCTTTGTTGGGATTGGAAGAAGACGGCTTCGGATTCGCCACATACAGGACAGGTGCGATTCGAGCGTGGGAGCTACATGAGAGTTAGCACAACCTCTTCCTCTCTATCTCCAGCTCTCCACATGTGGAGGCTTCGGGGTCCAAATGAAAAGTGGGAAGTACCGTGGGATCACTGCCAACGTCTGTGGTCACGCCTGCTGTCTCTTCAGCGACAGAGCTGAGCACGTTGCGGAAGACGCACTGCGAGGTGGCTTCCTCGATGAAGTTACAGTTGCGGCAGGCGAACAGCAGGCGGTTGTTTGCACGGTCTTCGCGGGGGTACAACATGTTGGAACTGGAAATATCAAGTCAGCATTTACATTTTTAACCGTAGGAGAATCTGTAGCTCTTGGTGTACGCACCATTCACGGCAGAAGCGGAACGTGATTTTCTCGGTGGCGTCACGCTCGCGCGGGTTCTGCAAGGCAGCGGCGTCTTCTTCCATCGTGCAACGAGTAGCTGGTTAGCCGGTCGAGTTTTGGTTCAAGTCCGAGTGGTGATCTTTGCGGGTAACGTCGTCGGGCGGACTAGGACAGGCAGCGTGATGATAATGACGAAAGAGGGAGCGAGGGAGGAACGAGAATCCGAAAAGACAGAAGAAAAGAAGGTGGAACATCGAGCAACCAGACAGCTCGCTTATCAAAGCACACCGAACGATCCAAAGAAATTTCGACGACAGCCTCAACGCAGCCAATTGCATTCATTCATTCATCCCACCTCTCCGCCCTCTCTACCAGCCAGCCAGCCATCGACGACACCCCATCGCCAATTGGACTCCATGACGGCGGCTCCCGTGATCCGACGCTCGCTCTTCCGGGCAGCTTCAGCGACAGCCTCTGCCCGGCCTTCGCTGCTTGTCCACAGAACATGCCAGCGACGGTGGGACTCGACCGCTGCTGCGAGCCCCGCGAATCCGAAGCTTACGCAGATAGTCGACCAGATATCCACCCTGACGCTGCTGGAGACTGCTGACCTTGTTGGCTTGCTGAAGGTACATCTCGCATCTCCGAATTATTCGCCTTGACTACGGACTAACGAGTACAATTCGCTCCCAGAAACGACTAAATATCCCAGACGCCCTGCTTGCCGCCCCCGCCGCCGCGCCATCCGCCGCTCCGGCAGCAGCAGCGGCAGCGCCCGTGGAAGAAGAAGCAGCAGCGGAGGAAAAGACGTTGTTCAACGTGAAGCTTGCGTCGTTCGAGGCCACATCGAAGCCCAAGATCATCAAGGAGGTTAAAGCTTTGCTAGGGCTGTCGCTGGTCGACTCGAAGAAGTTTGTCGAGGCTGCGCCAAAGATGCTCAAGGAGGGGCTGACGAAGGATGAAGCCGAGAAGATGAAGAAGACGCTAGAGGGTCTAGGTGCTAAAATCGAGCTTGAATAGGCTGCTTGTTGGTGCTTATCCTGGATGGGGAACCTTGATTTGGGGCAACTTGTCAGCTGCTGGGTACGATTTGGACATCGGTGCTCCGATTGTCGTCGCTTCACTCAGTCCTACCGAGTATATATTGCACTTGTAAATAAGCCTTATTGTGAGGATCTTCCCTCACGCTTCCCTGTATAATAGTATGATAGAAAATGGGAGATATTACAAGACAAACGGTATGAGTATAGATACATATAGATATGCTACACTATCGTAAGCACCAGATCCTCCATTGAAGTAGCGTGAGGATTCTAAATGCACACAAGAGATGAACCAGAAGCAGGTGGGGGAAAATACAGCCATGTCAAATAATTGTGCCTGTTGAAGAAAGTAATGATGATAGTAATAATATAGCCTCGAGACCAGGTAATAATAATAGCAGAAGTCCCAGAGGCGAGCATGTAGCAGGAACAATACTTCGGGCTAGACGAACACCAGGCTCCGAAGGGAAAAGAACAATATAGAAGAGGACATAAAGAATAATAATATCATGACGAAACTCCACGCCGAATTAAAAGGTATTGAAAAAAAAAAAAAGGTATAATGCGCCCTCGACGCCATGATCCTGTTTAACGCCACCCACCCTAATGCACACATCGCTAGAATTCTCCCACGCCGTCTCCAAATCTACTAAAGCATTTACAGATGCCTAGGCCTCGGCTGTTGGCGTCCCCCTCGTCTTGGTCCTACGCCTCTTCTTCTCCTGCTTGCGATTCGACTTCCGCAAGTTCTTCGCGAAAGCCTCGCTAAGGATGTTCTCGACACGCTGCTCGTCGAGTGCCTTCATATCCTTCTTGTGCTGCGCCAAATTGACCGAGCGCTCGACATCCTCCGGGTTCATGATGCGAACTTCAGAATCGTCAGACTTCAAGATCGTCTTAGGCCATACTAGGCCATAAATCTTCGAATGCCGCTCACAGCGAGGACAGCAACGTGGAATATGATTAAGAAACCGGAAGTTGTCTTCGTTCTTGTAGATGAACCAACGGCCGCAGTTCGAGTTTTGGCATATGCATCGCATCTCCATCTTGGAATCGATGAAAGTGTTCTCGAACAAGTGATCGCCAGGGTATCGGACACCCTGCGGCACCTGTGGAAGAGAAAGTGGATCCGGATTGATTGGCTTTGGTGAGACTTTTGTTAACGGAAAGAATCTATACTTTTCGTTAAGAATTTCCATGTCGGTGTCCGAATAAACAGTCATATCGGTCTCGTATCCGGGGTCGGCAGCCGGGTGCGGACTGATAGATGATTCCTCGCTCGGAGATGTGCTCGATTCCGGAGAGCTGCTCATAATAATTGGGATCACCTGGATGGCGGGCCCATTTTGCTCCGACTTTCTAGCATCCAAGCTCAGAGTAATAGTTGGAACTTCCGGGATTTCCTGCGGCGTGTCTGTCCCCCCTACAGATTCGGAGGGAGTCACAGCCGGTGTCATTGCAGTCGCAATCGCGGCTGGTGGTGAATGTGCTTTAATGGAAGCGTCGTCGCCGGAGCTCAAAGCGGGGGTTGGGAGCGACTTGCGAGCCCGCTTTCTGGCACGCCCTGCGTAGTCGTCGTCATCCTTTGCATCTTCAAGTGCTCGCTTGTTCGGCGCAAAATTGGTCATGTATGCGCTACTCTTCGCCCAGCCCCCTTTCATTCCGTTCTCGCAGCTCTGACAAAGACACTCGGCATTGCTAGGCCCGAAGTAATCGTCCGAGTAGTAGACAGTAAGCTCCTCGCCAGGCTCGATGTGGCGCAAAGCTGCGAATGTGACTGTGCTTTTTGATGCACTGACGAACCGGCAGTTTGGTAAACAATCATGGTTCACGAATCGGGCGGGGCCCAGGAATATCTGGGCGCCGGCCTTTCGGGAAGAGTGAATGATCGAGAAATCGCGGTTCGAGGCTTCACTGAATTCTGCTTCTTCTTCTTTTGTCATGGTCACCATGACACCGGAGAGGTTCTTGATGACATCCCCCTTCTTAATTTGGGCGCGGGCGACCACACTGGCTTCGAGGGTTTTGAGGGTGTATCGATTGGTCGTGCTGACTTCGTATGCGGTATCCGGGTGGTAAATTTCAATGTATCGCTTGACGTGCCTAGCGCGACAACAATTAGCACCGAGATCTCTTGTTTGGTGAGGCTGATTCCCTTCTTACTTTACGAAATCAGACTTCTCTTCCGGCCGTAGTTTCTGGCAAAACCGTTTGATACCATCGATTCTGTGCAAATTAATATTAGCCGCAGGCCTTTGGGAAACCAGACTGCGAAAATACGCACTCTAAAAGGCGGTCCGTTGCCGCCTGAATATTTCTGCCGACGCAGACATGGGTGCGAATGATATCGCCGACTTGTTTGTCTTTAATGTTGCGATTAGATTGGTATCGCGGGTGTACTTTGCGGATGTTTGTCCAGTAAAACAGCTGCGCAAAGCGATGGTTAGCATTCGCTGCGAATGGAATTTGTTTGTTTTGGTCGCGAGCGTCGTTGCATGGGGTTCGGAAGGTATAATTTACCTTGTCGACGAGCACGTCTGTTAAAATGTCATCGAAATTGGAGAGGAGGCGCAAAGATAGCGTGTAATGTTTCTTCGGTTTCGACGGCATTGTGGAAGTAGAGAGTTGAAGTTCTGTCGAGCAAAGCGTTTGGCTGTTGGGTTGGTTGATATGGAGGAGTTTAGGAAACGAATCGATTGTTCAGACGAGCATGTCAAAGTTTCAGCGTCTGTCAAGGAGTGATGGGAAAGGAAAGTCGGATTGGCCACCGGCGAGACGACTAAGGAAAGACGGTGATACAGCGATGTCTCAATTGAAGAGGCTGAATCGATTGAAGGGGCGTCGAGATGGTGTTTAAATTGGCAGAGAAAGAGTGAAGGTGTCGAGGAAAGGCTGCTGTCCTGCGGCGGGTGTTGTTGTTGTTGTTGTCGACGGGAGAAAAAGAAAGTACGGCGCTGGCGGGCAAAGGTACCAGCGGCCGCTCTTTATAAGATATTGGTATTTGCGACAGGGCCGACTTTGGAGATCTCTGGAAGGGGGATTGGGAAAACACTAGAAGCTTATTCACAAGATCGTCTACATGCCTCGTCTCTCTACCGGTACCAGAGGAAAGGGCTGTCTATCATTTGAGGGAAAAGGAGAAAAGGGTATCCGAGTTTACGTTAACTCCTCCAGGGAATTCGGGGCGAGGGAAGGTTTAAACCGCTCGCAGGTTGGTCGGGCTTTGCATATTGGCTTCATATTAAGAGAGACCATACCAAATATATTAATATACCTAAATAGGTTTCCGCCATGCACCCCGCTGCCAGCCAGCCTCATGATCAATTAACGTGCCATCGCGCTGCATCGAACGTCTGCAAACTCCACGCTTTGTCCCACCGGCCTGTCTGTCCGTGGGCTCCTGTGGAGCACAGTGGCGCTTTCGGGATACCGCAGATGTGCAAACCCGCTGCGGACTATAATCTGACCTAGAGCAAGCTTGATGCATATATCTAGCATTCACAATTCAGTGTGCGTTCGGTGAGGGTCACAGACTCCGTCGAGGCTTGAAAGGAGCAAACAGGAAGACTGAATGTTCCCAAATATAACCTGCGAATGAGACTGACAGGCGGGGGCTAAGTCTGCATGCATGGATCCGGCAAGCCGATCGATCTGACATTATGGAGAAGCCGAGCTGCGGGACATGATGAGCATAAGCCAGGGGAGCCGAACCAGATTGCGAATTCAATCATTGACGGTAGGTATAGTAGCCGTGTCTATTGTGTATCAATGCTTGAGACGGATGGAGCTGCATGGCCTTCTGTTGAAACCGCCTTTTCAAAAGTCTAGTTTCGAAGCCGCTATTCGGAAGAAAATTACCTATCTCTGTCCACACCTGCATGATGCAGTATGCGGCTAAGTGGAGGCTTGATGGATTGCGGTCTCGAAGGGTGAATGTGAGCGAAGGTATATAATAATGTGAGCTCGATAAATACCCCAGATGGGCTAATACCCTTGAGCATGATGAGACCGATTGGCCCTGTCACAGTATTCCGGGATGCAGATACGTACTGACGTGTATACATCTATAAGTTGTACGATATTGATTTCGCATACTGCTTGGTGGCGGGGTTCGCCGGCATAAGAGACCCTGCCATCTGCTTCAACAGTAGCTGAAGGCCTAGATAGTCAGATATGGCAGCTACTTTCAGCAGTCATTGACAAACCGGAGCCGTCGGCGGACTTCTAGCTCACCTTGACCTATCAAATACGCATTCAGGTTGACTATCTACAACAGCCACCCCCTTGCTATCCTCCTGTAGGAGGTTCTTGGCCCCAAGCAGTGTTAGCTCGTGTACAGACACACTTGTCTCGATTCTCTCACTTGCAAGACAAATTTGATGCTGATTCGAGGAAGATTACATGCTGGGGCTAACAAGAGACCTCGCGCTATGGCTTTGTTGGTAAACCCAGTGGTTTCATGAACCCACATAGCTTGGTGCTTTTCCGAGTGACCCGAAGCTGCGGCAGATATGCAGACCGACTGGCGCCAGAACAACTTGAGGTGCATGCGGGGTCTGAAGACGTGACCACTCATGCAGCTGCAAGGCAGATGCTATCGACAAGATTGGATGTTAACCGGGCACCTTTCTTGAGCCCCTACTTATGAAGACAGGCCCAAGATCAAATTGAACGAGCGAAGGGTGCGACGAAACATGTCGCCGGACAGCGGAGAGTCTTATTCCGGAAGCCATCCCAGCCAGCAAGCCAGCAAGCCAGCAAGCCAGGCCGTCGGAGCGAGCCTAAAAGAAAGAACGAAGGAACGAAAGGAAGAAAGCAGAGGGAACCTAGCTAACCGACTTTCTCTTTCCGGCTGCCCTAAAGGCAAATGGGGAAGAGCTTTGAAGGCTATGAAGTTGGAAATTGGACGCTCATTCGCAGGAAAGCTGTCGTATCAGCCCTGAGAATGCTCTGCCATGCTGACTAGCCGTTTAGCCCGGGTCCAACCCATTTAACCTCTCCCCCACCCTTGATACATCCTCGACTGTGGCTATCAGAATGTGGGTTTGCATGGGGATGGGACTTGGTTGTGAGCAGCGTGACACCAATATAAAGTACCAAAAGCATCCTTGCATCCTCGTTGGACCCAGGAGTTTTATCCTAAGCCTGCGGCTGGTTCTGCTGACGAGGGATATATACAGCTAAACGTTATCACTGCTGCTGAATCGTTTAATATAAATTATATATTTGAGCACGGAGTGCTGGGTGCATACATCGACAATTGTGCAAAAACCGATACGGCTTTGTTTTGCTTGTTATATTATATTACCCATCGACAGGCCTTTTCCTCGGTTCCTTTTTTTTTTTTTTTTGCCGTTTAACTCTGATCTTGAATTGATTTTATTATTTTACTCTATTTTGCTTTACATTTTTTGGTCTAAAGCACCGTCGCTTCAAGCGCTTGCCGTTTTGAAATTTGCTGCTTGGAGCGAAAACTGACTATCCAGCGCTCGGAGGCGGAGGAACGAGAGACGGGCGACCCAGCGAACGAGGAGGCCGGGTACCAGCAGTTGGATTGTTGCTGGATCCATGGGCGGCGGGCCCAACTAACCCAACTAAACCCATCCTGAATACTGCCAGCCAGCCAGCCGCATCGCCCGTTTGGTTTGGTCTGATCTGATCTGGTCTCACGCACGCACGTACGCACGCTTCGATAAGAGAGGCATCTAAGTTAGTGAATGAGACAGACCCGTCTGTCTGAGTAGTACGTTTAATCTCCCTTCCAGTTGGGCGAAAGAGAGAGAGAGAGTGTGTGTGTGTTTGTGTTTGTGTGCGTGGGAGTCGTCTCCTCCCTCACTCAACCTCAACTTCAACCTCGTCCTTGTCCTCATCCTCAACCTCCTCCCTTCCTCCGCCTGCTCGCCTCACATCTCATCTTGCAGCAGGATCGTTATTATATTAACCTAAAGACCCTTAAATAGTACCCGATTAAGAAACACCCTGAAAAGCCTCTTATTACGGCGATTGCTGAGGCTCGCGTTAACTGCTGCTCGCCATCGTCCTCTCGTAAGTTTGGCACCGGGCTGCATCCGAGTGAAACCCAATTTGGGCTACGCTGGTTGCTCTGCTTACTCCTTTAAACTCCTCCACGCTAACGACACCTCATTCCAGCTGCATGGACTTCGTCTTGCCCCGGACATTATATTAGCGCCGCCGTTTCTTCCTCCTCGAATTCGCCGCTGGACGTCTGGATATATATACGGTATTTGATTGCCGTCGCCATGCGATACAATCAATCTTCGGCTCCATTCATCCGCGTCATTCCAAGCCCGCGGCCCTCCGATTGAGTCCCCAGGCTCGCCCTCTTTAAATTCTCGCCATCACCCGATTCCGTGATCTGAGCTGGCCTCCAATATCACTACCAAAACCGACACGCTCGTTATTCTTCCTCACTCCTCCCCTCTCCTCATTATCGTCAGCTTCCTCCTAACGACCTAACCAACCAACTGTCCTGTCGCGTGTCGCCACACGTGACCTTATCACTCACCTGGTACATCGCGATCGCACTTCCTTTTTCTGCCCTGGCATCCATCTCCGAAACCAACAGCATTCACAATCTCAGCGCCGTACCCCCTCGATTGCTTCAATTGATATCTCCTCCCTCACCGACTGTTCCAGAACAACCTCAGCCGCCGAGTCCTTTTACTTCGTCAAACGTTTCTGGTTGAAACCTGCATACCCAACATCCTACTTCTTTCAGTCATCTTCATCCTGAATATTTCCCCAACATCATTCACTCAATCATCTATTGAGAGTTCGCTGTCGCGGACGCCTTTCGAAGATGACGGGCATATCTTGGAGGCTACGACCCATCAACCGAAAAGAGGATTCCAGTCTAAGAAGGCAAAGTGTGGATGTCGGAGCTCTTTTCAGGCAGCAGGAGGGCACTTCGTCGACTGCCCAAAGAAACGTGCAAGAGTCAAAACCCACAGAGAGACCCACAACCGCTAAGAGCAACGTCGGTCAAGAGACTGCGCCGAGGGTCTCTTCGTCGACCATCCGTCCTCAGCCTAGGAAATCCGAAGAGAGAAACAGAAGGTTCTCTATTCTACGATTCCGCAATGCGTCCGACCCAGCGCTAGGTGCCAAAGCAAGGGCGCATGAAGAAGTGCCCCCCTTACCGGATCCGCCTCGAACACCTACTATCATTACAACGGCCCCAACTTTCGATATATCTGCCGCCCCTCCCCTCCCCCAGGCAAAAGGATCTGGCGATGGCATCGAGCAACGGGCCAATATTGCAGCAACAACATCGCGCACAAATCTTTCAGCGCCCCTTAATCCACCTTCTACATCAGGGAGTCGCGAGCATTCAATGTCGCCCTCTCCCAGACCCACATCTTCGCCGCGCCGAAAATCTTCCAAGACCAACATTGGGAGTAACCCATCTGGCCGGACGAGCCGTGTGACATTCGACGAGCCCGACAAGCCGTTACCGCACAATGGCTCTACTCAAAGCTTCGCACCGCCTCCCTACGACGAACACGGACTTCCCGTGCCTCCACCCCGACTATCTGAATCTTCACGGTCCGAGGCTAGTTCAGCAGATGTAGTTGTCACGACTACAACCACAACGCATACTGTATCAACGACGTCTACATTTTTCCGATTTTCAAGGCGGAAGAAGGATGCTCCTCTGTTCCCTCTGCCGCCAAAGGTTACACACATTGAGGGCAGGGTGAGCACTGACGCAACTGGAACCGGTGGAACATCTAGCTCCAGTGCCTCTACGCGGTCACGACCTTCCCTTAATACTTTCCCTTCCGCACCGCCTACCCCTCGCAGAATACCTACATCTGATGGTCTACCGGTGCCTGCTACAAGCGCCCTCGCAGCATCCGTACTAGGAACTATGGGTAGTGGTCCGGTTGCCATGGCCCGTGCCAACTCCACAGCTTCAAATCACTCACTACGCTCGACTACATCTAGTCCTCTAGCGCCGCAGCAAACTCGCTATAATAGGGCGAGGAGTTCAACTGCAGGGTCTATGGACAGATCGCCCGCGGAGAGCGCCCGCACAAGTACCAGTCTTGTTGGGAGGAATAGCTTCTCGAGATTGTTCTCTTCAAGGTCAAGGCAAGGCAGTGAAGCTCATCTGTCGGGAATCCCAACACGAACATCCTCACCCGCGCCGTATGCAGGGCGTGGATCTACCTCACACCCGAACTCGATGGCTGTCTCCAGGGAGAAGTTAATAATTCCGGAGCGGCTTGATGATGATACCCCCGATCAGTATTTGAGGAAACTAGAGGAAGCCGTCAACAAGAGTGTGGTGGCTAGTCTACTCAGCAAGACGGATGATGCATTCCATGTTGAAGTATTGAAGCGTTACATGGGTACATTTAACTTTTATCAAGACCCGATGGATATGGCCTTGAGAAAGCTTTTGATGGAGGTGGAGTTACCCAAGGAAACCCAGCAAATTGATAGGGTTTTGCAAGCATTTGCCGACCGTTATCATGAATGCAATCCGTTAATTTACTCCTCAAGTGGTAGGTTTTCTCGTTCACTAATTGGATCTTATTCTAAAACGTGGTACTAACAGTGGTTTCTAGAAAACGCCTACTTCATAGCCTTCTCCTTGCTTATTCTCCACACAGACGTTTTCAACAAGAATAATAGATATAAAATGCAAAAAGCCGATTACGTCAAGAATACCAGTGGCGAGGGCGTCACATCCGACATTCTGGAATACTTCTACGACAATATCAGCTACACACCCTTTATTCATGTAGAAGATGATCTCGACATCAATGGAGAGAAAATCGTACCACACATGCCGAGGCGGAACATCTTAACTAAGACCAACACCGATTTGAAACGGCCAAAGGAGCCTGTGGATCCCTACACACTTATCATTGACAACAAATTGGATATCCTTCGCCCGTCACTAACGGACGTTTTGATGGTTGATGATCCTTACAGCTATCTCGGGACCACTCATACAATGAGCATGAAGGACTTGCACGAGTCTTTCTTCAGGAGCTCGGTGTTACAAATTGTTTCTGCGAGATCCCGGCCAGATGCATTTCTGAACCCCGCTACGCAACAAAATCCCCAAGATGCCAGTCCTGGTGTTGTTGAGATCAAGATTACCAAGATTGGGCTCTTGTGGAGGAAAGACCCGAAAAAGAAGAAGACACGGAGTCCTTGGCAAGAGTGGGGCGCACTACTCACGGGTTCCCAGCTCTACTTCTTCAAGAACGTCAGCTGGGTGAAGAATCTGATGTCGCAGTACGAACAGCATGTTAAGGCGGGCAACCTGGCCTTCGGCCCTTGTGTATTCACCCCGCCTTTGATGGAGTTCAACCCGGACTCCATGCTATCTACTGATGACACCGTGGCGCTTTTGGATAGGACGTACAAAAAGCACAAGAACGCCTTCATGTTTGTACGCCATGGAGGGTTTCAGGAGTACTTTCTTGCGGACAATGAACATGAACTGAACGACTGGCTCTCCAAACTTAACTACGCGGCGGCGTTTAGGACTGCGGGCGTACGTATGAGAGGTGTTACAGGCGGCCATTATGACGGTCAGCGAACGAGAGGCATTCGCAGAGTTGACTCTAGCAATGCAAAGTCGGTTCAAACAGCGTCTGGAGAAGTATCTATCGTCTCTGGTAGAATCGATCCTCAGCTTGCTGCCCAAATTGCTGCTGCGAGACGACAAGTGATCGATCGCAAGATTGATGATTCCAACAAGAAACTCTCAGACTCAATGGAACAATTAGCTATGCTGCTTAGAAACGCCCATCATATCAGGCTTCTAACGCCGATACAGCCAAAAGCTCGAGATGCGGTGGTTCTCGCGGCTGGCAGTCTGAATGCGAAGCTCCAATGGGTTCGCGTGGAAATTTGGCGTCTACGCTGCCATCGCGACATTCTCGAAATGGACTTGGACGAAGAGCGAAAGACGGCGAAGGATAAACTTAGGAGGCTGACATTGTTGCAAACACCGCCCGAGTCGCCGTCTCGCGGGAGCAAATCGCCTAGTTTAACCGATTCTCCACACTCCGCTAAAAGTACACCCACACAAGCTTCTGTTGCGGCAGCGTTCGGGAAACAGGTCTTCGAGAACGAGATTGTAAGGCAATCTACAAAGATAACAACCATTAGCCGGACGGCGTCGCAATCCACGGCTCGGCCAGCAACCCATCAAAGTTGGGATTTGGGTCCTCTTCCATTTGAGAATAAGAGAGCATCAATGGCCACAGTTTCTGGTGATATGAGCAGTGAACTCGATTTGAGCCAGCTTGGAGAGCCTTATATGACTAGTACAGAATCACACGAGTACGTTAGTGTTACAACTAGCAACGGCAATGAGGAAATGCAACGACGACCTAGCACTGCATCGGCTATTTCGCAGCATTCGATCGTTCAAGCGATTGAACCTGCTTGCGATGCCGAATCGGAATTGTTGGAGCAACTTAACACAAAGGAGGAGAAAGGGAAAGAAACTGACGACGCCGAAAGCCATCGCGAAAAGAAGGAGAAAGGAGGTGAGAAGGGTAGGGAGAAAGAGAAAGAAAAGGGAGAGAAGGAGAAGGAGAAGGAGAAAGAGAAAGAGAAGGACAAGGAACCCGGTAAAGAAAGGGAAAAGGAGAAAGACAGAGTTCGCAGATCACTGCATCGCACCCTTCGTGAAGGCTCGCAAGTAATCCAACTCCCTCACCATCGCTCTCGAAGATCCAAGGGCCCCGACGCGCAGGGCGATAAACCCGATGGAGAAACCGATAGCGAGAAGAAGGAGGCAGAGGGTCTCGCGAGAGGAACCGGTAGCTTCACGGTTCATGGAAAGAAAGCCAGCGTCATCACATTTGGAAGTGACTGGCATGCTATCCCGGCGGAGGACAGGCTTAAGCGACACAGAAGTGGAGCCAGCGCCTCCATGTCTGCAGCTGTTGCCGGTATGATGGGAGATCGTGTGCTCGATGCCTCAAGCCTGGGCAAGGTAATTGTCTCGGAGGCTAGCACGCGGGATAACTCTGATGAAGAGGATGGCGGAGAATCCGGCAGTGCTAGCGTAAGCATTAGCCGCAGTCAGCTCAGCAGGGGCTCCAGCGCGGTCAGCGGCCGACTGACCGTGGTCAACCCGGATTCCGAGGACGGCGAAGCAAAGTCAAAGATTTTGAACGATGGCGAAATCAGCATTATGACTGCCTCGGTCATGACGGATGATGATTTTGGCGCAAGCTCGAGCTTTATCCCAGATGCGATTAGTAGCCCTGCGTTGTCAGATGCTACTGTTATGTACCTTGGAGATACGGGCCGCGCGTCGACGACGGCCGGCGGACGGGAAGCGGAAGCCATCGTTGTTGAGATTGCAAAGGAGAGTAATGAAAAGCGGCTCGAGGAGATGGTGGTCCTCGTTAATTCTCAGGAGAACGAAGGGGACGAGGAAGTCGAAAGGACATTTGCAGAGCTAGCGCAACCTGAGCCTACAGTGAGCGTTGGGATGTCATTGGATGCATGTGTCGCGAGCGAGCAGGCAGAGAAGTAAGGTACTGAATCTGGCATTGGGCGCGTTTATAGTGCTGGGGTACTGGTCCCTGTATTCTTGATTTCCATTTGGGTATTACTGTGATTCTTTGACGACAGAAGCGGGGTTCCTTTTCTTTGAAGCGCTCATTTTATCATCTGCTCTCTCCTTACCTTACATAGCATTATTACACCACTGCCTCAGTGTATATTCCCTTTCTCCTATTCAGTTTAATTCCTCTGTCGATATCATTTCTCGCTTTTTTTTTTTTTTTGGTGGCTCATCCCTTCACTACCACTCTTTTTGTTTTCTTTTTTTGGTCTACGGGAAAAAGTTGGATCGGGACATGCATATTGGATTGATTGTGCGGATTTGTATATTTTTTCACTTTCGGGACACGATTCGGACACATTTTTAGTTTCCAGGTGTTTGAATTTGGCAGGCCTACGCTGTCGTCGTGTCGCGTGCCTTTTTGCGACCTGTATATTCTTTTATTTTTCCTGAGTGGCCGCTATGACGAACGATGAGTTTTTCTTTGTACCTTATTAATCCCCTAATATTTCATTAGATAGAATCCAGCGCATTCATGTATAGTTTACAGCTATAATTGTACCTATCGATATCCCGAATCAAAACTTCGGGAGATCCCCAGAATGCCAACAAATGTATATGCAATTTGATAAAATTAAGAACTATGCTACATGCCATAAATTTGCGAACTAGGTATTTGAACAGGTAACAAAACCGCTCGAGAAAAATGTGTCAGAAACAAGCAGTGCACAAAAACGCCGTATGCAGCACTCAAACGATATGGTATACAATATTGTTGCACCTCCCCAGTTCCCATCCAAGGGAAAGAAAAAAATAAAAAATAAAAAATAAAAATTCAGAATACTGTTACCCCTGTGCCAACGGTGAGAGGAAGAAAAGAAATTCATTGTAGTAGGGTGTAAGCGTAAGGCAAACCTTAGTGTCATAGAACGGTGTCAGACGAAGACGGGCTTCGGCGTGCTGCCTCCGCTCACCTCTTCCCCTATCCCACCTCTGGGACATATTCAAAATAATCGAATCTTGCTTCATGCATGCGCCTCAACCCCCCCCCCAGACGCACACGCTCAACCACCAAGCTCAAAATGAGATAAAACCTATCAATTTCAATCATGAGGGAGCAAAAATTCTCCAAAGCTCTTAACCATGCTCTCAATTTCCTCTCCGGTGGGCTTGATGCTCTCCCTGGGTAAGAGAAATCCATAGCTACCCTGGTCACGCAGCTTGATCTGGTACGAGTAGGGCACGCCGATTTCGCGGTAAAAGTAATCTAACGCTGACCCACCACCACCAGTTTCCGTAAGTTGGAATTCTCTATCCTTGCCGGATTTATTCTTGCCATTGCTTTTCTTTGGCTTCTTCTGTTGAGTCTTCTCGGATGGAACAAAATGTCCGCCGCCCTGGCAGGCAGATGAAACTTCGTAATGCTCACCATGGCGAACTCGAATGGCTTTCGCAAGGCCCTCAGCAAGTTCTTCGAGGTTCTCGAGATCTGGTGGGCGTTCTTCGCAGGTGTACGAGTACGGGTAAAGGACTGATATGAGACATATCCCCGTTAGTAGTCATATTGAAAACTAAGAAATTGGGAGGAAACGTACTCTCTTGTGAATACGAGTGTAGGTCCAGGAAGCCGACTATGTGCGTGTTCCCCTCTGTAGTAAGATTCTTTGCCCAGTCGGCAAAACTTCTCGCTTCGAATGCCTCGAATTCACGCTCTCCAGGATAATCTAGATATGAGGAACAGGCGTCAGCATCAAATATGCATTGCGGGTGGGGAAAAATGTTGTAAGATTGTCTTACTCTCGCTGCAAGGGTTGTTCTGGCTTTCACCGCCCCATTTGAAAGAAAAACTCCTATCCAGCTCGATTCCCTTGCAGAATCCCAAGCTCGTCGGTTGTCGGTTCTTCCGCCACAGTCTATCCTCCGTCCACGAGTAGATGTAGCCATCGACATTCAGCGTCGGGATGAAATACCAGTCAAAGTTATCGATTAACTTTGTAAGTTCCTGGTCTCCAGATTCAATATCCATGTCCTGCAGGGAATGCTTCGGTCGGTAACCAGTAACGAAGGCATGTGCCAGATAGCAGACCGTAGATACAGATATCCACTCTCTGGCATGCGATGCACCAGTTATGACGATAGCCTTGCGCTTTCCGGTAGGTGGGGTAGACTCTGCACTCCTCGAAACCTTCAGACCATTGATATCCTGACCCTCATATGTCTTACCGATAGTGAAGTACTCGGCATGTCCTGGGAAGAGGGAGCGGAGAAGCTTCATCCATGGGTTGATGACGGTGATTGGTTGGTAGTTAGAAAAGAAGTGTTCAGATTGGGCAGGTCGGTATTTGGATGATGATGTGAGGAAGTGCGGGGAGAGAGGATTAGCTGGGCCGTCAGACGTTGATCCGGGGAAAGTTTCCCGGACGGTAGAAGCCAGGTCGTGCATTAGTCGAGAATGGGCTGACTGTAGAGATTCGGGCAGGAGACCTAGAAGAGATTGAACCTACAGAGTAGAAGGATTTTAATTAGTTGTGTGAAAAAGAAAAGCACACCCTTTGGATGGTTAACAGGTGATTCCAGCACATACAACATCCTTATCGACTCGAATATCCGCATGATCTTTCGTAGCACTCCAAACGTCTAGAAAAAGGACCTCGGCGGCCTCCGCCAATGCCGAAGCCTCATCGGTCGTCGAGATGTTGAAACGCAGGACAACCTCGTTCTGGTACCTTGAGTACTGCGAGGGCTGCTTAGATGAACTATCGCCAAGCTTTTTCTGCGAGGTCGAATAGTGCGGGTGGTTCAGTAAGCCATGGTGCCTCTCCTTGCTGCCAAATATCTTCACAACGATCTTATTCCGAATCTTAGCCCACGGGTTGCGGGAGTCCCTGGGCGGCGAGGCGAAAATGTCGGCAATGTCGGCAACGGGTTCGGAGCGGTTTTCATCATCGTGGATGGGCAGACGGACGGCAGATTCGGAGTGAGCGGGGATGGTTGATGAGACGGCGGTGGAACAGAGGTGTGCGGCGACGGCACAGTAGACGACGATGGATCGCATTTTCTTTGTGTATAGTAGCGTAAAATAGAGTATCGAGAGTATTGGTTTTGTATTAGTGTCAGAACTCGGGTGTGTCGTTTATCCACCACTTCCCATCCACAGCTCGGCCTCTAGCCAAGCGGAAAGCCAGGTGCAATGTGAATGGGATTAAACGAGCGGATTCCCTTCGAGAGGGCGGATGGAGACGGTGAGTCTTCCAGGCGGGGTTTCGAGGTTGGATTTGCGTCGATCTTGGTGGGTAAAAGGGATGAAGCTGACGATGGTAAGAAAAAGGAAGTGAAGGAAGAAGAAGAAGGGGAAGAAGGAGAGGAAGAGAAGAGGAAGAAGTGGGAATTGCGCAAGCGTCCGGCTGTGGAGAGAAAAGCGGCAGGGAAAAGGAAAGGCAGGCGAGGCGGACTGGCAGACAGACCAAACGGCAGAGGCTGTGTCTGCAACGCACCGATAGAGAACACCACCACCACAATCACAACTTCACGAGCTTGAAGATCTACTTATCTACTTATCTATCGGAGTTCTACTCTGAGGAACACTAATTTCGCACCGTCACTGGTCATAAGCTGCTCTCATTCTCATCGTCACCGGCTGGCTCAACATCAGTCGAATCGCACTTATCCTCACAGCTTTTTTTGGCCCCGTCCCGAACCGGCAAAGTTTTCCACCTATCTCCAAATGCTCGCCCGGTGACCTCCAGCCAGGTCCATCCCATCATCCCATCATGATCCAGCTAAAGGTACGCCAATTGCCATGCCTTTGCCCCTGTCAGTCTCCAGAACCATAGCTCTAACCTTGTCCATCTCTAGACGATGCTAAACTGCATCGACAACTCGGTAACTAACCTACCACTACCACCACCATCACCCCACTACCAAATGCAGTCAGATCACCACCCGTTCTAACCCACGAATCTAGGGCGCTGCAATCGTCGAGTGCGTCAAGGTCCTCGGCCAGAAACGTCACGGCCGCATCGGTGACCGCATCGTCGTCGTCGTCCAACGTCAGCGTAACTTAGGCTCCGCAGACGCCGGTCACAATGCCTCCCAGCAGGCTCAAAAGGTCCGCAAGGGCGACATCCGCCACGCCGTTATTGTCAGGACGAAGAAAACCCTGCAGCGGAAGGACGGAAGTGTCGTGCGCTTCGACGACAACGCCTGCGTGCTTGTCAACAAAGCCGGTGAGCCAATTGGCACCCGCATGAACGGTAAGTCATATTTAGTTCACCCTCACACCGTATATCTATATCTATATCTATATCTATATCTATATATCTATATATATATATATATACATGTGTGATATACAAGCGGACGCACGGAAGCGCGTACACGCATACTAGATACCGCATCATCATTGTTATCATCATCATCAAGCTAACCTATCACTCATCCGTTACAGGCGTCGTTGGAAGGGAGCTTGGGGAGAAGAAGTGGAGCAAGATCCTAAGCTTAGCCCCCATGCATGTCTAGACATGTATGTTCTGGGACATCCATTACTTCCCTCAATCCAACATGTAATGTACATCATATACCTCTTCAGCCACATTCAATTCAATTGTAAATATACGTATACATATATATCTATAAGTTTATGTGTCCACATTGGTAACGCTCAGGTCTAGATCTGTGGGGTAGCCGCAGGAACTCGCATGGATATGTAATAGTGTCCTTTACATTCCGTGTTCCGTCACATGTATACACTCCACGACGAATACGGCACCTTTACCGCCCTGGTTACCGCCCTGGGGGGGGGCGGAATCCAATCTAACGAGCCAGACACCTAGTCGAACCTTTGCGATTGCGGACCATTCTAAACTATGTAGTTGGGTATATGGTATATGTAGGCACTAGTACCGCACCGCACCGCGCTCCTGCTGCACTGCACCTGTATCCGTTCACCTGAACTTTTTGGTTTTTTCCAAACTTGCATAGCATCTCTTCGTTGAACTCCGTCCTTCCCGCTAAAAGTAAATCTTTCGCGCGTGTGTATAAGAAGGTGGGCTCGCTAAGAGAAGAATACAAAAAAAAGGTGCTGGTCAGAAACAGAAGAGAGGCTCAGAAAACCATAGAGGAGGAGGAAAGCGTAAGGAAAGTAAAAAGAAGGAAATAGTAATTCCGCACATCCACACAGAAGCAAAATAGAACGCCTGACACGGAAGGACAGAGGAAGTGCAAGAAGAGGTAAGGTATATAGAGGAAAGAGAAGGGTAATTGACTCGCAAGAATACACACTCATTTACAGACGATGATACATGTGTGCTCGCCGTCATAAGTCATGAGGGGGAGCAGGGTCTTCAAGGATACCCACTCAGCTGTTCGCGAGTACTCTGTTTCCTGTCCTCTTTTGGTATCTGGTGTCTTTTCGATAACATCACGCCATAAACAGACATACACACTACCCTGATTCTATTCCGACAGCGAAAGAAAAGGTAACCAATCCTCTGAAAGAAAAGACGCCCAGCGGCCAGATCAAGGCAAAAGAGGTATATCCTCCGTCGACATTTAGAAATCGGTGAAGAAATGCCCATACTGGTCGGGACCATCCTTGCCGTATTCTTCTGTCTCCTCGGGATACTTGTCGAACAGGCTGGCGTCTCCTATTCCGCCACGCACCGGCGGGACATACGGGGGCTCGATTTGCTTGCTCAGTAGCCTCTCCCAATTAACCTCCGCGAACCATGCATGCTCCAGAACGGACCGGGAACCATGATACAAGTTGCCTAAAATACAACTGTCAGCTTACTCCCTCTTCTACCATGAAATAAGGACATTGTCTGGGAAATGGACATACCCAATCGTTTCGTCAGGTCCGGCGTGATCAATTGCTGCAGCAAATCCATCGCATCAGGGTGAATATACGCCGGGTACTTGACTTTTCCGCGCAGAATGTTTTCATAGATTTTCATCGGGCTCCCTCCATCCCAGAAGGGAGTGTAACCGCAGAGCATTTCGAATATCAGAATCCCTAACGACCACCTAGACGACGTCTTCCATCAGTTCCTGTGGCTTCCCTAGATTGCCTCTTTGTAGTGAGAAACAGAGAGATTATATATTTCCTACCAATCAACAGATTTGTTGTAGCCTTTCGATGCGACTACCTCCGGCGCTAAGTAATCAGGTGTACCGCATAACGTCCAGGTGATGTCTGGAACTTCTTTTGCGAACCCAAAATCCGTGATCTTGAGATGCCCGTGTCGGTCCAGAAGTAAATTTTCTGGCTTCAGGTCACGATAGATGATGTTCAGCGAATGCAGATAGTCTAAAGCTAGTGCTACCTCCGCGGCATAGAACTTGGCGACAGGATTGGGAAATCGCTATGATGCAGAATACTCATATCAGTTTCGTCGGCCCGAATTAGAATATCTGAGGAAAAAGTTCTCACCTGCGACTTTCGTAGTAGACTGAACAGCTCACCACCCTCAATGAAATCCATCACCATGTATAGGTTCTTTGCATCTTGGAAAGTCCCCCAGAGTGTGATCAAGAAAGGATGCTTGACCCGCTGAAGCATACGACGCTCATCATTTGTATGTTCTACTTGCTTCATCTTAACCACCTGGGCCTTTTTGAGCACTTTGACAGCATAGAAACGAAGGTTGTGCTTGGATTGCACTAGGTGCACACGCCCAAAACTTCCTGTGCCTAGCGTTCTCTGAAACGTGAAATCGCTCAGAGTATATTTGCCCTTTGTAGTCCTATATACAGCCTCGCCTTTCCCACCCTGACTCGGCGTCTCTAGTAGTATCGAATATTAGATCCCAATGATGCGCAGCGCAGGGAGGAAAATCCGCTAACTTACTATTATGACCGGGGCCTCCTGCGGGGTTCGCCTAAAATTGAAAATACCATGGTAAGCAAAAATATCGATTGCATGCAAGAAAGAGACTCCTCCTCTGGAGTTGGAGTGGTAGAATTATAACAAACATTTGGGGCAGTCTGCGACTCGGGGGCCGCTGGGGTTGACATCGGGTCGTCCCTGGCCACTGTTGGGCCGCTGGAAGCAGTTGGTGAAGGTGGTGGTTTGCCTGTCGATATCGTTCCGCCTGAATGCGAGTTTGTTGTTGTCGCTGTCGAAGGTGCGGAGCCCAACGACTGGCTGAGCGATCCTTCGGTAGACGGTGTTACTGGAGGTTCTTCGACTATGGTATCTGTGTGTCCGGCTTCTTTAGGGCCTTTTTCGTCTTTTTCCTTCTTTTTCTTCTTGAGCAGACCTCCAAAAGTCGGCATAAAAGAGTCTTCCTCGAGGCCGTTTGGGCCCTCGACGTTGCTACTGCTGTATTGTACAGGGGCCTCCCACGGAACGTTGGAGACGGACGGGTCGAGTTTGACTCCTGGAATTGAAGGAATCTGTATTAGCAGCTCTTCTAGGCGGTTTTCGTTCTCCGCTTAGATCGAGTGATACCCCGGCTAGGACTAAGAAGTTGGTTTGCTCCGCCCGTTCTGCAAGATCTTGTCCAACACGGATATTCTCAAATCACAAGCGATCGAGTGTTTCGTGAACCTCTAACTCACGTTTATTCGCCGTGGATTCAGAAGTTGGGCGATCCAAAACTATGGTGGCGCGAGTGTATTCGGGGAACTCTGGCTGGGACCAGAGATTTGATTATCCTGCGATAGTGAACAGACTCCTACATGGGCCAAAAGCACCAATGAAGGCATCAAGTCAGCCAACTGTCTCTGTGAAGCTAGCTCTTTGTAATCGGACCTGTCTTTCTCCAATATCAACGGTAAAAAAAAAAAAAAAAAAAACCCCCCCGATAACCTCAGATCATGTCAGGACAAACGCTAACAGTGCTCCAGCTCTAATGCAACATGCTAGGTCTATGACTAGACCCAACTTTAAAGAGCACATACACATAGAACGAGCGAGATTGAGAGGGACGTTGAAACTTGGTAAAAGAGGCAAAAGAGCGGAAGCGATATTGTTGCTAGGTATGCGCGTGTGTAGTCGCAGTGAGATGGGGCTTATCGTCGCCAAAGCCTTTTGAAACCTAGCTGAAAGCTGATCAACCGTGGAATTTCCACGAGCAGCGAACAGCAGAAGCAGGTGCCATCCACGGGACGATCGATCGGAGAGGGGGTATAAGAACCGTGCTGCAGGCAGGAAATATGCGGCAAACTAGCTTAAACCGACGCGCACGGTTCCAGCAATTAGCCAGCCAACTTACCAGGATGAACTGACGTTCACGGGCCAGCAGCTCAAACACTGGGGTCGCGGAAGGAGGGAGGATTGATCGTAAATGAGAGGATTAAAATCGGACGGCAATCTGGCCGGTACTGCTGTTGCTACCCCGCATTTTGGCGCCAATTGTCAGTCTCAACAGCAATCATGGATATTCAAGATGTTTGAAAAGAACTTGGAAGCATTCATAAACTTGTGATTTCAGATGACGGAGTAAAGGAGCATGGACAGGCAAGCTTGTTCGGCGGGCTTGTACATATATAGGGATCTTGCAGTGCTTCGGGAATCTTACTGGTAGCCGAGATTCTGGTGACGAATGGCCTTGTCCGCCCGCCAAAAGAAAAAAAACAAAAAACAGAAGGAATAAAATAATGCGAGTAGAACAAAGTAGCGAGAAGGAGGGGCAGGGTTAGATGAAGGATGTCTGGATGGTTTGGCAGGTACAACAGACCTGGGCCTTCGTCGAAGATCCGTCGACGGCCTCCGTCAGGCTATCGATGAGATCGTGAAGGGAAGCAGACTGGCTATAACCAATTGACCATCCTGTCAATTAGCTGCGCATAGTAATCCTCCTCCCCCCGGAAAGCTTGCTGTTGGAGTGGCGGTTGGATTCCCAGTTCAGGGAGGACTGGGAGGTTTAACGTTTGGCAAGTCAAAGAGGAGAACCTTTTGGAGGGGCCGGGAAGATGGAGTATATATTAATTTGACTTAATATAAGGATATCCTGCTGCTAGCTAGGAACCGGCGAACGGGGGAAACGTATCTGGTAAGTCTGCTGGGGTGGACGTAAACGTGTGGGTACATGCGGATGGAATAGGCAATATCATGGAATGTATGGAGGGGTGCAATATAAAAAAAATAAAATAAAAAAATAAAAAACACGGGAGAACGGTTGATAGCACTGTTAGCTCCAGTTGGCTGGTTGGTTGGCTAACCAGAATCGACCTCCTGTAGATAGCGAGGCAAGAGAAACCAGACAACTTGATACCTGGCTAGATGGAGCTATATTACGGTGCCTGTTCGGCCTGCCCGCCGTACGTACGTACCTCTTAAACGAGCGAAGTGCGAGAGAGGGTGAGAGAAAGAGCCAGTTAGAGATCTGAGAGGGATGGATGGGAGGGATGCAATAGCTCCGCCTGTAGTAGCGTATGGGGCTTCCCAAATGGTGGATCGATCGATTGATTCGATTGGAGGGGTCCACAGCACAGCTTGACGGGACGGAGGAGAAAACGGCAGAGGCAAAGGGAATATACGCAGTGGCTCGCAGGACAGCAGATGTGCAGATAACGTATGTTATATAGAACGGAGCTAAGAACTTAAGTTCAAGTACTTTGGAGACACCACCACCGGCGAGCTCGAAGCATGGGGAAGACTACTCGATATGCAATGCAGCCGGCTGGCGCTGGTGTATTAATTGTGACTTGTGAAGTACCTTTTGATCCAACCAAAAAATCGCAAGAGCTCGTCTGCTATGCCTGGGAGAAGAGGAACCAAAAGTTGAAACTGAGGATCGATCGATCGATCCAGACGTCCAATTAGTTGAGTGCTCGATGGATGGCTCGCTCCCGGTTTGCAACGTTTGCTTTAAAATCGGCTGAATTGGAAGCTCAAGTGAAGCGTATCGCGGGTACTGTTGAATTATGAGCGGAGGGGGGGATCTGGGAGTTAAAGCACGATGACGGGATACAACAGCAACGGTACCAGTACTCTCCAGATGGACGAAGGTGTTGATAATGCACGAACGAAGAGGTCTCAAAAGCACGGTTAACGGCGCGCCTGGCGAACCGGCTTGACAATATAAATAAAAGAACACATATCACTGCTAGCCACAACATGACTCCTTACCCTTTGAATCAGATTGTTATGCCCTCTCCGACTTCCTCCATCATTGGCAGCTGGAGGATTCGAGGTGAAGCTTGGCCACACCGAGGGAAGGGAGAGAAGGGGGGGCATGCGCATGATGATATGCAATCCGCCCCAAAGCCCCCAGCCGGGTGGAAACAATCTCAGACATGTACATTGCACCCGGCCACGATACATGGATTTAAGGTTGAACGCCCATAAACGGTAGAAGGACATGTTAACGTTGGGACAAGAGCTGCAGGCGGGATGGATGTTTTCTCTTTGGCTGGCTGGCTGGCTAGCCGGTAGCAGCCCAGGTCAGAAACGTGAAAGACCAGAGACAGACGTCTGTAATTGAGGTCTCCATGCATAGGCCGGCTCCGCTGTACCTCTATCGGCAAGGGTTCGGGTTGAGCTGCAGCAGCCGATGACGAAACCTGCTTATAACCCAGAGCCAAAAACGGAGTGGAGAAAACAATGAAGAGAGTAACAAAATACTGTAGAAACCCAGCAAAAGAAAAAGCCTCCCCGCTAGGCTACTATAGCAAGAGCGAAAAACAAAAAGAAAAAACCCATTTCTAGTGTAGGATTGATGATGGAACCGATTGGCAATACTTACTCTGATGGGTACCTGGCCTTACTTGTCGGGCTAGTTAGGGAATGGTAAACTGGTGGCCGACTCGATTACCTGGCAGGATCGGTTGTCGAGGGGGACTGGTTTGGCTGTCGAGCTCTCTCGGGTCGCAATGCTTTTTGCTATTTTGACGCCTCTCAATCGTCCGGTAAAATTCGGAACTTTTTGAAGCAGAATAGAAACTCGTTGAAGCGGCTTGGATCACAAGCAAGCTCTCTGCTGTAGGGCTAAACGGAATATCATAATCGTATCAATTCATTGGAGGTGAAGGAAGATGACCTGACTGGGGGTGAGGAGAAGAGGAGAACGAGGGGAAGGAGAAACTTGAGATTGGGATGACGGGAGTCGATCTGTTATTTACACAAGCCATTCGCATGCAGCCTGGATCTTAAACTCCTCCAAAACACAATCTAGAAAGATTTGCTTTGCGACCAGTACCTCAGGCTTCAAAAACGGAAAAAGGTTGTGGCCTGGAAGGATCGCACAATGGACGATGCCTTCTCCTGTCGGCTGTTTACACTCGAAGTCCAAACTCCGTTAGGACGTATGTTCGATGTTCGCAACCATCTTGGGCGGGAACCCAGCCTCATGGTCGTTTCGTTCGACGACATGTCCGGAAGAACAGCCAGAAGCCCAGGCTGAAACACCTGATAGAGCGAAATATGTTTTTCAGGCTTTCACTCAAAGAGACCAAATGCAATGCAGTGTCCGGATCATGTCCCCGTATGTATCAATCTCATGCCGACGCTGGTGCTCTTGAGATCGACAAGCCACCTGTTGACTGCTTTCGGCAACTGGACACAGGCGAGGTGCTGGGTTCGGACAGAGGGCCAATTCATGGCGCGAATGAATGGAGTGTCCTAGCTTGCCACCGATAATTCCTCGCCGAGAGGAGAATATCTGACATCCCAAAAGGTTTCTTCCTCGGAAAGGAAATTTGGGTCGCAAAACAGTTCTCCAAAAGCCGACATGCGGTTGGGAACCGCATGATGCTGTGCATAATGCGGAAAGAGCGCGGTGGGGCATCTCCAGCTCGCATTTGCTTGGGCCCTCACAAGACCGTTTGTCTGCGGAAGCAACCCAGCTACTGCAAAGCTCGTACCACAAAAATATGACTAACGTCGCCGGGCTGATGTAGAGAAAAAAAATATAATATATGGTCATCTTCGGCGATATCTGCTGGGTTGGAGCCTGCACATTAGCTGGAGAGTGAAGTTGGATCCTGGAGGATGGCGGTTGATAATGTCCAGTTTCCCTGTAGCTCCGACACGTTTTCTGTGCATTTTGCAGCCTGCGTCTCTGCCTGCTTCAAGGAGAATGCGTCGACGTCCTATCATCATTCCGCATCCTGACGCCTGTAAATCGTGCCGAGGTAGCATTATGTAGGCTACCAAGAACTTTCTCACGCTAAGGCCATGGAATTTCGGAAAGATCTATAATTGGTTCCTCCAAACCCCGAGTGCGATCTTGATGAAATCTATCACGCCTAATTCACGACTTGTCCACTGCACAGGCGCCTACAATGCGGATATCCGCGATATTGACGCGACAGTCCTGCGTGTTAAACCTCAAATGCCCTTCAGCGCGTGTGGCTTTCACGCTCTGTCGCCCAAAGTGAATCCACAATTTGGAAAACGGCAGTAATGCCTTTGAGGAGGTCGTCGCTGACTTTCTCTCTTCCCCATCTCTGCAGAGCTTTGTCCGGATGCCAGCGCACTCTCTCTAGCCGCAATATGTCCGTGTAGGACTTCACACCGCTTTGTGACATGTCCGCTACCGACCTGAAAAAGCTCTCCACAGTATCCTTAGATATGTCGCCTCTTCGCTTCGATTCCACTGGCCACGGGATCTCGAGGCGCGTTTGTTTAAGCCCATCCTTCGTGATATCCTCCCACGCAGTCGTATAAGCCGTCCACGCTTTCTGAATCTTGTCTGATGATTTCCTCTGCCGTCTCTCTTTCTCACGCAACAGGCGCTCCCGCTCTCTTCTTTCCCATTCCACTTTCTCTTCCGCCTCCTTCTTACGCACGCGTTCGCGTTCCTTCTTGTACCTCTCGTGCTCTTCTTCCAGATACTCATGTGTTTTTTCGTACATCCGTTTTCGAACGTAGGTCGCGTATTCTTCATCCGTCATCATTTCTAGCTCGCCCTTCTCGTTTTCCACCTGTGGTCGGGCATATAAGTGTATTGGTTGTCCATATACTCCTTCCCAGTACGATGCACCCTCATCGTCGGCCATGGCCTCGAATAGTGATTCTTGGAAAGCTGCTTCAGGATTTTTATATTTAAAGCTGTTCTGACCTGGCAGGTAGACATCATCGTAAAGTGCTGGATCGTCCGTTTCCGCCACCGTTGGCTGCTTTCGTTTCTTTCGACTTGATGGCATTGGCGATGCTGAACGTGAACGAGGTGAAGGTCTGCGATCTCGACGGCGATCATCGTCATGTCTATGAGAATGGCGCTTAGACTTCAACCGGAGCTTTCCCTTCCGTGCAGTAGAGGTAGCATATGCGCCGTCTACCCCGGACGTTGTAGGGGCGTCCATGGCGCTGTTCCGTTGTTTTGTAAGCTGGAGGGATGATTTTTTAGGAAGAATGGTTGACAAAGAGGCTCGTTCGGAACTTGTTTGATATATCCACAAGCCACAACCACGATCAATATACTGTCTCGCTTAGGGCCGCTCGATGACAACTCCAACCTTCATAATCAGATTATTTGTCTTTGACGAACGGTGATTCGAGCCTGCGCTGTGAGATATCGCATATGACTCTAATCTTTCAGCTCGGTCCGTACACCGCGCCATTATGAGATACAATCATCGAAATGACAGACACCATCGAAGCACGACGGAAGCAGGCCTTCACAGAGGTACCATTCGAACTCCAGATCCTACATGTGCCCTCCAGGCTCGTCTAAAATGTAACAAACTAGCTAACACAACATATATAGCTGAAACCTAAATGCATAGCAGTCAGCCAACTAGTCCTCCGGTCCGAGATCGATGTCGACACATCAAGGCAGCTTGTCAAAGCTTTACAAGAGCTTTTGCAGAGCCTGCAGCGTATTAGCCAGATCGAAGGAATTATCAACCCAGCATTTGGAGACTATATTTTCTTCCCTCTGTCACACATCTTCGGTCGGCAGCAGCAATTTATTGACAGGGTGATCGAACTGGCTCTGCAATGTCTGCACATTCTGATATCAAAATGTTGGCATGTGAATATAGCCAGCGAGCTTGCCAAGCAGCTCATGATTATGGTGACCTTCATCATTAGTGGCCCAGTAGATGAGAGCCGGCCTTCAAGAGCTTCCGAGGAGACCAAGCTAGCTGCTGCCTGCTGCCTCGAGTCTTTATTCGCAGCAGTTGCGCGGTCTTCAGCTGCAAAGAGTCAGTTCGAGCTGGTCGAGAATGCGCCGTCTCTAGGCCACTCGTTGACGGTCCTGTTAGATGTGATACCAGCTACCTCCTTCACAGATCTTCAGGTGGCTGCCATCGGTGCCGTTCAGCACCTATTCACTGGATGCATTAGCGACGATGATGTCCTGGCGAGCTTCCTACCCGGATCAGCGTCAACTTTGTGCAAATTCTTGGACTTTCGAAATAGCGGCTCTCGCAAGTCGAAAGCACTAGTCAAAGCCATAGAAACATTATCTGATGTTATAAGAATAGTCCTCATGGATATCAAAACCTCCAACCTACCTTTATCAGATGGCATGGATGGATCTGTCAATGGTAACCAGGTCACTACGACAAGGACACAATCATGGCTTCACGCAACGTCGGAACAGGTACGAATGGGGCTTACGGGAGTGTTCGGCTTACGGAAGCACAGGTTCTTGAACGTCAAGAGGGCCCTGTGTAAATTATGCCAAGCGATCGCGCGGGACTGTTCTCAATCTCTGGAGTCATCTCTCCCAGTCACAATAGAGACGCTTATTAGTCTATCCGCAGACAAGGAAGAAACCCTGAGCTCACAAGCACAGGAATCCCTCACAACCTTAGCCGGTTTCAACCATGCAATTTCTCAGGTCTTACAAAAGAGTTTACACGGCTGGTTGTTATCCCTGCCCCGGGTCCTTCAAGAGAACGACGAGGATAAGAAGTCTCACCTACTCCGAGAAATTGCAGTGTCTTTCAAAATACTATCCGATCTCGGCCATCCTTCGGAAATCCTATTGAATCTATTTTCACGAAATATGAAGGACAGCATTATAAATCTAAGCGAGCGTGACGTACTTGCTATAAGCCCAGAAAACATTGTTTCATCTCTCCCTCGTGCCTCGATGGAACTGATACAAGCAGGGATCCAGGCCGAGACTACCTACCCCGCCATCATCATGCCGGCAAAGAGTCAAGAAGAGACTGCAGGGAACACTTCTAAACTGCTCCAAATGCTTGGTGGAACGTCGATCGGTCTACAACTTGTCTATGACCACGTGAGGGAAGCACGGGAGGGAACAGATCTGAGTAAGGCGATATCTATGTGGATGGCTCTGAACATCCTCCGAGCTTCGGCATCCCAGTCGCAAGACGATTGGCTAGCTTTCGACGTTACGTCAACTAGCACACGAAAGGCGCCTCAATTGGCGACAGAGCTCTACTCACTAGCTTTATCATTCCTACTGGATACATACGACTCTCCAGAGACGCTCCCCCAGCTAACTTGCATCTCGCTCGAGGTTCTTGCCTACACCGCAAGCACCATGAAAGCCGAGTTCCGCACAGAGCTTGTGGATGCACTTTATCCAGTTGTCCACCTCTTCGGTTCCTCGATGTCCCTTGTACAAACCCATGCAATAATAACACTCGATTGTATTGCCAAATCATGTGGCTACGCCTCAACCCGCAATCTACTAGTCGAGAATGCAGATTACCTTGTTAACTCGGTGTCGTTGAAGCTAAACATGTTCAACGTGCAGCCGCAAGCGCCAATGGTGCTTCTCATGATGATTAAGCTCTCTGGTCCGCAGCTAGTGCCATTCTTAGATGACCTTGTCGTGTCAATATTTGCCGCCTTGGAGAACTACCACGGATATGAGGCGCTGACAGAGAGCTTATTCGCAGTGCTGAAGGCAGTTGTAGAAGAAAGCGCAGGAGCCACTGGTAAATTAAAGTTAATAACGGATGTCCAAGATGGGTTATCACCTGAATCGACTGAAAAAAGGAACAGACTGAAGAAAGAGCATGCCATCACCCTGGACGATGTGCTCAGTGACCTTGACGAGTTAATCCGGAGACAATCCAGACCCTTGATTACGGAAAGTGTTCCTGGCAGCGATAACTTGGGGACACCCCACAAGCCTTGGGGAAAGCCTAAATTGGACCCACCGAATCCATTGGATGATGATCAAGAAGAACTACCTGCTACGACTCAGGAACCGGAGTCAAAGCCCAGCCACACCTACCTCATGATAGAGTCAATCGCTCGCCTCTCGCAAAACTTCCTAACATCTAAATCTCCGTCGCTGCGCCTCCAGCTTCTCCAGTTGATATACATTGCATCCCCGCTTCTATCACAACAGGAGGATAACTTCCTGCCCCTGATAAACCAGCTATGGCCGGTAGTGACGGACCGTCTACAAGATGCAGAGCCACATGTGGTAATAACTACGCTGGAGACCATAAACCAGCTCTGCATCGATTGTGGTGACTTTCTCTCATCGAGGATAGAAGAAGCCTGGCCCACAATCCGTGAAATAGCAAGGAAGGCCAAACAGCAGGTCGATAAAGAGCTGCAGAAAAACCTGCAGAAGAAGAAAAATCATCGTGACCAAATACAAGATGCGAGCAGTGCGATGCTAGACCAAAGCGGATCCGAAAGCGACCATGCTGTGCCACAACAGCAGCAACGACATATCGGACAACAGCAGAATACCAAAACTCTAACCGCATATGCGACACACAACCAGATATGGAATACGATGGTATCTCTCTTCGAGACCATGGTGGGGTACACAAGGATCAACGAAGGAATCTTCGACGAGATTGTGGGATTTGTTGCACAGAATCTAGCAGATGGGGATGACGGATACGATTGTTTGAGAGAAGCTTTGAAAGGTGTGAATAAGGATATAGTGTGGCTGGAGATGGTCAGTAGGAACGAGCGTATGAGGGAGAAGTGGGAGCAGGTCCCGGAATCGGTAGAGATTGAGGATGTGCCAGGAAGTAGAGAGCTTAGGGTGTTTGTGTTCGAACCGGTGATATTTCAGGGTAGGTGAGAAAGATTAGTGAGCTAGCAGTCAGAACATAAAATGCCGCTTTGCTGCCGAATATTGTTGTGCCGTTGAACGTCACCGAGCATTGGTATTCTCACGTGCTATCTCTCGCAGGCTGCGGGGAAGCTGGGGAAGCAGGGGGAAGCAGGGGGAAGCATGGGAGCATGGGTACAATTACGCAGGAACCTGATTACGCAGAATTATGTGAGCAGAGTTTGCATGGATGTGTAAGGTGGACAACGTCGATAAATTTTTTCATTAGCAGTTGACACATGTCGTCAATGGTGGGTCTAGTAGGATGAGAAACAGCAGCCGTCTATGAATTGCACAATTGCAAGCACTTTGAAAACACGCTAATAGAACATGGATCAAAGAAACAATACTGGAACGAGGTGGATAGTCAAAGCAAACTGCCCCGAGGCTACGTACGTATACATTCAATAAAAATCCTAAGGAGACATGACCTGATATCTATGCAGAACTCCCACCAAATACAAAGTATAATGATAATAGTAGTAATAGTAATGGAAATGTGACCAGATCAGAGATAATGACATATAAAACAGTTCGAGGAGGAAGAAGAAAAAAGAATGATTGCTGCTTGATGGCTGATGACTGGAACTCGGATATCTCCAACTTTCTGTGCGCCGTGGTACAGAAACGCAATCTCCCCATTGCTCCTCGTGGGATAAGAGAAGTTTCCCTAAGAGATAAGAGAGATCTATATGATGAAGAGCGAGAGGATGACGATCGTGCAACGTTTCAGTTGCAGCAATCTGATCAATCCTAGGGCAATCACAATAGTGAAAACCCTAAAGGCCAACCGGAAATAGTAACTTTGGACCACGAAACTTGTGATCTGCGAGTGCAAGTCCGAATCACCCATAACAAGGCAAGGGTTGAGGATCGAGTATCTTTTGTTGGCAGAATCCAGGTAAAATTAAGTCAATGGCGTATGTAGAAGTGTAGGGAATTGTTGAAGATGGTTTGTCTTGATGTATGGCCGTAAGAATGAGAAATAAATAAAGGAAATTGACATAGGAGATTCGTAACGTCGTGGTGAGTAGGAGCAGTAGAAGTAGTAGAAATAGTATGACCGTGTTGCAACCGGATATTCCCTGACGCTAAATTGAATGATAACAAGAAATGATAATTAACGACGGACTTTTGCTTCCCGCACCGAGGTTGATGAGCTGGAGTGATGGGTGATTGCTCGTGTAATGGCTGACAGGAACGAGATCAATAGAGGTCCGTCCATGTGCTCTTAAGCTTGGTTCCATCTACTACACTTCCAGGTGTAGGACTACTGGCCCTACTAGTGTTTGAGATGATGGGTGCCGGGCTGGCGGCTCGGCTGATCATCGGTGAACTTCGAAACGATTGCTGCGGTGGTGCACGCATGCCGTCAAAGTTGAACAGCTTTTTCAAGCTTCCTTGCCCTTGACCAGAGCTTGGAATTGCTTTCTTCTCGTACAGTTGCTCCGATGTTGCTCCGCTTGAGGGTCCAGAGGGTGCCATGCCTGCTGGCTGTGATGTGACGCTGCTTAGGGGAGTAACCAAGTCGATAGATCGTGGCGATGACGAGAAGGAGTATGAATATGGGTTGTGAATAGGAGGTAGGGGCCGAGCAAAGTTCCCTTGGTAAGGGTTGTATTGTCCATGAGGGGAGGAACTCGTTCCCGGTGAGTTTGCAAGGCTCGGTACTGATGTGAAAGTATTGGTTCGAGGGAGGTGGTGAGGCCGTTTCGACGGGAGGTAAACCCCACTTGAGCTAGTAGGTGAAGGCGGGGCAGATATGCTTGGGTATGACATTTCGTAAACCGACCTGCGGTGGAGAGGGATAGGATCCGATGGAGGGGAAAATGAGGTATGATGGTCCCCAGGACTCGAGGTTGTTCTGGACAACGGTATCGAACGGGCAGATGTTGGCGAAGTTGGAGCGATTAGGGTTGGTGGGGCTAGGTCAGTATAACCCAGGCGGGGAGACAATGGAGGTGTATTCCATGAGCCGAAGCCTCCATGTTGCTGTTGGTGAAGCGGAACGGAGCCGCTGATGGGGATTGGATTAGACTTTGTGTCTCGATCCCTCCGTCGACATCTGTACATTGAGGCGGGTTCTGTGAGCTTAAAACGGCCGGGATAGAAGGAATTTGGGAGGTTAGGACGTACGCTTCACTGCAGTATAAGACGCCGTGATTGGGGATGACGATTTGCTTTTCGCAATGTGCGCTGGAGAAGAAAGATCGATGTCAGTTCAACACTTTTTTTTTTGTGTGGTGGTTGTCGCGCAGAAGCATGTGTCGACGACGGCAGTGGTCCGACGGGATGGGTGGCGGATTCGACCAATGGCCGGGAAGGAGCAGAGGAGGATGTGAAAAGGACGGACATACCAGAATGGCAGAAAACTCGCCGCCATTAGTGGATCTATTAAATCTGCTGTAGCAGCAGAAGCCCTACTGTCACGGGCAGCGATCGCGGACAACGACGGCGGTGGAATTCCTCGAGCTGAATTCGAAGTAGCAGACTTTCGAAGAGGTGGTTTTATGACCTTTCGACGGACAGCAGCGGCCATGATTTATTTAAGCAGGCACTTAGCGAGAGACCTGGAAGGCTAGAATTGGACCTCAGGCTGGTTGGCTGGCGTGCTTTCGGTTCCTGTCTCTCTGCGCCGCCCCCGATGCAACGAACAGGCAGGCAGGGCAGGGCAGGCAGGGCAAGCAGGGCAGGCGATATCAGTCAGGTTGGTTTCCGCTTTTGGTGCAACCACCAGCGAAAAGGTGCGGAAATTGAATTCTGGTGGCTCTCACTGACGACGAGACCGTCCGCACCCAGAAGCGAAAGGATAGCTGCCGATCGAGCCCCGTTGTATTTTATCTCTCGCCCTCTCTCTCTCCTCTCGCTCGCTCGCTCTTTTATATCTGCAGCTCGAGCTCGATCTCGCGCGTCTGAAATTTCTGCTAATGCAGCCGCTCGAGCAGGAAAAAAAGAATGTTGAAGTTTCTTTTCCCTTCCCCCTGAGAACGAGCAGCAGAAGAGCGATTTATGCTGATCCAAACAGCAGCCGAAAAGCAAAAGGAACTCGGCTTGTGGAGAGAGGCCCGTCTTTTGCGGACTAGCCAACCTATGGAGATCCACCGCCAACACCACCTCCAGACAGACAGGATGTGTGGCGCGCAGGGTAGATGCTTGGTTGGTATGGGTCTGGGGTGGTATGGTATGAAAGCTGATACTGCACTCGAGTACGCCAACAGCTCCTTTTGTCTCGCAGCGCTCTCACTTTTAGCCTGTCTTTATTTTTGGAGATCCCTCAAAAGCTGCGTTGATAAGCTCGCAATTGGAGATAAGCTTGCCTCACGCGAACAGAACTGTCAAACGTTCCAAGATACCGGAGGGCAGTCACGGTGCGCTTGTCGGTATTCGGGAAGTGTACGCGATAACTGACGCTGGATGCAGAACGCAGAGAATTTTTCACTCCTTTTCTTTTTTTCTCTTCTTTTCTTTTCTTCTCCTCGATTGAAGGAGGCACAGGCTGTCTAAAATTTTTTTCTTGGTCAGATAGCTTTGCTTGCAAGCGATATAATCCTGACTAGTGGATTTGCCGAAATGTGTGTGATGTGATCGGTGCCCTGCGAACAGTAGACAAGTTGCCTTCTAGAAACACGCCTGGCTAAATAGGCGCATGACTGGTTCGGGGCCTGTCAAGAGAAAACTGGGAGAAGGCCCGAGGGCTAAATCCCTCGACTTCTGGTTTCAATGAAGTGACCGAGCGATTGTTCAGCAGTAGCAGGGTTAGTGTTGAAGCCGGTCGAAATTATGTCCGTGTGAAAGTGCTGGCAAACGCAGCAGCGGTATGAGGGTTTTGTTACAAACTCTCCGGTCACAGTATCGTCTGAAGGAAAAGCCTGTGATTACCTATTGAGAAGTCCCTCGAGTTATAAGCAAGATAGGAAGCTCTCGAAAAAGAGCGGCTAAAAAAAAGGGTGGAATAAAAATAAAGGGATTGCGTTTCAGGTTCGATCTATGACGGTATCGTATTGCGATTCTTGTCAAACTTCGTCGGCAAGACTGGGTTGTATGCGGCTTGTTTCGCAATCCTTCCCTTCGTCAGAGCAGGTGCGAAGTATTCGTTTGGCTACCTAAGGCTGGAACAAGGTAGGCTTCTAGGGAAAGGAATGGCGACAGAGAAAAGAATTCAGTTCTAGTTGTGGAATCCAGGATAATGAAGAGGTAAGGTGTAGACGAGTATGCAGGCTTCTCTTTAGGATCATGCCCCCCTCACACACTCTCTGCCTCATTGCGTCTGCACCTTTTTCTTGCCCTGCGTAATTCTCTGAACAAGAAATCTGGGGTATAATACAACCATAGCAGAGTCATTAGGAAAGTGGGGGAGGCGTTCACATTCTAGGTTGATCGCAAAAACATCATGCCAGACTTGGGATTTGTCCAGCGCAGGCATGGCGTTTTCACGATGGTTGTATTCGAAAACTCCAGGCGTGCACGTACATCTCGTGCTGAAGATTCGATTCAAAAGGCGATACCCCTTCATTCTGCAAATGCTTCAGTTCCAAACATTACACTACTCTTCACCACTTTCCGCTTTGTGTTGCCAATTCCTTGCAACCCAATTGTCATGGAAAGTCCAGCTTGAACCGCGACACGGGAATCGGGTAACGGCCGGTGGACCGCACTTCGCAACGTTCCCGCTGATGGCAGGCTAAGATGTGGAGTTGGCGTGGGGGCCGCGACATCAAGGTATTTGTTATGTAATGGTTGGATGTACTACCAAATTTTTGCTTCACGAAAAAAAAAAAAAAAAAAAAAAAAAAAAAAAAAAAAAGAAAGAAAGAAAGAAAGCTGCTCTCGCTTTCGCATTACCATTATCATGGGTCTGAAAAAATTTGCAATTATGGGTATCGATGGCAATGTGCCTGGAAATTGCATAAAGAGGACGAATAGCTTCTTGGTCCGGCTGTGAACGGCATATTAGACATGGATCGTTGCTGAAGGCGTGATGAAGCAAGCACCTGCTTGTTCAGTTTAATATTTTATATCCGTGTGCGCCACGTTCCATTGAATTGCTTCGGTCACTGCGGATACATGCCGTTGTGAATAAAGCGGCAGAGAGCAACCTTCGTCTAATGCAGATCTTTAATGCTGCTTGGTTCTCTCAAGAGAGTATCAGACACACAAGGACACTAAGTGATCATCGGTAATCAAAGCCTGTCTAGGCATAAAAACCCTCTGGTACACCAGCCGCGGCGTCTTGTCCATCAAAGAAACACTGTAGCTCGTTGTTCCATTGGAGGGCACCTTTCTTCACTCTTTGGATTTGTTTATATCCAAACAAACTGGCATACGGAAGCCCTGTCGAAGGGTCCTTAAACCGGGCAAGTAAACTCGTAGTGACACAGAGCGGTCGGTCAGGTTCTAAATATTTGTTTTAGTGGACAGATCTACTTACGCCGTGAAACTGCAGAGGAAAGTGTTGCTTACTTGGTAAAGGCCCGCGATTATGCGGAAACAAAATTTTGCTTTGGAAGTCTTTATTGGATGCCTCCTTTTTGAACCCTTCCAAGCAGATATACACTTGGGAGGTGATTGCGGGTTTGACGAGACGAAGAGAGGCATCTAGGTCCGTTTGTAGTTGTTCGGCGATTTGGTGATGGGTCTCGTCATCGTAGTCAGCATCGGATGGCGGAACTGCAGATATCCTCTCAACTGGGGTGGTATTAGGCGGCTCGGATAACTGGTTGGGTGCTGGTGGGGCATCCCCGGACGGCAGCTCCACTAAGGGTACACTATTGAGATCTATATCTTTAGACCCTTCCGTGGTATTTTGCGGGGCATCTTCCATCATTGTGTCCCCATCAGGTTGGGGTTGCTCGATAGGATTTTCCTTTGGTTTGGCATCTTTTTCATCTGCAGGTTTCTCTGGGGTCCCCGGAATTTCTTGAACGAGTTTCCGCCTTCCAATGCAAACGAGATGCCCATTTTCATCCCATTCTGCCCTGCCACTGTAAAATCTTATGAACGGGCCTTCAATCTTTCGATTGTGCAGGGCAGCCAGCTTTGCCCTTTGAGCTGCCAGCCGAGCCTCTTCAGCTTCTTGCCACTTGTTCAAGCTTTTCTTATTTTGCTGCTCAACTTTCTTGGCCCTTTCCAGTCGCATTTCCTGGGTTAGTTCCACCTTTTGCTCTTTCTTCCGTTGTGATGCTTCGTTCATGGCAGCAATGACCTTGAGCCGTCGTTCGTTGGACTCTTTCATCCTTTCATGAATCATCTGCTTGTTTGCTACAGTCTGCCGCCGCGAGGACTGTCGCGATGGCTGGTCTTCCGCCGTTGGGATCCATGATAACCTTTCGCTCTTCTTTCGTGATCGTGGGGTTTGGTCTTGGTCTAGTTCGGCTGGTGTCGACGATTCTTTGCTCTGCTCGGGCTCTTGTATCGTAACGCGCTTGCTTCGGAGATTCTGTTGTCTCTGAACGAGCTTGTCTAGCTCCTTTTGACCAGGAAAGGCAGCACCTGCTTTCCTCTTCTTTTTGGAAACTTTCTCCTGGTGCTGTAGTTCTTTCTCGCCGGCGAGCTCATCGTGCTCTTGTGGTTTATCTTCCTCGTCAGACGAGGAACCGAGATCGATATCAGATTCCTCCTTGCCCTCGAAATCTCCGTCTTCGTCACCGTTTTCCTCGAACAATAGGTCAATGTCGTCAGGCTGTTCTTGCTCGAGGAGCTGAGCTAATCGGTTCCCGGCCGTGGATCGTTTTTGGCGACCAGCGATGAGAGATTCCGGGAGGCGGGGTGTCGCTTCCCGACTCGAGCCGTTGTCGCTCTTTCCATCAATGTTCATCAATGTGTCCGTCGACATTGTTTTCTGTTCTGCCGATGCACCGCGCTGGAGGTGGTTGGAAAAAGTCACGCTGAGGCGTTGAGATGAGACCAGAACGCGAGTTTGTTAAGGTCTTGGCAGGTCCGATGCTTTGGTCACGTGACACATGCGCCATCAGCAGCCCGCCGTGCGAGAAATGCAGGGCGTAACGACACAGAACACATCCCCAGATTCAACATCTTCCTCACCTTCATGTCAATCTGGCTGCACTGTCAGGCTTCCCGATGCGTGCAAACTACCAGACCTCTCGAAGCTTGCGGAAACGGTTCGTCAGTAACAGCCGTTTCAGGTTGATTGGTTCTTTTCTCCATTCTGGATCCAGATATGCAAATCAGCATTTGGTATCGAACAGTATATATTAATATATCTGGTCTTCCGGCAGTTTTGGCTTTGCACTAATCGTATGCTATCTGATTGGCGATAGAAAATTCCATTGGGTCGGTAAGAAGAAACCACGGAGTACGTGTGCAGTTTCGAGTTTCGCGGGGAGACGTCCGTAAATTTTAGTTAGTGCCACGCGCACGGTTACGATACACAATGGGCCTGGCTATACGAGTTGAGACATCATCAATTGAGCGTTCCAGTAATTATGACAGCGGCGCAGCGATTCTAAGAAACCCCGAGTTCCTGGATTCGATGCAGGAGGCCTTGGGATAATTTAATTTGAAGACTTTCGAAACTGTGGTGCAGGCCTGCCATGCGAGCAAACATATTGAATGCACATGGCATCAATCAGGCAGTTCTGGCTTAATTGCTCGCCGCAAGCAAAAAAAAAAAAAAAAGCTTCCAAGCTGCCACACTGGGCGTGGTCGCGCCTTTACCCTTACCGTTTCCCAATAATTTTCTCTGGCATTCCCGCTTCAATGTTCATGTCGGAGCCAAAGCGCAAAATATGTCTCAACCGAACATCTGGCATCCTGCCTATCGCGGCCGCATATCGTGATAGGATGGGTATCTGGAGCACATTGAAAGCTAGTCGTCGCTGTTGCCGTCGACATGGTTGTATATTAAAATCAAATAAAACCATATAATATATCAAGCCGATTAACCGTTTAAAAGAGAGCTAAGGCTCATAAGGTGTGATCCTATACCCGGCGCCCGTGGCTCGCACTTGCCGTCTCCACGAAACGCAACGTATTGGTATTGATCGTGGGCCAATTGATCTGTATACTGTCGAGACTGCAGTCATGGAGATGTAGCTTGAATCCCGTCAACGACATCTCCTGTATTCATGCATCTGCTATGGAGTCCGGGTCCTCTGCTCCCTGGGACTTTCTCAGGGTCTGGCTTGCATCTGTCTAATCGATTCCGCACTGACCTGCCTCCTTGCCGTCCAGGATATATATAGACTTATAGTGAATATTTCCCGGTGGACATCCTTACAGCATATATCCTCGGGACTCGAGCCCCGGCGCAAGGAAGGGTGTGAGATCGTGCTTGTTTGACCTAGCGCATTGGTATTAGCAGCAGTCCGGCCTGGAGAGTCCGTTCAACTCGATTTGCACACCAGGTTCCGTTCGATTACTCCGTACGTGTATGTAATTTACGTAGCCTTCTCTCGTCCATTAACCCAGCGTATGTTAGTGCTCCGTGCTCGGTAGCAAGCTGCTGCTTTCTTGGGACAGTTTAAAACTTGATGCGGGCCCAGGCTGGTCTCTTTTTCGATCGAAGGAGTTAACGTTGCTGAAGCTGACCCGTTTTCCAACACCCGTTTCTTTCCCCGTCCGTCTTCGCCTTTCCCTCTGAGCTACCGCCTAACTACACCTCGGCCTTGCTCTCTTGCTCTCTTTTCTCCCTCTTTCTTGTTCCTTTCCCTTTCACTCTCTCTCACTCTCTCACTCTCTTCGAATCCGCTGCCTTTTACCTGTATACAATAGTTCCTAGTATACATATATCATATTATTATTTTTTCCCCCTTCGTAATAGTAATATATCTCCGCATATTGGCTACGATACACTTCCCTTTTCCCTTTCGGTCGTCAGCTTCTCTTTCTTCTTAGCTTCCCGGTTATCCTTTTTTTTTTTTTTTTTTCTTCCGTGTGCTCCATTGCTCGGGACAACTTGTCAATATCATTGGACTTCTGCTGCACCAGAAGGCCTATTACCTTTTATAATCAATCCTCCGCTGCACTGCAAGCATTTACTTGACATCGACGGCGTATATAAATCATATACGCTGCTTGCCGCTCCTTCGGACTCATCCCTTGGACCCCTCTTGCGTTCCAGTGATCCATAGGACCCCCTTCAAAGGCCCCTAGTCCCCTTTTCTCCTGCCCTGTTGAACGTCGCGAGGCAGAGCGATATAATTGGTTTGCATACCTAGGTGTACCCAGAACAATCCCGCTCTCCGTGTCTCGGGTTTGCTGAGACGCCGCCTGGAAGACATCTACTACTGGCCTCGTCGTTTATTTTTCTTCCATCTTTCTATTTCTTTGCTCCTGGCATCCTGTCACTTTCCCATTCTCTCCCCAATCAAAGGCTTGCTGGAAGTCTGCCGCCCTACTGGGCTTCGGGTGTGTGTGGTTGAGCAAGCGTCGGGTAACGTAACGAAACGACCTCACGGAACCGGAACATAACACTAACACCCTTCGAATCGAATCCTCACCTTTCGCCCCCCAGCGCACAATCATATATCACACATTCCTCCTGGCTCCTGCCATAGACATCCATCCCTTTCCTCCTCTCCGCAGCAGCCTCATTTACCAGCTTGACCTCAATCTGCTGCCGTGCAGGTGAGGCCGCCCACGCTGCTTCTCGGTTGCAAGCACGAGTCCCGGACCCCATCGGCTTCTTTCTCCTATTCTCTCCTTGAATTCACGGCGAGAAGGACCGACCCTTTTGCTGTCGTCACTCTTGCTCAATTAACATACAAAATTGCTCCTGGAGAGACACAGAAGTCGACTAGTCTTAGAAACGGACCGGCCGCCACTTCAGCCGCTAATATATTTTGCTGCCGCTGCCCTTTTACGCAGGTGAGTGAGTGCCCGTACCCACCAGCAGACGAGCCAGCCCCAAACCCTCAAAATCTGGCGGTGCGCGTTGTGGCCCTTTTGCGATGGTGATGACTAACTTGGGCTGACCGGCAGTATGCTCACAGCAGCACACCAGCTTAGTTCCACCGAACGGATAATCGCTTAATGTATAAAGGCCTCTTACAGCTTCACGATCCTTTGCATACAGCACCCTGCTACATACCCCGACGGGGCTAGATTTTCTATCAAGAGGTTTCCCCTCCTAGCCCATTCCGACTCCAGCAACGATTGCGAAAAGAACCTGCCTCGAAGCAGCCATTGTAATCTCGACAGGCGTCACCGGTTTGCTCAGCCTGTCATCATCTCTTCTATTACGCGAGGAGCTATCGGACCATAACGTCTAATTCATAATATTCGTATATTTTCCTCTTGGGATTGGTCGCAAGGCGCCCATAGCTGCATACCGACATCTAGTTCTCCCTATAAATATACCGCTCTATCGCTCCTACCTACCCCTGGAAATTGACCAGTCGATCTCCATTTAAACTCACATTTACGCAGGATTAGCTTATCAGTCATCGTCATGTTGGGTACTCCTCCGAATCCTGCTTCTATGAGGCGAGGGGCTGGCTCCCCTTCGAACTATGAGGTTGGTGGGAAGCTCTACACCAAGAGGTATGATGAACCCCTATCGAGTCTCTCGTTGTTCAGTGTAGGTCACTAACATGCAACAGGGCGCGAGAAATCCAAGCCGAGGAAGGAGTAGGTCCTTCCCTTTGGGCTCCCCTGAATCCAACCAACTCCCTTCGTGAGCATGAGACCATTCAAGAGGAGGTTACCTCCCCGTCTTACGGCGAGACCACAACCACTACAACGACGAGCACTCCGCCAGGGCTGACCCCGCCTATCGGCCGACGGGCTCGTGCCGGTACCATGCCATCGAGACTGCCGCCCGGCGGTGGATTTCTCTCCCAAATACCGCCGCTGCCAGTAACTAGCCGACCTAGTCCGTCCGTAAGCCCGTTCAAGGCGAATACGATCAACAGCGCAGAGGGAGATTCTAAAACCGGAGCCCCCACCCTGTCAACCTCCTCGGTTGCATCTAGATTGAGGTCTGGTTCCCTTAACTTGCCGCCCCGAGCCAACTATGTTAATCCCAATCCATTCGGCCCGTCCATTTTCAACACTCCATGGGCATCCACGACGCGAGAGCGCAATGTAAGCAATTCTTCTACAAACGGACCAACTAGCCCGGCTCAGTCTTCATTCTCCAAAGACGACGAACACAACGGACCTATGCGTACGCTGGACTATCTTGGATTGGCAGACCCTCCAACCTCTAGGGTTAGCACGTTATCCCGCGGCTATGATACGCTTTCCGATGCCCAAAGAGCGGTTTCACTTCAGCCACTTCTTGGGGACATGGCTGCCTTACAGCGCAATATGACCCGTCTTCGATCTTATTCCGTCAATGCAAAGGAAAAGTACGAAGAGGACGAAGAAGAAGAACTGAACCGACAGCAATACGATGGAAGAAGTGGAACTGTCACACCGGGAAGCGCGACGGCAGCAGCTATTGCTCAAGCCCAGGCACAAGCCCAAGCAGCGGCTGTCTTATCTTATGCTAACGGTTACACCACTGCCCGTCCTCGATCTCGCACTACCGGTATTTTGGACAGCCCAGCCCCTCGAACCATGAAGAGCTATATGACAACCCCATCCCGCCTGGGAGATAGCATCTCTGCATCTGATATTAATGTGGAACGAGACTACTTTGCACTTGAAAATGGCCAAATCTCTGCGAACGGCATGCTTCCTCGGCCATCAAGCGGCGGCGAAGCCGCCCTACTAAGTACCGTAGACGAGGGTCTTGAGGGACCCACCCGGGCTCTTTGGCTTGGGAACATACCAGCCTCTACTACGACCTCGTCTCTTGTTGCCATCTTCCAAGCCTATGGGCCAATCGAGTCCGCTCGTGTGCTTACACACAAGAATTGTGGCTTCGTCAACTTTGAGCGTATTGATTCTGCAGTTCAATCTCGAGCAGTCCTTAACGGAAAAGAGATTTTCCCTGGGGCTGGCCCGGTCCGTATCGGTTTCGCCAAAGTCCCTACCACACCGAATTCCGGTACCCCGGGACCAATTGGGACTCCAAGTCCCGATCCTAATGCTATGGCCGCTGGAGGTTCAACTCACGAACAAGGTGGAAGTGCTTCATCCAATACCGCCGATCTTTCTGCTGAACTTGATGCTGCTATTACCGTTCCGAGTCTCTCCGATCTCAAAGCAGATATTGTGAATATCGTTCAAGAATTTGGCGCCACTGAACAGGAGGCTGAGCGTATTGGCCAGAGTGTGGATATCTCGATCTCATACACTACCTTCGCAGACGAGATCCCTGCCATCCCAGAGCCAAGTCAAAACCGCGTTCACGATGCCCCCAAGTTGCGTGAGATTCGAAAGCGAATTGATAATAGTACTTGTTCCCCAGCCGAGATCGAAGAAATTGCTGAAGGCATGCTCGATGAAATCGCCGAGCTTTCAAGTGGTATGTACCCGATCACTCTATATCACGTTATACCAAGCCACTAACTTTTTGGTGTCCCTCCCTTTCTATAGACTACCTTGGAAATACTGTCGTCCAGAAACTCTTTGAGAATTGCTCTGAGGAAGTGAAGCTCAGAATGCTAGAGAAGATTGCTCCCCATCTCGCTGAGATTGGAGTCCGTATGTAACCCCATACCTTTCCCAACTACCGGCGACTTGCTAAGACAGTTCACAGATAAAAATGGAACCTGGGCTGGCCAGAAGATTATTGATGTTGCTCGCACCGAAGATCAGAAACATCTCATTTGTGACAGCCTTCGACCTTATACTGTTGCTCTTTTCTTGGATCAATACGGTAATTACGTTTTGCAGTGCTGCCTCCGATTTGGTGCACCATACAACAACTTCATCTTCGAGTCCATGCTCGGGAAGATTTGGGAGATCTCCCAGGGCAGGTTTGGTGCCCGTGCTATGCGTGCCTGTTTGGAATCTCACCATGCCAATAAAGACCAACAGAGAATGATGGCAGCGGCCATCTCTTTGCATAGCGTTCAACTCGCCACCAACGCCAATGGTGCCCTCTTGTTAACATGGCTGCTCGATACTTGCACATTTCCGAATCGCCGCACCGTTCTTGCCCCACGACTTGTGCCCCATCTCGTTCATCTCTGCACTCATAAGGTTGCATATCTGACAGTGCTTAAGGTTATTAACCAACGGAACGAGCCGGAGGCTCGTGAGGCCATTCTCCGAGCAATGTTCTTTTCGCCCGGTGATAAGACTTTGGAAGCTATTCTCACTGACCACACGTGTGGGGCAACCTTGATTTTCAAAGTCCTTACGACTCCATTCTTCGATGAGACCCTCCGAGCCGAAGTAGTTCAGAATGTCAAGAATGTCTTGTTGAAGATCAAGGCCCACCCTGCTCAAGGCTACAAGCGGCTCATGGATGAGGTTGGCCTACCAACTAGGAGTGGTAGCACCAAAGAACATTCTCGTGAGCGCCGCGGCCATAACACTGCATCCCCAAGCCGAGGTGAGAGGAATCGCAGTCGCGATCATCATCACAGCAACAGAGATCACCATCATCATAACCAGCATCAACCCCATGGGACGCCTACCCGTGAATTTAATCAGCCCATCAACACAGCCGGGGTGAATTTTGCGACGTATGATCAAGCCGCTGCGTACGGTAACAATCAGGTGCCTCGCAACGGGGTCATGGATCAAATGGCCCAAACCATGGAACAGCTTAGCATGTACGGGCAAGCTGCCCCAATGGTCACTCCTCAGCAATACCAGGCTACAATGATGGCCGGCCGCGGCGGTCGACCAGGACCTCAAAACTACTACCCGACTGTCCCTGCAACCATGCCTGGATACCAGATGGGGCAAATGCCAGGAATGGCTTCCCCTGCTGGTATGATGAACACCAGTCCAATCACCCCTCAAAATGGGATGGCGGGTTCTCCAATCATGCCAGTTGGCATGCCACAAGGGTTCAACCCGATGTTGGCTCAAAACATGATGGCTGGATATGGAGGTTATCCACCTGCTATGAATGGAGTATATCAGCAAGGCCCACAGGCCAACCCACCAACTAGCAATAGACGAGTAGGTTTATCCCGTGTACATGCATCTCTAATGTTAGATGTATAATCAGCCTGATACTAACTACTTCTTTCGACTTAGCAACGTTAAATGCCACCTTAAGATACTTTCTATGATAGATTATATACCGAAAATAATGGGAATGATCTATGTATCTGCTGGCCGGATATCTTTAACGCCCTATTATTACCTATAGGACCTATGTACACCGTTTTCTATAGCTTCACCGATTCATATCAGGGAGCACCCAAAAGCGTTTCTTTACTCTCTATTTTTAGTTCTAAATTTTGTATTATCCATTTACCTCCTCCAATAACGACCAATTCACGAACTTTCTGATTTGTCATTCCTTTTCATGACACTCTAAGGCGTTCCAACATGTTGACGGCCTCCTTACAACCTGTCCTGAAAACACCATTGTTATGCAAGCATTCAAGTTGTTTCTTCCATGTTTTTCGTTTTGCACATGGCAGACTTCTTACGCTCTACATGACAAAGAACCATTTACATTTACACTTATGCTTTTGTACTTGTTGGCTATTCTTCTTTTCGTGCTTTTCATCTACATATATTCTTTTACTCCAACCCGGCAGACCAGGTTGCGTAGTCATGTGTCGCTGGGCATACTAGCTTCTTCGCTGTGTATATTCATCCGTTTCCTATCCTTCATGTCATTCTCTTTCATGTAGATTCCTTGCCCACTTTGCTGCTGCTGCTGCCACTTAGTCGATAGTTTATATTATGTGTACATGAGTTTCCACCTCCCATATATCCGTGTGGCTCTATCTCTTCGAGTAGACTGTATCCGCTGTGAAGAAATATCACGACTACCCGTAACCTCCTTCTGTAGAATCTAGAATACCGCGCCACGTACTCGCTACGGCTCGCATCTACAGTGTAGACATCTATGAATACGCCCTCAGCCAAGCTACGTATATAGTCGGCTCGATGTTGCAACGATTGGCTCCCTCTCGCTGTCGATGTCGTTCTTGACCACTGCCGTCTCCGTGAACTGTACACCTTTCGAATCCACCAACTCCCCATCACCCTCCCTCCCTACCAAGAGTTTCGGTGACCCAGCTCTCTCACCGCCATCACCACCGCCGTCTCCACCAGAATCACCGACACCATCCTCCACAACTACAAAAGTCGCCCGCTTCCTCTCGAACGCCCTTCTCCATGGCTTATAGAAAAGCACGCTCAACACCCCAGCAACTACAAACATAGCCACAATACACCCACCGATTATATCATATCGTTCACCTGCACCCTTAACCCCGTCCCAAAACCTACCCTTCGGCTCTGCCACGTTGAGGATGAGGTTCAGGACTTGCAAGGTCCCAATCACTACGGCAACCAAACAGGTAACGACGGAGAGCACGATGGAGTAATAGAGCACCGCGATGTTGTCGTGGGCGAGCGAAGTGGACGTATACGCGACGAGCATGAGTGCGCCGTCGATGGTGTCGATGAGACACATGCCTGCGGTGAAGAGTGCGGGGAAGACGAGAATGACCCAGATTGGGGTTCCCTTTACAGCTTGGATGCTTGCGATACCGAGCAGTGCGATTTCAGAAGAAGTATCGAAGCCGAGGCCGACTGTTGCGTTCCAATATGGTATACAATCACCCCGCTCCCCCCAACGTTAGCAGTCGGTCACAAGATAAAACAAAGCCGGACCCATCCATAAGAACGAAAAAGATAGAGTAGAACGTACACAGAACACCAAGAGGGTACATCTTCCAAGGTCGGTCGATCAGCTTGAACATCTTTTTGAACAATGGGAAGAGGATCCCGCCGCCCTGGATCCGGAACACTTGGTCTTCGCCGTTAGAGCCCGCTCGTTGTATTTTGCGTAGCTGCATGATGAGGGTGACAAGGATGTAGACGTTCATCAGGGCGAGAATGATGAGGAAGGCCGCGGACACGGAAGTGCCAACGATCCCGCCGACGCGGGAGTAACGGTCAAAATCATTGGAAATTGCTGTAGCAGTTGCCGCCACCGCTATTGAGGTTATTATCACGATTCTAGAGTAATATGGTATCTTGTCTTAGCATACGCACTGGTAGATATGCTGGGGATATATTATCTGTATTCATGTACTCACGTTGAATGGCCTAACGAGAAAAATGTCCCAATCTGCATTCAATTGATACGAAAGAGATGCTTATTGTAAGTAACGGGACAGTCATCTCACGGCCTTGATATAATCCACGCGGGTGAAGAACGGAGAACATACAGTAACGGGCTTCTGACCAGCCGCCACCAGTCTTCTGGTCATCAAATCTATGGCCTGCATATCTTGCGAATTTGCAATTAGTATGGATGTGTATTACAGCTAGCTGCAGGGGAGAGAACACACGCAAATATGGTCTGCATCAAGAGCATGCCGTAAACCAAACGTCCATGACAATATCGCTGTTCCAGCCAAACCCCTAGAGAGAAGTCGACATTTTCGATCTCGTCAGCAGCGGGTTTATTCTAGAAACCTTAACGATATAATGGAAATGACTGTGCAAGTTGCTTTGGTACACGTACGGTTCAAAGTGCTATTGATATCAAGTAGTAGATATGATCCTCCAGTTAGCATATGCGTCTTGTACTTCTTCATCCGTCAGAAATTTAGAAAGAGAAGGGAAAAAAATGTTACTCACAAGAACAACTCCAACGGCAATCCACACGATGCAGTTGATAATAATCAAGAGGACAATGATCAGAATTGCCGCCAATGGGAACTTTCGAAGAAGTGGTTTCTCAGCATGCCAGCCCTCCAACCGAGCCTTCGCCTTTGCGAACATTGCCATTATGTAATTGCTTTCCCTGCTTCCAACAATTGAAGCGTAGGCGAAGCGCAGCCGGGATGCATGCTCGGGCCTCCGGAACACTCGAGTCGTGCGCCCCTCATTCGCGCTTGGCGGGGCTGCGACACGCGAACGCATAAAACCTTAAACAGCCCTACACAGGTTGTATACCCATCGATATCTACGTCTATCTATGCAGCCTTCGGACAGATGGTTAGATAAAACATAAGTTTCAATTGATTACACAGATCAAATAACATATACAACAAAGATTGATATATCCCTTCCAGCTTGCGCTCTTCGCTTCTATAAGAAGAATTAATAGCACTCAACAAATATACGCTCAAATATCCAACGTTTCCCAACTCGACTTGGCTTCCTTCTCCATACAACATGCTCGTAGTCTGAAAACAAAACGATATGACAACTTGCAAGTATTTACTCGTTATTAACATTACTATTATGATGGTTAAGATACCGGTGAGCCCACTGCGGGCATCGCTGCCTGATCCCGCAGCGAATACGCAAAGAAATAGCAAAGAGCAGCAAACGGCTGCCCCACCAGACAGAAACTCGTCCTACACCGACCCAAGTCCAAACCGTTAATATAGCTCAATATAAAGAGAGAGAGGACTGAATAGACTGCAAATAAACTTACCAAAATATCATATTACCAATCGTGCTTGCTGACGTCCCTGGCATCTTCTCCAACGGCAACGTAACCGCAATGAGTGGTAACTGGGCCATCATCCCTACGAATGCCACTCCAATAATGTTCTTCGTCGGCAGGCCTACCAGCGCCTCATGCAGCACTGCCGAGAACAAGAACACCATGGTACTCGCTGGTCCGTGTCGCCACCCTCGGCCGCGAAGGGGTGCATATATGTGGCGCTTCATAAACTGATACACTGGGCGGTTCCATGTCCTCCCTGCATGCGATATGTCAGTTATCCCGCTACTCGTTAATTCTCGACCAGCGAAGGTTATGCGGGCACTCACAGTATCCACCTAAACTAGCCGAATTCCACCAGCTGCAACCGTGTTGTAGGGTGTTAGAATCGTGAATGAATTTGTATTATTTGATCAATGAAAAGGTATATGTAGTAGCAGACGTACTCAGAGTAGAACTCTCTATCCCCAAATCTCATCACTTCAGCCAAGGCATTTAGCCCACTCTGAAACACCGCGAAGAATCCGCACAGCCAGACCACCGTCGAAATCGTACTGAGCTTCATCAACCGCTCAAGGATATGCGCCAGGTTTAGCCGGTCCATCGCAATCAATGAGTTCCGCAGTGTAGGCACTGCATACTGCTGCCTGTATACACCCACCGCGATTTAGTTAGTCCACATGGCCGCTTAGGGTCCTTCCCCAAAAAAATTGATTGGAATTCTGGAGCTGGGTGGTAGCATACGTTAGGAACCAAATCGCTACACTTAGCCCGATTACCTCGCCGAACCGCTTTAAGAAAAATGACATCCGGAACGCCTCCGACCTTGGGTAGACGGGCTGATAAACTAAGGTTGGCGCCCACCAAAAATATGTGAGGTTCCCCAGGGTGATGTTTTCCGGGTACGGGCATGACGTGTATATGTCTGGAACCGGGTGGTTCTCCAGAAACGAGTCACGGAGATCACGGTTGGTAAATGCGTACGAGAGGAGCTTCAGCCATACGATGACTAGAGAAATCCACGCCATAACTTATTAGCGATAGCACTATGAATGGATGACAAAAGCAGCATAGAGAGCAGGGGTATACCTGCGTGCAGCTCGCACAAGGTCCCAATCAGCGGGTGGTCAATATCCTAGAATATCCATCAGCGCCGCTGTATGCACAGCTAATTTTCATGGTTTCGCAAACTCACCCAGTATACCGCTGCGCTAGTAACACTCAAGCACAATGTTGCATTCAGCGCATGGGCAAATGCGATAAGCCGCCACCGTACTCGCAACTTGACTGGCTTGCTCTCATCCGTCTTCTTCTGCGTTGCTTGCGCAGCCCGGGCCTGCGCCGCCGCGGTAAGCTCGATCAGGTATGCGACGAAGAGGTGACAGGGCACCATCAGGTAGCATAGCAGACCGAGGCGTACATCACCGGGCCGGAAGCTTCCTGGCGAGAAGCCGATCAAGACGCCATACTGTATTCCCAGGCTACCGTTAGCACAAGTCGCTGGTTCTCATTGGGCGTCTTTTACACCTCAGGAATGTTTTAAACATATACCATGGCGACTTACTTTCATGTAATTCTCCACGACAAGCCGTAGGTTCCCCGCGACTGTATGTATAAAGAAAGCGCCACACGCATTAGCCACCCGACGCCCAACCCCCACCATCCAATGTAGAACAGCGAGCAAAGAAACCGATCAATCGATATAGAACGGACTCAATACAAGAACCATCAAATTCCGGAACCCAAGAAACGACGGCGTTGTCTGCCGGTCATGCGACAGACATGACGGACGGGCCTTGGAGTGGATGGCCAATGTGTGTTTGTACTTTGGTATGATCGAATGCTTAGACGGCAGCGGCGGCGGGTCGGTCTTTGTCGCCTCCATCTTACCCTCCCTCTCCGGTTCGGACTATCGGTTCGATAAAGGAAAAAAGAAGGCGAGAAATGAGAGCGTCAGCAGGAAGAGCGGTAATTGGCGGCCTGGTGTTCGATGAGCAAGCTTGCGAAGATGATGATATTGCTGCGGGAGTTAATCGTAGAACCCAGGCAGCACCTCGTATATCTCCTGTATTGGGCGGGAATGGCCGGATTAGCTCAATCAGTCGCAGGTAACTGTCTACAACGTTAGAATATATGACATACTGTGCTGTGGTATTCGTATACGCTGTTCCGGAGCGACTTTAACGGTCGACAGCACTTATTTGGGGGTTGAATTGAAAACGTATCCAAGTAATTACTTGAGTACGGTCTTTTTTTATTTATGCCTGTCGTCATGACGTTAGGCGGCGCCGCGGTTGGACCAAATTTAAACATTCGATCGGCTGCTGCCGACTGCCCGCCTCCTTTCACATGCTGCAGAATCACGAAAAGAAGTTTTTCGTAACCTTGGGAGATACAAACATACATGCAAGGCCTGAATTAAAGGCTGACTAGGGCAGGGCTACTTAGGTTGTATTAGAACAGGAAAAAAAAAGAAAGAAAGAAAGAAAAGAAACGGGAAAAAGAAAGCAAAAGAACTTAAGAGCCATGGAGATATCGATCGTAGGCCCGGCCGCCGTATCTAGTGTAACCAACCACAATATAACAACAAAAGATCACGAATGAGAAGACTAACACCGTATCCCACCTTCTATGCATGCCCTTCGAAGTAGAAGAAATCAACAATAAACCCTATTCTTAGACAATAAAGCCCACAGCCATGGGTCCGGTCTACCTCCGAGCTCGCCCCTTCCATGCGTCCCGTATCCCTGGTGCTGCAAACAATAAGTCTTCCTTCGTAACACCATCCCGGATGCTCTCCATTACGCTCTTGACGACGCTAACGTGATTCCCATCCTTCTTATCATCCCTGAATCTCTTGAATCGCCATCTCTTCTCGTCGTCCATCGCGCACTCCACAATCCGTTCATCTAGTTCTACTCCCATTCCCTTCAACTGCTCCCACTCCTCTTCTTCAATGAACATCTCCGCCCACCGCTGATATACTCCATTTCCATGGTTAACGGAAAGGTGGATACGCGGCGTCGCGTACCAGTCGTATTGTTCGGAGCCATCATCTTCATCCATCTCCTCTACCGGTAGGAGGGGAAATTCAAGATTCATGCGGAAGTCAATGGAGTTTTCGTCGGCAGGCTTCCATTTGAGACTGGCGGACAAAATATGAGCGTTAGCGGAACCAGTCATCTATAATCCACTTGTCTCCTGCAAAGATATGCATACATCTTTTCGTCTGTGCCGAATTTATAATCGGAATTGACGGCAGTGAATATCAAGCCGTCATTCCCATGTTGCAAGTTCGGTAAAATTTGGTCAAACATTTTAGGTAGAGCGTACGAGAGCTCCATAGTTTTGAACTGAAGGCTGTAAATAGGATACATCTATCAGATATCTAAGTTGAAAGGGAGGAGGATAGCTGTAGGTGACCCACTAGAATGGAAAGTACTGCATCTCGTCTGGGAACGCTTTGCAAAGCGCTTCATAAGGCCTGAAGAAATGCTCTCTAAAATACTATGCTCTGTTAGCTAGAAAGACCAGTAATCGGAGCATCTAGGGAGCCGTACACCAAGCCTCTTGTCCAACCCCCGCTGAACGAGTGATTGGCCATCCATCATCAAGCAATCAAAGACAAGGAATTTGAGAACCTGTCTGCCATCCTTCTTTACATCGATGACAAGCTCTCCATCGACGAGCGTTTTGGTGTGAAATGACGCCCAGTCATCTTTGGTTTTCGGGTAATGCAGGCCCTGCACATAGTAGTAATCGTTCTTTCGGTCGATCTATATGTCCGGATGAAACAAAGAATGTTGGCACTGTGCTCCTGGATGGATACGAGGGATGCAGAGAGTGGGGATAGACGGGTGGTCACCATACAAGGTAGTAAGCTTCGGAGTCTTCGGTGTCGCCATGGGTGCAGTATAGAAGGCATCGTATGCCATCGGTCTTTTCGCAGACATAGTAGCTAGAACCGAGGTACAAGGTTAGGCTTGGTGCGTTCTGTCTGTGACAAGGATGATACGAGAGACAGCGGTGATATAGCTATAATGGGGGACTGCATGCGTACTCTTCTTCATGTAGCTCGTCGATATGCCGCTTCGCAAAACTCACCGGCTGCGCGCCTGTCCGACAGTTGCTCAGGTTAAACCCAGCCCGGAATGTCTTGATGTTGGAAGGCTGGAAGGGAGCGAGGCAAGATGGGTACCTGGAAAGCTGGTATTCGACCGACGAAGCAGGTCAGAAACCTCGCGACGGAGTGGCATAGCGACGGCGGGCTCGGCCTTGAGGCCTGGGATGCTTGGGACGGTAGGCATGGCGATGCACGTGGTAAGGAACCGCAAGAATCGAGGGCGTCCAGAAAGCCGACAGCGGCGAGCAGGCGATGTCTATAGCAGTGATGGACGCTGAGAAGAGCTACCGGTCCGTCGAGCGGTGGAGCAGTAGGATCGCGGAAGTGGTCAAGAGAAGCGAGGTCCGACGGGGCGACATCGACATGATATCGATCGTGATGGCATTTGGAGGGCGGGGAGGAGGGGCCGCAGCGAAGGGCGCAACGGCGGTCTATTTATGCACAGACCACGCCGCACCATCGACCAGCTCCACAAATGCAAATGCATGTCTGCATGAAGTAGAGTAGCAGCTGTGGATCCTGCCCACGGCCTCAGCGGTTCCGAGACGAGCATGATGTGATATCTCGTCACCGGGCATGTCCTGCTCAATTGTATTTTAAACTGCCATGCCGACGGCCTGTGCGCTGCTGCAGCGCTGAGCTGTGGGCTCTTTGCGGTGGGCGCCTTACCAGAACCGTGGCGCGATAACCTGGCAGCACGCGACATCTCTTTGATACAACCACCATCGCCAATAATCCCCACCACGATGAGCACGTCTTTCGGCCTCAAGCAGAAGGGGCCTCTTTCCCGGCCCTCAAAACCCTTCTCCAAGCCCTCCGCCTTCTCTAAACCCTCCGTCTTTGGCGAGCCGGCTGACGGCAACGACGACTCGGAAGACGATGACCCTACTCGGAGCCTCAATAAAAAGAATGTGCAATACGGCCTTCAAAAACCCACCCTGTCGTCATCTTCAGTTCCATCAAAACGAATTGGCCCCGGCTCGCTAGACAAACCGCCGGCAGCCATACCTACAGAGCAAAACGACGAGGAGGAAGACCCGTCAATCTACGACTATGACACAGCATGGGATAATATGAAGGCTGCCGAGACCCGTCGCAAAGTGGCCACACAAGGCGGAGAAGACAGAAAACCAAAGTATATGGACAATCTCCTTGCCTCTGCAAAGGTACGCGAACGGGACAGGCTGCGAGCTAAGGACCGGATGCTGCAGAAGGAGCGCGAAGCCGAAGGCGAGGAATTCGCAGACAAGGAAAAGTTTGTCACGGGCGCATATAAGAAGCAGCAGGAGGATATGAGGCGATTGGAGGAGGAGGAGCGGCGGCGGCAGGAGCAGATGGAGAGGGCATCAAGTGGCATCAGTGGGTTCTACAGGAACATGCTGAATGACACGGAGAAACAGCATGAGGAGCTCGTCAAAGCGACGGAAAGAAGGACCGATGAGCCATCGTTCCTCATGCCGCGGCCTGGCGAGGAACAGGACAAGCAGCGAAAGAAGAACAATAAGTCCGACGCTGAGGTCGCTGCTGATTTGAACAATAGAGCAGCGGGGTCTGTCGATGTGAACGACGAAGGGCAGGTAGTGGACAAGCGACAGCTCCTTGGTGCCGGGCTGAATGTGAAGCCCAAGGCGCCCTCGTCGTCAAGAGCTCAGGACGACCCACGGAACAGAAATACGAGGGAGGTTCATTCACGGCCTGCAAACGACTACCACGTGAACAAGGCGAAGCGAGATATGAGAGAGCGGCAGAGCCGTATGATCGAAGAGCAGCTCGAGGAGGCGAACCGGAAAGCGGCGCGGGACGAAGCATCCGAACGTGCAGAAATCGAGCGACAGGCGAAGCTGCGCAAGACGACCACGGGAGACGTTAATTCTGCCCGGGAGAGATATCTGCAGCGAAAGCGGGAGGCGGAAGAAAAGAAGAAAAAGGAAGCCGGGAGCTAAACCCTTCGCGATATATAAAATTTATGTAGAATACATATGTCCTCTGTCTGTCTGTCTTGCCCTGTAGATACAATTTGATACCCACGTTTCATTGGCGCGCTTCGGCTTAAAAGTAATTTCACATGTGCCGTTCGTCGCGTGCTAAGCTGCTGCCGAAGCAACATCGAATGAACATCCATTCGCTTGGCCAAACTCAGCTCGCGCCTCCTCTCCGATTTCGACTTTACAACTTCAACCCTCCTTGCTAATCCAGTCGCCAGCGCGCGCTCTCTCAAGCGACGATGGATTCGGCCGGCAGCGCACATCTTCTCACCTCCATTCTACAGGCCCTGCAAGCCCCTGCCGGCCGAAACACCAACATCCGGTAAAGCCTTCCGGTGCCCCTCGGGCAAGCTTGATTACCTGCTGACCAAGAGTCTATCCGCAGCACTCTGGTGAACAATAGTGCCGTCACTCTCTCCCGCCTCACGAATCCGCTCAACGTCTCCCTCTTAGCCACTCAGATTCTCGCCGCCCCCGCTCTCTGGAACGCGCCGGACACCCTCGCAACCTGCCAAGCCGTTTTTGACATCTTCCGACTATCTACACAAGAGCGCGCGCGCGAATCAAGCCGCGCTCTCTCTCTAGTCGAATGGATTGAAGCTGTAGTTAGCGGCGCCGATGCCCGTGTGCCCCGGTGGAAGCACGCGCTAGCATCTGGCGGGATTCTCGCGGCGTTTGAAGCTACCGATGCACGGTTGCCCTTTACCATCCGGTCGAACCTCGAGGCGCACATGTTGGATGTCGTCAACTTCCACTTTGAGTTCCTAAGCTCCGGTATCGAGAGTCATGCCTGCGTCCTAGCGATCGTGAACACCTTCGGTGTGTTGAGTGAAGATTCCAAGTACATGATAGACTATCCTGTAAGCCTCTCTCTCTCCTTAGTTCCTGCTGTTGCTACCTTGAGATTGAAGCACCAGATCCAAAAGTGGGACGATTCACGCATACTAATAGACACGATTGATAATACTCGCAGGCTCTCACCGGCGCCCTTCTTCCCGCAATGTTCCTGTCCACAGAGGGCTACCAAACAGGCGATTTCCTCCGGCAAATCGACCGCTCCATACCACTCGGCAAGACCCCGAGCAAGCTCCTAGTAGTCGCCCCTTTCAGCCTCAAGGACTTCCTCGCCCGTCCCTTTATTCGAAATATGGGCGCTCTCGCACGTCTCGCCGGCACATCGATGGCGTCGTCCGCCGATACAGATACTATCAACGGGGCGCTGAGCGTTCTATCAACGTTCTCCCGCAGCCTGGTATCCATCTGGCGCGGAACGCAGCTGCCCACACTACCAGACACCGCGGCAATCTCACAGGACCCTGCGCAAACAAACACAGCGCAACTGTGGCAGGTTTTCAAGTCGTCGTTGTTTAGCAGTGTGATAGTTCTTGAAAGCATTGTTCGAATCATTTTACAGTCCCACCATATGACACGAAATAACGGTATGGGAACAAATACCTATAATTCATTCGCTAACAGCTCTCCAACATTCATACTAATTTCATGTTGCTGTGTGACGTTACAGAAGTTCACTCATTTGCCGGCCAAATTTTGTGCATCCTGCGCGACTTCTACTTCATCACGCACCGCACCAACCCTGCCGCCTTTGGCGCCTACAACTTTGTCTACCACGCCTGCATAGATATCGTTCTGTCGAACCCTGGCCAGGCCGAAAGCCTCGCCGGCCAGCTCGCTCCTGTCCAGAGTACGTACCATTCCAATTACTCCTTGGTCTAAGTTACAATGCTAAGTTTAACGTAACGCATTACAGTCGGCACCCTGCCAACCCACCCAACAGATATCCTCCGCGACCTCTACTACCTTAACGCCCTCGAGATGCTTGTCCCCGCCTGCTCCCCGCGGTTCTGCACCTCCATCGTCTCACCTTCGCTCACCCCTTACCTCACCAGCCACATAACGCCCCTCCTCCGCGAGCCATTTGAAGCCGCCCATGCGCTCACGCTTGCCATGATTGGCTGCCCGCAGCTCGTCGAGTCGAGTTACAAGGTGCTACCATCGTACATCGAATCCGTCTTTGCCGCTTATCCGCTGTTCCTAAGCACCCGCCAGTTCCGCCTCGCCATCAGCAGTTTGGTACGATACACTAGCCCGCCGACGGCGCTGAGCGGCATCCAGCGCGACCTCCCGGACGTGATACTGGAAATGCTGTGTGCGAGGATCGAAATGGCCAATGCAAAGACACCCGTGCAGGCTTATGTGCCACCGAAGCCGCAAGAGTTGGCGGCACCAGCGCCGGATGGAGCCGCGCCTCCCGCAGGTGCGACCGAACCCGAGACGGAACCATATACGGAGCGGGATGTGTGCGTGCTTGCGCTACTGGACTCGCTGCCGTCAATGGAAGAGGCTGCACTGAGCCGATGGTTGGATACGTCCGCGAGATATGTGGGCAGCACAGCGAGGGGAGATAGCAGAGAGGTGCTGCGGGGCAGGTTTTGGGATGTGATTAGCGGGGAGTTGGATGTAGGGCGGTCGCAGTTGGCGATACCGTGGTGGAGCGAGGGTGGGAGGGAGATGGCCTTGGGGATTGCTGGCTATTAAGGCCGTTATCTGATAGCGTGTTTTATTTAGCGTACAGATCTATGATACATTTTTGTATTTTTTTGGTTCATAGCTGTGCATATGCGCGCGCGCATTTTGTCTAGAGGGCATGTAATATTATTTGTAGCGGGTATAACGATAGAGCATTTCGGGGGTTTCATGAAATCGTGGTCTTGTCGAATTGGGTGTATATAGATAAGTGTATACTGATAACTTTTGTCTCGTAAACCAGCCAGCCAAGCAGTTGTCCGTCCAGACCATGGTGAACACATCAGGGAATGAACGGTATCCACACCCTCGTTCTATTTTTGTAGTCAAGATATCGCTTGCCGAAGAAACGGATAAGATATTCCTCCTCGACTACAAAAACCACAAACATATTAGTTAGACCTGTACGGATCTACCTATCGAAGACCTAGCAGAGAAATATAAAAAAGGGAAGACTAAATCAGTGCAAGATACGCACCTTTGATCCGACGGCTGAAAAACCGCCACAGCACAGCAGCGTAGCCTACAAAGCACACTGGGTTGCCCAGCATAACTTGTGTGCCGAGTCCCCAAATCCAGAAACCTAGATAACTCGGATGCCGGCACCAAGCATACACGCCCCTAGTGATAAGCTTGTGGTCGACCTCCTTGCGATATGCGACGTGATGGTTGAAGCTCGCGGCAGCATGGATCATTGCCAACGAGCGCAGCGTCTGGCCGGTGGTGATCAGTGCCAGTCCGATGAAGAAGACGTATAGTGGCGGGGCGCTGAAGCGCGGTACGAGGAAGTATTCGATAAGGTACTCGAGGGCTGCGACGGTGTGTGCGATATTGTATTCGCGGCCATTGCGGAAAAGAAAGCCTAAACGAATGAATCAATAAACGAATAGTTGAATAATTAGTTAGTTAAAATTTTACCCTTTCGGTGGAGGACTCTAAGGGTATGTGAAATAAAAAGGGTTACGTACTACCAATATCCGCTCGTCGTGTGTTATACCGTGCTGTGATGTAGAATTCAAGGAAGTGAAAGATACTAAGGAAGAGGACGAACACCGCGATATGGTAGACGCTAGAGCACATGTAAAGCGCAACCGCAGCGGAGAAGGCCAACCCTGTGGTGAGCCCAAGCAACTGTGCACGGATGGCGATACCGTCGAGGGCGTAGTCCGCGCCGGGGAGAAAGGCACGGGGGAAGAAGGGGGTGATGTCTTCATCCGAGTCCGACATATTTGGATGCAGACCAAGCTGGTATCACAAATAGAGCTAATGAATGATACGAAGGGAAGAATAGAACAGGAAAAGATGCTAGGGAGAGCTAATACATTATCAATATAGCAAGCGATAAGAGATAGTCTCCGATATAAATCTTTTGAATAGGGGTGAATGATAGTATGCAAGTTCAAAAATGGCACGTGGAAGGAGCGCAAAGGAATGCTTGAAGGAGGTTAGGAGGCGAGGTTGCGCGGTTGGGCTGAGGTTCACTTGATGTTAGCCCTGCCTTTGCGGACGACAACCAACAATTCTAAAGGATTTATGCCTAAGGATCCTGCTGAACGTAGTAATGCAATGCCATGTGCTTTAATTTTTTACTTTTACATCTCTGATCGAGAGCCTTAGGCTACTCAAAGGAAGGATATGTCCGCTGGTACAAACAAAAAAAAAAAAGCCAAAAACTCCGCTTGTAGGAACCGAAATGCAAAACGCCGCCCTCGTCGACAGAATAATATTATTACACCACAGCAGTCTAGTATCGTGACGACTCGCATGAATCAATAACTAGTTAATGCCACCGAGAGACACATAAGCACGGCGCCTGCGAGCATGGAAATATATGGTAAATCAGGATGCTTGTGGTCAGAAGGAATTTGCCGTAGCAGTTGAACAGCAACGACAGACATCAACCCAGCTATGTGTATAGAATAGAACAATCAGTATATCTCCATTCTTTTAGTATGTTTTTAACAAGATGCTCACCTGTAAAGCTGAAAATAATCCCATAGATTGTCTCGCTGGGAGCCGACCCAAACTTCAACCAGATAAATGCAATCAGCCCACCCAACGGCTGTGCTAGCCCACCAATAACAAATGTGATGAGAACAGCCTTCCAGGCAGACTGTAATGCGAGATATAATGGCAAACACATGGTAAAGCCATCAACAGCGCTATGTATAAACAGAGATAAAAATATCGTGAACCCCAGCTTCTTATCGGCATGGTTCGTCACAAATGTGATAAAACCGTCAGGGCATCGGTGCTAAAACAATATCACAATCAGTACGCGTATACCTTCAAGATACCAGCTCAATATGTGGACGCTTACCAGAGCAATCGCAAGACTAGTTTGGAATCCTATGCCGACAAATGCATTATTCGCAACATGGTGGTGGTGTGAATGCTTATGCGAGTGCGCACCGTCATCACCATGGCTCGAACTTTGCATTTCTTCGTGGCTGTCCAAGTCCAAATCATAATGGTGTTCATGATGATGGTGATCACCATGGTCATCCTCGTTGTTGTCATGTTCTTCATCCTCTAGTATAGCGACTTCTCTTGTTGGTCGCAGAGAGGCATTCGTATTTGAGTTGCACTCGTCCGTGCAGAAGCTGTGGCCCGTAATAGATGACCTTGCGCAGTGGCCCGGTTGGCAGGAATGCAGGGAGTTCTGGGAACCTCCTCTCGGGTGCATGCAGCTACCCTCGCAAGGGCATGTGATGAAGCCAAGACACCTGCCGTCTTCTGTACAGCGCCTAGTGATCTTCCCGACGGTATCCGAGAGGCGTTTCGCGAAAGTCGGTCTGCGATCTAAGCCGGTCCCATTAGGTAGAAGAGCTGTTTCTTCGTCGGGTACCGCTAGGAAAGATGTCAGGGAATGCCTTGCACGAACGTGACGGATGTAAACCTTACATTTGGAAGCCCTTAACATCACATTAGGTCTCCGATCAGGCAATGTTGCCTCGCTACTTCCACTACCGTATCCGCTCTGGTGAGGTTTGTCGTCACCATCATCTTCGCTGTCATCATCATCGCAGTTGACAGTCCGATGAGGAATAAACCGATGCAGGAATTTGAACAGATAGTAACATATCAGGAATCCTGCCGAGAAGGATACCATGACAATGTAGTAGGGGTTATCTCCATATCCGCGTTTGAGGTATTCAACAGCCTCACCGAACAGCCGCGCACTGCTAAACGAAAGCACCTAGAGCAAAAGTTAGGGATTTGATTATCGGAAAATACGAGAGAGAGCGAATAGTTCACGTACTGAAAAGCTGAGCGAAAGACAGGCGGCTAGGAAAGTCGAACTGGATTTAATGCTGAAGCGTTTCCAAGGTAGTAGGTCAATGAAAACGATAGCGGCTCCAGCACAGCACGCCAATGCTGAGCAGGCAGTTAGGACCCAGCCTCTGGCATCTCGTTCTTCCATCATCGTCGCTAGTCACGTCCCTCAAAACCGATGCCACAGTCAAGTTACGGGGGCGTCATGAACGGGAGGAAGACAACAGAACAAGAAAAATATTGCAATGGGTATGGACGAGAGAGGACAAAAGATGAATGGGAGAGTTCCGAACTGCGAGGTGGATAGAGGGTAAGCGGCCACGGGGTATTTATTGGAGGGCGAGTTCCGGCAGTGGTCAGATGATGCCTATTCTCGTGCTGGCTGCCGTAACCATGATAGTGCGATGGCGTGTGGTGGAGTGGAGGATTGGTGGAGTAGGCCGGATGAAGTAAGAGCATTGGGAATTGTCTGATGATGAGATACTGCTGCTCGCTCATTCGCTGCCCTACCGGTGACGATGCCCCCGGGAGGCATCACCTGCCCGATCCGGCTATCGGTTCTGTGCCGCAGGCTTCCCGAGACAGAGGCACCTGTCCCGGGAGGTCTCCGGGAGACAGACCGATGCACCAAAAGCTGCCACAGTGGCATGCCCACAGAACATCTTGAATTTGCTGTTGCATCACGAGCCTCAGCTCACCATTCCTTTCTTCTGCTCTCCCCGAAATCCGCTGGATCCTCCCCCCCAGCCAGACGACTCCAATCGCTGTCGCATTGTCCGCTCGACGGACTGCATTGTCTCCTCCTCGGGAAAAAGGAACTCCGAAAAACAGAAGCAATGCTGAAGGGTTTGTGCCGCAGCCTGGGCGCTGCAGCCGCTCTCTGCTCCCTCATCTTGACAGGCCCCGCTCATGCCGATGGGCACGATGATTACAAAACTGTTCCGCTGCGGACGCACTCGCTCTATCAACCCTACCTCGACTCCGATTTGCAGTCACGATGGTTTGACTTTGGCGGAACCACAATCAGTACGCGCTTTGCAGACTCACCCCTACATGTCAAGTTTGCCCAGCTTGTCTTCCAGAACAATATACTAATCGAGACGTCGCCATGATGCACAGTTAGAGCTGATCAGTACGCAGCCCTCCTTGATCCCCGTTGCTATGGCGCATCAATTGTCGCATGATAGTTCAGTAGAGCTTACAGCTATCTCTCAGATACATTCGTATAACGTCCGACCGCCAGCACCAAACCGGGTGGCTTTGGTCCCGGCTTCCACTAACCGCTACCAACTGGGAAATCGAGTTCGAGTTCCGCATACATGGCGATAATCACTTGCACGGTGATGGCTTCGCGTTCTGGGTGACCAAAGACAGGGCAACTGCCGGCCCGGTTTTTGGCTCCGTGAACAAATTCGAGGGCCTGGGAATCTTCTTCGACACCTACAAGAACAACCGGCCAGGTGTCATCTTCCCTTACGTCATGGCGATGCTGGGAGACGGCAACACCGAGTACGACCATGACACCGATGGAAAGGAACAGGAACTAGCAGGTTGCTCGGTAAGACACATCTATACCGTTTTGATCTTCTTGAACAATTGAAGGATTGACGCTTGAAATGATAATTAGGCTCGCGGAATTCGCGCTCCGAACACAGCCAGCAAAGCCAAAGTAACTTACTTCCAGGACAAGTTCCTCTCCCTCGACCTCCAATACAAGGAACCAGATACCTGGATCTCCTGCTTCCACGTCCAAAACGTCACTCTCCCGGCCGTTGGCTATCTCGGCTTCACAGCTCAGACCGGCGAGCTTTCCGACAACCATGACGTTATCACAATCTCCGCGCGGAACCTCTACTCTGCTCCGACAACCCCGAATGCCAATGTTGGCAAGAAGAGTAAGAAGAGTAAGAAGAAGGGTAAGGAAAGCTATCCTGACTACGATGATAGATATGAGGCAGAAAGTGGATGGGGGTGGTTCTTCATCAAGCTACTCTTGTGGATTGTTGTCATCGTCGGTGGATATGTTGGTTGGACGCTATACAGGGCTCAGCAGAGTAAATCCAGGTTCTAGATCAGCCTAAGATAAGAACGGGCTCAACAGCTACCCAGGCCAGAACTTATTTCCCAACACGGTGAGGAGATCTTAAGCTAAGCAGACCAAACCGCGTTCTGGCAAAGGTTACGCATCTATTGTGCCGTCTGTATCCGCAATTTGCATACATACCCGGCATGAACCAAAAAGAAGCACGACAAGAAAAGGGTGAAGGATTTTGATGTTTCCAGTTCCTTTTGTATCTCACATCTCCATACCTTTACTCAGCATGACTGCGATTTTTTCCGGACTGCCTAGTTCCCTTTGATTGCATATCCTGCCTTAAGCTTCTTTTTCTTCCTATGCGGTAACGTTGTCATGAAGCATATAGCATGCATTGAAGCTCTAGCGACACCGCTCCATAAAACGACTCTCCATTGTTCTTGTAAAGTATGCAGAATTGATTCTTAGCTTGGTAAAATCTGATTGATCTAGTATATTCGATATGTTGATACTTAAAATATACATATGAGTCGTTTGATCATTAATCGCAAAAAGCTAGAACCAAGCACGGCCGAATCCCACCCCGCAGCGCACGACCGGAACGGTTTGTAATCGCAGGTGATCTAACTTCCCCAGATCCGAGGAGATTGTTCCCGGGGATATCAAAAGCATTGTCCCCCGCAACTATAAAGATTCTCGACCGCAACCTCGAGAAGACGGACGGCAAAGCCGAGATTGAATCGATAGCAGATACCAAGCCTACGTACAACGTACATTTATACCATTTGCGATCCAACCTGACCGCCGTTTCATATGCGATATCAAGCATACCGAAGTGTACTCCGATACCAGGCCGCCCCACGACAGCTTTTCAGATTCCAACAGCACCAACGCAACATGACTACAGAACCCAGAATCGGTCAGTCAAGCCCCCCGCATATTCTATCATTGCGGACTTGCATCCGAATACCAATTTCGAATTCTAACATTTAATATTACGCTATCATATAAAGACCGCCCGGCGCTCTTGTAAGTTATACTATTATTTGTAAATATAATAAACACACCTTGCCAAAAACCAGAGTACTCACAGTCAACCTTAAACCCCACAACCCTTCAGTGTCTGCGACCTCCAAGAGCGCTTCCAAAAGGCAATATATAACTTCCCCGCTGTAGTTGCCACGACCCAGAAGCTGCTCCGAGTTGCGGATATCCTCTCCGTCCCGGTCTTCGCAACAACCCAGAACAAGAAAGCCCTCGGCGACACCATACCAGAGTTATCGCTGCCTCCGAAATCGTTCGTCACCGACAAGACGCTATTCAGCATGTGCGTGCTTGAGCTTCTAGAGAAACTAGAGGATAAGAGTACAGTTACAGTCGTGGGAATCGAGAGCCATATCTGTGTCTTACAGACGACCTTGGATTTGTTGGAGCGAGGGCATAAGGTGCTACCATTTCTCTCTCCCTCCCTCTTCCCCTCGTTATTACATATCGTTATTGCATACAGAATTGTTAACCGTTAGCCGTATATATTTCAATGTTTGCCGGTGGCTGGTTAGGTCTACGTGATCAGAGACGGCGTATCAAGCTGTAATCCGCAGGAAATACCTACTGCGCTCGCGAGAATGCAGCAAGCCGGAGCGATTGTTACCACGAGTGAGTTTTCTCCTTCGCTTTGCAATATAAAAAAAAGCTGCTAAAAAGTAACTTATCTCCAAAATGTAGGTGAAAGCTGGCTCTTTGAGCTCATGCGCGACAGCTCCCGGCCAGAGTAAGTACTCGATCACAATATAGATTACATTGCCAGCCAAACAGCTGCATCAACCATCTAACTCATTTCACGTCCGATCATTTAACTCAAACTATAACTACAGATTCAAAGCCATTGCTGCACTAGTCAAAGAACACAAGCAGAGTTAGTATTTAATCTATGAAATACCAAATCGCCAACAACCTTATTTATACCACATATGCTAACCTCCTATTTCCTCCAATTCCGATAGATACCAAGGAGTGTCTCGAAGCTTTAGTTGGATCGGCGGGAGAAGCAGGCGGCATGAGTAAGATCTAAACTACAACGTGTACATAGACCCCCATTTATTTTCCACTGGCGTCGGCTTACCATATGAACACTATGCTTTTCAATCAACCAACAGACTCGGATTGCTCCAAAATGTTCTGAAAGCACGGCTAGCTATAACCTACAGAGGCCGGAACGCGGAAACGACAAGACAAAGTTCATGCTATACACCGCTGGCCATATTTATCAGGCGGCACAATCCAGACGGTAGCGCTAATATGTATTCGATCATGTAACCAATACGACGCGGAATATTGTATAAAGCTTCACAGAACTTCGATCTTAACGAATGGCGTAAAGTGGCCCTGAAATTTGATTCCGAAATGCCCTTGGCTGCATATATTAAGGTACGGGGAAGGGGTTTAAAGGGGCGAGTTTCCACAGGTGGGTATGATTGTACGGTGTGCATGGTAAATTAGTGCATGGTATACTGGAAACACAGCTGTTGAGTTATACTATTATTCTAAAGCAAAAAAATACATAACCTCTGCTTTTATACCTTCTCGTCGGGTTTTTAAAGAAAGCTGATAAAGCGAAAATCAGAAATAAGGCTTGCTGGGATCAACCCTTTAGCCACTCCTTTACCTAGAATCATGAATCCAAGCCAGCCGATTGCAGTTGCATGGTAACAAAAACCGACAGAAAGTCCGCCCCCAAGACTCCATTTTAGCATAAACAACTAGCAGATTTACAAATTTACTAGTTCAAGGTCGATTATTTAAGAAGAATATAGAAGGGAAAGGGTAAGTCAAAAGAAAGTTTTCTTCGATTAGTGAGTTGTCTTAACAAGGAAAAGCGAATGTAGTACAGACAGTTATGTGATCGAATTGCGCGTTTGTGTTAAGTGTGTGGGAGTATGGTTTTGTATATAAGATGGAAGGAAAGCTCATGCACGAGGGAGGCCTACACTAAGTCTGCTTCGGTGACATCCAACTGAACGCCGAAGCCCCACCAATTGGGTTAGATACCGTTTCTTTAACTGTTCCGTATTTCTTCTGCGACCCATTCGCACCATTTGTCGCCGGCGGTCGAACAGAACCCCATGTAGCATCCGACTTCCGCCTGTTCGACTCTGATGGCATCTGTGGCGGGGTTGGTCGGAGCGGAGAATCTAGCTTCTCGTCGCTGTTACTGCCTAGCTCACGACTGATTGAGATCGGCTCTATCGCACTCTTTGGCACATTCCAGGTTGAAGATGATGGTGTGCGCTGTGAGGAGTTTGCATTTGTTGCATTAAGTCTCGAAGGGCGGAGAATTTTCATCCCTGGCCGCTTACGAGGCTGTTGATCCGTGGGCTTCTGCGAATCATCGGACTTCGCTGCGTTGATCTCAGACCTTGCGGGCTCGGATTCAGTAGGTGTGACCTCCTGAGGTTGTCGTGGAGCGGGAGGCACCGTGCTGTCCAACTTTGGGAGAGGACTCTTCGGCTCCAAGAGGCCTCCTTCTTGCGACAGGGCAGCCGTAGAGGACAAGGACCAAGGGCTAGTTGGGATTGGCTTGGGTTGACGAGCTCCAACGAGTTCAGCGTTGGGTCGCTTAGGGCTCTGAGTGTCCTCGACAGAGTTGAGAATCGCGCTGCTACCTTGGCCCATGGGTTCTTCGCTATGCTCCTCGTGAAGAGGTGCAGTTAGTTGTGGGGGCTCCATAACAGGCTCCACTGTGGGCTCGACAGGCTTTAATTGGCTACTTGAGAAATCGAATTCATTACTGCCGTTGAATGGAGTACTAGGCGAAGAGCCTGCTTTCTCCTGGAACGTTCGAGTGAATCTTGAGTCCTTCCTCCCAATGGATTGGGCCGTATAAGGGCGTTCGATTACGCTAGAAGGCGTAACCCCAACTGGAGCAATGCTGCTCATCGGCTTTTCGGGGATCGGATGAGTAATAGTTAGGGGAGCACCAGCGAAACGAATTGCTGCACGCGTTCCGTCATCTAGTTGGATGTCCAGCTGGTGCCTATGGAACGATATCTCAGCCTGTCGAGCCATAAGAATATCGTTACCCATAACGATGCTGGAAGGGCAGATCCCATCCTTCTCGCTGACAAGAACGGTAAATTCAACGGTGACTTTCAACATGTTGGTATCCGTGCTAGATGAGCTCAAGATGTCGCTTTCGAAAAAATAGAGAGATAATTGGATCTGGAGCTTCCCGTTTTCTCGGTGGCGTAAGCTCTCTCGGAGGTTGAGTTTGGACACAATATCAAAATCAATCACAGAGTCTACGGATGCACTGCTGATGTATGCCGTGAATGATTCGTCGGCGAACGGGTTGAGACGGCAGCAAATTTGCGCACTCGTAGCCCATTCGACTTTGGATGGCTTGGATATGGCGCTATGACTCGATGAGCTGTTGACAAGTGGAACTCCCAGATCCGCATCAAAGAACGACTGGTTATCGAACCCGACACTATGTGAATTCAGCGAGTTATGTCTCCCATCTGACTTGCTGGAGGCTGATCGCTCACTCAACATGTGTCCTCCAAGTTGACTGATACTTCGAGAGGCCGGGAAATAATCGCCTTCAACAGAATCGTGAGGATCGTGGAACCAGTGATTTTGTATTGCATCATCGAATCTAACACTATTTGCTCGAGATGCACCCCGTCTTGGTAGCTCACTCTCAAGATCCGTATAAGGTTCGATATGTGGCTGGGGATCGAGTTCCTCGAAGTGCAGGTTGGTGGTCTCCGAACGAGAGCTGTGGTGATAACTAGAAGGTGGTATGCCTAGATGGAATGTAATTAGGTAATCGGGTTTGAACACGAATTCCCAATGTCGAAGGACTCACCATTTGTTTGAGCCTGATTTGCAACGCTGCTGGAGGAACTGAGCAGCGTTGGGAACAAATTAGGGCTCTTCCACAATGACTTTATTCTCGTCGCTTCTTCGTCTCGACGCTCGATACGCTGCAATCGTTTCATAATGGCACTTTGAGAAGCTTTCAGTTCTTTAACTTCATGCTGAAGTTTCCAGAAATCATCGACTCCAAACTGAGCCATTCCCAGCATCTCTCTGCGAATGAGATCAAAGGACTCTCATTGGAAGGGATCGCACAGTCCCTCACAACACGGAGACGGTACTCCCACACGGAGTGAGAGACTTACTGCTCCTCCTTGTAATCAATGTTGACAAGTGAGGTATGTAATTCTGATAAGACACGTGATGCTCTCTCTCTCTCTCCCTCTCTCGATAAGCGCCGGATAGGACGAGACCGCTCGTGGGTTGTGGTGAACGTTAGGGCGTTACTTATATTAGATCGTTTAGTCAAAGGTAATGGGGGGGTAAATTCGATCTTTGGACTGGTGTCAAACGCCAATCGTCCGAATGGCGATTTAGAGGAAACAGGCAACGTTGCAGGGAATCTGTCGTACGAAGATGCGAATGAATCTGGCTGGATTTGATGGCGGCCGGCCTAAGTGCTCGGTATTTGTGTGTGTCTGAGAAGTTACGGAAGAGGATTATTGTGCTTCAGGAGACTGGCATTGCTCGCATTATTCGAACTTCAAATTCGGCACGAAAGCGTGTTCTTGGTGGCGAGTAGGAGGAGTATGTAGAGTTACGGTGAAAGTAGAGGAATTAGCCCGTCGTTCCAGGACAATATAATTTTAGTTAATAATGTTATCCCAAATGAGCAGGCAAGGACGGAGAGTGGTGTTTGGGGTCGTGGTTCTCAATGTTACCACCACTGCCCTGAGTCGTGGTAACCACAGAGTCTTCCCAAGCGAAAAGGAAGCCGGTAGCTCTCCTCCCAGCTCCGTGGATCGAAAGCGAGAGTCTAAGAAATGCCTTCCGCGAGCGGTATCTGGCACCTTCTAATGAAATCTGTGCAAAGCGTGGTGGACTGTGTATACTGATGGGGAGCAAAAGATAGTCTGGTGTTTTGGAGTAGGAGGAGGAGGAGGAAGAGGAGCCGGGTGGGTTCTCCGATGGTGAAGGTGATGATGTTGGTTGGTTGTCCTGCTTCGTCTGGGCAGCCGAAATTAATTTCTCTGGTGCCTCCATTTTGATTAATCCTCATGTAATATCTCATTTTCTGCCGCCGCCGCCGCCTCAGCTCCAGGTCAACACAACGCTGCTGTTGCAAACCACTTGGCAAATTAACTGAACGGATTCGGCAGCGGACCAGCCGTTGGTTCTATGATCAATTGGTTCGAGACGGCTGCTGAAGGAGAGGCCTGTTTTTTACGATGGGAAGACTATGTTGCAGATATAGGTATCTTTAGGTATATTTCACATAATATCTTATTCAGGTTTGTAAGAAACCCGTAGCTCCCTAGAATTGTACTCGGACCTTGCAGAAACATTGCAGACTAATATAAGTTATGCCTGCACTTTTTTTTTTTTTTTTTTTAAGAAGAAGAAGAAGAAGAAGAAAAGCCTAAGGCCATTGATCTAATATGGACTGTGAAACTGATATCTCTTTCGTTACTCCTCGCCCTCGTACTTCGGAGCCTCGCCCCAGTTTGGATACCCTCGCTCAAAATGATATATATCAGGTAGCTTGTCCCGAATCAATTTCATGAGGCTCTCAAAATACAGGTGATATCCCTTTGACGTGAAGTGTAATCCTACAAACAGTTAACAACCGAATATCAGCCAGCATCAACAACTACAATTGATGACCGAAGACGCCTACCATCGACCAACAGTTCCCCCAACTTCTCTGATTTCGGAACCTGAATATCTCCAAGTAACGGTTGTCCCTCCTCCCAACCAGCATAGTCCATGAAGATATGCCAAAGATTCAAATGTTCGGCCCCAGTTTCTTTAGCTACCGCAGCGGCAGTTTCCGCGTATTGTCTCGTGACGGCATTATGCCTGCTCACGGAAGGTTGAGATTTGTGCTCGCATACCGGCGCAGGTGTGACAATCACGACTTTGGCTGCATGCTCCTTCACATGTGGGTGCTGCACGATAGCTGTGATATGTTGTTTATATTCATCCAGCGGAATGTGCTGCTGGTTCCCTGGTAAGGCAGCATCGTTGGCCCCAAAAAAGACCACCTAGATATAGCCGGCGGTTGGTATATACGACATATTGCCCAGTGATCTCGATATTATGAGGTTTCCATACCAAAAGCTTTAGATCCAAGGCACCTCTAGCCGGTGGAATTACGTCGTCCATGATTACTCGCGCGTTGGACGATGTGTAGCCTCTGTCATGTAACGATAAGACTGCAATTTAGTCCATAGCCCATCATATATCCTAATCAATGCAATGCGATGAATGGTATCGGTAACATACGAGAACCCTCGCTCAAGCATTTGAAGCCTCCGACAGAATGCCTCGGTAAGAGCAGCTCCGAAGGAATATCCAGCGTCTTGGTGCCAGATGCCTGTACGCAATGAACCACATGCTTTTGTTAGAATTTTGAGATTCCTTGAATGCATGCCTAGCTCAACTGCTCGCGTTCGGTCCTCAGGCCGATTATCCATGCAAAAAGGCAAATAATAAAAATAGTATTCGCGATATTTTTACTTGCCTTCAGTAATGCTACTGTATTTCCCCAATGTTTTCGTTAGAGATACAGTTCACGGGACAGCTTGCGCTCTGGGATTTGAGACCACGCTCTAGAATCGATACGTACTCTCCGAAGAGGACTATTGCTGGCCATCCTTTGGACGGCATCTGTGCTTTCGACATTGCCTGAGACTTAGTCGTGTGCCTAGTAATGGTTGTGCAAGTATTGTGGTTGATGTCGATTCCAATGCTTCCGGATGCGAACAGAATGCTTAAGCGCTTGCAGGGACAATTGTTTCTTCTGGTTGGCTCCAAGGGAAAAGGTATACTTATATACGGTTGGGTGTATCTGATCCTTCAACTAAGCCGCTGGGAGGCTTGGACACGTCCTTCACCTACGCCTCGTATTAGTTAAATTCAAGAGGAAGCTCACGAGTCGGCCCATCTCAGTCCGCCATTCGGATGTGTCCCGCTCGATTGGTGGATTCGACTCCTGCAAGCCACAACATTTCCATCGGTACACCAGCCACAACAATCGTGCCCAGCGCGCGGCGTCAGCACCAAGCTCGAGAGAACGTGCGACTCTCAATCATCACGGATAATCACGTCTCCACTCACGTCTGCACGACCTACCGGACCCAATGCGACTTTGAAGATGCTTCGCGGGGGCGCTCCCCAGTCTGTATCCGGCTGGGCACCGAATTAATTGTCCTTCGACACCGGCCAATTTCATGAATGTTGGCTAGCTCCTCGGACATCATACGATCGATTGAGTGGGAGGAATATGGCTTCGGATTGCCTCTTCAAGACCACCGGCCCCGCACCTCAGGCTGGAAGTGGGTCTCGCCGTTCTTAGCCAGATATCTGCCAGATAGCTGAAAGCGAGTTTTCCCTACCGAGACGATTTTTTTGCGACGCTGGGCGGACGTGGCTGTGCATCGCCATCGCGAACCCTTTCATCAAGATCTCTCTTCCAGGCCGTTGGGTTTTCTCGCCCTTATTCCTTGAAGCGCGTCATTATTGTGGCCAGTAAGTGCACTTCTAGTTACGAGCTGCCCTCTCCAGAACACAGGGCCCTGTCCGTCTGGAGAGTTCCGCCTGTTGTTTCACGGGAACAAAAGCCCTTTTGATTACGTCCGGCGCGACACTACTCCTGTCNAAAGGAACCACAAAGCCGACCGCGATGAGCGGCTGACAGCCTCTTTCACTAGATACGCCGCCTTCCATCTTAGAATTTTGGTATCTAGGATTCCAGGATATCTAGCATCTTCATCCTTATCCTTCTCCCTCCGAGCGAGTTCATCGACAACACGAACATTCGAGCTCTCGGCGCAGTCGGCGTGCCGTACATTCGTGGCTCGGCAAAAAATCACCCGCCGTCCGCCTCATCACCGCATCACAAGATCGGTGCTAGCCGGGTCCAACCACCCCAAACATCGTATCACGTTGTAGAATGGACAGCCAGATGACATCTTAACTGTTGTCATCTACTTCGTCCTTTCTCTCCTTCCCTTCCCTTTTTTTTTTCTACTCTCCACTGTGAGATATTCCGACATCGTTACATATATTTAGAAGTATCTCTCAGCATATAATTTGTCTGATGTTTTGTTGGAGTCCATAGGGGTGAGTCTGCGGAATGCCACATTTGTTACCCCCCTCCGTTCATGAACGGGGCATCCCGATCCTTTATCGAACCCCTCGGCTGACTGGATCCATCTCAAAGAGCTCAAATTTTTTAGGGGCTCATCTTCTGACCTCTATCGAAATCTCTACAACTTTCCCGTCCAGCTAGTTTCTCGTACAGCGAGCGCTCCATACACAACAAATTCAGCATGGACTCAGACGCCAGATCCATAAAATCGGTCAAGGGGATACAGATAGCAGAGGAGGAAAATGTACATGATCATCCGTCACCAAAGCGAAGGAATCGACCGCCCCTGCGGATCCACCACTCGTCAGAACTCGACGAAACGTCGTCCCTGCTGGGATCTAGTACTGGAGCAATGACTCGGTCTTATAGGACGGCCCCTGTCACCCCAAGGACTACCGCGTCTCAACCTCGGATTTCCAGGCATCAGTCTACTGCATCACCATTGATGACGCGGAGTAATAGAACCCAGTCGTTTGTCCAGAGGCTCAATACAGCGCTGACGCAGATTGAAGATCGAGGGCCTGATTGGGCTATTGCTACTGACCAAGCCTTTCACAAGCAGTGGTACGATCAGGTATGAAATCAACAACCGCCGGGGCGTCATCGACAATATTTCCTGTCAGGACTATGCTAACCTGGCTACCCGTAGTTTACATCAACAGACTGGGTAAACGACGCGGTCAAAGAAGCTTTTAGGATAAAAGAGCTCCGTGCTCGAAAGGATATACGGGGAAGACTAAACCTACTATACGATGCATCTCAGGGCTGGCTATTAGCGGCAATAGTGGGCGCCCTCACGGCCGGAGTAGCTTTCTTCGTCGACGTCTCGGAAAGTGTCTTGTATGATTTCAAGGACGGCTATTGTGGCAATGGATGGTATTTCAGCAGGAGGAAGTGCTGCCTATCGGATATCTCGGAGGAGTTCTGCAGCTCCTGGAACAAATGGGGCGAAGAAGGACCTGGAAAACCGAGTGGCTTTATAGTATTCGTTCTCGCTACTGTATTATTTGCCATGTGTGCTTCAGCAATCACGATGGCCACTCGAACAGACCTGCCTTCTTCGATACAAATATCCGCCCTCGATGAAGATTTAGCCGCCAACCGACCAAGCGAAGAGCGGAAGAAAGGGGAGCATCCAGTCTTGAAGCAATACTACACAGCCAGCGGTAGCGGAGTGGCGGAAGTGAAAGTTATCCTCTCCGGATTCGTCATGCACGGTTATCTCGGTTTCAAAACTCTCTTCATGAAGACAATCGGTTTAATCCTCAGCGTTGCTTCCGGGATGAGCCTTGGAAAGGAGGGTCCTTACGTACACATCGCGACGTGTATCGGGAATATCTGCTGCAGATTGTTTCCCAAATACAATTTTAACGATGCCAAAAGGCGAGAGGTTTTAAGTGCAAGCGCAGCTGCTGGCGTGGCGGTTGCTTTCGGAGCCCCTCTTGGTGGTGTTTTGTTCAGCTTGGAGGAAGTCAGCTACTATTTCCCTCCTAAGACGCTTTTCAGAACTTTCTTCTGCTGTATTGTGGCCGCTATATCCCTGAAACTCCTTGATCCTTACGGTACTTCTAAGATTGTCATGTTCGAGGTTCGCTATGAAACTCGATGGCACGGGTTTGAAATTATTGCCTTTACGCTTCTTGGGGCCCTTGGCGGATTGTTCGGCGCCCTATTCATCAAAGCAAGTCGGTTCTGGGCGACGACATTTAGGAGGCTGAAACTAATCAAGCAGAACCCGGTCCTGGAGGTTTTCATCGTCGCATTGATCACAGGTCTCATGTGTTATTGGAACCGATACACAAAGCTGCCCGTCACCGAATTGCTTTTTGAACTCGCCAAACCTTGCTCTCGGAACCCAAACGACGACTGGGGACTGTGCCCTCTCGTGGAGGATATCCCAAGCACGATCTTGGAACTTGGTATTGCTCTCGCAATCAAGGCGTTTCTAACCGTTGTCACATTTGGTACAAGGGTGCCCGCAGGTGTATATGTGCCAACTATGGTTATCGGCGGTACCATTGGCCATATGGTCGGTCTTTCGTTCCAATACCTTCATTTGACGCAGCCCGATCTCTTCCTATTTCGATCGTGCCCTACGGAAGGCCAGTTCCCTTGCGTCGTACCAGGTGTCTACGCTCTAGTTACGGCAGGTGCAGCGATGTGCGGCGTGACTCGGCTGTCGGTGACACTGGTAGTTATTCTCTTTGAACTCACGGGCAGTCTAGACTACGTCCTTCCGTTTTCACTGGCGGTTATGGTATCGAAATGGGTATCAGACTGGGTTGAGCCACTCAGCATTTACGATCTTTTGACGGACTTGAATGGGTATCCATACCTCGACGCAAAAATCACACCCATATTTACCAGCGAATTGAGCGATATCCTCACTGATCTTCCGCGGCCACGAATCGTCGATGTTTCGAATAGTTCTCTAGTCCCTGCGGTGGAACTACGACGGAAACTACACTCCCTTCAGGCTAGCGGGGAGCTCGATGGCGGTCTTCCGATTTTGAGAGATGGGGTCCTTGTCGGACTGATTCCAGCACCGGATTTAGAGTACGCTTTGGACGGCCTTGGGCATGAAGAGACCGATCTCTGTTTGATGGTACCTGATGATACGCCACACGACTTTGAATCCGAAGATGGTACGCGGTCTCCAACGGATTTCACCTCCTACGTCGACCCTGCACCGATTGCGCTAGAGATCCAGAGTCCTATGGAGTTGGTGTACGAGTTGTTTGTAAAATTGGGTATGTTATCTCCTCCGCTCAATAGTTGGATTGAATCCTGGCGGGTGTTTTATATTGGCTAACAGCGATGAAATGTTATAGGGCTGCGTTATCTATGCATCACGCAGGAAGGCCAGTTTGCCGGAATGCTGCACAAGAAAGATTTCCTAAAGTACCTTAAAGACATGGAATCGTACACACACTAGACGGAGATATACATATGTGATTTGGGTTAGATCTGGGTTGTATTATTTCTATTTTTTGCATTACATCTTCGTGTGTCGTCACAATACACCCTCAAAATTGGATTTGAGAGATTGAATTTTTTCTTCTTTTTTTCCTTTTTTTCCTTTTTTTTCCTTTTTTTCCTTTTTTTTCCTTTTTTTTTTGAACATTATTCGACATGGGAATTTAGCGCATTGTAAAGGAGTTATAGTGGAGTTTTGGCCGGCCTTTGGGATTTTTGTTCCTATATCATCTCCTTGCTTCTTTCTTTTATACATAAGGGATACGAACCCCGTTGCGAAACTGAGTTTACCACGCATGGCCCCAGCTGGGCAGCTCGATGTGTATGTACCTACTTTGCCGGAGACAGAGAAAGATTGACCATGAAATGATCGAATGCCAGGAGCACAGAAGCATCTTGAATGTTGTTGTAAGCTCTCCACAACCTTTGGCCTAACGTTAGGCTGATGACTGAACGAGTTGAAGCGACCAACACAAAATTTTACAACAAAGGGCACAGTGCTGCAACACCACCCAAAGCAGAGGTTCATGAAGCATTCTTTGTCACAGCCTACGACTATTGCACTCTTTGTATTCTATCGCGTGCATCTTTATATATATATATATATGTATATGTCAACAAGGGCTTTCTGTTTGTTAGACTCGTATTTGGATTATAATTTAATAAATACAAAGCGCCTTAAGCCATTGCAAACGTAATCCCAAGTCATATTCACACCGGTCTTTACAAGAAAGTCTTATCCACATAGTATCTCTCTAGCTACGTCCTGCTGCCCTGCCAGTGTACCACCGCCGCTAATTTTCAATTTAGAGGATAGCGATGGCACCAGCGACACCAGCAACGATCAGACCCAGGAATGCATTCCCAGCAAGCCTCGCAGCCGCCGAAGCACCGGGAATATTTGGGAACGAGTTGAACACGAACGGGTACAGCTCAATGTTCTCCTTCTTGTACACGCTCTCCGTGGGCGCGCCGCCCTGAGGCATGATCTGGCAGGTTGCAGCGGTGGTCGCAGTGACTTTACACGCGGCCTGGATGACGTTCGTTAGCGTGACGGTAGGGTCGGTCGTGTCGGTCGGGTAGGTGTAGTAGGTTAGCACTTGGCTGCTCTGGGCCGGCCAGGTGGTGATTTCAATGTACACACCGCGGTCCCAGGTGGATGCATCGTGTGCTCGCTTGTCGCCGATGGCCCAGACTATGCTGGCGCTGGTCTTGTCGGCGGCGTTGTAACTGGTGAGGATGCTGCCGACGACGTAGGACTTTTGGTTGATTTCTGTGACCTCTGGGAGCGCGGGGAAGAGGGTTAGGGTGAGGCCGTCGACGGCAGTAGCGGTGGCTGGGCTCGAGAGAGCGAGAAAGGTGAGAATTGAGGCGAGGACAAGCATTTCTCAGACAGGCCGCCGTAAGGTCGCGGTCGTAGGTTACTTTGGATGGCACCGGCTTGTAGAATAAATGAGCGAATGAATGAATGGATGGATGGACTATTGGATCAAGAAGGAGACGGTTCTACGGTGCCTTGGAGGAGACCAGCAATCGTGAAGAAAAAGGGGAGGTGCTTCTGGCTTCTGATAATCGCATCGAGGCAGAAGTACGGGGGAGGAACTCAGGCCTGATTTATAGATCTCTGTCCTCTGTTTCCCATCACAAGTTAATTCCACCGCTGGATCCTTTCCACACTTCACAAGGTGTTCTTGGTGATATCGCCCACCGGAACACAAGCCGGACTGCATACTTCGCTCCCGTCAAACCACGTAGATCTCGTCTGCCTAGTTAACTTTGCCACGCCTCTTTGCTTTGTACTCCATCTTGGCCTGGCCTGAGCGAATGCTTCTTCCCGACTCACAAGTCGATTCGACTCGGAAACCCAGCGTATCTGACTCCAGATGCTAGATGGCTATTCACCCGGATGGGAGGCCTGGCGCACAATGATCAAACCATATACACACTACGGGTGTCGAGATATTCTAAACGGGATGAATTGAAGCGCGCAGTCAAAAAGAAAAAGAAAAGAAAAAAAAACTCGTATCACGGCGGATCTAAGAGTCCCCGACACTCCAAGTTATAAAGCCAAGAAACGATATATAAGTCTGCCTCCGTAAGTACATGCATTACAAGTTACCAAGCAAGTACATATGTACAGACGTGACCGGTCTAAGCCTTCTCTCGATCCCGGCAGTTGCATAGCTTAATTGTCGGAGCCCGGCAATTGCACAGCTTCTCGGGCCCGCAACTCCAACGTTCTGAATAGTATACCTCCCCTGCCGGCGCCCCATGTTAACTTCGCGAATAGTCTGAGTCTTTAGGTGATGGGTACGCGATAAAGCATGGTACCTTGTGATAAGTGCACTTATGGCGCTTGGCATGCGCGCAGGCGGCACGATGGGAAAATCGAACGCCGCGAGTTCCACCTGGATAGCAGTTAGTTGAATGGTGACAGAGTTTATCTTACGAGATTCCGAACGGGACGCAATTTTTTCGCATCAGGCCTGATTGATTGATTGATTGATTGCTCTCGCCGGCGCATGGGTATTGTCCGAACTGCTGACTCCCGTTTTAATTGGCATGGAGGCAACTTTAATATCAAGCTTCAGAAGACCCCGCTTGGCTCTATTTTGCAATGCAATGCATACTGCATAAATATCCGGACGGCGGGAAAACGGAAAACGGAAACTGTCCTATGATCATGCATTACCTGGTTCATGCAAAGCTAACTGTCGACGTCTACAAGCCGGGTTCAGCACCCGCAACTAAACAAGTTATAGACTGAACTGTCCCGCATCGAGCTGAAATTCAGCTCGAGAGTGATCAGATGAATATTTCCGAACCGCAACATCCACGATTCCCCACGTCTCTGCGTTGCCAACTTTCTTCCTCTCAACAAGGTTCCAGTTTTAATCTCGCGCTCCGGATGATGCGACCCCGTTTCGTATGCCCCACTGTGGCTTGCGCTTTTGGACGTCTTCAGCTTGCATTTTAATCTCTCAACGCGAGCCGTCCAATCAGAACTAGCTAGTACGAGCGCAGGGCCAGGGGAACAGGGTTGATTTTCGGATCCCGGTTGACCCGCGGCCAACGTTGTTGTGGATCTTGATAACAAACCACTTTCGACTCACCGCCAAGTTGAGGAGTCGAAATATACCCGAAAGACGAAAGATGGAACGCTCAGCGCAATCAATGAAGCAGCTGTCAAGCTAAAAAGACCCGTCGCGCTATCAGATGACCACCTGCTTTTGGCGATTGGATACGACTCCGATTACCATTATTCGTGACACGTACGTACATGAGTCGATTACCCGACATGCAACAGGGCGAACGGCGCATGATGCCCAGTGCACCCGACATGCAACTTTCAATCCTGGCATCCATGGCAAGCGTTAATATTCCACCGATATCCTGCTGTCATGAGAGTATATAATATATATACGCATATAGGAAGAGTAATTAAAAAGAAAAAAAAGTAAACCTAAGCAGAAACCCAGCACAAGAGATATCATATCCAGTTATCTCAGACCGCCACTGCTCATCATCCATTTCTGTTCCAACGCCCAATGTCTCTCTACACATGCTCGTCTCCCGCCACGCTCTGATACGCTCCTCCTCCCGCACCGCCCCCGCTTCTCAGTCTCGCGGGGGGCTCATACATCGTATAATAGTCTACCCTCTGCCCTCCTAGCACAGCTTCTCCGCTAGTGTTGCCTTTGAAAAGTTCCCCAGCTCCAGAGCACCAAAAATCATTGCAGTTCGTGAGAATGCCTCTGTTCCACGGGTTCTGTCGCCGTCTTGATCGATGCTTGTTATCAGCGACACCTTCCTTGGCAGTCGCAAGGAACGTATCCACGCCTAGCAGCCTCAGCACTCTGTTCCACATGCCGCCTCCTGGTCCTCCTCTTCCGTGTCCGTGACCATGACCGTGTCCGTGACCATGGTGACCACCACCACCTCCTCCTCCTCCTGCAGCCCCACGCCCACCAGGAGTAGTGATTACGGGGTCCGGCCCAGCTCCGCCAGCATTGAGACCTACGCCTTCCAGCGAGGTGCCACCGCCAGCAATCATGCTAGAGACCATGTTTGAGACTTCGTGGTTGTCGTAGCCGTGGTTCGCGCTGTGCATATTCTCATATGTAGTCTGGCCGCGTAGTACCTGGATTGTCTGTACGATAAACAGCATAGACACCCAGGTAACCTGCAGAGCTGTCCACAAACTCAGAAAGAGTGTGTAGGGATCCTTCCAGACTTGTTGGCACATACCAACTGAAAGGAATATACAGTTATCAATAGAGACCTCTGGTAGAGAAGAAAAGTCTGAGAGAGATTGTTAGTCTTCGAACGGCGGATGATGTCGTATGGAGGAAACTCACAGAAATACGCCAATGTAATGTAAACGATAATGCCAAGTTCAAGAGTGACAACATATGACAAAAACTGTCGGTGGTTGTTTACGCCCACACAGTTGAAGATCCAAGGACAGTGGCTGAACGAGTCAAAAAGCATTAGCCTGTAAAACCTTTAATAAGAAACATGGGACATGGGAAGCTTACTGGTCATGACGGGCGACACATCGCGAGCACCTTCTGCAATGCTTCGACCGCAATGGCATTCTGACCATGCAATACACACAAAAATTACGTTCGTCAAATCTCCACTGCGATATGAGATCTTGCACAATCTCCTTTTGCTCCTCTCGCGAGTTCGTTAACGGGACAAAACCGGGGTCTGAACGCATGCTGAACGCGTAGAAATACACGCAAAGGCCATATAATATCATAAACATAAAATTCAGGACGGGATGCTGCTCAAATGTAACTAGAAAACCCATCCGTAATCAGTATAAAGTCTGCTTCTTGCACATCAAACCGCCTAGGATTAATATTCTAAGAAGAGGTAACCTACAAGGAAATATGGTAGTTAGAAATCTCAGTCCCAGCCAAAATGCCGTTCCCGCAAATATCCCAGCAAGGAAAGGCGTCTTGTGCGTCGATTTCTGCCCGGGGGCTCCAAATTCTGAAAGAGCCTTGGTAACGCCCCACTGCGAACCGAGGAATATCCCAATTATCATGGGAAACGATATGACACCTGGCAATATCGACAGTGCCATCAACGCCATCCATATTAACGCAAATGGTAGGATGAATAAGAATTTCTTCAAAAAACTGTCCCGCGACTCCGGGACGCTCAAAAAGAACGGCGCGTTGGTGTGCTTTGGTCGGGCCTCCTTTGTGTAGCCGCATTCCGCTAAGGCTTCTAGCAGGATATGCAATGTTTGAAGCTCCTTGGCAGCCTGGAGTGGTGTGTTCCCGGTGTTCGTCTTGTGGAACCGATCGGAGCCATGCTCGATCAGCTTCTGGATGCATTGAAAGTTCCCTTTCACCAACGCCCAGTGAAGCGCGGTACGTTGCTCGTTATCGACAGCAGCGACATCAGCCCCCCACGACAGAAACAACTCCACGTAGGCGGGAAGCCCCTTATAGGCAGCCCACATCAGCGGCGTGTGGCCCTCGGCATCCTTGACATCGACGTGGATGCCCTGGTAGAGTAGCAGGATGACGAGGAAGAGGCTGCCGTTGATCGTGGCGAGGTGGAGGATGTTGTAACCTTGAACGTCGGTCAACTGGTGGTCGGCGCCATAGCGGGTAAGGAGGTCGACAATGTAGTAATGTTTATACTGGGCTGCCCACATTGCCGGTGTCGCGACAGAGTCGCCGCCCAGGGCGTTGACATCGGCGCCGGCTTCCACCAGAAGCTTGCAGAGGTTGTAGTGGTTGTTAATCGCGGCCCACTAAAACTCACGTGCATAACGTTAGTGTCAGCAGCCACAGGCAGAACGCGAAACAGCGGAAGGAAACAAAGCTATCATGGAAATTTAAGGAGACAGACGTGTAGAGGAGTGATTCCTTGGTGATCTGAGTAATTCGCAGTGACTTTGCCGGAGTCTAGCAGCTGTCGGATGCCAGCCTCGTTGCCCTTCTGTGCCATCTGCATGACATCGGGAGGCGGTGGGTTCGACGGCAGCACATCGGACAGCTCCAACTCCGTGGCATCGGCATCGTTGGCAGCGGTCGCAGTGGAGGTGGAGAGCGTGGGCTTGCCCTTGGCAGGAACGGCCGAGCTGGCTGGGTTCATCTTGAGATGCAGACGATAAGGAGCCGGCGGTCAAGGAGAAGTAGAATCGATGATGGGTAGAACGGCGAGGCTTCGCGCAGGCGAGCCGTCGGTGGGTCGGTCGGATGTTGCGGGACGGGGCCTCTTCCGGTGTCTTAGACGGATGCGACAGCCATCTCCAGAACGTGAGCACAGCGGCGACGACGAGAATTTAAAGGATGAGAATGGCGAAAAAAGATACGATGAGAACCTGATACAAGGCCGCGCATTAAAATTGACACGGGGTTATACGTAAGTGCCGTAAAAGCGCAGCTGAGAATCTGAGGATTCCGCTGCCTGTGCAGAAGACTCAGCCACGCTAAGCCGGATCCATCGACAACCTCATCAGTCAATAGGAGCCTCAGCTCAGTAGATGAAAATGCGAATAGTCCCAAGGTAGGTATATATAGAAATGCTTATATACTTAGTTATCGTCTCCGCGAGGCCGACTAACCGCTCGCCCGCTAACTTGCGAACATTGGTTATCGTCTATATGCACGAAGCCTTGTCTATCATATTTATCCACACTCGGTACCGGTACCAACTAATTCTTCTTTTCCTGCCTGACCAGGTACCCTAGTAGATCCACTTTTGTGACGATGTGAATTGGCTTCAACCCGCCTTCTGGCCGCTCCTCCGTTACAATCGCCGCACTGTTATGTTCAAAGAACCTCGTCAAGGCACTAAGTGGCGTATCTAGTGTGATCTGATCGAAATTCCTTGGTTTCCCTTGTACCTTATCCCCGACCTTCTTGATCGCCCCAATTTCGCTCGGGTCTGTGACAACCTCCGTTATCTTCCTGAAATCAAACATGGTCTCTTCGACGGTGGAAGAGGCATGGATCTTGCCGCGCGACATGTGCGATAGCAGGTTTCCGAGTGTAACAAGGCCGACGAGTCTGGTTCCCGACAATACGGGCAGCTGGTCGAAGGCCTTCTCCTGCATGATTTCAATCGCATTTGAGACTTTGGCATCTGCTTGAACTGCAACAATGTTCTTGAGCCTCAGCGATCTGATTGTTGCATCCTGATAAGGAGATTTCGACGTTTCCGGCTTCTCTAGTTCTTGCTGTGTCATGAAATTGTTGTTCACCATCCAGTCGTCATCGGCGAACTGTGAATTTTCGTACAAATGTTAGCGGTGCTTACGGGATTACACATGGATATAAGTCACTATCGATGCATACCTTTGAGAGATAGCTCCTGATGCTATCCGGTAGGACCACAACCACCACATCTCCCTCCTTCAAGCCTTGCGCCTCTTGCATAGCAGCCGCCATCGCGCTTCCCGAGCTCCCACCAACCAGCAACCCTTCCTCTTTTATCAGCCGCCTCGCAAACGCGAAGCTCTCTTTATCCCCCGTCTTGTACCATTTATCCACGAGCTGCCGATCTAGCACATCTGGAATGAAATCATACCCTATACCCTCAACTTTATATCCTTCAGTGCTTTTATTCAGTTCCGCAGGCAGCGCGAGTATGCTACCATGCGGATCCGCACCAATGACCCTGATATCCTTCTTGTGCTTCTTCAGGCCCCGGGCGATACCCGTAATCGTACCACCAGTCCCAGCACCGGCAACCAGCATGTCGATTTTCCCACCTGTCTGCTCCCAAATCTCCTCAGCGGTACCAAACTCATGCGCGAGCGGGTTGTCCACATTGCCATATTGGTCAAGGATATGGCTGTTAGGGATCTCCTGCTGGAGGCGTTTCGCGACGCCAATGTGCGACTCTGGCGCATCCCAAGCGGCTTCGGTGGGTGTCCGGACAATTTCCGCGCCTAATGCGCGTAGCACCGCGACCTTTTCCGCAGACATCTTTTCGGGGAGCGTGATAATTGTGCGGTAGCCGCGCACAGCTCCGACTAGAGCCAGACCGATACCACTTTCGGAGATACAAAAGTTAGCAATGGTATAGATAAATGCACAAAGCAACTTGTTAGAGTGTTATCCGTACGTGTTTCCACTGGTAGGCTCGATCAGAGTATCGCCGGGCTTAACCCGCCCGCTCTTTTCGGCCTCGAGAACCATACGTTTGGCAATGCGGTCCTTAACGGAGCCGCCAGCGTTGAAGAACTCGCATTTAGCGTAGACAGTCGCCTTGATGCCTAGGGACTGCGGAATGCGGTTGAGCCTGACGAGCGGTGTCTGACCAATGTGGTCTAAGATATCAAGACCGATTGGTGGCGCAGTGCGCTTGCCGTCTGCGCTGAGGGCTAAAGCTAGTGTTGAGGTCATCGTTTGAAATGCTTCCATGCTGTTGAGAAATCTCGCAAGTGAAGCGATGCTTTCGATGGAGGGCAATGGCCGATGCCTTTAACTTTCACAGTTTTGAACGGAGCTCCGGTTCAGAAATAACTGCCGTGGCTAAGCGGCGAGTAGCAGTCGACGCAACGCAGAAAATGCAACATTGAGCCCAAGATGCATCTTTGCCACTGGTTTGATGCCTGAGATTAGGGAATGTGAAATACGGCCATGTCATATTGTAGGCGTTTTGAGTTCTCTATAATGACTTCACTTAAGTTGGCTGCAATATTCGGACTTCTAAACTAAATTCCAATCAAGCAAACGCAAAGTGCGATGGGTTTAAATTTTCGTCCTGTTGCTCGAATTTACAGTCGATTCTTGACCTACTATATCTGTCCAGTCCGGCATCAATGTCGACATACGTCACACCTAGCTCAGTTTTTCAGTCTTAAATTTGAATAGAATACAATCATATTTTACGACCATATATTTGAACCCTAGCTCGTCGGAGGGTCTAGAGCACTGATGGTAGCGTATGAGATAACCCCTGCCTGTTGGGTAGTCATACCTGGGCATCCGAGATGGAGAACTCCTATTGCTCCGTCACGAATCTTCGGACCGGGCCCGAGACGCATATATACCAACCTTACAAGTTACCCGATGTGACGATAGGTACTTTGAGTATAGCCAGGACTAGGCATCACCAACACCAAGCTGAGATCAGATCTGGGTGTTGCACTGTGGTACGAAAATGGAACACGTGCTTACAGGGTTTCTCATACTCGAATAAGGGTAGATTAATTAAGTACGACAGAGCTAGTCTCGAGTGAGTTAATGGACCATATGGGGGAAAGCCCCCCAGGTCTATACGATATTCCTATCTACGTAAAATGGTGGTGCTCCGAGGAACGCTAGATATCTGGGCATGCTTTATTTACCTTCTGTGTATTCCGAGGCATTAGTAATCCGGTTAATTAAAGAAATATTGGTCTTCAGGAAATTCAGGCCTAAATTTTTCCAATGCTCGATTTATGGACCAATAAAGTGTCGAAGATTTCATGTAGTAGATTCATATAACAGGTTTAACTCCAACTAGTTATGTGTGGGTAGGAAAATGCCGGAGACAACAATTCGGACTATTGGATCGAGCTCATTAATTCTGGGACGCACGTGCGCACATCAGATACCTAGATCATAAGCAATTTTCGTGTATGTGTAAAGCTAACTGACAAACGGATGAAGCCGAAGATGCACAAATACCCAAATTCTATTGCAATATTGTCCACCTCCAACTCGAATTCCCCCGGATTTCCGGTTGCATTTGGCACTAAAATTGCATAACCTTGGCATGCGCTAACGCTAGACTTTCGGCATCTTTGACTCCAACTGCGGCACAACGGCCAGGATACAGGGATTGCAGCGTACAAAATAAAAATATATGTAAAAATCCAACATGAGGAATCTTGGATAAGTTGGGTTTCCACGAACCAGACCCCACTCGGCGGGATTCCGCTATATTATTGGCCTGTGAAAAAACCTTGTCGTTCTTCGAAATGTCAATGAGGCGGTCAAGCTGAAATATCTCAGCTCTGCCCATGCTCAGGTAGATCTGGAATCGTCTTCTGAAATCTCAATTTCACTCATGAGACCTTCGTGCCGAGAATATTCCCTGTCGCAGATGAATCAAGCATCTTAAGCTTTGATTTTACTTCCGGTCTTCGCTCTCGTCATGTTTATTCTTAGTGCGGAGATATGCCGACTTCCAGTCAATTGTTAATTTTTGGCGTTGCAAATCAGATAGCACTGGTTGTTATTTAAGGGTATAGAGTGCTTGTCCCGGATTCCCTGCATCTAAAGGAGTTATTTTGACAGAAGGAATAGCACAATTTTCATGTGCCGTACGGATGCGTATCGATACCTATGGCTTCAGCTTCGGAGCTAACCAAATTGCTGAAGAAGCCGTGAGTTGGATACTAAGTTCTACCTTGTCCACATGGACAAGTGATCGGTAAGTTCTTGACGAACCTAGCTGTTAAGGCCGTATATCATGAGAAAACCGCCTTTGAGACCAAGTTGCCTAGTGCTTCTACGCATCGGTAGCGCGACATAGCCCCTTTATCCATTGACTTTGAAACCTTCTTTGCTCTAGGACAAAGCCCGGACAAGATGTTCATGATTATTGCAGCTAGATGTCGGGTACCGATCGACAGGGTTCATTTCATTTGTCAGATTTCAAAGTACCGGAGAGCGTAGAATGTCGATGGACGTGATCCAGAATCGACCAAATCGGTTAATCGATGATAGGATCCGAGGACCATAACCTTGTTTGGGCTGCGGTAGACAACTTTGTCGTTGGCGGGACGTTGCACAGTACCCGCTAGCGTCCAAATCGGGCAATCCCCACTTTGCGGAACCGGCGGCCGGTGTTGGTCGCACAAAGATCTCTGCTCTCTTTGGGACGTCGTCATTCGCCAATCTCACCAGATCGATATCTCGCTGCTCTCAGCTCCCCTGCGCCGGTGCGACGCTTGTGCAAGCCGCAATTTTAATTTTGTTCTCTGACCGGAATCCCAACAATCACACCCGCAGCGGAGAAGCCTTGTGACCAGGCGCACCAGGCCAGAGACTAACGAAATTGCTTGTGAATCAAGTACGAGAGTCTCCTTTTGGATATTAACACCAGCTACTGGCCAGGAAAGGTACCCGGTACCTGGCTTGTGCACCTAAATTGCAATTGAATTTTTCAACTGGATATCTTTAAATTACCCATCAACTAACCAGGGCACTTTGATATCGATTAGGTCGATTGTATCTGCTCCGTTGGGAACGCCCATTGCATGGTCTGATATGTCTCCTGATCATGGGTCTGGTCGGGTAGTTCACAAGCTAGAACAATCAGAGCCTTCAGCGCTGGTAATTTACCAAGACGCCGAGGGATCAGATGCAAGACCGTTCCAGATCATGTTCATCAATTGTCATTTCAGAACAATGTACCGGTACCTCGTACGCAGGCGTTACACTGTCCTCTTGAGTTTTGCATCCGAATGCCCGCAGCCAAGCCAAGCTCGAGCTCTAGAATACCACATACCAACACGCATTGGATTGATATTCACGTCGACATGAGGTATTCGAATTCGCATTTTGGCCTCACCGTGAGGAGATCTCTACGGCGAGCTTTCGCGAACGGGTTCGTAACATACTTCATTTCTATCGCCGACGTGTCTAGTATCTCACAAATGCAACATTTAGGCATCATCTAATCTAATCGTCGTACCTAGCCCGTTCGTCCTACTTACAGATACTAAATATCAAATCAGATACCGAATAGGCGAATAGGCGATCTGGCTTCATATAGAGAAAGCTTCGTGATACGAATAATCGATTACCAAGGGTCGCTAGTGGGATCCAGCTACTGTATATGCAGACAATGAGGGAGATGGGTATCATTTACATACTACCGAGTGTCTATAAATGCAGCCCTTCCTGCCTCTCCAGATACATCCTCTTTCCTTCATCACCAGCAAGCACTTTCACCGCAGCACACTTCACTCACTCGCAGAGCACTCGCTATAAATACAAAGTTACCAGAGCTTACTCCAATCTTTACACAAAACTTCAAATATATATTTATACAATATACATACTAGAACATTTTAATCTTCAAAATGCAGCTCTTGACCATCATCACTCTCGGCCTTAGCGCCCTCTCCGCTGTCTACGCCGCCCCACAGGGTCTAGGCGGCTTTGGCGGTCGTCGCCCAGGCGATGTCATCGTCCCAGGCCGTATCGGCGGCACTGGATCCGCCGGCTCCAGTATGAAGTAGCCCAAAATATTCTTTCAATCGAAACTTCTGCTAAAATGTTTTTATAGATGCTGGAAATAACCTCAACAACAATGGTATGAGCGATTGGTTCACCAGCAAATGCTTGATACGGTTTACCCTCATGACTTTTAAATTTTGGGCCCTCGGTTAATCTGTCCGTATATCTTATCAGGGAACAATAATGGTGGAAACACCGCCATCGGCAACCCGGGCTCCAACGTCAACCAGGCATCAAACGCCTGCGGCAACAGCCAATTGGTGTGCTGCGACGACCTTGACGGCTCTGCCACCTCTAACACTGGCAAGCAGTCTACCAGAACTTTCAATTATCTCCCGCAATACCAATACCTCGTCGAGAACCTCTACCGTAACAGACTCGGTTCCACCAGGAGCAGCGGCAGCAGCAACAGCAACAGCGCAAGCACTGATAACAGCAAGTGCAAGGTCAGGGAGTACGGTAAGTAACGCAAGAGCCGCCTTATTACTGTGTTCATCCGTACCATGGTTAAGTTCCATCCATACTGATTTCGAGTCTAAAATAGACGGAAGCACTGGTGGCGGCAGCTGCCACCAAACCTTTGCTTGTTGCAACGGTATCCAGGTAAGATTGCCCCCCGTTTAGCAAACGAGTGAGACAAGTACGAATATTAACATGAGAGAAATGTACAGGGCGATGCTGTGGCTAACGTTGGCTGCACCGCTATCAACGAGAACATTGTTATCAATGCCAGGCAGTAAAATTCTGCAATCGCTGGCTAATGCACCTGGGAATAACAGTAGATGGGATGGTTGAAATAGCTCTCAATATGTATTCCGGATCTGTCTCGATATGTATTGAGGGAGGAGTCACCTAACCTATCCCTAGACTTTTATTTGTTAAATTTCTTACGTTCTCTACTCTCGTTAACCAAAACTTGATTGGAATAATTATTTCAATATTTGTCTCTCTTTTGCAAAACAAAACACGGTCTTACTACATCGCTCTTTTTACCGTCGCTGTAAGGTCGATACCAGTCACTCGTTTCGAGATAAAAATAAAAAAAACCGGCTCGAGCTCATTTAAATTCGTTCCGTTCGTTGAAGCAAGCTCGACATTTCCAATGTCCAAAGTTGTTCCTTCCCCTCAAGCTTGTTACCTACATCATCAACGTGTATTCAGAGAGGGTCAAATTTATCAGCGGGATTTGGTATTGGTTTGTCCCCAAAAGAACAAAAAATTAGTTTCTTTCTTCGAAGTGAATATATTCTCTAGAGAATATATAATAGTATATTTTTTTTATCTGGAGTTCCAAAAGATTCGCACAGCGTTTATCATATCGTAGCTTTCTTTCTGTATCGGCTTGTTGCCGGGTTAAAAAAATCCAACAGGTGTAGTTCATGACTCGCGCAACGGCACCAATTGCAGTTTAAGCCCGGGTCACACACAACCCACAACTTAACTTCGGCTTCACTTCCACTTCTCGATGGCCTCCCTCAAAGACCGCGCCCGCAAGGCCAAAACCATCTACGCCCTCGACGCCCCCTCCTCGAACTTCCTCCACCCAGAATGGCCTTCGATCCCACCGCCAACCGCCTCCGCAATCTTCGCCGCCCTCATCACTTTCCTCACCGACCTCCAGGCCCTCCATCCCTCTTCCTCAGCTTCAACTTCAAATTCAAATGATACCACCGCCACCCTCCCAGGCATCATCATTGGCGTCAACCCCGTCACCGCCCACCTCGAGCATCTCGCCTCTCTCGCACTTCCACCAACTCTAAGCCTCTCCGCTACAGCGAAACCTAACCCTAACCTGCACACGCAGCAGCCGAAGCCGAAGCCGAAGCCCAATCCCAAGCCACGGCCGCTCGCAGTTCTCGTCACCCGCGCCGACCAACCAGCCGCTCTACACGCCCATCTTCCCCTCCTCTGCAGCATCACGCAGACCCCGCTTTTACAACTCCCAAAGTCCTCGGAAGCCAAACTCGCCCGCCTCTGTCGTCGCCAGCACGTACACATGCTCGCTGTCACCATCCCCACAGACGACAATGATGAAAATGACGATAAATCAATGTCAACATCCATACCCACCGCTCTTGCAGACAGCTTCCGCGCAGCGCTACTCGACGAACAAGGCGCACCGCTCGGCGTCGTGGCTGCACCGGATGCCCTAACCTCCCGCGCTCAAGCCAACGACAGCGCCACCTCACCGTCAAGCGGCTGGCTCGAAACACGAAATAAAGTCATACAAACATTCATCGGCGAGTCGAAGAAGCAGAAGAAGCGGCGGCAACCAACCGACGTCCAGCAACAGGAGGATTTAGGAGGCGGTCCGAAGAAAAAGAAGAGCAATAATAACAATAAACCAAAGGGCGGAGTTTGACTTGTGGCTCAACTGATTTTTTTTTCGCTTTTAGTCTGTCACAGACACATCTACCTATCTACATAAATTTATACTACATGCAATAAATACTAGAAGCCATGTTGGTGACGGCCTGACACGAGGTGGTTTGGGAATTTTACACGGCGGAACGGCGTTTGGTAGAACACATGGGATTTTGTATATCTTCAAAAAAAAGTCTTCTGGATACCATTTACAATATTAATTGATTATCTAACATTAAACATAAGAAGAATGTTTAGAAGCGACAAGGATAATATAATGATAATTGAGGAATAAATAATACGTTGAAAGAATAAACTTCGGTAGAATTTTGGTATGCATATAGAAAGGTAGAAGTGAAGGTATGTGCTCATAGCGGTCGATGGGTACATGTAGCATGGTCCTCATGAGAGCATACGGGTAGATGGTAGAAAAGAAGATACGCAGAAAAAAATTTCCAACAGCTGCAGGAAAATCAAAAACAAACGTAAAACACACACATGCAGCAGCAGGTTTATTTTCTTTTGTGAAAATGAAAGTAAGAGAGAATCCAAGAGCTTTCAACGCTGTACGCATGATTACAAGAAATATGCGGTTGACGAGGAAATCAGGTTACATGCTTGAGTGGTTTAGTAAATATCAGCAAGAAGAACGAAAACAATCCAAGACCAAATCGCTATGCATTAGAGACAAAGTGGAGCGACAAATAGAATAAAAACAAATCACAAGAATTGAAGCCCTGCCGAAAAGGGGTTAAACGTTGAATATAATGGTCGCATTCAAATTCGTCAGGTCAACGTAAAGATTGCTTTGCATGAAATCCCAGAATCAAACTCCAGCCAAGGGAAAACGCCGGACAGAAGAGGAAAGCCAGATGATAGATGAAGAGGGGAGTGAATGGTAGAGATTATGACGTTAAAAGGAGACATTCATCTAACGCATGCCACCGTGGTGGGATTGTGGACGACCTGATCGAGGAGGCAGTGGAGCCCGGGTTCTACCTGGTGTTGCCGACATCGGGGTCATTCCCAGCTGCTGGAAGTTTGGTGTCGTGGTGGCGCTCTGGCTACGAGAGTGGGAGGGAGTCTTCGGGGCAGGTGTTCTCGGAGTTGTGGGAATCATGCTCGGTTTCGCCGGTGGGGGAGGAGGGGCTCTTAGCCTGTCCTCACGCTCCTTCTTCAATACAAAATCGGCCCAGTTTCTGCCGTCGGAGCAGCGGCCGATTGTCTCGTAGAGGACCTTCATCCAACCGTTCTTTTCTTGGGTGCTATCGGCATAAAAGTCGATGCATTCACCGTTGGCGAACCGAATACGGAAGCCCTCTTCGATGAACATATACCCTTCTTCATCTTCGGCGAAACCTGACTTACGGCGTTTCTTCGAGCCTGATGAGTTGGTCAATGTGCTGCGGTCATCAAGCACCTTGACCGCCTTCACAAGATTGATGTTAGCCCGCAGTTGGCGGGAACTCTCATGGTAGGCAGTTAGGCGAGATCCCTCCAGCTTGAAATAGCGGCGGCGCCAATACTAAAAGAGAATATATGTTAGCATCATGTGACATGAAAATGCAGAGGAAATGAATAAACTACTTACTGGACAATCACCACCTTGTTGTGACAGATATCCTTCATAGGTCTGATTTACGACACTCTCCGCGTCTCTAAGCTCCCGAATAGCTGCGTTCATGCTCTTCGGCAGATCGACGTCTGTCATGCCCGACAGCCTAGGAACGAAGAGCAATTGGATTTCCAGCTTGCCAATCTTGTATGGAGGCTTCCTGATCGGTACGTTCTTCTTGCCTTTAACACTGCTCATTTCCACAGCCCATTCATTGAAGCACGTGATATCGACGGTGAATGGACGACCGTAAGCCTTGGCTTCGAAATCCTTGGCGCTGATGTAGCTGCGAGCGAAGCTTCCATCTTTGGCGACAAGATTGTGGAGCAGGTCCCAAGCAGATGGCGGCCTAGCTTGGCGCTGAGCAGCTGCAGCGGCCGCAGCCTGCTGTCTCTGTATTTGTTGTTGCTGTTGAAGCAGACGCTCTTGCTCCCTACGCTTCTTTGGAGAACTGAACAGGTTACCAAACTTGGACTTGGACTTGGGTGGGCTCTGTTGAGGTGTAATTGGAACCTCTTGCACAGTCATTGGAGCAGGTGGCGGCGGCGCGATCTTTGTCTGCAGTGTAAGCTGGAACTCAAGATCGTCAAGCACAATAAGCTCGAATTCCTGTCCGATGGGAGCATTCTTCCCAAGTTCTAGCCACGACGTAGTAACGCAGTGAAGGCCGTTATCCAAGGTCATGCAGAAGTATGTGGATTCGTTAGGTGGGAGCGGGAGCTGCAAGTCCTTGACTGAGACCACCTTGACGAATAATCTGCCACGCTCGGCGCCATCGCCAGCCATGGAATTTTCAGTAGCGGATTTTTCCGTCGGGGTGGAGACAATATCCTTATTATCGTTTTCTTCAACGATGGGAAGATCCGATGTCTTCGCTGCCATGGCGGCTGCGTGATGCTGGCGAGCTGAATCCATTGTCTTTTTCTTCAGGCTCTCTCCTCGTCCACTGCGTCTGCGAGCGGTGGACCCTGGGGAACCCTGCCAAGGCTCAACGGTCCAACTCTGTGTCCTCTTCCCAGCGGCTGGTTTAGAGGTATCATCAGTGGATTCCTCGCGACCGGTAGCGTGCACAATCTTGGAGTTTTCTCTCATCAAATAACCGCGTTTCTGGTTTTCCATAACACGGTCCAACTCGACTGACAAGCTGCTGCCCATATTGAGATCAAGGCCAAGGGCAGGAAGGGAGAGCTGGGACGTTCTCTTCGGTGCTGGTTCAGCTTTCTGTTCCGCCGGTACCTCAGGGAGGGCTTTGGGCTGTGAATCAGGGACCAGATCCAGCTTGAATTCTGGCTTTGGCACCACCGACTCTGCTTCTGGGGCAGGCTCTGGGATGGATTCCTCCTCTTCGTTGACGGTATCCTGTGAGCCCGACGAAGAGGGCCTTTCCTCTGCGACCTCTTCCTTTTTCGCCACCATCTCCTCCTTAGGTTGATTGTCATTGGCACCCAAAAATGCAGGGTCTATTTTGGGCACAGGTGGCATCGCTGGCATCGGCGGCATATCCTCCGCGCGGCTCACAATACGTCTTGTCGCAGCCATAGTCGCAGCATTGGCTGGCGCAGAGCTCTTGCGAGTCATAAGTCGCAAGCCGCTAGCAGAACGAATGGTTGCTCGACGAGCAGGAACTGGGGACGGAGTTCTTGTCCGGATAGACTCAGCATCGTACATACTCTCCTCATCATAGTCATCGGAGTCATAAATGTCGTGGCGAATGACGGACTCGCAGACACTCATCGCATCATCAAACTCGTCATCATTGTTCTGGCCGGGGATTGCCAGGAAATCATTCGTGAAAGGTTGCTCATTGACAAAGGTACGCGAGGAACTGGTCGAGTTGCTGACGACTGGGGCTGGGTCGGCAAGAGAAAGGGACTGGATCTCTGGGAGATCCAAGTCATCTTTCAATTGAGACACCTTCTCGTCAGTTTCGGCTGTGAGCGCACCAGCAAAGCTAGCTTGCGTGGGAGTAGGTGGCTCGCTCTCATCATCCTCTTCACAGTCATCGGCGTCATAGACAACTTCACGATCACCATGATCGGACCAAGAATCGGTACTATACTTCGACTCTTCGTCATCATGGTCGAGAGGCGAGTCGTATTCGTCGTCTTCTGTCGCTGCTGGGTTGGCGATGAAGCTACGGCGCACGGATCCTTGTCGGCCGAGTATGTTTGGAAGGACTTCAACGTCATCCTGTTCGGCGTTCAACTTGGCCGCCAGAGTCTCGAGATCCATGGTAATTTCACGATCGGCCACCACTGTGAAGCTGGCTGGGGTGTGTTCCACTGAATCAGTCAAGGCACCGACAGCGCCGGCAGACTGCCTCCTAGGTTCAGGTGCAGCGAAGGCTGGTGCTTCTTCCGGTTGGTCTCTCTTAGCTTGGACCTGGCGGCGGATTGATTCTCGTGAAATTCTGGGGATGCGGAACTCGCTATTCAGGACGTCCTCTGCAGTTCGCGGGATCGATTCTGGACGCACGACGTCAATGTTCTCCTTGTTGCTAGAGAAAGAGAGCTGACGCGAAAGACCGTCATTCTCGGACATTTCATCGTCACTTGGGGCCTCCTCGGCGAGAATGACTGGGCTGAAGCTTTCATTGCCTTCCTCTTCATCAACATCATCTTCTTCTTCTTCCACTTCCTCTTCATATTCCTCCTCTTCATCTTCTTCCTCCTCAGCGGTCAAATACTCTAGGCTGACCTCCTGAGAAGCTACTGAAGATCTCTTATCCTGGATAAAGGCAGGCGAGCTCGCTCTCATAACCAGCTCAAGACGTTCAGAGAGGGGAAGTCGGCGCGGAGGAGTTGACTCGACGGATTCGCTTGGGGGTAAGGGAGGCAAGGGACGGCCGGAGGGAGACGGAAGATCAGCGTGGAGTGCTTCTTGCTTTTCATGTTGATGCTGAGCTGGCGATGGCATGGATATTTCTTGCTGGTGTTCGGCATCCCAGTCTTCAGGGCCGACAACAGGCATGTTGTAATCCTCGTCATCTTCGGAATCTTCGTCCGTCTCATCGTCGTCGTCGTCGTCATCTTCCTCGTCCTCGTATGTCATTTCAGAAGCGGAAACCGATGGTTCAGGGGTTGTAGGAACAAACATCTGCACCTGAGGCGCTGCAGTGAATGTCACCTGCTTGGAGGATCGCGGAGGGCTGGAGATGATGATGTGAGAGTCGTCAATTCGAGGGGGGGAGAGGATGGAGAATGGTCTCGTCGGGGGGGACTTTTGGTCGGGATTGGACCCGTAGGTGGAGATGTTGCTCGCACCGGTTGCAAATCCCTTGAGGGGTGTGTTTTGTTTGGAGGTTGGGATGGGGAGTCGCGAACCAGCTGGTTTCTGTCGCGATGAAGCAGCAGCAACTGGAGTGGTGGGGGATGAGCCGACCTGGAAGGGGTTATTGGAGACTTGAGATCGGCTCTTGAGTCTCTCAACCGAGGTTCTTCGCTGGGAGGTCGATGATCTTAATCCTGAGGGGGTCATGTTTTCCTGCAACTTGTCCTGCCAGAAGTTAAGAGGTGACGCTCCGGCCTTGTTCGGAGTGCTGTACGGGCTGGGGAAAGGGGATGAAGAAGGAATGTCATCTTCATATGGTCCATCCATCTGGTTTGAGAACGCGTTAGCATTCGGCTCATCTGCAGGCCAAGTTGAGTGGATGTCGACGTATAGACTTGGAGAGAGACTGGGAGGAGAAGGGTGGAAGAGGACAGGAAAAAAAATATAGGGGAACGCGGTACCTTTGAGTAATTGTTGCTGTTGCGTCTGCCCGCGGTGATGCTAATATCTGCAAGAGCGCGGGAGGCAACGGGCTGTGGGAGGCCGTCGTTCTCCATGTCAGAGCAGTCGCTCGAGGACGCGGAGTTTGTCTTGTGGATGCGCAATGGCTGAGCACGTGTTAGCGGAGTTCGCCAAAGTTCAATGGAATCTGGCTGGCTGTTTGGGTACTTACAGCAGTTCCTGGCATCGCTTGGTGGGAATGATCAGGAGTTCTTGGATGCCTGCAATGGCAATGCCATACAGGTGACTGGTTGGAAGGAGCAGTGGGCAGCAATTGAAGCAGCTAGCTATGCCTTGTGCTTCTTTTTTTTTTTTTTTACAAGCGACCGATATCGATGGGATGGACGCTTGAAAGGGATGTCGGGAATGGGAAGGAAGGGGGTGGAGGAGAAGTCGGAGAGGCGTGAAGCAAGGGGATGGAATGCGAGTGTCGTCGACGTGAGAGTGCCGCCACACACGAGACCGGTGAGACAAGCAGGCGCACGCTATAGCAACCGTGGTATGTGAGTGAGTGAGGGTGAGTGTATCCTCTTCCTCAGATGTCTCTGAAGAATTGAGATGGCAGGAAGGAACTGGCTCTAGCGAAAGAGAGTTCGATATATAACTATCTTTGTTCCTTCTGATATCGGGGGCGGGTATGCAATGTCAATGTAGATGGATGGAAAGAGATAGACGAAGCGAAGGAGAGAAGCAACGAGATGCAGACTGGGAAGCCGGCGATGCGAAGCTGGAGATGGGGGACAGTCACAAGTCTGGTCAATGCATGCACGAAAGAAGGCTGAGCTTAGCTCTGAGGGAGGAGGAGGAGGAGGAGGAGGAGGAGGAGGAAGAAAAGGGAGTTCGAGGACGAGGGCAGGTGGGAGGGAGGGGGCGGCGGTGGGTTCTTATTATTATAATAACCAAACAGCAGCAGAAGCAGCAGCAGCAGTAGCAGCAGCCCGTCGTCGCTGCTGGCGATGATGGCAATGGCAATTAGATTGCCCAACTGGTAGCTCAGCCTCGAAGAAAGAGAAAGAAAGCGAGGTGTTGTTGACGCTGCTGCTCGTTTCGAAGCGCCGGTTGTCTCCATAGCAACGGTTCGCCCTGCTGCTGGTGCTGGTGCTGGTGCTCGGCGGTGTTTGTGTTGTGTGGTGTCTCACGATAACGCAACGCCCTGCACGCACTTTTAACCTTCCTCCTGTCCCCACAGTCTATAAGAAACTTATATTACCCACCCCGGCGCCCAGGGGCTACCGGCCCAGTCTCCCTTGCTGGGGTTCCTATGGCGGGACGTGGTTACCTAACGCTCTTGCTGCTTTTAATTCGAAACTTCCGCTCGCAGCTTGTCAGCGCTCCGTCAGAATGGCTGTCCCCTGGTGCGCTTTGCTGCCCTTCAGCTCGATCCGTCCCCTCGGCATTGATCGCTCTTCGCTCGGTATGCTGCAGCGTGAGACAAATGAAACATAAGACCGATAGCTATAGACTTATATCTCTGTATCCGGCCGTCGTTCCTTGCTGCCAATGCCACTAACTAGCTAGCGGCCGGCCGGCGATACGTCACGTTGACTATAAATTCGCCTTTCTATCGTCTCTATCCAGGTAAACACGAAAAAAACCAGCCGGTCTCCAAGCCAGGTCATGCGCATCTATATAATTAAGTATACGGCCAAGTACTTTTGTGTATATATATAGACCCGGTTAGGTTAGCTACATTGCATGCACGTACATGTACCCAACCTGCAACCTCCAAACTCAAACTCTTATTTCTTGTATCCAAGAACCACAAAAGTGTGATGAAACTAGCGCGCATCTTATTCCGTATACGTCGACGCACATGCATCATGCATGCAGCTCCGATAGATACCTGCACAATATTGTCTATATCCAGCATGTCGCCTGTTCCATGGAGTCCGTCCACATCACCATCTCGAGACGACGTCCGAGTTATCCCCAATCCAGCAAATCGATAACATGACAATAATAACAAAAAAAAAAAAAAAAAAAAACTCTTGCTCAATGGCCAGCTATTCCTGTGAGCGACGCATCTTTTTTCCAAATCTTCCTCTTGCTCTTATCCTGCAGCCTGTTTGGTCCACTATGGTTGTGGTGGTAACCACGGGCGCTTCCAACTGTTGGGCTGACCATGGCTGGTCCTCAACCCCGGGCTGCCTGGCTCCCTTCCCATCTGTGTATCTCCGCCAGGCTTGCACCTTCCCACCTCAGGCCCCGTCCGCCGGGAAAGACAAGAATCTTCAGCTAATCGTGATGTCCGGATTCTCGCTGCATGCTATCTTCAAAAAGAAAATTTTCGTTCACGCTCGCTAAATCCAGCCGGGCCACAGTCACGTTTGTGGCCCAGTAAATTACCCACTCAGTCCACCGGAATGTCCGCCAGCCGCTTGTCGCTGGAGCAAGCGAGGGGAAATCAAGAGCGAGAACAGGAGCAAGCAATCCGTCTTTAATATTACTATTTCTGTCGCCCTGTCGGCAACTGCTTGCTAGCCTGCTTCCAGAGATCGATATCTCCACAGACGACGACGACAGCAGGAAAAGACTGAGAAGCGATATCTCTGCCTGCCTGCCACCAAACAATCAACAATAATAATAACTTGGCTTCTCCGTTGCCAAAACAAAACGTCGCCCAATCGGGACGCCCGCAGAAGGTCTTGGCGCACATGGGCTTGGCAGTAGATCCCTGCCGGTGCAGGTCTTGGCGCGGTAAATTTCTTTGCTCTGCGCGACAACAGCAACAACACCCCAGCTGCAGCTTCATCGACATCGACATCGATTGATCTGTCGATTGATCCCTCCTCCTCCTTCTTCTACAGACGGACCAGTGCCCAATCTTGGTCCTGTCGCTCGCCCATCTGCTCCCGCATGCGAGGCTCCGCTGCCCTCGTCCGCAGGTGTCGGCCCAGCAACAATAACACTGTCCCACCATCGTCCAGGCTCTTCTCGGTCCGCACATTGTCCTCCCACCATTGCCCCACCACCACCAGCAGCGTCCCACAAACAATCTGCTACCCGTGTCTCGCAAGACTAAGACAGAACCCTCCGCAGGGTCGTATCCACTCATCCATTGACAATGCTGTCGCCACCACGGCATCCTTCCATTCCTCTGCTGGAGCCTATGGAGGGGCATCCAACACCCAACACAGGGCATTTCGCAAGGCGGTAGCGAGCAGCGAGGCCCTCCGAGATATGGTCCAAAAGCCATCACGGATGGTCCTCTCCAACAAAGTAGCTCGAGATAGTGGCTCAAGACCTCGGTCCAGAGAACTAGAGTCGCCCGTAGAAACCGGTGGTGGAATGAACCGAAGGGTGTTCAAACCAAACCCCGACGATAAGAAACAGTTCTCACGCGAATCGCTGCTCAGACACCGAGATGCCAAAGAAGCTGCCATGAAGCCTTCTCCTTCCCGTTTCCATCAGAAACCCGCCACAGGTCTTCAGGCAGACCGAAGAGCAGCTGCCGAACGACTCGAAGGGCAGCACGCTGAACAAGGGCGGCCTGGAGAAGAACGAAGGCGAACGTCTCCTGAGCACAACGGCCGTTTCACACCGACTCGGAGATTCAATCGAGACGAACGTCCCGGCCGAGATAAGGGCCCTCATGGAAATCCAGGACAGGCTAGGGGTTTTGTTTCTCCCTACGCCCATTCCCGAAAAGTCGATGACCTTATGGCAGAGCGACGACGAGCTGCCGCCGAGATCGATGCAAATCATAAAAACCAAGTTTCATGGCTTGCCGAACGAGACCAAGACTCTCGATCAACATACAACCGTCCTCCCACCCGTCGCTTCGCGCAAATGAAGCAGATTGCCTCCCTCGAGCATGTTTCTTCGCGCTCGCGTGAAATCACACACGCTGCCGAACAGCGCTTCAATTCTTTCGAAACCTTCGACTTGCTACCGCAGACCATGTCGGCATTGCGCAAGGACGGCCTAGAGGGCCTCACCACCCTTGAGCCTACGCCAGTTCAATCCCTAGTAATCCCGGCGTTACTGAACAGGAATCCTGCCCCACCACCCCGCCTCGCTTCGCGTGACCCTCGTGATTCACGCGCAAAGCCACCGACACCCTCCCCCGCAACGAACGATCCCAACTTTCGCCAAGATCTCGAAACCTACCTGATAGCTGCTGAAACCGGCTCCGGCAAGACCCTAGCATACCTGCTGCCCGTCATGGACACCATCAAACGCCGCGAACTCGCCACACAAGCCATCGAAGAAGAAGAAGCCCGCAAACGCACCGAAATGTTCGCCTCCCCCAACAGCCGGTACATGTACGACATCGACTCGCCCCCAGTAAACCGACAAACCAACATTAGTCAGCCCTTCGCTGTCATCCTCGTCCCCACCAGCGAGCTCGTCTTCCAAGTCGGCGCACTGCTCAAGAAGCTCTCTTACGAGATCAAGCTCCGCACGGAGATGATCTCCAAAGATTTCAGCGGTGTAGTGATTCGCAACCGCCTTTTCGGTGGAAACTCCCCGGACATTGTCGTCGGCACGCCCTTCATGATTGACCGCATCACCGAAGCCAACCCGGAGATGCTCGACCGCACTTCCTACCTCATCATCGACGAAGCCGACTCGCTCTTCGACCAATCCTTCTCTCCGCTCACCGCCGCCGTTATCAAGCGCGCGACCAACCTCGAAAAACTCGTGCTCTGCTCCGCCACCATCCCCAAGTCGCTGGACGGATACGTCACCCGCAAGTTCCCCAACTGCAAGCGCCTTGTGACGGCAAACCTACACGCCATCCCACGCCGCGTGCAGATGCAGGTCGTCAACGTGGAAGGTGAGCTTTATAAAGGCCACAAAACGCTCGCCTGTGCCGCTTTACTCGACGAGATCGCTAAGGACTCAACGGAACCTGGGTTCAAGAAGCGCGTGGTGGTATTTGTCAACGAGCGGGAGAAGACGGTGGAAGTCGCAGAATTCCTGCGGGATAAGGGTTTCGATGCCGTTGAGATCAATCGTGACAGCGACTCGCGGCGCGTGCTCGAGACCTTTACCGGCGACAAGGAGGCTGTTGACGAGCGTGTGTTGAGCAGTAGCGGCGGCGGCGGCGGTACTGAGATCAGCCGCCGACGGAAGACTGTGCAGGCACTTGTGACAACGGATCTAGCGAGTAGGGGTATCGATACGAAGAATGTCAAGAATGTGATCCTGTACGATGTGCCGTACACTAGCATTGATTTTATTCATCGGTTGGGCCGGACGGGGCGGATGGGGAGGAGGGGTAGGGCGTGGGTGCTAGTTGATAAAGATAGTAATGATGCGTATGTGAAGGAGGTGAAAAAGACGATGCATTTGGGGCAAGCCTTGATTTGAAGGGATTGATTGAAATACATCACTAATGTCCCTTTCCCCCATCGTCTAAAGAGAGCGTGTGTAAGATAGATTGTACATATTAGATGCAGAAAAAAAATGTATATACTACTGTTGTAAATGCATCATGGACGGGACGCTAAACTTTGATGGCGTGCAGACGACTAGTTTGATACCCTTTCAACCCACCCAAAACTATCCCACCAGCACTAGGCCTTTGTGAATTGACAAGGTTTAGTCGTAACGAGACTTTGCCCGAATAAACGAAATTGAATTTAAATTTCAAAAGTCTATATACTTTTCCTTGCAGTTGACAAAGAAAGTGCTAAAGAAACGGCGTGCAATGTCGTGCTCAAATCTATACAATATCCTGTACCTGTTCCTACCTCCAATATAACCCAGCCACTCCTGTGTGCATTCAGGCTATGTAAAAAAAATAATCAGGCATTTCTCGCGGTATCATGTTTCGCAAAGAAAGCCGTATTATCCCGATGCGAAATGTATTCCGTATCGGCATACCCGAGCACTCCTGAAATCTCGCTGCTCTGCATCCCCCTAATCCGTGATATCTCGCCGGAATTGTAATTCACAATAGCCCGCCCAACATCCCTCGCAACAATTGTATACCCACTTTCCGAGCCCCCAGCCGTCACACCGCCCGCAGCACTCCCATCACCTGCCGAATCAGGGGTGGTTGTGGTGGTATGAGCCGTGTTATCAGCAGCACTTCGCCGCACCACCGTCAATCTCACGGCCTCCAACTGGTGAAACTCGCCGCTTACACCAACAATGCCGACAGGCAGCAGCCCAGCACGGTTCGACCGTGTCAGCGCATTGTAGGCGCCTTGGTCGATAAACAGAGTACCATGCGGCTGCAGACCGTGTAGCAGCCAGAAATGACGATCACGCACGCGAACGTCTTTACTGCGCGCGAGGAAGCGCGTGTGCAACGGAACCTTAAGTGTTGTTGTTGTTGTTGCCGGTGCCGGTGCCGGTGCCGCCTTCTCGCTCGTGGGGGTCCATGGTTCGGAAAACGTCACGGACGAGGAAAGTGAGAGGGTTGAGGGCGTGACGGCAGCAGCCAATTTGGTGGCTTCCAGTTTGGTCGCCGCGGCGAGAAGGTCGGTGCTGATCGGGTCATCCGTGCTCTGGGGTGTTAGGTGGAGCGTTGCCGGTGTCGGGGATGCCGTGCGCACGGGCGTATGCGATTGCGACGCGGTTTTAAGTGATTGACAGTATTTGACAATGTGGAAGATGTTGCTTGGAACAGAGCTGCGGGTGATGACAGTTGTGACGCCGGCGGAGGTTGCCAACTTGGCGGCTACAAGTTTTGTCGACATGCCACCAGTACCTACCGCTGAACCTGTTTCCGAGACTACTCGTTCACAGACGGTTAATATTGACGGATTTAACATGTGAATGGGGGGGCTGTTCTCACCATCAGCTTGTATTGATGATATATCTTCTACTACCATGATTGGTTTGGCATCTGGATGCGTTCGAGGGTTCTTATCGTAGAGGCAGTCTACATCCGTCATGAGGAATAGGTAGTCTGCATTCACCATTCCCGCCGTTATGGCAGACAGAGTATCATTGTCTCCAAATTTGATTTCCTAACTCGTCTGTCAGAATCTTGAGAGGATACGATTATATCTCCAATGAAGACGTACGCTGACTGCCAGTGTATCGTTCTCGTTGACGATAGGCACCACGCCCATGTTCAATAGCTCCGTGAAAGTGTTCGCAGCATTGAGGTATTGCGTTCTCTGAGGTCCCGTTGTAATAATTAGTGAATGGTCGGTCCATGATTTGATACCCCAGCAACTGCACATACGTCCACAATATCGTTCCTGGTCAAGAGAATCTGGGCGACTGGCTGCCGTAGCTGTGCGAACAACTTGTCCCATAGCGCCAGCAGCTCGCACTGCCCAATAGCTGCAATTGCCTAATTCCACCATCGACATTGTCAACACTCTTATTCATCCTGAGACGGGCAGCAGGAGAAGAAAATATGTACCTGGCACTTGGCTAGCAGCTTAGGCCTCTTGTCTAGATCCAGCTTCCTCAGTCCAATCCCAATGGCTCCGGACGAAACAAGGATAACTCTGTGACCATCGCGCCGAAGCCGGACAACGGTTTCGACTAGCAGCGAGAGGTTGGAGATAAGCGGCTCGTGGGTTTTCTCGTCGCAGATAGAGGAGGTGCCTGTACACCTCGCATGTTACCGCTGGTCAGCTGGGTGCTCGGTTGCAAATATGGAGCGGGTACGATATGCCTACCGAGTTTTATAACGATTGTGAGCTGCCGGGTGCTCTTGGCGACCTCGGCGGGCAAAGCTGTTTTTGATGCGATTTTCTTCATATCCACAGAGTTGTAATCGAGTCAGGACATCCAATCGATTGAGTCCTGGAGACTCTTTATCGTCAGTTAGCGCTGCGAGGTTCTCGTCTGGTTGTAATATCGAAATGCTCGGGGTAAAAGGGAGTATGTCTGGCGGCGGCTGTTGCGGCAATTGAGGTTTAAAAGAGCTCGCTCAGTCAACCGATCCTTCACACGGCCAGATGCCGCTGCAACCTGACATTCTCATCGTGAAACAAAATATCTAACCCTCTTCTAGCTGCTGCCCTTGCGTTCGGCGTCGACATCGGAGCTGCAGGCCAGGCCTCCGTTGCGGGCGAAAACTTTTTTTTTCCCTCGTTTGCCTAGTCGCCTAACTTCACCACAACTTCTCTTCTCTGCTCCACCACGAGTCGACCCGCAAAAGAATGTCGTCGAGCACCGATGCTCCGACGCCGCAGCAATCGCAGCATGTCGACGGCACCGCTTCGCTCGACCATGAGGCGCCAACCTCGGACTCCAAAGTCTACAAAGGCAAGCCGATGACCTTTTTCCGCCACTTATCCTATATGACCGGCTACGGCATGACACCCGCGCTGGAGGTCGAATACCGCCGCGATGTGGGCGACTACTACGCCGACGCCCTCTGCAAGCGCTGCGAAGACAACCGCGATTGGCTACTACAATACAGTATGTCGTTACCCAAACCTTTTCTTTCACACACATTGCATGCATCACTGGGGGGAAAAACAAAATAACTGAATTTCCAACAACCAGGCACGCCGTGAAACTTATTATCTGACGCTAAAAATGGAAATATATATATATACACAAAAAAGGCCCAATCGTCCGCTTCATGAGGGAACAAGTCCGCGAAGTCAATGGCGACTTCAGCTCGGAATCTATCCGATGCCTACCCTGTGCAAAGGACCAAGCTGGCGGTTTCCATCCAGTCTACGGTATCCTACTATGTCAGAACAAGCTGCGCGATCGCGCCCATACTGAAGACACCATCGCCCATGAGATGGTCCACGCTTACGACCATCTACGCTTCAAAGTCGACTGGGACAACCCCAAACATCTCGCTTGTAGTGAGATCCGCGCGTCCACTCTTAGCGGCGAATGTCGACCTTGGCAGGAGTGGCTTGTCCGCGGCCAATGGAAGTTTCTACGCCACATGGAGCAGTGCGTCAGGCGACGGGCTACCATCAGCGTCAGCGGCCATCCACAGGTTAAGGGTGATATGGATATGGCCGGAAAGATTGTGGATCAAGTTTTCGATTCTTGCTACAAGGATACTAGGCCATTTAGAGAGGTGTACCGGTAGAATAGACGAGCAGACTCCGGCTTTGATCGTATACTTGAGGGTGTGGACGAAGGCCTCAAGCCCTCAAAAGTAGGAGATGCCCATTATTAGAGATATCTGTATATTAATATAATACATTCCGCTCTATGGAGGATATCGGCGTCAAAAGCAGAACCGCCATGCATGCATGCTGAAAACCCGCAAACAAAAACGTAATAAAACCAAAAACGTAAGTATACAAAAACAGGCCGCTGGTCGCTTCGTCACGGCACGGTCTGAAAGATATAGTTTTTAAGCCTGAGCGTCGAGTAGTCAGAACGATGCTTCTTCACATCATAAGCTGCGTTTTCACTTTTCAGCATCAATCTGCATATGTGAGCACATAAGACGTTTGTTCCCAAAATTAACACAGTAGAAACTCCCGCTCCAGTAAAACTCCTAAACACACTTATACACCTTCCACTCAAAAAAGTTGTCAATCGGAAAAGTCAGGGTCTTGTTCCTTTTCTCTCTTATGGTTGTTTCTCTCTTTCTCTCGCCTTGTCTGAGAGTTTTGGCAGTGTTTTACGATCCAGGGATGCTGCGCAACCTGGTCCAGAGGGAGACGCTTATCGGGATCCAGACGCAGAAGCTTTTCATCATGTTAGCTAGTATTCTCTAATTGGGGTATGCATATAGACGGCTGCATACCTTAGTAATGAGGTCTTTAGCCTCAGCGCTGACGAAGTCCGGGACCTTGAATTTCAGTTTTACGATTCTCTTCTGAGTTTCTATTGGTGTATCCTCGAACGGGGCAGCGCCGACGAGAAACTCGTACATAAGAACGCCGAGAGACCACAGATCGACCTTCTCGCCGTGGGAATCTCCTCTCAGCATCTCAGGTGGCAGATAATCAAGCGTTCCGCAAAGGGTGGTTCTTCGGTTGGTCGGCGCGTGCACGCTCCATCCGAAATCTGACAACTTGATCTCTCCGTGAGAGCCGACGAGAATATTCTCCGGCTTGATATCACGGTGAATAACATGTTTTTTATGCAGGTACGAGAGAGCCGCAGCCATTTGTGCAACGTACTGTAATAATATAAGCGATTAACCTGAGTCCGGACTTTGTTTTAAATTGGCAAAATCGACTGGAGTCACTTACAGTTGCTGCTCGAGGTTCAGAGAAACTACCTGCTTTCCTAAGCTTCTTGTAGAGTTCACCCTGGCCGGCATACTCAACGATGAGGAACACCCTCTCGGAGTCGTGGAAGTGGCCAAAGAGTTTCAAGATATTTGGGTGCCTGAGATTTGATTGGATCTCTACTTCTCGTCGCAGTTGGGTCTCAACCTTGCCGTCCTTTAGTTCTTCTTTGTAGAGAATCTTCAGAGCGCATAAGAAACCAGTCTTCCGCTCTTTCGCGAGATACACACGCCCAAACTTTCCTTTGCCGAGTGGCCGTCCAATTTCAAATTTGCCCAAGTGGAGTTGCCTCAGGGAGGGCATTTGTGGGATGTTGTTGCTTGGATCTGACCGCCTTGGGGCAACTTGAAGGGAGTTCTTAGGGGCATCTTCCTTCTCAGTCTCGTTGCTGGTTTTCTTAGATGGCGAGCCCGGCCCTGAAGCATTCGCGGCTTGATTATGAACGGCGAGCTTTAGGAAGGGGTGTCTCGCGATGTTCTGCGACTGCAATACGGAAGGTTGAAGAGGCTTGGTTAGGGAAGAAATGACTTTGATGGAACTCTGCAGAAGGCAGGTTTGGTTAGCATATGCTTGGATTGTTTTCCTAGATGCAACGACGTGGATCTTACTGTCGATTTGACTGGTTTAATTGTGGATGTATGGATCGAGATTTGGGGATCGACGTTTTCCTCAGAACCTGAGGCGACCGCCATTCCCCTGAATTGCGATTCGAGCTGTCTCATCGCCATCTTTGAAGCCGGTTCGACGAGGCGAGGATGGGAAAACCTAGAATGTCAGGTAGGATTGTAGGCTTGGATTGCGAGGGGAGAATAGATGCTTGTAACGATGATGAAGGCTTCTTAGCAGACAGTTGCAAGATGCAAGACTGCTTCTGAGATCGGGGCAAGCTGATAGGTCGATGGATGTCGATGAAGAAATGATGTCCAGGGCCAGAGGAGATAAAGTGTGCGATCAAGTCAATCCCGCTGCATTTGAGGCATGGCCTGGCTCACCAACAACCGAGCGGGCAATGGGAGGGTGTTTGTTTGGGCATTGTGGCCTGGCCGAGGAACAGCGCCGGCTGGTTAGTTGGTTGTCAAGGGAACGAATTTTGCCAAGACGTTTGCCTGGCGAACAAACATGGCCCAACAACGCATTTGGAACCGAAGGCACAGAGGACAATTTGCCTCACGGAGCCATGCAATTAATGGTTCATGCAATGCAATGCAGATGCAGAAGCATCAATCACGCTGTGATAGACACTGTATTATACTTATACGATGCTATGATAATAGTCCCACAGATCAGACGATGTTATCAGTCTCGTGCAACATCAGCTAGCAATTTAATAAGTAGACGTAGCTATAGTCACGGGCACTTGACACTGGTGTAGTCTCGAGGCCAGACATCCTGAAACAAATTCCCACTCTCGGCCTATCAGAGCTACGCTTCAGTCAAGCCCAGCGCCATTGAGAGCGGCGTCTACAGAGACCCCGTTTCGTCTTTAAATCTCGAGTATCCCCCCGCGAATCGACACGTATACCGACGCGACAGCAAATCACGATCCTTTAGTTTCCTACTATCTACACCTGACATATTATGCTTCATAAGTCGGGTAAATATGTCACTTTGCATTAACTGCAGGCATGACAGGCGCTGGCTGGCAAGGGAACACTTTCGCTGCAACAACGCATCAACATCCTCTCCGCGCAGAAGATTCCAAAATATTCAAGCGAAGGCCAGCGAGTATGGTCTTAAATTCCGCTTCTAGAATTATGTCAGTATGCGGATGGAAGAAAAAGTGACTCTAAAATTAAAAACTAAAGAAATGTCTATCGCGTTAGTACTCTAAGGTCCAGTCCATTTAATCCGCCGTCCGATCAATAGGCATTGCAGGCGCCTATTAACCGTGCATGTATGAATACATTGGGCGAGAGCTAGAAGCTAGTCTCGAATCAAAGCGCCGGAGGCGGAGAAGCAGCAGTGATATTTATACAATTGCTAGTATATTTGATTCAATGCTTGTATGAGCGCCAATCACGCGGTGGCTAAGGTACTTTACGGCGGCACGGATTCGCGCAAACGTGGGTCGGGTGTACCTAAGAATAGCTGGTTGACAGGTAGGATATGCGCACTCTCAGTCATGGGCTTTATTATATGTATCTTCTGACTTACTACTGCCTTCTTCATCGACCTACTGTCGTACGATCAATCGAATTCGAACCTGCAACCGTACTTCTGGAACAATCATTACTACAAACACTAACTGACTTATTCCTTTCGGGTTACAACCTCACTGCACTACGTTACTTGGCTGTCACTATTTTCTACCCTCTTGGACATAAAATGTTATGACAATACGTGATACACGCGAGAGCTATATTCTTCTTTTATCTTAATCTTCCCGGCCAAATTTAGGCTCACAACGCCTATCGCAGAGTCGCTACGCTCCTTACCGAGATTCCGGGTGAAATCCTTGGTGTTGAATCCTAATATAATAAAATGGGTCTTATTTCTACGGTTACTGCGTTACTTGTTGGAATTCTCACATTTACGACAGCAACCATGGCCTTTACCACAAGCACTACTACAACATCGCTATATTCTCCCACGCCACAAGCTGGCGCCTCTCAGCCTACAATAACTGAAACGGTACTGCAAACCTTCTTCTGGTTCCATACAAACACACTGAGCCCGGGTACGCCAATTCCAACGCTCCGGGGCAGAATCTTCACCGTCGACCAGCTAGGTTTCACGAAATACCGAATTACCTGTAAGCCGCAGGACTCTTCCATCGGGTGCACGTACAAGGATTTTACGGTAACGGCCTCGGGGACATCGCAGATGTACTACGAAACGAGCGGGGCCTTCATGAGTGTAGGATGCAGACTTGACGGCACTATTGCAGCTGTGTGTTCGAGTAGGAGCCATGGTCAAAACGTGACGGCAGCTGTTACACGAACATGGACAAAAGACGATTTCCCAGGGTATTACCCCGTATTCATCACAGCAAAGCCAACAGCAAACGGCATTTGGGACTGGCCGTCCGCATATAGGCTCTCGAAACTAGAAGATAGCGACTTGGCTACATCCGGTAGCTCGGGGTGGGCTCAAAGACTAGGCCGTGAATTGTTGATAGGGTGTATCTGCATTTGCTCTTTGTTGATTTTCACGATTCTGCTTTAAAAGTTTGCATGAAATTATGTCATGACTTGAATGAATGTTAAAACAATATTATGAAAGGGCGAGAGGTCATGGTTGTCGATCTTTCCTCGGGGCAAGCTTGCTAGCATGTTTTAATAGTAATGTATTATTATGATATCACCGTGTACAATAAAACGCAATCTGTTGGACTCAAAATAAATCCTTTGAAGGCACGAATTTCTGCTGCAAAATTCTTTTCTGCTGCAAAATTCTTTTTCAATACGCAAGAACTTATTTAACACTGACTGTGCGCGTGGATCGCTTAGTAAGTCTGGTTGAGTGTTGCTTGTTGCATTTTGGGTTTTACGTTACACAGTCACAAATGGGCGTGAAACAACGTCGAACTTTATACGCAAATAGCCAAGCCTGACGGCGGAAAACGTTCTGATGGGGAGAAGGCGTATGGGAGGACATCTCTCTGTCTAAATATCATAAAAATTTCGTGGATATACAGTATCCCCTGTGGCTACCCAAGGCTAAGTAGCATTGAATTGGCCGGCTAAGAATTTGAGGCACGGTTTGGCTGTGGATTTTGCATCAATCGGGATATTTTTAGGCCTTAAAAGCCAACGGACAGCTGTGCACTAGCGCTCGAAAAATCCAACGCCAGCCAAATGCCGATGCGTTTGAATTCCCGTGAGGCTCCTGCATTGATCGAAAAGATCTAGAATCATGGCGACATCTGCGTATACTACCCGGGGAAGTATAGCAAGCGTCTCCATGGGTATTCCCTGATCCGGACCTCGCAGTAGTTCCGTTCCAAGGTAAGTCTGAATGCTTATGTTCTGCGGGACGTCTTGCTTGCCGTGTGAAATTAATTCCAACAAACTGCAACGCAAGACAACTCGTCAAAATTAGCCGAAGTGTCGACGCGCACAGGTGGGGGTGGTTAGAGGCAGAATTTTGACACCACAATCCAACTTTTAAAATAAAAGACAAAGGCTTTGCTCTATAGAGCCAGAGTATCACAAAATAGCTTACAAAGCCCATTGCTATGGAAGTTTTTCTATTTCATGGCTGGCGATAGTGACTTGGAGGTTTTCTTGACCAACATTTTGGCAGAAGTCTAGTCCAGAAACTTCCCAGCTGCAGTTGGAAGCCGCCACTACTCTTTTCGTTTCCCAGACCCTTCCTCCTATCTTCAGTTAACCTTAATTTTGTGATATAAGACTTCACTGGTCAATATCGATGGCGACTAGCCAATGTCACCAAAACTTTTATCCCACTAATAATAGTGACACGCTTCTAGCCCTCACCTCTGAAATAGCCACGGTCACATTAATATCGTCAGGTCCGATATGCATCCTAATATCTCTCCTCTATGTAATTCACAGCTAACAATCAACTAATGTTAGGGGCGGGTTACCCTACTATACTGACTGTTTGAAGATCGTATAAGACTACCTTTATTTTCGTCACTTACCCTGGGTATCAATTTGGTCACCTAAGCCACGAAAATAAGTCGTCTCAAAAATCGCTTGTGCATCTCGCAGTCACTTTACATTCGATACTGTCCATCCTCCACGACATAGAATGTTCACCTCAGTTCTCATGACCGCGTCACTTTTAGTCCTATTTGACTAAGGATTAGTATCACGTTCTCGACCTGGCCGGGACTTATCTTGATTCCAGTTGACATTTTTGGTCGAATTACGAGCCCTGACTATTTGCTAAAGTTGGGCTAAGTCAGAAGCAATCAGGCAATGTGAGTTCAGGTGTTCTGCTTCAGCATTCATTCACTTTCAAAAGCACTTTCACTAAATTCCTAGATCAGCGCCTTGGCTCAATTTCCAACTGCTCGAGTTCTTAAATTTAGGCATCTCTCTAGAGGGCATTCTAAGAGGGAGCTTATAAACTTCGTTTTGGGGAGAATTACATTTCACATATTCATAAGGTTTCCCTACTAGGTTGTACCCTAGTGGGAAACCATAACGGTATCCCGATTAGTTACGATACGGACAGATAGAAGAATCTTTTGACTTCTATTCTGCCATTCGGTATGTGAAGCTAGCTTGTCCGTCATCCCAATTCTGCGCAAATTCAGGATATTTTGCTTCATCTTTTGAGCAAACACAGGTTGGCCCTTCTCTGCTGTCTTTGTCAAAGTTTTCGCGACAGTCCTTGTGATGGTGTCTTAAATCGGCACTAATGGGAGTCCCCTGCTATTCATTATGCGGAGCTGAGAGCTTGTTCGCGATATACCAGCATACACATGCCGTTCATGCATTTTCCCTCAACATCTCCACTATCACCACCACAACTTTAAGTCGATGATTTTCCCTCAATCGAGCGGCTAATTCACCTTGAATTTTTCCCCTCTTTCTCTCTGGCTGGCACCAGACTTTATAATCTTCACCATCCTCATCCTGTCCCTCTTCTTTCTACCTCCAACCATCCGACTAACACATCTCCTCCACACTAGAAGCCTCTCAAGGCTTTTTAGGCCTTCATCAACTACTGTATCGGCCCTCGGCCATACAAACGCTCCTCAAATCTCCTGCTTGTAGCCTTTGGCTACGGCCAACCCTTTCTTCTTCCTTCTCGGCCAACGTTTCCTCCTTGGCCAGCCTTTCCGCCTGCGGGCACAAAAATTGTTCTTTTTTACTTTGCAGCTTCTCCTTTGCCAGGCCTAGGGCGCTCTCACTCCTAGGCCAAAGGCAAGTCCTAGGTCCACACCACAAGACCTAGGCATAAACTAGGATAAGTGCCCTCCGTTCAAGCTGCGGGAGTGTGGGTAAGAGAACGCCTTGTTCTCTTCCCACCACGAAGCTTTCTCCTCCCAACTCCACTCAGACGACAACCAAAAGTCTTACCCACCATGTCGTCTGAGATGGACGTCCAGAGGAAAAACCTCAAGGAAAAGCTTCCACTTATCCTCAAACTCATCACGGACGCGGAGGTAAGTTGACAATCTTCTCCCTTGTTCCCTTTCCTTGATCATGACTGACGGCGAATAGTTCGTCTCCTTCGACTTTGAATATTCCGGAATCGTCAACGATACTAATCGCGGCGTCTTTCCCGGCAAAGTCGAACGCATGCGCAAGCCGACTCTGGGAGAGAGGTACAAAATCTCTAAGGTTAGCATACCCCCAAATTTAGAATTCATCTCTTACTAGTCCTCTAACCTCTTTCGATGCAACAGGAGTCGGCAGAAAAGTATTGCGTGCTCCAAATGGGGCTCTGTACTGTTGCATGGGATGGCAAGTTGAACAAATACAGTGCCAAGTCCTTCAACTTTTACATGAGCCCCATTGTCCACCCACATCTCCATTACGACCGCATCTTCTGCTGCACTGCTGATGGTAAGCCATTTCATACTAAGGCTTAAAAGCTGTACACTCACCTCCAAATACATATAATATAAAACATGCGCCTGCACGAACAATTATTTATCCACACCCCACGTCTAGCGTCTGGTTTATGAAACGACCTACGAGCCTAGTCTCTTAACTGGAGAAACACAGAATTGATATTGTTTTATTTCTTCATGTGTGCCGGCTCTTTGGTTTCAGCTTAAATAGTTGATTATTTGTAGCGATGCGAATTGTTTCTTCTCGCAGTCACCATGACTGAGCTTGCTTTTCTCACCATCACAACTATACCTTGTCTCCTTCACAGACCTCCAGCTATACCGTGTTGTTACTGGAAACCTGGCGCTGTTATATATAATGCTGCGGAACGTTCGAGAGATACTTATTCCTCTGAACCCCAAGACGTCTTCCACACCCCCATTTCATAATTGTTATTCCGTTCCCTTGGTTCACTGTTCTTCAATGGGCACAAAAGATGAAGGGATTACTGGCATAAATTCATATTTGCTCCTGACACTTGGTCAGCCCTGTTTCAACCAGCAGCTTACTCTTTTTTCAACTTTCTACAGCTATGGCGTTTCACCAAAGGCATGGGTTCGACTTTAACAAGTTGTACTCCCAAGGAGTTCCCTACCTCAGCCACTCCGAAGAGGCCTACATCCGTGAACTGAAGCGGCTGAACGAAGAGGACCTTGAGAACGACATTTATGTCGACCCAACCGAGCAGCCAATTCTCCAATTAGCAAGGGATACGATTGATGCGTGGTGGAGGGAAAACTCTGGTGTAAGCAATATCTTACACATCACAATTTCCTTCTCTCCCCGCCATGAATATACCAGTTCCAACGTGTAGCTTAGGACCCTGGCGGCTTTCTCAATCTCACACCCTCTCATCAGGATGAAGTATTCAACGGCTACCAGCGGCGGCTCCTCCACCAGATGCTGCGCAAAGAATATCCGTACCTCGTGGGGCAAAGCTATGACAGGCACTTCCAAGTGCAGCCCCGAATCGAGTCGCGCGAGATAGAGAGAGCGAAGACACGGGAAGATCATTTCGAGAACATAGTGACAGATCAACGTGGCGTTCGTCTTCTGATCGATAGGATCATGGAATTGAAGAAGCCAATTGTCGGTCACAACTGCTTTGGCGACCTCTGCTACCTCTATCGCATGTTTGTTGGCAAGCTCCCGGACACGCTGGACGACTTCAGGCGGTTACTACGCAGGGAGTTTGGGCTGTAAGACAATATTCTGTTGGTTGACATTGCCACCCTTCGGCTGACTTACCCATCTTTCCTTTATAGCATTATTGATACCAAATTCTTAGCGCTGAATGTCGATAGACATCTCTATGTACGTCGATATCTCCTTTATACGTGGGGGCCTTATCATTGCTGGGGAAATGTGCTAACGTTGATGCAGAGCGAGATGTCGAGTTGTCTCCAGGAACTGTCCAGTAAGTTCGGCAGCCAGGAGCTCCCAAAGATAGGCAAGTTAATACCCCCTAGATGCGTTGCCCATAAAATATACTGATTCCAGTTCTAGATCTACATATTGCTTCGTTCAATTACGATAGCCAAACGCAGGATCACGAGGCGGGGTACGACGCGTGGTAAGGTACCTGATTCAATAAAGTTATTGAAATCACGATGCTAATTATTCAATCTTATGACAGGAGCACCGCCCGTGTTCTAGTAAAGCTAGCGTGCCGGATGTACGTAGCTGGCTCGGACGCGCCTCCGATGCCAACCGAAGCGACACCCGAGATCGATAAGAGGAAAAGGGAAATAGGTGATGCTTTAGCAGTGCGGCCACCTCGCGGCGGATGGGCCAAAATGGTGGAGCTCGAGGCAAAGCCCGCGAAGGCTCGTATCCCTGACTGGACAAGTAAATTTTGGACAGTGTTTGGGGGCCGGCTCCGTGTCAATGGGACGATCGAAGGGGAATTTACCATATGACTTCAGTCTAAGGACCAGCCGTACCTGCAGGCTAACTTGACCTGCGTGTCAATTTTCTAATCGTATGGTGAATAAGGTTGTTCACAAGGCAGTCGCAATAACTTGTTCTAGCATCTGGTATGCGAAGCTAGCGGGATACGTGGCTATTCTTCCCACAATTACGACGAAAAAATTACGTTGTTTATGTGGGTCGATATTTTGAAATTATTTTTACGAATCGCGGATATGAGGGGAGAGGGTGAGTGTCGGAGGACCGCCTTCTGCGAGTGCGGGCGTAGTAATTAACGTTCGGGCATTTTATGAAGCAAACGCTACTCGCACCCCAGAGGTATCCATCTTATATTATGTCACTTTCAGTTTTATTCGTCACGTTTTAGAGACGGTTTCTCTTTTGATTATTGGGAATACTATGGGTTAATGGGATATATGTATATTGAATGGCAAACGTGGGGATTTGATAACCTTGCACCCCCTTACGATTTATGGGTATCATGATTGAATTTTATACTCCGTCGTAGGATCCTTACAGTAAACAAACTATGTACAAGTAAAAGCGGTGATTGAAAGTAAAACTCGAAGCGCCGTTCGATACCCAACATCTAACCCGTATATTTCGTAAAACATATGCTGGCATTTGTTCCACCAAAGCCAAAACTGTTACACAAAGCCACGTTGACCTCAGAGTCCTGAGCTATATGCGGGACATAATTACAATCGAACTCCTCTGGCGGATCTCCAGCCTGTTCAAGGTTTATTGTAGGCGGTAGTTTCCCCTGCATCTCATTAGTAACCAATTGATTCAAGCAATGACTTAAATTTATAAATACCTGGTCAATTGCCAAAACCGTCATGATGCTCTCCACCGCCCCAGCAGCTCCCAGGAGATGCCCAATCGCTCCCTTGATACTCGAAACGTTCAGCTCTTCCGGCTTCTTCCCGCCTTCATCCACCACCAATCTCTTGATTGCATTATTTTCCGCCGCATCTCCGAGTTTTGTGCTCGTAGCATGCGCATTCACATAATCCACATCCCTAGCCGCTACCCCGGCATCTTTCAACGCCGCCTTCATAGCTCTAAACGCCCCATTTCCATCCTCAGGTGGCGCGGTTACATGCCACGCATCAGCCGAAAGTCCATACCCTTTAACTTCAGCGTATATCCTCGCTCCTCTCTCCTTCGCATGCTGTAGTTCTTCTAGCACTAACACACCTGCACCTTCACCCATTACGAACCCACACCTTTGGTTATCGAATGGTCGAGAGGCCTTCGATGGCTCGTCGTTGAAGTCTGTGCTCAGTGCTCGAGCTTTTGCGAAGCCCGCGATGGCGAGCGGGTTGATGCATGACTCGGCCCCTCCAGCGACCATGATATCTGCTGTTCCACGCTGAATAAAGTACAAGGCATCACCGATGGAGTGGAGGCCTGTAGTACAAGCGGTGGAGGCGGCATGGTTGGGACCTTTGATGTTATATCGCATAGAGACGTGCCCGGCCGCCATATTTATCAGTAAGCGAGGCACGAAGTGCGGACTGACGCCTTTGTAACCCTGTTATTTTTATAAAAAAAATGTTAGATGTTAATACTAGAGCTATGAATTTGCGATGGGCCTTGCCAGATTATAGACGGAATACGTGCCTTATTTACCCATTTCAGGGTCGTCTCGTAGACGTCTTCAAAAGAGCCTATGCCACTGCCAATGCAAACACCCTACAGATGTTAGCTAGTTTGAATTACCGAATGAAATGCGCTGCTCCAGCCCTTCTATAGCCATAGCCGTCCATTATTGGCATTTCCACACTGAAAGTAAATCATGCGTACGTACAACTCTCTCCGCTATGTCATCCCCAAACCTCTTCTCTCGAAACCCGGCATCGTCTAGCGCCTCTCTCGCTGCGACAATCGCGTATCTCGAAAACTTGGCGATTCTGCCAATATCCGCTTGCAGACCAAACTGTTTCTCGCTCCACTGGTCAGATGCATCGCCGGAGGGCACGAGAGCCGCCACTTGACATGGAACGCTCTGGTAGTCGCCGCCGGCAATATCTCTAGTCGAGACGACGCCGCATGCTCCCTTGATCAGACGAGACCAGGAAATTTGCGTACCTAGAACGCGTGTGAAGAGCAGATGAATATATAATCTAGAATATAGACGTGAATGTTAAGGCCAGGACTAGATGAGCATACGTACCTACGCCCAGAGGCGTGACGCATCCAAGGCCGGTGACGACCACACGCCGCATTTCTAGCTCTATTCACCCTGACGGACTGGTGTCGAGAGTGAGGTCGTGTTGGATTTTGGAAAGCATGCTCTGGACTTTTTTTGCGTTGGGCGACGTCTTAAATTGCTGGATTGAACTGCTCATTCGCGCAAGGCAAGAAGAAGCAGATACATTGAGGATGCTTCCCACGTACTCCTTACGCCAAATTAAGCAGCTTGCAAGTTGGTCAAATAATAATTCTCAGCAAGTAGATGTCATGCGCATGACTAATACTAGGATCATTGGATTATAATTACATGTAAAAGTATAAAAAACTATATTGCTATAACAATCATATATCATAGCAACCGTATGATATCATAAAGTTGGGTTGGAAAATGCCTCCAAGCAGGCCGTTCGATCGCGAATGGAAATGCAAACGATTTAACAAGTAAAAATTTGCAAAGGGTAAACGCTAAATCCATGTGGCATCAGAACCGGTTCGAACTGCTGTTGTAATTTTTCGTACGTAAAACTCAGTGCGATAAAATAGGCCATGCGTGCATCTGGTGCGAGACAAACTGCAGATAGATGGAATGCTCTAAGGTTACCCCCAGGGCGGAGCTGGTCTATTGGCTGAATCGGAATATCGAGTTTCAAAACAACATTCCTCCGCCCACATCTGGTATGACTGCAGATATATCCCAGAGTCAGGTGGTATCTGAGAGGCGTAGAATTTTGCTTCAATATCTCTCCCCTGAATATCCAGTATCTGGTACATCAACCAGCACGCAAGCGCAAACCACTCAGGATCGCGGGGGGTACCCCTAAGCTCCATAGCTTGCTGCAAGAGCGCGTCGCCCTTTTTCACCGCAGTTTCGAAATGCCGCAGCCGTAAATACGCAACGGTTTCAACATACTTGATAACCGGTTCGACCCAGTCCGGGTCGTTGCGTTTCTTCCGAAGATAAATGCCACTAGTACTGTTGAGATGTTTCAAAGCTCCCTGAGGGTCGCCTTTTTGAACCAATACCATGACCTTGGCGATCATCCATTTCGCAAAGATGTCCATAACGGTCTCCGAGTCGCTATTGTTGATATCGATATTGGCAGTGTATATAGGGCCACAATAGTCGATAATAATGCTTTCCAAAGTTTCAACATTCCCGGCAGCTGTTCTCCAGTCTCTAGCTTTTGCAGAGACAGCGAACTCGTCGAGATGGTATATGGCGCGGGTATGGAACCATGTAAGGTTTTTCCGGGGCGTAGAAGCAGTTGGGGAGGTCAGAGAGGTAGGAGACTCCTTGATCTTCGGTCTCAGGGATTTGAAAAGTCGCATCAGTCCTCCACGCCCCGTCTGCTTTGCTTGTGGACTCGGTTCCACGAGCGTGGATGCCAATGACCACCGATCCCTAGATACCTGTGCATGTGGACTCCGTTCAACGTGCCCCTGGATTTGCTGCTGTTCTAGGATTGTGTCTTCGCTGCTTCGCGTGTAGTTGCCGGTGGTCGCCTCATGCTGCGCGTATTGTTTATTTAGTACCCTCGCCTGGAAGATATCGGAGTCTGCCTTATCCACATTTTCGAATCGCCGGCTCGTCTGCAGTGGATGAGCCTCTGTACGACTGGAAAAATGACCTGGAGCAGAATGTTGGCCGCCAAATTCGTTTCCACGGGTGTAGGTATATGGCTGCGAGTTTTCTGAAAAAGCCATTTGGAGGAGCGACGGTAGTGCGAGCAGGCGCAAGCCCGCTTGCTAAACTCCTTCTTATCACGAACTGCTAAATGCTTTGAGCGATGCGCAGGCAAAGAGTATACGTGTTTCGAGAAGGAATGCCCAGCCAGAATCAACACCGACCGATCAACAGTCAAACATTGCATATGGTCCTGATCAACTCGGCTGATTAAATAGGGGAGCGGGGTAAGGCTGACGGATTTCAAATTGAAGCCCACTGCACGGTTTCCACGATGTTGGATTTTTTTGAATCCTGTGTTGAGGCTAGTGCTAGGTGCAAGTTAGTGTCGGTACAAACCCTTGGTGCCTTGTACTACGACGCTTCGCCAAATATGGTCTCGAATGCAAACCAAAACGTGAGTCTTGGGGACGTTGCCAAAACATAAATGGCCAGCTAGCCCGGTGCGGCGAATTGGCATTTATGAGCAATGGATTAATAGGATTAATACAGCGAGATAGTCGTCAGATGTAATACTATACAAGAAACAAAGGAGCCAATATGACGATAAAAAAGGCCTGCGAGGAACGCCAAAATGAGACCAACTTGGACATACTGTCATGCTCCGCCGAAGAGTCAATCATAATATAAAAAATGACTGGGAAAAAAGTGCTGCAACGTCAAAACGGTTGCTAGCTAGATTTTAGAAGAAGAAAGAAAAAAAAACAAGAACAATAGGAGGACTGGTGCGAGCGCTGTGTATACTGATTTTGAAATACGAAATCACGATCAAACATAAGTTACCTTCATCCCCATCCTAATAGTAGTTACGGCCTTCATCCACGCGAACATCAAGTATCTCCACAATCTTGATCGCGTACTCTTCTTTGCTAACGCCCACACTAGCGCTAACATAAAAACAGCAGCTTGGATGGTCTTCTGCGCACCAACAGAGTGATTCACGTATTTGACGAGCTGACCAGCAATATTGGTACCTTGCGCGATGATACCCCTGGCTTGCCTTGGGGCGCCGGAAACGGTCGACATGGCATCATCGGAATCATCTAGATAGGGTTTCTGGGAGCGAGACCGCCGGCTGGCAGGACGGTAGTCCGACGATGCAGTGCTGCGGGCTGTACTACGCCTGCGACTGCGCATCGTACCGGTCTGTGATCTGCCATCGGCTTTTCGAACAGTGGAACGGGATCGTGTTTCGCTAGCGCTAGCGGATTCTCGAAGACGCTCCTCGGCAAGTCGTTGTTCGCGCTCGAGCGCTTCCGCCGCCATTCGTTCTTCTTCAAGTCTTCGGGCCTCCTGTTCTGCCTTTTCTTTCTGTAGGGCTTCAAGGGCCATGAGGAAGTTCTGCGAAAAGTTCCCATCAGTATTGGTATCCTAGTGTCTTGGTATCCTAGTGTCTCCACTGATTGTAAACGTACCTCTCTCTTATCGTCATCTAGGTAAGGGCTCATCTGCGTGAATTCTCTTGCGTAATCCCACTCGTCAACCCTTGGGAGAACGTGGAGAATGTAGAGTTCCATCAGTTTGGTTCGCTGCGCGAGAGCCTTTGGACTGTCGCTGACGGAAGGCAGCTCGGCGAGAGCTGCTTCAATATGCTTCTGCGTAGTCTTTTGATCGTTGCCATGAGCCAACACTAGCATTACCCTATACAAATAAAACAGAACCATTAGTTAGCGAAAAGATTTTTCAATGTCATCCAAGTGGATTGAATTGGCTGGTGAATAAGACTTACAAGGCAATTACCACATCGGTGTCGATGGGTCCTTCGCCCTTGTATGCGTCCTCTACTTCGTCCCAAATCAGTCCGTTCCTGACTCTTCCAACTATTCTTCTCCAGTCCTGACCGCCCCATATCCTCTTCCCTTCCTCCGGCGACATCTTAACGGCAGCGTCAAAGATGGCGAAATACAGACTCCACACTTTGACTCTCGTTGCGCGCTGTGTTGACTGACTAGCGGCATCGCGCAGCGCCGGCCGCAGCACGGCGAGCGCATCAGCCATCTGACGCGTCAAGAAGAAGTTCGCAGCCTCCTTGTAGGAGCGCGACGCAGCGACGTTGGTAGTAGACATGGTGGAGGACTTGGATGTGTGAGAGGACTGGAGGCTGCCGGCGCTGGAGTCCATAACGTCAGAGTAGTAGCCGGAGCCTCGTTCGGGACTGCTGCTGCTGTGGTAGCCATTTGTCTGTGTGGCACGCGGCCGGTGAACGGTCAAAGGCCGGTCTTCCATGCCGCTCAGCTCAGCTCGGGTGTCCATGTTTTGGGGATAATGCCGGCCGCGGTCGGTTGTTCGTCTGGTCGGTGGCAGGCGGCTGCAGGGGGGTTGGAACGGTCGATTCCGCGCGTGAACAGCAGCGTGACGAAAGCAGCGATGGAATGGATGAAATGTATCAGCTGTGACTTGTTCTGTTTCTCGTTCCGGAGCGTGGACGTCGTCGTGATGGGGGAACCGTGGAGGATTTAATTAATAATATAACCAGGACGGCGTGGACGAGAAAAGGAGATTGGAATTAATATTTATTATTTGAAGAATGCCTTGCTCAGGCGTGGCCGATTGGGCCAGCGGAGGGGCAGCCGTTTGTTTTGGTCTGTCTCAGCTGCCGGCAACACGATCGCTCGTCGATGCCGCGACACGCCGCCGAGCCGAGGCATACAAACCAGACCGCCAACGCGACAAACACAACGCACACAACGCAGCGGACAGAACAAACATCAAACGCACAACGCAGCCGCACGAACTCAACTCAAACCTTCGAATTGAGGGTAACGACAATACTGAATATACCAAAGTCGACCACAAACGCGACAATGACATCCAGCACCGCAAAGCCCCAATATCCCACGATGCATACTAATGCCGGAAGGAACACCATTAACAACCAGACGCCGAAGTCCATGTCGAGCCACCAGCCGACGACCCCAAGCCCAAAGTAAGTCACGATGAGCATCAGCGCAGCCTTGAGGATGGACCCCGTTCTCGAGAGAAGACCAGCTCCTTTACCGTCTTGCGCCTTCTTACCACTAGCATTCGGCGGCGTCGGCTTCCCAGAAGTTGCCTGCTCGACAAGCCGCTCTCGGAGCACCTTGTTCGCTTCCTGCAGCGCTTCAATGCGGTTCCATAGCGTCTGTTTTTCGTTCTTCACGTTCGCAAGCTGCCTGCTCAGTTCTTCTGCCTCTGCCTGGCTCTTCTTCCTCAGCTCTTCCATCTGCCTCTCGATCTCCTCCCTCTGCTTTTGCGAACTCTGCTTCCATTTCTCTTCCAGCCTCCTCGTCGCTGCCTCCGCCTCTTCTTGCATCTGTCTCTGTCGATTCCTAATCTCCACCATCTCCTCGTTCACAGACGCAACGCTCGCTATCAGCTTCCCCTCCATGTCCTTTAATCCATCTGTGACTACGCTGCCAGCATCCGTCTGTCCGACAGGCAACCCGTCGTTAACCGTCTGTTCGACAATCCTAATCACCACGGGCTTCCTCCCAAGCAGCATCTTGACAATCCGCAGCGCGGATTTTCGTGAACCGTCGTGCCGTAGAATCTCCGATCCACGCGCCAGCATTGACGCCCAGAACGTTGTGCGCAGCTCCTCTTCCCTAATAATCTGGGCACCCTTGAAGAACCTTCCCCAGTGAGTCGTCACCAGGACAACGTTCTTGAGCGATAGCTCCCCGACAAGTTTTTGGAATGTTTTCAAGCTCTATAGAAATATATGCTCCATTAGCCCCCATTCACAACTTCTCACCTGTTCGAACAAATACTTCGGTACATGTATTGAGCGTAGACGTATCGCGTAGAGATCCTACCTTGTGTGAAGTGCCACTCATCTTTTCTTTCGAGATATCGTGAACGTATATAATACCTGTGAGCGGCCTTGCATCCTTGTATATTGTAGCAAGCTCTGCGGTCAATCCCTCCAGGATCTCAAAGTCGCTCATGTACGAGTCGTCGAATCCTGGAGTGTCGAGGATATAAAAGCCCTTCTTTCCTGCGCCGGCAGAGTACCATGAAACATGCTTTGTAGCTAATAGTCACCGTTAGCATGGCGGTTCAAAACGCCCTTCCGGGCATATAAAAATTGCGAGAAATGAGAACATGGGGAGGGCGCAATGGCTTATAACTTACTTGAATTGAGGGTATGCCCTATGATTGGCGGATTCCCGTCTATATCTCGTCCACCCAGCGCCTTGATAAAGCTCGACTTGCCGGCACCAGTCTCTCCCATGATGGCAATGATTGGACTCGACGGCGTGAGGCCAACGACGCTTCCAGTTTCGGGAGCAGCGAATGTCCCCAGCAGCACCAGCAAAAGAATCCCTATTGCAATGATGATAGACACATTATTCCCAGCCATAGATGCTCTACGTCCTGACAATAACGCCACACTCTTCCTAGCCTTGACCAACCCGTCTGAGAAAAGGCTTGAGCCTAACATCTTCAATGAAGGTGCCGCAGCAGATGTTTCCGATACCGTCCCCCCTCTAGCTTCAAATCCAAGCCCAGGTTCAGAAGTTGAAGCTGATCCGGAAGCCGCTGTTTCCGGTCCCAAATTATGAACTCCAGCTACTCCACCCACCCTAATACCCATTCCACTGTTTCTATCTGCGAGATTCGCACTCTCAGAGGTAACAGCCAACCAGCCATCCGAAGCCATAGTCTCCATAACGCCGGTAGATCCGCCAGCTACATTCCTATGTGTGGATGAGGCAACAGACTCGCTCTCACCCCTCGGCACAGGCTTCCGTCGAATCGTAGCCGTCGACCCAACTACCCCAGCCGTCTCGGACGTCCAATGTTCCATAACAGCAGGACTCATAGCCGGCGCCTGCGTCTCATTGTATGAAGAGGCAGATGACAGTGACAAGGTCGATGAAGCGGTAGATACGCGACTGAGCGGTGCCTCGAAGTTTTCGAACCTAGTGTCCGGCAGTGCAGCTGTCGCCGCCTCGAAACTGCTCCTGCTGCCTATACTACCCTTTCGACGGTCGTCGCGCTCTCGAGCTGAATTTTCGACGCGATATCGTCGAAGAAATTTGGACATTTTGCGTTCGCAAAAAAAACAAGTAAATATATATATATATATATATTCTTTGGTAACTAAGTACCTAGGTACTGCCAGTACCCGCTGGATGGGTACTTAAGTGGGAATACAGGCTGTATGTCGTATTTCAATGCGGCAATGTCTGGCTATGTTACTACCCCGAAGTTGCACGAGCAATAAAGGCCAACGGCACCGCACGGATCGTGTGAGCGGCTCATCGAAGGAAGCGGCGGTTGATATATCATTTCGAGAGAAGAAACAATAAACTGTCGAAAAACCCGCAGCCTGGTTTTAGGGAAACGGTGGTTGCCTGACTGGTGGCGTTTTCAGCTCAAAAGCAGGTTATCGGTTGGGTGCGGGGCACTGGGTTCTTCCAAGTGGTCCCGCGATGCAGCCAAGCCTCCTTCCAACACACCTTATACTCACTTAAGAAGGCTGACACGAGAATCAATGTGCTATTACTAAGTCTTTAGCTGTGCTATTTGATTTTGTACTTGTCAAGAAGGCTGGAATATATCAAAAGCTTCTAGAGAGTATAGCAGAATAATACAGAGTTGGCTGTTAGAGTAAAGATGTTAAAGCTAAAAGAATAAGGGTACAATGCAATCTGAAGACGCAATACATGTATCCAAGAACGCGAGAACGTAGAACAAAAGTAAAGAAGAAAAATAATAATCCAAGAATACAATACCATCAGTACGAAGTCCGAAGAAAGGGGAACGGAGAAAGAAAGAAAAATTGATTAGAACAAAAAATAGGTTGAAACGCCAATTCCTATAAAGCCATCGTGTATGCATCAAGTGCAACCTCGTAAAATGCTTGACACCCGATTCACCGCTAAAACGCCAGACTGAAATGCAGTTCTAAAGCAAGATACAGCGAGAAGAAAAACTCCCAATTGGCCAAGGCTAAAGGAAAAAAGAAGTATTAACAGCACCAAGGTATATATATTTACCACCGAAAGAAAGGAAGGAGTCTCATCGCCAGACTGTAAGAAAGGTAGAGGGTTCAGACAAAAGGGAATCTACTATACTTGTCCTACGCCATGAAGCCGGCAAAGGTTCCAAATGGTCGAGCGTCGACGGCACTCAAAGGCGGATTTGGAGGCTTCAAAGCAGCACCGAGCATAAGCGCGAACCGTCTATGGTTGTATTTCTGTCGAGTCGAAAGTAGAATCGCGGGTACGATAGGTTGCGGGTTGGAGCGAGCAACAGCAGCCATGACGAACTCCATTTCCTCGTCGGAGTCGACATGCAGCGAGTTGGCCTCGAGATCATCCGGAGCAGGATTACTAGCATTGATAGCAGCTTCTGTAAAAAGAGCAAAAAATCAAAGAAAGCAACGCGCAAAAGCACACGCAGAAAGCAAGAACTGGTTAGTGGACCTGGAACTCTTAAGTATTACGGTTATGGCTTTAGTCTTACTTTGCTGTTTGGCTTGATTCTTCTTCTGGTATGCAGCAAGAAGGGTATCATATGGTGCCGGCCTCCCCTGGACGGCCCTCTTTGCACCCATGCTATGGGATTTGCAAGTAAGGGACCGCGCGCAGAGTTGGCCATTAGGCAAGAGCACACCGCATTGTCGTTCGACATCCACGGGGCCTTATTAAATTAGTTGTCGTGCTCAAAAATATATCATACGATTTCGTAAAGTTCTCTCGCACAAACCTTTGGGCTTGGGAGCCGGTTTCTCCTTCTTGGTCTTCTTCGTTTTGGGACCCTCCTTCTCCTTTCCCTTGTCATCTATAGGAAGGTTAGTATAATGGGATAGGAAATCGAAATTATAATTCTGGCGAGAAAGGGAGTCTTGCCATCTGCCGCTTTACGCTTTTTAGAATTCTTTGCGTCGGCCTTCTCCTCCTCACCATCGGCCTTCTTCTTTGTTCCACCGCCAGCCTTTGTTTTTGCTGTGGTCTTCGCCGCTGTCTTGACGGCTTTTGTGTCTGAGGTCTTCGTCGCCGCTGTCGCCTTGGCCGGCTTATCGGAAGGCTTGCCCTTGTCGTTGTCCTTCTCATCGGCATCCTCTTTCGCCTCAGCTTTGCCGTCTTTGCCTTTCTTTAGATCCACTTTTCCAGAGGCAGCCTCTTTAGCCAATTTACGTTCTTTCTTAGCCTCCGCTTTGACTTTCAGGCAAGCCTTGATGTGGCTCTGGGCATTCGGGCGCAAGATGGGCTTCTTGCAGTGCTTGCATTGTATAATCTCGGCTTCATCAAGCAATGGGCGGCCGAAGGGAAAATTCGCTGCCTCTTGCTCGCTGAGTCGCGGATTAACAATTGCAGCGTACGTGACTTCTGGAGCCACAAAAGGCGAGTTAGATATATTTCTCGTATAGATGATAAAACATGGATAAGTTTTTTTTTTTAAAAAAAAAACTGATATAGACTTACCATTCTTCTTTTCCACAATGGGCTTGTCATTAGAACTGCCCAAGGGGCTCGCAAGACGAAGTTTCTTGGAGACACGGTCCTCTTCGGAGAAGACAGAGTCGGCTTCAGGGTTGCATATAAGCGCGAGTACTCGCTTACGTGCCTTTTGGGCAGCCGCCACTACAACGGAGACATTGCTGGTTAGCACCTCTGTCCAAAAGAAGAAGAAAAAGAAAAGAAGAAGAAAAAAGAAAAGAACAAGAAGAAAAAAGAAAGAACGGCCGAGAATATAAGCAGGAAGACACGTACGTTTCGATTCCGTCATATTGGACTGGATGTGATTGATTTGTGGATGATCAGATCATCCAACGTCTTGACGGGATAGATGGGATGAAGTTGAGTTGTGGGGACGAGGGTTGGTTGTTGTGACCAAGCCGAGCCGAGCTTGTAAGATTCGAGTATATTATGCCTAACCCCCTACCAACCCGCGGGAAATAAGCGGACAAAACGGGTGGCGGAGGTTTGCAAAGGAGAAGAGAACACTGTGATAGATGAAACAGGAAAGAGAGGGGGCTCAGAGATATTTTTTGGCAGTGAAAGTGGTGATGTTGAACAAGGCGGCGGGATATCTTTGGGGAATCCTGGGATGGAGATGTGGCTGAGATCGTCTAGTACGCTGTCGTGTCGAGGGGTACAAAACAAACCACACGGCGGCCACAGTATTCGGAAGATCAGGGATATGATAGCGTGGATAAACCAGCAAGGAAAGAAGCGCGGATGAAGACGAGATGATGAGGATAAGAAATATCACGTTGCAAAGGCGCGATGCCGATGCGAATAGTGTCACGAGCAGCGGGATGAAGATTAGAAATTATTATATGGGCTGCAGCGTCGCGATGGAGGTTGTTGGTGTGTTCGTCAGGTTGCGAAGCCCCGTAGTCCGGGATTTCCGCTTTCGTCGCGGTTCCACGGCACTGGGACAAACACCCACAACACATCTTGGGATGCCGCTTGGGCCACATCATACGCGACGCCAGATACGTGTATAGAAGATAGTATTGTGCACATACATCCTAGTGTTGCTCGGTGTGCTTGTGATATTTCCTAGGCTTGGGGAACACGCGCATCTAAGGGGTCGAGAAATACTCGGAATCAAGCCAGTTCGCTGCACGTTCGCAATTGCTGACTCGACCGACTCGAATACCCCTATACTCGCGAGTAATTACAATTAAGACGACGGAATCATCAATCACAGTCAATCTAAACGCTGCTCCAGTTATTGAGAATAGTTTCAAGGTAGTGCAGGCGCATATATAAAAATGGTTTAAATACATCGAAAACATCGAATAAATACACATCACAAACTTGATCAAGCCAACAATGGACGCCAAAATATCGATACGTAGACATTCAACAAGCGACTGCAGCATCTCTATGAGCGGTAGCACCCAATGCACATTATCCCCTGAGCGAGCACCAACTTAAGAATGGAAATCCAAGAGCTAGGTATTAAATTATTGTGCCCTAGAATCTCAGAATTAGAAAACCCATTAAAAGGAATAATTAACACCAGAAGCAAGAAAAACACTACTCTGCATATTCCTTGTCGAAACTCGATGCTCGAGCGCTCTCCATCCAAGCCCGTATCCTTTCGTACACCATAAATGTGACAGCCTGATTAAATATCGTGACGCATTAGAATTACCCTCACTTATCTCATATAATACGAAAGACGTACCTGACCCGGCGCTACACGCATCACCCGCGGTGTGATACCCTTATAGAAAGCCGAGACTCCCTCATGTCTCCACATGTCGCCTGCAATTGCTGTAATCCGCCTCCATGCCGAAACGCCTGGCTCAGCTGGTGATTTCTGCAGACGAGTCTTAATCGTATCAATAGGTGCACTATAGCACGTTACAAAGTTAGCATGAGAAGCTATGCCTTCATATGTGTTAGGCGCCTACTTTGAGAATGGCCCCATAGCTCCAGATACCAAGCCCAGGCACAAGTGCTGGTATGACGGCAGCTCCTCCACCTTTTGATATTTAAGCGCAGCTTGCTTCATTTGCGTGTATGCCGTAAAATTTGCTAAAATGAAATAAAACACACCAACGTTAATACTAAAGCCATCGGCATCATGGTTGCATACGGTCTAGGGTACTAACCAGCTTGGTTTGTCGCCTGCCGCAAAGCAGTCAACGAAACACCTCTCCATAGTGCAGAAACTCCCTCCTCCTTCAATACCGTGAACGCACAATGTGCCGCATTTCGGTACTTGGGGATATCCAACGGGTCTGCTAATGAGTGCTGTTGCGCCTGTAACCGGATCTTGACGACTTCCATCGGAGTGACGACCGCCACGGCTTCGGTTGCTCCTGCCATGAGACCCGCTGCATATATTTTAAGATTAGCCAAAAGAAATCGCCCACTGTAATTTCCCAAAGAAATTACTTATGCATATACGAGCTCCATGAATCGACTTGCAAGAAAAACTTACACATAAATATCCATTGCGGTGGTACCTTGCCGGTTTCAGGGTTGGTCCCCCATCCCTTGTATGCCTCAAATGACGAGAATCTTATCGCCATTTTGGGTACAATTCCCATAACCACTGCGCCTAGACCTTTGTATAAACCTAGTGGCGTCTCTCGCTTGACGATTTCGATACCGGTTCTAACGAAGCCCCGCGGTTTTACCTGTAGGGCATAGTTCGGCTTAGTGTACGGGAAATAACATGTGGGAATGCTGCATAGCAGGGACCAGAACCTACGCCTGGAGCTCTCCGCCTTCTGCTCAGTTGCATGCGGACCTGACATGACGCCGATTTGTGAGTATACGCTGTGTGCCATAGCTACTTTGAACAATTAAGTCTTAAATATTTTAAAAGTACCTTGATGGTATCTAGCGTATAGTCCACATTAATTAGTTCATTCATCGATCCGGACGACGGTTATATACAACAGCGAAAGCTGCGTTGTTGGACTCACCGAGCGGATGGCATGTTAACGCCTCGCACAATCCGGCTCCTCCTCCAGCTATATTATTAAAAACCCGAGAATGATTAGCTATTTGACGATATTTCCAATGCGGGGCCCTCTGCAGGTTTCTATATATTTTGTTTGGGGGGTTTTGTCTGTTGTCAGCATACCAATCAGATGCACGGCCGTCGTGGCCTTCGGCTTATCGTTTTTCGACATCGTGAGCCTCTTTGTCTCGCCCGCAATACAGAGAGAATGCAGATACTTGAACGGATACCAAAGCGACGGCTGCTAGCGAAACTGCCAAAATTCTGGGAAAAGTGAACCGGAATCAAGAGCTGGGAAGGAAGGTATTTAAAGCATCGACTCCAGAAGAAAGAAGGTTGTATCAAATGTTATCATTAGGTTTTATTATACTAAGAACTCAAGCTACTTCGGCACAACTTGCACGTGGGATCTCCAGCTCTCGATTTTCCTTTACGAAAAATCCCGACGCAAATCGCTCCAACTAAGAAAACGGCAAGATGAGCCAGCCGGCAAAGTACCGAGGATCAAATTTAAGCATATCACCAGGGCTCAGGGCCAATGTGGTCATAGCTATGCTAGCCGCTTGGTACGGCGTAGCAGCAGTGCGAAAAGGACGAATGGACCAGCTGCCGCTGCTTGCTGTGTAGCCGAAGCCGGAAATGCGGAGGGGCGCCCAATCCAACCGCCAAACTTTCGCACATTTAAAGATACTTGCAGCTGTCCAGATCCCGGAGACAAGGGTGAGGCTAGTAAGAGGCCTTTTCTTATTTTTCTTTTTTGCCTTGTGGGAGAAAATGTTGCATGTGCCTGATGAGCTTATTCGTCCTAGTCGAAAGAGCAAGCGGCCCAGAAGTTTGGGCAAGGCATTTGGGAACTAGAAACTGCTTGCTCACAGTTGCAGATTGGGTTGGTAGTGGCATGTGAAAGTTCCGATGGGCAGCACAGCAGTGTCAACTTTGTAGCCGAACGCAACAGCTCGCCTGATGTCATCCGCCCGGCGATGGTCCGAAATTTGGCGGGTGGAGTGTGCCCCGCAACACAACAGGCGGGTCCTGGCCCGCGCGGGGAGCGTCGCGGTCGCGGTCGAGGATGCATCATCAATCGATCATAGTTTCTCAACCCGGCGTGGAAGGGCTTAATCTGAAAAACGATACGCTTCATATCGCGATATACCTTCGCTTATCTCACTAATTACAAGTGCTGCGACGAGCGCGGGATCTCCCCCACTACCTCCTTCCTGGGGGCTTTGGTCGCCGGAAAGCCTGCTTCTGCTCTTCCTTGGGCTGGAACTCATCCGCTAACTGCTGCTCCGAGATATCTGGATCGCCGGATTCCAACTTCTTATCAATGGTAATCCCCGCATCTCTCTGGGCTCCGTTCAGGACTGCGGACCTGCAAGACGCATAGAGCATCCGCTCCTTGATCTTACTTTGAGTGGGGCAAGTGTAATAAAAAACTGACAGAGAATTATGTTAAAAACATTGTACTTGAACCAACGAGCAGTTCTGCTAACCAGAGAGCTTACCAATTGGGTTTTCCTTGACGCCCTGATATTTGTCTGTATCAAATCCTGTATCAGCGTGATACTTCAAAACCAATGATGTCGATGAAGGTTGTTACGAACGGCTAAAGTTGAAAAATGAATATCGTGGTTCATCATTTGGAATGAGTTCGACAAGTTGGTGCGCGTTCGTCGTAGTCTCAGCTGCAAGTTCGATCGTCTCTACTTGAACATCGAGTTTCTATGTTCCCAACTGTTAACATATATATTACCTAACCTGCCTTGTAATTGTCGCAAAGAGCATACCAGCTGCACCAAGCCGTTTGGCGTGGTCGGCAGGCGCCGGAGAGCATCTAGGGCCGCATTGCTTATCGGAAACGCTACGCCGCTGCTAACATGCGACGCGCGTGCCGTAGTGCCTCTCGATGCCTCAGCTTCCGCTTCCTTGACACCCTTCAGGGCTGCCTCTTCTTCCGTCAACGGTGCCGCTCTGCAGACCGTTAGTTCTTGGACGACCAGGATAATTAAAAAGGTAAGACCCTCGCGTCTCGGGTGAACATACTTCCGCACATGCACATCATGTTTCTTGAACCCCTCGGGCGTGAGTTCTGCCTTTGTTGTCGCAAAAATTGACTCCGAAAAGCGATCCGTGCCCAGTTCCCGCATGAGAGTGTTCCGGGTGCTCGCAAACAGCATCTTGCTCCGGACGTGGGCGATGTCGGGCACATATGTAACGCTGATAAATGGTGCGGGGCTGTCGTCCAGTCGTCGCAGGATAACGTACGCGGGCTCATTGTCCTTCAGGAGGGAGTCCAGCTGGGCTACATCCTGCTCGAAGGTCCCTTGGCGAGGGATGGTAGCAATAGGGACGAGGGATTCATTTGAGATTCCGGCGACGAGACCTCTGAGCGTAGTGGAGGATACCAAGCCGTTAAACTGCTGGATGAGCTCATCCGAAGCTGTTCTTGAGAATGTGGTCAGCAATCCCGATCCAAGAGAGCTTGCGGACAGGGACGAGCTTGTGTATATATACCGCTTATGCCTGACTGCATGGCTAGTTTCGAATCGTGGAAATGGGATTTGGGTGGTTTATGTAGGTATTCAGTGGTGGGTAGAATTACGGTAGCTGGTGTTAGAGTCGTGCCTTAAACTAGCTCTGAGAGCTGAAGCTGTAGAAGCTCTCTGCGAATACACGTACAGTTTACGTTCTCGGCGGGGGAACACGCGGATGCACAAACACAACACCCTCGTCGAGCGATGTCGCTCACGGACTTGCGCTCGTGCGAGTTCAATTGGATATCACGTCTTTGTGCCTACGTTCCTAGGTATCTACGGGTGGTATGCAGAGAGCCCAACCAAGCCATGCAGGAAAGGGTTTACGAAGCCCAGTTTAAAATGTATGCAATCTCTATCTAACGCCGTCCTTTGCAAAGAAAGCCCGGAAAGAGCCTCTAGATAGACGGTACTAGCGAATCATGCAGAAACAGTCGCTCTGAGCATCATATAATGACCAACGTGAGAAGTGGAGGCGCTTCGTCCAGAACAAAGATTGGACTACTATCGATATAAACTCGTTCGTTATATCCTTCAGCTGGTGATAAGGGAAGATGCCTGAGGAAAGAAAAAGAAGAGGGAAGCGAAGAAAGTGGCCGGCGACAAAATTTTTTTATCTGCAAAAATTGAAGGTCACGTGCACGCCAACCCAGCCCAAAACTTTTTCGTGGGAGAACTACAAAACTGGGCTTCTCTCTTCGGATTTGCAGCGTCAACAGAATCGACTGGGGTGCTACGGCTCAGGACAGGTGGATTGGAGGAACTTGGAGAGGATTGGCTATAGATTTGCTAGAGTCGCTATTCATCTCGGCATGGTATGTGTCAAAAGATGGTGAAGGGTCTGTCTACTTCAAGTCTGCTAACGTTCAATACAATCTTTAACACTCTAGACTGCGCTATAAGTATCATTATCGACCAAGCGAACATCTTTAACAAGCATCGTAGACAATGGATGTCTTGTGTCGCCGGTGCTTTGCGCGGACAGTATTCCGTTCTCGTAGAACTTTCGCCTCAATAGCGACAACTTCACAATCTTCCTCGGTCGAGCTACCTGTCGATGTCGACCTCCCACCCAGCAATGCTATCCCAGACACTGAAGAGGACGTATATCCGGGGTACCAACGGCCGTCGTCGCAATACCAATTGGCTGCCTCTATGGTCATATCACGCCCTCCAATCCTCACACGAGAGCTGACGCAATTTGAGAAGGAGTTCTTCTTCTACCAACGCCGTCTGGATAAACGGCTCGTGCGGCCATTTGTCCGCAATTTCTACTTCAAGGAAGGTACACTGGCGTTCGACGAGTGGAAGATGAAGCGCAAAGGTCTGAAGATCTACGACCCGTATGACCCTCAGACCGGATTCATGGACGAGCTGCGGCATGGAGATACACCCGCCGACGACGAGGATATGTCCTACGAGAATCTTGTCAAGTATACCGTTTCTGGGGAGGACATCAGCGCCAGTGACACGGAGGAAGAGATTGCCGCGAAGAAGGTCATGACGAAGCCATTGCCGCGAGAAACAGCCGCGGATGCTGCGAATGATGTCAGGAGCCTCAATAGGAAGCTGTCGAGGACCTTATACTTGCTCGTAAAGCGTGGTGATAGGGAGGAGAATGTGTGGAAGTTCCCACAGGCGAACCTCATTGAAAAGCAGAACTTAAAGCAGGTATGCGAAGTTCCAGATATACGTTATTGACTGCGTGGATTAATAGCTGATTCGGGGTCTATAGAGCGCTGAAGGCATCTTGACAAGAATTTGTGGTCGTGACATAAACTACTGGATGGTCGGGAATGTGCCAATTGGACACTATGCCTACAAGTTTACGGGTTTATCTGAAGGAGAACAAACTGAAGGGGAGATGATAGGCAAAAAGGTCTTCTTCATGAAGGCGCGGATTTTTGCGGGACGGCCAAAGTTGGCAGGGAATGATGTAAACATCACCGATTACCAGTGGCTTCCAAAAGAGGAGATCGAAGAAGTGGTGGAGAGGGATTACTGGAAAGCGATCAAGCACATGCTTGTCACTAGATAGACGCTCTGGGTTCTCCATCCGCCGCAGCACGATCTCTGTGCCGCGTTTGGAATGGCTAAATTTCTCTAGCGAATTCAGGGTTCGGGCCGCCTTGGTGGATGCCTTTCATATTTGAACGTCGCACTTGTACATAGCCAAGTCTTGATAGATGACGTACCACTCTCATCCGTCGAGACAGTGTAATATAAGACTTATATGCCACGCTTTTTGATGACCATATCAGATAAGATCGTGTTTTATATTATCAGGGTGAAGCCACTTTTCAACAAACCCCAGGAACAGCTGCGCATGCAGGCAGCGTTGCACTAGATCACTCGCGGTCAACCAAAGGTCATTTTGTCATCGCTTATGGGTCGGTCGGCTCGTGTTTGAACGTTCAGCCCAGCTTGGCGGGGCCATCGACTGGCCGTTCCAGGTACGTACCCAAGTCTTGGCGGACGTCTATCGCACTAAAAATAGACGACGGTAGAAGGCAAGCTGATCGCGGGAGATGGGGAAGATTTGGGGGTTGGCTGCGGCTGTGCTCAAGAGAATTTTTCTTTTACCCTGAGCCCGAGGCCGTCGGAAGGAGCGGATCCACGGAGTGTCTTTGGGTCAGGCAGGAATCGCGGATTTGAATTTGGATTTGGATCCGGCTGAGCATGAGAGGCACGATACGATCCCCTAGCGCGGCCTACAGCAGCTGTCGGCCCGTTTGGATAATTTTTATTAAGGAGTCCATGCACGGTAGTTAGTACTCTCCGCTGCTTCGATTCAGACGATGGAGCTGCCGCTTCGAGCTGCGCTTGCGCTGGAACAATCTGGAAGTCAATGCAATGGGAATGCGGATTGGGGAATCCCTTTCGGTAAAAAATTGCAGCAGGTAGTATTCTGACACAGGAGGAGAGTAGTTAATGTTTCGACTGGAGGTTTATCTTGGCTTGACCCTTAATCTAGTACACGAGTTGAATGAATTAATTGACCGCCGAGCGATTTCGATTGCAAGCAAGCGCAACGGGCAATTGCAATGTAGTGTCATGCAAGAAGCGTACCAGTGCAGCGTCGTCACCCTTGTTTACGTAGTACCTTGCGGCGGAGGAGAACGTTCGAAAGGCCCCGGCCAGCCTGAGCCTGAGCCAGGAGCCAGCCTGCCAGCCAAACCGTACCGATCTCTCCACACACAAAATCTCATCTCATTTCAGACCGAACGGGACGTACATCTGTGCTCTCATGTAAGAATACTGTAATGTAATGTACATGTGCGTCCGTCGTCCGTCTCGTGGGTAATATCGCATCGCCCGTCCGTCCCGTCGAGAGAAGCAAACATCGAACGTTAGCACCCAGCACCAGAACCAGAGGCGGTTGAATAGGGAGCAAGAGGAAGAAGAAGAAGAAGAAGAAGAAGAAAGAGAAGAGGGAGACGGAGAAGGACAACTAACCGACATCTAGCTAGCTGCTCTCCTTATAGCTGTGCTGACCTATCGGGCGCCTCAGCATACAGGATTATCGACGGTGGTTCTAATATAGAGTTGCCTTGCTCCTTCAGGCGGCGGGCTAGCAACATCCCTTTAAAGTTCAAAGCTGGTGCTTACACCCGCCCTGCTGACGGCCGCCGGCGTTGACCTGCTCAACTCATCCAAACTCCCATCCTCATTCAGCCCTTCCTCTCTGACGAAAACATCCCATCGAACCCCGTCGACGACACCTAGCTTCATTGTCTTTGCCTCTATCCTTTCGGGCGTCTCCCAGGCGGACTTTGCATGGCCTGTTACTATCATCGGTAGACCGAATATCTACTTCATCTCCCTCCAGTCAGTCACCTGTGTGCCCCCAAGGCTTCTGGCTCCATCACGCATACATACGCACACATGCAGTCTTGTTGATACCGTCATTGTCACTCTTGTTTGGTCCGCCTTCTCCCGCAGTACTATACCCTTCCGATACGGCACTACTCTCAAAGCGTCATTCCTTTCGTGCAAACCTGCCCCGTAGACATAGCTTCTTTGACTTCGCGACTGAACATTCCTCGCCTCAAAAGCTCCTCAGCTAGCTCCACTCAGCTCGCAGGATTTTTCTTTTCTCTCGAAACCCTCCCGTCTCCGCCGCGAATCAATTTCTATTCTCTCCATAACAACTCCCGTCTGTTATTTATTTCACCTTATTTCCAAAGTGGCGCTGGTCTTTTTCTGAAGGAGATTAACGACACTTATTACTATTGCCAATTACAACCGCGGACAGCAATTCGACCCGACCCAAGTCGCATCGAACACCACGTCCTACCGTCGCTCATAACATCCACGTTTCCTTACCGCCTTAAACGAGGTATCCCAACAGCGTTCGCCATTCACTTTTCATCGGGCTGAGGGGAAGTGTTCCCGAGACGGCGTTTAACTCTACTTGCGCACCATGGCGCACCAGCCAAACCAGCCTTCGTTGCTGGATTTTGACGAAGATGAACGGACATATGGCAATCCGGGTCGGCCGCCCCCGATAAGTGATGCGCAATATATAGCCACCCACAATATCCAAGACGATGATGTTTACAACCCGAGTAGCACGGCGTCCGGGTATTCGCAGCAGCCCGGAGCGCCGCAGCAACAGCAACAGCAACCGCAACAGCAACAGCAACAGCAACAGCAGCCTTATGACTTCGCCCGCCCACCTCAACTAGGGCAGCACAGGACCTACTCGCAGACTTCAGGCCTGCAAAACTACGAGCGATACTACGACGAATCGATACTTCCCGACGATGAATCCACAGCTGAGTTTCACTATGGTGCCCATGATAACAATAACAACAACAACAAAAGCCAGAACCGTAATCGGAATAGTGTCATGAGTCTGGGTGGTGGTATCATGGGTCGGGTGAAAACAGCTATAGGAATGGGGCCTCAGTACAGCGAAATGGACCTACCTCTTACTGAGAGGGGGCAGACAGCTGCCGGGGCCCCCGCGGGAGGCAGTGGAGGTGGTGGTGAACCGCCAAAGAAGAAGTCTGGAGGTATCTTCAAGTTTGGCTTTGGCGGTAACAAAGTAGACCCGTTGACGCTTGGCCCGCGAATCATTCATCTCAACAATCCACCCGCGAATGCTCTTAACAAATACCTCGATAACCACGTCTCCACCGCGAAATATAATATCGCTACTTTTCTCCCTAAATTTCTCTACGAACAATTCTCGAAATATGCCAACTTGTTTTTCTTGTTTACCGCTATTATGCAGCAAATCCCTAACATCTCACCTACCAATCGATATACGACTATCGTCCCCTTAATCCTTGTGCTTATAGTATCAGCAGTGAAGGAGTTAGTGGAGGATTTCAAGCGACGGAAGCAGGACACGGAACTCAACCAGTCCAAAACAAGGGTCCTCCAAGGAACAAATTTTGAGGAGACTAAATGGTTTAATGTAAAGGTCGGAGATATTGTGCGCGTTGAGTCCGAGGAGCCATTCCCCGCCGACCTTGTTCTTGTCGCTTCTTCAGAGCCAGAAGGGTTGTGCTATATCGAAACAGCCAATCTGGACGGAGAAACAAATTTGAAGATTAAACAAGCGATACCGGAGACATCTGGCTTGGTTAGCCCCGGCGAACTTGGACGGCTCTCAGGGAAGGTTAAATCGGAACAACCGAACAGCAGCCTTTACACCTACGAAGCAACTATTACCATGGCCATGGGCGGCGGCGAGAAGGAGTACCCATTGAGCCCCGAACAGCTTCTGCTTAGAGGCGCGACTTTGAGAAACACACCTTGGATCCACGGCATCGTTGTCTTTACCGGGCATGAAACGAAGCTCATGAGGAACGCTACAGCTACCCCCATTAAGAGGACTAATGTAGAACGCTTGCTCAACAGGCAGATTCTTATGTTGGTCGCAATCCTTTTGGTATTGTCGCTCGTATCTTCCGCTGGAGACGTCATCAAGCTTGGAACGCAGGTTGCTCAGGTTCCCTATCTATACTTGGAAAACACCAGCCTTGTCCAGCAATTCTTCAAGGATATCCTGACGTACTGGGTCTTGTACTCTAACCTTGTCCCTATCTCGTAAGACCCTCTCTTTCTTTCATTTTTGTTTTAGCGTACTGAGCACTAATCGTATCTACAGTTTGTTCGTCACAGTTGAACTCGTGAAGTACTGCCAGGCCTTCCTTATCAACTCTGATCTCGATATCTATTACCCAGAAACGGATACACCAGCGGTTTGTAGAACCTCTAGTTTGGTCGAGGAGCTCGGCCAAATTGAATACATTTTCTCTGACAAAACCGGTACACTTACCTGCAATATGATGGAATTCCGACAATGCTCAATAGCTGGTATTTGCTATGGCGACGAAGTCCCGGAAGATAAGCGTGCAACAGTTCAAGATGGTATAGAGATAGGTGTTCATGACTTTAAGCGGTTGAAAGAGAATCTGCGTACCCATCCGACTCGCGAAATAATGCACCAATTCCTTGTCCTTTTATCGACTTGCCACACTGTTATTCCTGAGCGCAATGATGAGAAACCCACGGACATTAAATATCAAGCTGCGTCGCCTGATGAAGGGGCCTTGGTAGAAGGGGCCGTACAGTTGGGATACCAATTTGTTTCGCGAAAGCCTCGCTCCGTTACTATCAGCGTTGGTGGTCGAGAGGAAGAGTATGAGCTGCTCAATGTCTGTGAATTTAATTCTACCAGGAAGAGGATGTCTACTATTTTCCGTTGCCCCGATGGAAAGATCAGAATCTACTGCAAAGGTGCCGATACTGTTATTCTGGAACGCCTGGCAAAGGATAACCCCACTGTGGACGTTACTTTACAGCATCTGGAAGATTACGCCACCGACGGTCTTCGAACACTTTGCCTTGCAATGCGTGAAATTCCAGAGTCCGAATATCAGCAATGGTCGCAAATCTTCGACAAGGCTGCTACGACGATTAATAACCGTGGAGAGGAACTCGATAAGGCAGCAGAGCTCATCGAAAAGGAGTTGTTTTTGCTGGGCGCTACAGCTATCGAGGATCGACTTCAGGACGGTGTTCCAGAAACGATCCACACGCTTCAGACGGCCGGTATCAAGGTTTGGGTCTTGACTGGGGATAGACAAGAAACCGCCATTAACATTGGTATGAGCTGCAAGCTCATCAGCGAGGATATGACTTTAATTATCATCAACGAGGAAAGTTTTGAATCAACCCGGGACAATCTCAACAAGAAACTGGCAGCTATACGAAGTCAGAAACATGCAAGCTTAGAAGTCGAAACTTTAGCGTTGGTCATTGATGGACGGTCTCTTACATACGCCCTCGAAAAAGAGTTGGAGAAAACATTCCTGGATATTGCAGTTATGTGCAAGGCCGTTATCTGCTGGTATGTGCTTTTGCTTGAGATTTTAAAATACCTACCAAGCTTTAAATCTAACGTTATCTTCGCAGCCGTGTATCGCCTCTGCAAAAGGCCCTGGTCGTCAAGCTAGTCAAGAGACACCTCAAGGCAATCCTTCTGGCTATTGGCGATGGTGCCAACGATGTTTCAATGATTCAAGCTGCTCATGTGGGTGTTGGTATCAGCGGTGTGGAAGGTCTACAAGCCGCACGAAGCGCAGATGTCGCCATCGGTCAGTTTAGGTTTTTGAGAAAGCTACTTTTAGTTCACGGAGCTTGGAGTTACTCTCGAGTCAGCCGTGTGATCTTGTACTCTTTCTACAAAAACGTAGCCCTATTTATGACACAGTTTTGGGTAAGCAATTTTTTATCTGTTAGTTGTGGAGCTCTCGATACTCATCAATTTTCTAGTATTCGTTCCGGAACCGTTTCTCTGGTCAAGTTATCTACGAGTCTTGGACACTATCCTTCTATAACGTTTTATTCACCGTGCTTCCGCCGTTGGCTATGGGCATCTTTGATCAGTTCCTCAGCGCCCGGCTGTTGGATCGATATCCTCAGATGTATCAACTTGGCCAGAAGGGATATTTTGTAAGTTCACTTGGCTTGTTTAGGTTTATTCGTGAAGCTAACAATTTTGCAGTTCAAAATGAGTAGTTTCTGGGCATGGTTAATTAATGGATTCTATCACTCATTGCTTCTATACATTGCTTCCGAATTCGTCTTCCAATGGGATCTTCCCCAGAGCGATGGCAAGATAGCGGGACATTGGGTTTGGGGTACAACGAATTACACTGCTGCACTCACCATTGTTTTGCTCAAAGCTGCTCTTGTTACAAAGTAGGTTTTGCCACGTTATTCTGGAGCAATTGATCATTGCTAACGCCCCTGACTAGCATCTGGACAAAGTACCACGTTATTGCAATCCCTGGGTCAATATTGATCTGGCTCGCATTCCTACCAGCTTATGCGACTGTTGCACCTATGCTCCACTTCTCTACCGAATTCACTGGCATCGTCCCGAGGCTTTATTCGTCACCCGTGTTCTGGCTATTTGCGTTTGTCATGCCGTTTATCTGCCTTATCCGAGACTTCGCATGGAAATAGTAAGTCTCCCAATAGTCTTTGCTAGGGCCTTGACCTCGATGCTAATGGCTGTTCCATCTAGTGCCAAACGGATGTACTTCCCTCAAAACTACCACTATGTTCAAGAAATTCAAAAATACAATATCCAGGATTACAGACCCAGGTTAGTCTTGCTATATCTCGTCGAGGAAAGAAGTGTTATATACTGATAGCGGTTCCACAGGATGGAGCAATTCCAAAAAGCCATCCGGAAAGTCCGCCAAGTACAGCGTATGCGCAAACAGCGTGGTTATGCCTTTTCGCAGGCCGACGAAGGCCAATCACGTCTGATTCAAGCCTACGATACAACAAAAGAGCGTGGAAAGTGGGGAGAAATGAAGAGTGTGCGGAAATCATAATGTTGATTACTTTCCTTTACTCTGTTTGGGTTTAACCTTTTCTGGTGCCTAATTGGGCTCATCTACTAGCCTTTTTTTTTTCTTTCTTTCTTTCCTTTTTCGTTTCTGATTGTATTAATTCGATCTCCCAAAAAGAATATCTTTTGTGTAACTTACGGCGTACGAAATGATTGTCTTTCTCTCTTTTTTTTTTTTTTTCCTTCTCTACTTTCTACGATTGCATTTACCCCATTATGGTCTGTCGGTATCTTCTGTTTGGTAAATATTGAAATATCTGGCTGAACGGGAAGTGCAGTGCAGAGGATAACTAAGTATATACGATAAGTAGCAATGCACTTGGCTCCAATTATGTAGACTTGTGTTGCACATGTGGAACGCCTAAATGCGTGCCCCACGTCCGAAACATCCCACCTTTGACATTCCAGATTCACCCCGCAAACATCGCCGTCAACCAACCAGAACACGCGATTCATGATGTCTTCGTCTTCGATGCCACCGCCCACTACACTCCTGACAGCAAAGGACGTGCAAGCCGTTATGCCGTCTGCTGTTGACACGGGAAAATCGATCACTGTTGCTGGATTCAAAATCACGACTCGGAAACTACCGATCCTCAACGCACCAGAGATTGAGGCCATGACGGAGAAACTGGGGATCGCGCCTCCTGAAATGATATTTGGGAACAACGTAGTGTCCATCGAGAAGGCTGATGGCAGCGGAGGGTCACCATGGCAGATCGAATTCAACGCGCTAGACGCACTGGACCTGGTGGATAAAACTGGCAACGATATGTTGAAGGTTGCGTATTCGGCCGCCTGGCAGAAGCAGAGGTGGGTAAGGACTGCTACAGCTGGTGTGCTACCTCAGATAAGCGGAGAGAGGCTATGAGCTCTAACGGTTCTACTCGCTGGGGTCGTTACAGGGAGAAAATGCACAATGGGATCAAAGAGGTTGTGAAGCCGTTTGATTGGACGTATTCAACAAACTATCGAGGGTCGCTATCGTCTGATGTATGTCCGGACGCTCTGTGCCATGGCTACTCCGCTGTTGCTTTATGGTTACGACCATCACTGACAATGGAATGGGTGAACACCAGGCGAAACAATTCGAACCGACGCAGGAACAGATCCCGCTAGACAAGCTTCGTAGACAAGACCCGATTTTGTTCTTCGACGACGTTATGCTATATGAAGACGAACTGGCAGATAATGGCATGTCGATACTGTCTGTGAAGGTCCGGGTTATGCCGGCACGGTTGCTCCTGCTGGCAAGATTCTATATGCGGCTTGATGATGTAGTGTTCCGGATTCGAGATACGAGGGTGTTTGTAGAGTTTGCAGATGGGACTGTGCTACGGGAGTACCAGGAGAGGGAGGATTCGTATGACAATGTCAAGCAGGTGAGATTTAAATTGTTGTTACTTGCTGGTTTTGTGCTGTTGGCAGGTAGGTCCTTGTTAACCATGTTCCTGGACAGAAATTTCCGCCGTACCGGGAGGACGTTCCGGCTATTATGAGGGATGCGAATCAGATGACTGAGTTTCTCCCGATCAAGTCTGTTATGACGGAGAAGTTAGTGCGGTGAGACAGGCCATTCGCAAATATGAATCTCACAGGACTAGGGAGAAGGGCGTTTATGGCGTTGTCAGATCCATTGAGCATCTTGCATTTCTGGGACAAGTAATCTTATTTGTACACAGACATTAGACTGCTGTATTTCAGTCTAATTGGTAATATCATAAATCAGCATGTAGAGCGGCCCAAGCGAGTGTATGATACAAATGCATGATAATATTCGGGCGGAAACTACAAAGTCGTAACATTTGTGTTGCAATGGTCTACTCGATGTCGATATATGAAATTTTCGAGCTCGCTGCCTGCCCGGGACATCCCACCGCCATAGCTTCTAACCACAACCACGACGAATGTCGCTGATAGAGCCTATAATACCCTCGCTGAGAGCCGGCCTCTCACAATCGGTGCGCCCTTCTCTACACTGCTCTTCCTGTGCCTGTTGACATATTGCTGACCACTCGTACAAATCTTGGTAGGCCCGCCATGTCGCCAGACGTCAAATAAATAGTATCGCGATACCTACATCACCCCGCAGCGCCTGCTCCACGCCCCTCAAACGCAAATTCACGTCGATAGCGCAACCAAAAACCTCTTCGTCAACTCTCCTACAACGACACTTTACCACTAGCTCGAGCTCGCAAGACAAACATGAATACATCCAGATCCCAGATCCTGGGCGCGGGGAGCGGCTGGCGGATCGGATCGCGCGTGCGATGGGCAGCGTCCTGCCACTAAGCACACGGGAACAATATTTTGCATATAAGAAGGCCGAAGATCTGTGGAAGGAATGTAGGATGCAGGGCGAGTATACGCCTGGGGAAGAGATACCAACCAAAGCGAAGTTTTGGTACGAAGGTATTTTGCAAAATTGTGCTGCTGCAATTCCAAACCCGCAAGTTGATTGGTCCGCGACCCTCATTGGGCGAATTGCTGAGAACATTTCTTCTTATTCTGCTTCTGGGATAACTAGAATGCGATATAGTGCCGTGCCTGCGCAATTGGTGCGCCATCTCAGGACTACATGTTTGGCTCATCATGGTCCGTTTCAGACATATCAGCGAGCGTTCGCGTGCGAAAATGTGGCAGCAGCAACTTATCAACCATTTCTTCTACGACATTGAAAACATCCTCATCAAGCGTCATAAAGTCGAACAGCGGACAAGGCGGCAAAAGGTCCTCAAGGAGACGTATGAGCAGTTTCGCTACGCCATTTTATCCTACGACGAGGCTTTCATCCGGGGGGACACGTACATGGCCACTGCGGTGTGGACCACCCTCTTCATGATGCGTGAAGATATCGATTTCCACAAGCTAGCAGTGATTGTGAGTTACATAAGGAGGATATTGTCCGGTTTAGAGAAACTGGATGAGCAGACTATATTAGATGCCCAAGTGTACTTTGGCAATCCAATGAATGAGTTTGAAGTGGTGGATAAACTCTGCGAGCTGCCCAAGGTTAACGTGGCCAGTAGCGGCAAGAAGTAGGCTACAGGCCGTCGGAATTTGCATGCTTACAGCAATATTTTGTCGGCACATGTATATAGTCGTTTGGAGCTTTCACATTGATGTAGTTATATCTAACAGAAACACTTTGCGGCTCCCAAAGTGTGCTAGAATAGCTTTGTATATACATATTCCATTATGATACATTGGCTCATGCTACTATTGCATGACTAATTCCTACGACCTAGAGGCCGGCTGACTTGTCTCGTCAACGAGCCAAACCCAAAGGGCTGACCCCTTATATGATACATTTAGATACAAGATACACTACATATAACATGTACAGCTCACCCTTATCTAATTGCTGCGTTTTTGAGGACCAGTTTAGACTGCTCTCTCACTTTGGGGCTGTAGTGACTTGCTAACAAGGCGTGCTCGAATACCGCGCTCCCAGTTAGAGCATTCGACAATTCGGGAGAATCAATGAAAGGGTCATAGGTCCCATCTCCAACTTGGTCATCAGACACAAACAATGGACGGACCTTTCTTGAATGTTTTTTGTTAAGGTTCTGTAAAGAAGTGAGTAGGGTAACGCAGCTCTTTTCAGGGAGTTGTAAAGTTGCCATGCTTAGTCGTTTAGTGAATGCAGCTACACGAGTCGATGATATCTCTCCTGCCCCCCTGGGCGCTTTGAAGAAAACGACATCTAGTGATCGTAACAACATCTCGATCTCAGTTGCCTTGTTCACTTTGCTACTTCGTATATCATCAAACTCCGCTGAAGGATCGGCTAGGTGCAGAGATTTCGATGAGAGTTCGATTGTGGGTGACACTGATAGCAGAAGAAGTACCGAGTAGAGATATGTTGTGAAGAAGGAAAGGTCAATATTGACCAGCCCTTTCGCTTCGTTTGCTTGGTCAGCTAGTAGCGAGAACGCGGAAACGATGCAAAGAAGCGCTTCTCTTCTGAGGTTCCTTTCTCGCTGTAAGGCCACGCTTGCATTACTATCTTCAGCATCCTCTTCCGTCTCTGTTTCTTTTTGCGCGTCTTCCACGAGTTCTCGTAGTGCTGCGAGGATATCGGCAAAGAATTCGATATTGATGAGATGTGCGAACCTAGAGATATCACCGTAAGCATCTACAAAGATAGTATAAATACAAGTGACTGTGGCGTTGCATACTTTGCTAAACCTTCTAGGGTAGCACCCATAAGCGCTGGTTTCTTCTCCTTTAAGATGCGGAAGTAGGTCGTAAAAACAGCTTTTAGGGTCTCGCTTTGGTTCTTCTCTCGTTCTTCGTAGACAACTACCGCATCAGCTTCTTTCATTTGGGCATCTACTATCTTTTTCTCCTTCAGAGCCTTTTTCTGCTTTTTTGTGAATGGAATTCGATCTTTCACTTTCATTTTCTGAGTCGGTTGGTCTACGGAGTCATAGGATGCTTTGACATTCAGCTCCGTTAAAAGCCTTAATGAAAGAAATGTATTGAGTACCTATTAAACCAATTAGACATAGGTAAAGATAGTATGCCGTATTTTGAAACAACTTACCGTTTCATCAACGAAATAGTCCTTGGCTTTCAACATCTTCACAATCATCCTCACGGCTTCCAGACTGCCAGTTCCCGATTCATCTTGTCGGAAAAAATCCTCTAATGTGTCCCGGCACTTGATGAAAGAATCATCAACAACTCGGGAACTTAACCGTTCCACGATAATCTTCAGGATTTCTTGGCGAAAGTTGAAGTGAGGCACAGAGCCTAAGAGGGCGCACGCGCAAGAGATAGCAATTGGACTAAGCTGCCTATCCGAAGCTCTAGACAGTTTCCCGAGGGTATCGACGTAGGTTTTGTAGCTCGACACTAATGATTGTTCAAAATTGCGAAGCTTTCTGACCTCGGCAGCCACTTTGATTGCTTGTTCCTCTGCGGTCAACGGCCTGATTCTGTAGCCTGGTATGATGTCACGGAATATAGACACTTGTGTTAACAGCGCCAACTTCTTAATTGTAATACTCGTTTCGGTATCGAATAGATCTTGGAGTTTTCGTAGCAAAGTATACTGTTTGCCTTGCAATTAGCGACTGTAACTACTAAATGGCAAGCTGGGAGAACTTACGTTCTGCTCGGGCTCTTCATTGATTGAAGAAGCAATATTTGCTAGTTCCTCCTTCGCTTCTATAATGCGCTGTCTCTCCGATTTCTTTGGTGGTAGAGGAGTAGCGGTATCTGGACTTCCTGTACCACCTTCATCACCCGAGTCGAATGGTCCTGATCCATCTGACAGCCTATCGTCATCGTCGTTGTCGCTGTCGCCTTTTGATCCCTGTCCCTCGAGACTTTCTTTGTTCACTTTCAGCTGAACAATTCTTCCCTCAAGTGTTTTGATTGGTAGTCGCTGGGATTCCTGCTTCTCTGCCTTTCTATTTTCTTTCCTTGCGCGTCGCTCATAATCTTGCTCTTCATCCCAATCCGCCTGGCCATTGAGAACAGCTTTATCATGCTGGGGTAAAACTGAGGTTTTGTTGGGGGCCTGATCATTCAGAAATTGGGAGACCTTTCGTTTTCGAGTATTGGACAGCCCGGCCATTGTAGCGGTTCATTAGGGCGGTGGGAAGTATCGCGACAAATTGGTTCTTCTCTTCTGTCGCCGTTTCGTCGGTTTTTTTCCTTCTTTTTCTTTCTTTTTTTTTTTTTTCCTGTTCGCTTCTTAGATTTGCTTGGCATGGATTGCCGCTGCGTTGCCTGCCATGGGCAAGCGGCTCAAAACGACGTCAGGGTCGCATCCAATCCAATCAATCGCCGCTCAGGATCCGACATTATTATTTCTCCATTCTTTATTCATCTGCCTCATCCTCATCGTCAGCCTCATCGCCGTCGCCATCACTCGACACCCCGTCTGCCAACCGACATATATACCTTTCTCACACATATAAAGGGAACATCGTCTCTCTCCAGACCTAGGGCTACTCTCAACTACATGGTCGCTTGTTCTAACACCCTTAGACCGTCTGGCTGAACCGCCTCGACAGATGCGTCGCTAAACCTGCGGGTCGGAACATTTATTTGGATTTTCACTCTCCTGAAGAGCCCTCTCGCTCGAGATTAAGACAGACACCAGCATCTCCCGGTCGACCTCTCCACCATGGACGTCGCGAAGTCACTCGTTCGATGCGTGGCGCGCGCCTTCTACGATGTCAAGCACATCCTGGTCATCGACGCGTTGATGATCCACTCTGCGTTCGTCTCCTATCTCTAATGTCTAATCCCAGCAGTGGGAGTATTTTAAAACTAATGGGTTTCCTTCTGTAGTCTTCGCGACGACGATCTTGCCCATCTCCTCGGTACACAAACAAAAGAACTTCACAAACTGTGCGGGAAACTGAAGGAAGATCGCATGGTCAACGTGTATGGATAGACATGAACCTTGATTAGGCTTAAGAAGCGTCCTCCATGATTGCTGACAGTGGCCGATGGAACCAGACACACGCGGCAAGAACTCAAAGAAGGCCAAACACGGACTGTCGCTCGTACCTACTACTATGTCGATTTTCGCGGAACTGTCGATGCCATCAAATACCGAATGCACAAGCTCGAGCGAAAGGTACAGAGGAAGATGGACACGGATGCCGAAGCTAAGGGTTATGCCTGTCCAAGGTGCAACAGAAGATTCACACCGCTCGACGCACTGCCTCTTATAAATCAGGAGACAGGAATGTTTGACTGTGATAACTGTGGGACCCAACTTGTTGATGATGACGACAGTGCCGAAATCTTGGAGAGTCAGGAAAGGCTCGGACGATTGATGCAGCAGATGGATAAGATCATACGAATGCTCAGGCAGATCGATGAGCTCGTTGTTCCCGCGTATGTGGCTTGTGCTATCTGCATGCTAGCATTTAACATACTGACATTCTATATGCAGTAACGAGTTCAGCGACGCCATTGCGGTCGCGGTTCCAGTCAACCGAGAGCGATCTCATGCTTCCGCCTTATCCGTTCCGACGACCAGCACAGTTGTCCAAACTGCCTCCGGCCCCGCCATGGAAATTAAGTTTACTTCGGATGAACAGAAGACAGCGGCAGAACTCGCAGCAGAACGAGAAAAGAAAGCTGCACAGGCTGAGCAGAATGCTCTACCCGTGTGGCACACTCAGAGTACCGTATCAGGCGACCTGACTACATTAGGAACGAAAGAGGCCGAGGCGAGAGCTGCTCGGCATATTGATTTCAAGACGGATGCTACAACTGAAGAAAAAAAACCAACAGACGATCGCGAGAATGTTCAAAAATCGGCCATTGAGCAATACTATGCCTTGCTTGCGGCAGGTAAGAAAGCAGAGGAAGAGGAAGAGGAGGAAGATGATGACGATGACGATGACGACGCTGAGTTCGAAGAAATCCCGATGGGGTTGTCGAATGGAGGCACTGGTCCGCCATCAACAGCAAGCGCCTCAAAGCCATCAACACCTAGGCCATCGCAAAATCTAGGCCCGATGGCGAATGGTCTATCAAAAAATAGCGGGGCTGACTCGAAGGGACTTTCCGCCAAACGGAGCGGGGATCATCTTGACCGGGACGAGGACTCGCCGGGAAAGAAAGTCAAAATACAACCCCAGGACGGGGACGATTCTGAAGAGGAGGCTGAGTTCGAAGATATATGAGCTCCTTCCGAGCCTTCGCTATTTGCAATTTTTTTTTTCCCCCCCTTTCCCTTCACTTTCTTTTCGTGCAAAAGAATGCGGGATACCCTTTCTTCACTGAACATATAGGCTTCACTAAATCTTATAATGAACAAAGTTACAGGCGTTTTGAGGCTGGGAAAACTTGTACCTGTATTTGAGAGCTCTTTCCTAGCGGTTTAATTTCTTGGGACGGCAGTGTAGTTAAAGATAGATTTTCAAGATCGCTGTGATAATCCTTAAATTCTTTTCTCAAAATGCTCAGAAATGAAATATGTACAATAGGAAATGCATAGGAGAAGGTAAAAAAAGGGGATGTTAGTCTGAAAGGTTCCTGTCCAAACTCTACAAGCGGACGTAGTGACTGGCGCGCCTATATTACATGTTCGCCTACCAATACATTTTGATAGAGACTGTATATTTTTTGTCTCGCGAACCAGGTTGCCGTTATATGTTGAGGGGTCGCTTACGGGTTGAAATTCGCACATCAAGGCTTCTTTTGGTACGCTAGGGAAGACACGAAAACATGGGATTGCAGCATGTTTAACCACACCAAATAAACAAGCTGGGCCTTTTATACTGATTCACAAATACTTCTTGGGTGCCATAGATCTTCTCCGCTTGTATACGACGTATGCAATGACTAGCATGACTTGGAATACAATGAGGATCGAAACGGAGAATCCCATGCGAGGTCCGTGAGTCGTCATGGCTAGAACAATTAATCTTAGCGATAGTCCACCTTGGGGAGTTGGGTGAGGGGTTCAACGCACCTTCTTTCAGATGATTCGGTATGTTCTCGTGGTGATCCTTAAGCTCGTCGATCTTGCTACCCTCGTGGCGTAGCGATCTTTCGAGGTTCTGAACGGTTTGATCAATGCCGTGCCTGTCCACTCGGTTAGCGACAACTAATTGGTGTCTCACGATCTTTGATACACAGTACAGGCGAGCTATGAAGCAAATTTGCAGGAGACATGCAGGCTGGTTTTGAACTTACAGTCTGTCTTCAAGGGTCTTTAGGTCATGCCTATAGTCTCCTTCCCCTTGCAGCCCACTGGTGATGTCAACAATGTGGTTCACTGTATAGGAAATCTCTCCAGCGACCTTTTGGACCTCCGCAATTTGATGTGTCTGAAAATTCACAAGTCACGTCAGATATTTATTTTGCGTGTTGAGAAATTGATGAATCTTTGAAGGTATGAATCGTACCAGGGCTTGCATTCTCAGGTGAAGATCTTGGAATTGGACATCATTGCTCTTGAATGCCTTTGCATCTTCGTCCTTGTATTCGAACTGAGATTTGAATTCCTTAAGCTTCTCATGTAGCGCCATGTTTGCGTGGTGCTCAGAAGCTTCTCTGCCTCGGCTTTCGCGCTTCTGATGCTCTGCCAAGTCTGCGGTTGCCTGTTTCTTTTGCTCGTGCAATTCGTCGGTGAGCCTTTCGTGTAAGAGTTTGAGTCCAAAAATTTCGAATGAGTCTGGGTTTTCGGCGCTCGCTGCGGAAATACCGAAGTAGTAACCACTTGGAAGGGTAACTTTATCTGTCTGGAAACAGATATGTTTATCAAGAATGACTTTAAGCCCGCTAGCTGCTTTATATATGAGTACGAGTTCTGATGGACGGCCAAGATTACGGTAGGTTGCGTGGCACTGGCCAAAGGCTAGAGATTGGGGGTGGTGATGTATTGAGTAGTCGGTGGTGCCGTCGTTGAGGAAACCTCGGATTGATCCCTAGTCCCGGATCAGCAAACAGAACGCTCTGCGTGGCCACCCCAATTCAGAGAAGATCTGTTACTCACCGAACCGCCCTGACTATCGATCGATAGTGCCAAGCCTTCAAACGGCTTTGCGGTATAAATTGTGCTAGTACCTGTAGTGCTACCACCTCGAGACGTGTACCAGATTTGTAAACTTCCACCGGCTCGTTCCTGGCCACTTGCACGGAATGAGACGTGTAGCTCCCAGTCTTCGGTAGGGCCCGAGTGGTCGGCCCAGACTGCAGCACGTTGGTTACCAGGGTGGGGGGGCGTGAGAATCACTCGGTCCGATAGTATTTCTGGATGGCCGTGGATTTCCCAGTGCGGAATCTTGGTTCCATCTGGAGATATTCTGCGTTGTGGAATGTTGCAATCAGACAGGGTGGCCTCTTTTTATCACAAGCGAATTGGAGGCATCTTGTGCGCGATAAGTGGTAATAAACTCAATGAGAAACTTACGGATGTTCATGGCCAAACGAAAAGTTCGGGTCGTAGACCGGCTCTTTGCTAAGTGGATGCTGCCCACCGACGAAGCCTTGGGCTCGAGCATGCACCTGACCAGCTTGTAACAGCCATAGCCCGAGCGCCGGCAGTAGGGACCGCAGGAAAGCCATCGAAGCCGGCGTGCTGTCCGATGGAGGGGTTAGATTTGATTTGGTTGGCGTTTCAAGGCCGTTCGATTGAGCCGAGAGCGTTTCTCGTTTCGGCCGCCACTTTCCGTGAGCGTGTGCTTAGTGAGTATCCCGGTCACGCCAGTAGCCAGAGTGTTCTATTGGAGCTGGCAGCTGGCAGACAGACGGAATTTGATTTTGGGATTCTGCGCAACTATACTGGATGGCCTGCAACGTTAGATACAAGTCTGCTCGAGGACAGCAAACAATTAGGTCAGATACAGCTTTGGTAAGCTTACCTTCAACTTCTCCTGCCAAGTCTGCGAAACTTAGAGTTGGTATTCCGGCAATCGCGATCGCGAATCCTGGATCGAACAGTAGGACGAGGGCGCTTCTGACAATTGACGACAACAATTGGCAAAAGGACTGATGTGACGATGTGAAAGGCTTGAGGACAAATTATGCAAGCAATAGTCCAGAGAGCAGTTGAGAAAGAAAGAAAGAAAAAAAAATCCAAGAGAGTACCAAACCTGAAGGACCTGCCCAAGCAGACTGGCTAGTCGATATCAAAGATGCTACTTATCCTTAAGAAGGGAATACGGAAGAAGCTGCTCGCAGGGTCTGTCTATGCATATGTTAGTTATTATAATATACCGTGCTAAGGTGTGGCTCCGTTACGCGTTGCTGCACAGCGAATGCCCCGGACAGCTGGAACAAGCAGTCGCAGGAAGCAGAAGGCATTATTAAACCCCGGTGGGCATGCAACATCTCTCAATCGCAGTATCTAATTATGTCATGCGGCCTCGGATTGCATACTATTCATTGAAGCTAGCGCTTTCTGATTCTGAAACCCTGCAGGCGCGATCCCGCGATGCGATCCGGAGACTGCGGTCTGAGGTGGGTTTTTCTGAAAGGAAACGGTGTCCAGTATCACCAACCTACGGCCAACCGGTCTAGCACCACTGCGCCCAGCCCGGTTCTGGTGGACCGTCCGGCAATATGGTTTGAGCATTCCGTCGGCAGAGATAGCTCAGGCACAGGTGAATCATTTTTGATAATTTTGATACCTTGCCCTAGACGGATCGATCCTACCCTAGTTTGCGGGGACTAGACTAGGCTAGGATGCGCGCCGGAAGCAATGCGATGCAGATTTGACAGACCAACATGGGTGCGATGCAGCCTCATGTCAGTTCAAAATCTGTCGAGATGCAAGTGTCTTATGCAGAGCAATTACAAAACCAGGCTACATCTAGAACTCAATGGTGTTTATCTAAATATATCGGACGAGTGGGAAGAACTGCGACACTGGTTGTATTGCGGTTGGTGTTAGACCTATTTGTGAATTTAAGTGACACATACCTAGCAAGAGCCGTAAACTTTCGGTGGGGCATATAACCCTGAGTCCTATACCATTTCTCTACTTGTTTGTTTTTTCTTATTATTTTGCTTGATTAAAGAAAATAAATCTGGCGGAGCGTGTTTCTAGCTAAGTGATATTCTACGGTAATAGCCATATATATTTTGGTGATATACTTGTTAAGTAAAAATAGCAGCTGCTACGTTTATGTTCCATGACTATATATGGTAAGCTATCTCGGCCTACGGTTTCTTAGTTTTTGCCGATGTTGTGGTGTGTCTATATATAATAACGATTTATTTCAGCAATAATATGCTTTAGAGAAAGTGAGAACTGCCATCAATCAACCTTTCAATTCTTAGAAGAATGGAAGCTTCCACATGTGTTCCAAATCTAGGCTATTGTCATCTGTATCCAAGTAAAAAGGAAGACAAGATGGCAAGGGCCGTGTTGTTGTCTAGTTGGCTGTTTGTCACCTTTAATTTCCTATTTCGGACACACCAACGGCAAACACAACGCAATACTACCTTTGGTGGACAAGCAGCCCAACTGACGTTCCTCGACAGCACAAAATTCAGAGGCCTGAGAATAGCATCCCACTAGATAGGACTAGCACACTATCAACGACCCATTTACTTGACCGATATCGAACTTACGGCCATGCCGACGAAAGCGAGCTCTTCCTGCAGTAGTTCATAGCGATGTCAACTCCAACTCCGGCATCTCTCGCCGTCCTCCTCCAGAGCCTCTCTCTCGAAGACCCACAAGATCATGAGCAGATATTACGCCACTCTAACAACGTCCTTAAATCCAATCCTGACCCGGAATCCCTCAAGACAAAAATAATCGCCTTGATAAAGCTTGAGCGATACGATGAGGCCATTAAGTCGATAGGACAAGCATCAAGCTCGGCATCATCTGAGCTAGAGTTTGAACATGCCTACTGTCTGTACAAGCAAGGGAATCTTGAGGGCACCTTATCGATACCGCTCGATGGGGTATCCACCGAACGAAGACAAAGGGCACTGAAGCACCTTCATGCTCAAGCTGTATGGTTGTCCAATTCTACTCAGCAGAGGCGCAATGTACTGACTTTTCCCTTCTATAACAGCAATACCGAGCGGAAGGGTTTCAATCAGCCATCAACCTCTACGAAGAGCTATCCAAGCTACCTCCATTGGTCGAAAATGAAGAGTATGATTTAAGAGTTAATCTCGGGGCATCGGAAGCACAGTTATCATTCACAGGGCGAGATACGCTGCGTCCAAAGCGACGAGCAACTGCGGAAGACCTGCAGCAGTATGAAAGCGCTTTCAATGCTGCATGTCTGTCGGTAGCTCGAGGCGATTTAAACGCTGCCTTGATGCTTCTGAGGACATCGAAAAGTATGAGTGTTGTGAAATCATTCAGCTTTGGCATAATATCTGCTGACTCGCTTTGATACATCAGAGCTTTGTAGGAGCATGGAAGGTGTTACAGAGCAGGATCTCAAGGCCGAGCTAGCACCGTTGGTTGCACAAGAGCTGTATGTTCTGATAAAACTGGGGAAGCTTGAGGAAGCTGTAGAACTATACAAGACATCTGGGATTTTAGAGTCAGCTACCCTTAGTATCTCCAAAGGTCACTTGCAGAATGCTAACCTCATTCTTAGGACTGATGACGAAGCAGTCAAATTAATCACGTCGGCTAACTGCTATCTAACATCTCAAACTCCGAATCCCCATATTGGCTTACGAGTTCTGGAAACTTTACAGAAGCGTCCGCAGGGCTCTCAAAAACCTTTTACTTTTCAATCCGACATTCTAGACCAGAATGCGGCGGTGCTAGCTTTACAGACAGGAAGGGAAAAGGCAGCTCTTGCCTCAGCACAGACATTAAGGACACGAAATACAAACGACTATATTCTCTCTAGTATCACCGCTTCGACAGAGCTGCAAACCTTGGAGTCCTCGAATGCCAAATCGATAGAAAAGAAGCTCAGAGATGTTTCTAGTCGGAAGCTTGGGTCAACAGCTGACATTGGTATTGCTTTCATAAACGTTCAAAACTACCTCAAAGAGAGCAATGTCATAGGTGCTGTAGTAGTTATTGAAACTTTACTGAAAGAGTTGGAGAAGGAGCCTGAAAAACGATATATGCCAGGATTGGTCGGAGTGGTCGCCGGGCTCTACACTCTTCAAGGTCGGAAAGCAAAAGTGAAGGCAGAGCTTGAAAGCGCTAGCACGTATTGGCGAAGCACTGTTAATCCGGTAAGTATTGATGTTCTTTTCTGAAGACAATTGATATAGCATGAACTGACGCCTACATTAGGATCCAGCAGTGCTCCTGGCCACTGGTACCGCCGAGCTTGCTTCCTCCAACTTGCAGGACAGGACGGTGGCCGCATCAATATTCGAATCCCTCGTTGGCAGTAATCCAACGCCTCTATCAAATGCCGGCTACATCGCCTCCCATCCGGCAGAGGACATGCCTTCCAAGATTGCCCAGTTAACGCCGATACGAACCCTTCTCAAAGGTGTGAATCTTGATGGGTTGCTAGCAGCTGGAGTAGCAACTCTGCCGACTAAGAAGAGACCATTGGAATCTCTCCCAACCAAGGTCCGGATGAAACCGCGGAAAAGGCGGAAGATTAGACTACCGAAGGGTGGTATTGATCCTAGCAAGGGGCCGGATCTAGAGAGGTGGCTGCCTCTGCGGGATAGGAGCACATACAAACCGAAGGGCAAGAAAGATAAAAAGAAGGCAAGGGATTTAACGCAGGGAGGAGTTGTTACGGACAAGGACGGAGACACGGAGATGATTGGTGGCAATACGGTGACGAAGGTCGCGCCGGCGCAAGCAAGCTCCGTCGTGAAGAATAAGAATAAAAAGAAAGGTGGTAAGCGCAAGTAAATGGCATAGTATCCGCCATATTTGGTTTTTAAGTAGCCTGCATGCTTCTGCGTGCATGTGCATTCATCTTGAGAGTTATGATTCGCCCTAGTATCAATGGGAGGCTTGATTCTTGTATATGGACTTGTATGTCGGATAATAAATGCTCTATACGGGGTATCATATGTACAACTTTTACTGAATGCAACCGAGAAGAACGAAAACAGGCTGCAAGAAACTTTTGAGTAGCTCCTACGTGAACAATGTATCTTCCTAATGTCAAATACTCGAATTGTTAGCACCGATGCTCTGTACACACGCGTAAACAAAAGGAGAATGAACTCACATCTCTCAGATATTCCCCGACATCAGCCTGTCTAAATGCTGATATGCCTGTAGGATCTTGCCTTCTGACCTCCGCTGTCGATTTCGCTGTCAACCCAAAGCCGAGAGGGGTGTCGCTCATAGAATACACTACACATCCTTGGTGCTCGACGACATCATCGCCTAGCCTACCGACATGCGCCTTCAGCACGTTGTTGCCATACACAAACGGCATCTCGCCGTTAGGCTTGACCCAGATCTTGTAGCGCGCATGCGGGGCGATGAGGTCGAGAGCTGTGATGTGCAGTTTGAACTTGCCCGTCTTGGAGAACTTGCCAACACAGGTGCCAATTGAGAGGAGAGAACCGCGCGAGACCGAGGTGGCCAGGTTAGCGATTGACGTGCGGACATAGTAGACGCGATCTTTCTGCAGGCGGAAGGTGTGCGGATCCGATGGGCGGTCGATGAGATGGGATATATTGCGGCCGATGCTGAGAAGAGCAATCGTGTTAGTTGGGCTTTGCGCCGGGATGCGCTAGAGGGTGGGCCACGTACTAGTTGGCAAGCTTTTCAAAGACCTTCTTGGTCTCTTCGTCTGTGAGAGGTCGCATGTTGGTGTATTTACTTGAAGGCTAGTATTGAGGTTTAGGTATCGTCAAAGTACGATGAGGTCGAAGGGAAAGTATGTTTTGGTTGGTTTGTCGCCGCGAAGAAAAAAAAATGGGAAGGCCGACGGCAACCCAAACCAAAGTAGAAAACTCGATGTCCAACCCATACCAAAGCAAAAAACTCATACAAATTTACAGTCGGGGCGATATATTACCTAGTATAGCGTCGCCGTTTCGACAATAGTACTCCCTGTACTTTGGGTCATCTAACTGACTGGACCGAGGAACTCGAGGGAAGACTACAAGCTTGGAATGCCAGTTTCCCCCTGCCGCTTTTGGATTTCTCACTCCAGAACATCTGTGTCAATATATTCTTGGCTGCGATATCAAAACCAGTCGTTTCGGTCTTTTACAAAGGCATCTTCACTACATTTTTCCAAAGACACTGACCCGCGCGCATCTAAAAATCTCAACCATCCGCGACGCGACATTCTATACGAAGACGAATATCTTAGTACACCACGCTTCCCAATCGATTCCACCGCTCTAGGCAGGGCAGTGTATAAAAACTTGGTTGGTTTTCGTCCGCGAGCATTCAACGACTATATGGAACAACAGGAGAAGAAGAAACGGGAACGTTCGCTTGAAGATGGCGGGGACACAAGTGATCGGGAGAGTCGAAAACGCCCAAGTCCAGAAGTATCTGAGAGCCGACCGGAGAAAAAATTCAAGCACATGGGCAGGAATGAGTTTAAACGGGTGGTGAAAAAGGATTGGCAAGAGAGGAAAGCGGTGATGGAAAGGACGGGGAAGGATCCAGCTGCTCTGGAAGAGGACGAAGAAGCAGGCGAGGAGGCCAGCTCGAAAAGGAAAATTTGGAAGAAGACGAGGAAGCTGATCGAGACAGGCACTCGAGCCCCACGGGAGCTTGCAGAAGGGGAAGAGAAGGAAGAGCGGAAGCCGAAGCGGAAAGTCGCTGTCATGATTGGATATTGTGGAACCGGGTATCGGGGCATGCAACTGTAGGAAGACCTTAGAACTCCCCGACATGGACAAGGTTAATGATATACAAACAACAGGAACCCCCCCTCGAAGACTATTGAAGGAGATTTGTTTGAGGCCTTCGTTAAAGCCGGAGCTATCTCTAAGGCCAACTCGGATGACCCAAAGAAATCTTCGTTTGTCAGATGCGCGAGGACGGACAAGGGCGTTCATGCTGCTGGGAACGTCATATCCCTAAAGCTTATTACCGAAAGCCCGACAGTCGTTGAAGATATCAATAATCAGCTGGTGCCACAGATTAGGGTATGGGGCATCATTCCGACCACAAACGGCTTTTCATGTTACCAATTCTGCGACTCAAGGGTCTATGAATACCTAGTGCCAACATACTGCTTCCTTCCACCCCATCCAACGAGCTATGTTGCGAAGAGACTTGCTAAAGTTGCAGAGGAGGAAAGCGACTCAGAAAAGTGGGGTGGAAGATATGAAGATGTCCCTGGATTTTGGCAGAGAGTTTCGGAAGAGGTCAAGGCTGAGCTGAAAGAAAAGGGGTTCTCAGAGGAAATTATTCAACAAGTCTTGAATTCCAAAGCCGAAGATTCAGAGGAACAGCTTCCTATCCTGCTAGATGACTTTCCTACCTTAAAGCAAAAGTTAGAAAATGGTGGAGGAGAGGAAGGTCTAATGGGGGGGGCGGCTGCCGGTGGCGATGACTCTACTAAAGGCCCTAAAGACGCCTTATATGAGTGTGAACCGGCGACCAATTCTAGAGATCAATCCGAGGCTCCTATGAAGGATGACCAAGATCCTAGTAACTACAAGTACACCAAGTCCCTTTCGTTGGCCCGTAAACTCCAAAAACAGATCATTCTTCGCGCCAAACGGGCCTTCAGAATCCCACTCGTGCGCCTCGAGCGGATCCGCAAAGCATTCGAACTTTATGAGGGTAACCACAGCTTTCACAACTTTACAATACAGAAAACATTCAAAGACCCATCTAGTCGCAGATACATCAAAACCTTCAAAGTCAGCGATCCAATTATCATCGACGACACAGAGTGGCTAAGCCTCAAGGTTCATGGACAATCCTTCATGATGCACCAGATCCGAAAGATGGTCGGGCTCGTCATGCTAACTGTCCGATATGGATGCCCTCTAAACCGGATCGAAGAAGCCTACGGGAAGCTAGTTATTCCGATACCCAAAGCACCAGCGCTGGGGCTGCTGCTTGACCACCCTGTCTTCGACACTTATAACAAGAAAGCAGACCAGCATGGGAGGAGCCATGTGACATTTGAATCTTATAAAGACAAAATCCAAGAATTCAAGCAGAAGAACATTTATGATAAGTTGTTTATGGAGGAACAGAAGTTACAGACGTACGTCACGCTATTCCACAAATCTGTTTTCTCATCGCTAATGCTCCCGGTGATTCAAGGTTCAATGCTTTCTTATCATTCTTGGATAATTTTGAAACCAGTGAATTCGAATACCTTACATCGAAGGGAATGAAGGCGGTCCCAGAGGTGCATCGGAGGCCAAACAAAGAAGGCGGTAAATCGGCTGAGGACGAGCAGCTAAATGCTCTATTAGAGTTAGAAGAAGACGAAGAGAACGTAGACAGCTAGCTGCCGCTTATAACACACAGCGTCGAATGTATTATACCAATTAGTATTCACTGACTGTGAAGTAAGCGAGTAGTTACGTGGCTTTAATTAACATGAAGCTCAAGCTAACAGAACCTTACGGAATTGCGTGTCGTTAAGTTTTCTAGGCCTCAAAATCCCGTGATCTATTTCGGTTTCCAATTAATTATTAAGATGTATGCGAGGGTGATAAAATCTTGTATAGATGCAAATGCTACAAGCGAATCAATGTGTGAAGCGGACCTTAGATTCGAAGAGTCCTTGTTTGGAGAATAATATGCCACAAACATCTACAGACCAAAAGATCGAACGCCGGTATATCGTAGAAAGCAGTATGCATGCACCTGAAATAATAGAACCCTAATATCCCGAAATGCAACCCGATAAAGCATTTTCATTTGCATAAAGAAAAGAAAAAACACAGTACGCAAAACCATCGCTGTCGATCAGAATAAACAAACCGTATCTGATCTTGTCCACTCCAGTGAGACGAAACAAGAGAATTAATTGCAATATTGATCCATTCAGGGGAGTTCGACACTTGATGTTACTGCAGTGATGTATGCATGAAGAATCCTTTTTCTTTTTTTTTGGGTTGTGCTTCACAAAATCCAAGACAAGCAAGCTTGTACACCATTTGATCTGGTGTGGTGGTCGCTTCCGGGTGGAAGATGCCATGACAAAGGAAAAGCAAAAATGAAAATAAACGTCATAGCCATATGTATACCGTAAAGACTCCTCAAGTATAGGAATCATTACTTCCAGTTCCTCCTCTGGAAACAAAAGTGGAGAATAATTTTTCCGCTCAGTTGCTGCTGTAGTCGTTATCCAGTAAGTCTATCTCTTGAGTTAAACTACCGGTATCGGAGTTGGCGAGATCTGGTTTTGTCAAGTAATTAGCTGATACAATTCTCTCAGAAATCCCGAAACTGTGCTTGCATACCGCTTGGCTCATCCTCTTCCACAATCACTAATCGGTCGACACTGTCCCTGATATCTAAACTCCATGCATTAGAAATCGCGTATCTTTTAGTCAGTTCCGAGAAACCGAGCTTACTGTCAACTTTGAGTTTCAACTCCTGATCCTCGTTAGTATCATCAATGGCATCACAGCATTGCTCTAGGATTCGGAGAATATTCGTGAGGCGACTTTCGTCTCTCATCGGGTTTCGACTACGGACAAACTTATTGTCAATCCAAGCTACTGCATGATTTCCGAGATCGCGCAGAATATCCTTCTGATGACTGCGTATTCGCTCGCTCTGTTGAGAAATGTCGCCAATAAGATTTCGCATCAAGAAATCTTCAGTTGCTGATCTGACAGCTTCGTCGTGATAGGTTAGCAACGGTGGAGACCATATCTTTGCGTTTTCCGTGACCTGGTTGGCTATAAAGCTGCTGTTGAAATTCGGATTCCGGGTAGCAAACGCTGTTTTGAAGAAACTGAGATGTTCAACCCCACCATGCGCCCCAATAGTCTTGACTTCCTGAGCAATCCGACGGACCATATCTCTGACTTCCGCTGCAAGCCTAACATTTTCTAAGAAAACGATGATTGCTTGAAGTGCAGGTTCCGCGAGATGCGCCGGATCTACGGCCACTGTGGCGTAGAGAGCTTTGACGATTTCAGGCAACACCCCGAGATTGGGCTCGTTTGAAACCAACTTCTTGAGGATTTTGTTCACCGCTCTTACATTGGCTGTGATATCCAGCGGCTTATAGATAATATAGAGCCCATTCTTCTTAAGCGAATAGCGTAAAGTTTGGAGCTCGCGTCGAGTGATCGGAATACCCTGATTGTCAACAAATTGCCTGCAATCTTCATCTTCGTCCTCGTCGTTAACGTCACCGACAGGGCTTTGCAAATCACAGTATTCGAGAAGGGTGCCAATAAAGTCTAGGAGTCCAGAATGTTGCATTTTTCTTCCTTTGTCAACGAAACGAGCCAAGCTTCCATATTTCGCCTTGGTTGGACGTGGGACAAATTCGATCAGCAGCAAATCCAAGCATTTCTTCAAAAATCCGGCGTTGACAAGGAGGATAACGTTATCCGTTGACATTTCGGCGAGTGACTTCAGGAATCCGAAATAGTCATCCCAGGCTCTCATGTGATACCCAAGAACCTCAAAATAATCACTGCACTCTGAAATGACCCAATCGACAAATATATGTTGCTCTTGGTCTCGCATAGTATTAGGACCAGCAACATCGTCAATATTTTGTAGTGCGAATATGATGAGGCTCCCGAATTCTTGGCGAACTTTTGGCAAGAAGCATCTGAGCAGTATACTTCTGAGGAGATCCGGTCGTGAACGCAACCATTCAAGCAAAGATCTGCAGCACAAACGACAGGACTTGACAGCCTGACCAAGCACAGTCAGTAAGTCAATCGTTTGCTCACAATCCTTAATTTTGATAGCGATTTGCTCGAATGTATCGAGGAATAGGGCCAGAGTTTTCGTCTCCAAGATATGTTGCTCGCTGCAGCAGCCACCGTTTAGCGCTTGTAATCGCTGTAGGAGCTTTGCCATAAATTCGAGATGGCTTGGGTCGAATAGACAATAGCGCCGGAGAGCGTGCTCATTCTCGTTAAAGATATCTTGGCGGAGTTCTGTATCGATTCCAATTGGTGAAGAAGGCTGCTTGGTTTGCGACGCAACACGTTCATAAAAAAGCATATAAGCACTGTATGGCTTCATATAAGAATGGCCAAGCAACCCATCCTTTGATGGTAGAGTGTCGAGGCCGCCAAAGCAGTTTGAAGGGATTGTAGAGGGATCGAAAGTTGAAACTTCAGAATCATTGAACTCAAACCATAATGGCATCCCATCAGCGATTTTGCCATCTCGGTCTTTGATATACGAGTAGTAGTGACCTGTTTCCGCTGTACCGCTATGAACAAGCACACCAACGAGCTCAAAGTCATCCGTTTTGGGCTCATCTTCCGGAGAACGGTTGATCGCATCGATTGAATACGGATGCAAATCAATTCTGGTAGGGAATTCGAAGGCATCATTGATTTTACTCCGATTCATTGTCCGTAAGTCAAACTCAAAGCGCTTCAAATGAAAGATTACTTGGTTTGGAATTTGTTTCAAGCACGTCCTGCCCGTAAATTTGGCGTTAGTTTTTTATCACTATTAGTTGCTCAGCGAGGGAAGGGTATCGCCAACCTTTTAACAGCATCAACATGACGGTTGCAATTGGTGCAAGAGTATTTATTATCTAGATGATAGATTAGTATTTTGCATTGTACTGGCAAGGGATAATAATCACCAACCTCCGTTGAGGGTTTCACCCTCAACATAAGCCTTTAAAGACTCCTGCAAATTCTTCTTCCCTTTAATATCGCATTGGATCGCAGAAAATTGTTCTTCCCTCTCAGAGACATGCTCGCATTCCATCGATTTGACTTGCTGGACGAACGTGCCCCCAAAAAAAGCTCTGAAATCTTTCTTTACTTCCGTGGGCACGATCTGACTTTCTATGCGGTCACATAGCAGATTGTAGAACTCCTCTACGTCCATCTGAACCCCAACATCAATGAGATCACCATCATAGTCCCTAATTGTCGCAACGAAATCTTTCGGCTCGAATGCTTTCTGCCAAGAATTCTGAAGATTTGCAAAGACAATTTTTAGAGTGCTGAGAGCGTTTGGAGGAGTAACCTCGCATTTAGCCTGGAGGATGAAATCCCTAAACGGTAGATTCATGAAGAGCTGCGTTAATAAGGAATTGAGATAACATGTGTTTGATAAATTGCGAAGTCCGACATGGCCAGCGTCAGAGCGTAGCCAGCGGGTGCGATCTATACTGTATATGCTAGGCAAACCGGATGCCGCTAGACACTAGTTAGTAATTCCAGAAACAAGGAATAATTTGTGAGCGTGGGGCTGGATTACCTTCCGTCAAAACGTGTCGAAGAAAATCGACTAAGCTATCTAATTCTGAATGGCTTTGAATTACCGAAGTAGCCAATTCGTTTAGATGACGTCGCGAAGGGCTCGTGAGCACGATTGCTTCATTTGTCTCTCCCAGATCCATTGCTTCTGGGTCTGCGAGCTTTTTGCCACTTAGAGGTGGAAACAGAAAGTGTTCCTGTAATAGCTGTCCCAAGTTTCTGGAGACAATATTTGTAAGCTTTCGTATTCCGATGATAGGAGAAACCACAGCGTAGATACTAACTCATGTATAGTCCAGCTAGGATCGTAGCCATCTGCAATCGTGATACATGATATCAATAGGTTAGATAGGCCATACACAACGTCATCCTGTGTTAAGTAGTCAATGGATTCTTGGCATCGGTGCTTCAAGAGCAAATCACACCAATCCGAAAAGTATATGGCTGGTTGAACGTCTGCTTGGCTGTATCCAGATATCAGTGTCAGGATTTTGAGAGTTGCCTCAAACGCCATGAGACTTTGAGGTGCCTTATCCAAAGTATGTGGGATTAAATCGTAGAGACTTTTCCAGAGATGCAAGGCAATGTCTATGTGCTGTGTAGATAGTTCGCTAGGACTTGATTGAGCCACTTGTAGTGGAGAACCCGCACCATTGCAAGCGTTCGTGATCGCGTCATTGATTTCCTTTCTCATTTCGTCGCGAGGATCTTCCAATAGGAATGACTTTAGCAGCGATGGAAATCTGCCATCAGAAACCATCAGGTCTAGCCCAATGGGGTCTTGCGTGGCTATAGTGAGAAGGGAGCGAAATGCCCGAATGCAAACTTTGCCATCTTCCAATGCCAATGAACCCTGAAACTCGGTCAAAAGCGAGAGAAGGAACGCCACCAAGCCATTAGTGTCGTAACTAGATTCAATAGGAGGCGGTAGACTCGAAATATCTTCTAACTGTTAGCAAAGGACGAGCTATATGGGAAGTACTTTGAGAAACTTACGAGATATTAGCAATAGCAAACATTCTAGAAGAGCATGGACGACTTCTGTTTGAGAATACACTGATCTGACTTTTGAGACATCGAATGATATTAAGGTCTTGGATGTCCATTCAGTGAGACTTTGCAACTCAGCAGTGTCTACCAACCCAGTCGCATTACTGAAAAGGGTCGCCTTCACAATAGCGAGGGCGTAGAGGAGCTTGAAAGGATGACTGGTAGTTGAATCTATGGGCGAGTTAATAAGGCTATCTTGAATTTCTGAGTACCGATCAATAGGAGCAGGAAAGCGCGCTACCAGCCGCCAGATCTGTAAACTTGTTAGTCACCGCAAAATTATCAAATCCTCCGGCGAAGCTTACCTTTTCGCTATATTGATCAGGTAATGTGAGAAGCTGGCAGAGCTCTGAGAAATACTTCTGCACTTCAGCCCGGACAGCTTCATTTGTTGTTATTCCGGAAATATTTATTGGAGGGATACGACTCTGAAGGATCATAAAGGAATCATTCTGTAGTCCGACCTCCGCCAAGCTAAGCTCGTTCTCAGCCAGAAACAGCTCTCGTCCAGCACATATCACCCTAAAATTTTGAAGTCCGGTGGCCGCTCCGACATACGCATAGAAGTCTTTCCCAGAGGTCGAAGCTGGTACCGTTATGTCACATTTCTGTTCTATAAGTTAGTTTCTCCACGCAAAATCCCTGGTAAAGAAGCTAAACTTACTGCTGCTGTATACTTGGGAGCATAGCCATGGAATTGGATGTTCAAAATAGCCCCTAGTTCCTCATCTAACCCAGGATACTCAAAGCTCTGCGCTTTTTGTGTAACATTCACGGTCGCCGGCGATATCTCAAGCAATTCTTGAAGCACTAGCAGAGACCTCTGGAACTTCAATGCTGATTGCGCTATCGTACTGTCTCCTGAATCCGTGTTGGCTGGTGATTCTTCTTCGAGGCAGGATGCCGCTTCTCCAAGCTCTTTAATAGAAATATTGACCAAATCACAGTTTATCTTTGTCAACAAGTTGTTTCCGGTATAGCCCGGAACCTCTGACTACTCGAAATGTTAGCAAACATGGTAGATTGGTGTTGTTAAGTTAGGTAAACTTACATCAGCGAAGAAATGTACAAGGTAGTTTATGGCATCATGAGCAACCTCGTCCTGAGGGGCGGTTGTAATGATACGCCAAACTTGATTGATCCCGTCAATTTGTAGAAGCTCAAGGCTATCATTAATCTGTGTAGATAGGTCAGATAAGGCGATTTACAAACTTTGACGAAGACTTATATATAGATACCTCCAGGTTTTGGTTAAAATAGACAACGGCATGTTTGCAAAAGTCAAGGCTCGACGGAACAAAGAGCTCTGGTCGCATCTCGGGAAAATATTGCTTGAAAAGTGCACGCATAAAAGTATTTGTCTACTCTCGACTGTTAGCAACCGGGTTTAATTAACATCATTCCATAGTGTGGCCTGGATACTTACCTGTGCGACTTCTAAATTGGATGGTTGGGATAAGAAATCGCTGAAAAAGCCGAAGGAGCAATTTCGAACCCGTGGATCCCGGGAATTCCCCCCACAAAGAACTAGCCAAAGTTGGGATGCGTGGTCTTCCTGTATTAAATCCGGAGTATGAAGCATGACCAAGCGGAGGAGCTTAAAAATTGGGTGCAGGTCCTGGTAAAGACTCTCAAAAGTAGTCTGGCTCTCGACGCAGAGGATGGTTTGCCGAACCAGGAGGCTGATAAGATCCATCTCGGCGATCTCTTGTCCAAGGGAAATCCCAGACCCACCTTCGGTGACAGCAATATCGGAAGCTAACCATTGCGTCAGCATACGACATTCGCAATAACAAAATGAAGAAGTACGTACGGAAACTCTCGAGAACTGCATTCAAAATATAAAGATCTGTAGCCTTGTATCCAAGGCCTTCTTCCATAGCAGCCACACATTTCGTGACCACGTTTTTCTTATCTTGAGCCTGTGGGCCATATAGGAGCAATTCTCCTAATTGGTTATATAGCCAATCGAATTTTGAGGCCAAATAATTTGTAAAGGCGGCCGATGGAGTGGAGGCTAGGATATCGAATGAAAGGCTAAGAAGCCGGATCAATAGATTATACGGTGCTAGTTCGACAGACTGGTAAGATGGAGTTAGCTGAGGTACTACAGGGTTTCTAGTGGGTGTGGATACTCACTAAGGCGTTCTGCTGTCCATGTAGCTTGATTTCTGCTAGGACTCGGTCGAAATATGTCATGAGTGCTTCATCCCAAGAATTCACGGGCGCTTCGCAGAGAACCGTGCACGAATCATAATGATTGCTGAGCGTCATATTGTGACACAGGTCCTGCAGCAGAGCGATTGTGGCATGGACCTCTCTCTGGTCCCTAACTGCAATTATCGGCTGCCAAACAACTTCCAGGAAATGCATATCAAAATCACCCATAACTATTAAGAATCCTACCACATTTCCAGCTTTTTGAATAAGTTGGAAGTGAGAATGGGGACCTAGAATATATTCCACCAACCCAGAGGTTCGGATAAAAAGCGCGATACACCTTATTTCTTGATGGTTAGGGAGAGATGAGTAATGACTGCTGGGAGAGGAAACTTACCGAAGCAGCGGGTCCTCTCGCTTCATGTTCCGCTTTTTCCAGACTTCTAGTAGCTCATTGCAGATAGTCGTCAATGCATGCAGCCTCACTTCTAATTTCTTGCACTTCCGCAACGCCAAGTCGTAGATAGTCATCCGAAGGCAGGCGTCCGCTATTAGAGGATGGAAATCTCGTGGATATAACGAGAAATTAGCAGCTAGTTGGAATTCAGAGTTGTCGTCTATCAGCGTGGGATTCATTGAGATGGTTTCGTTAAGGAGGTGTGCTGCACAATCAACAAGAGAGTTGAAATCCTCCTTGGAGTCGAGAAAGGTATCACCAATGAAACCTTTTAGCCTCTTCTGGGTTAAGAGGCATATCTCGTAAGTTTGTTGGCTGACTCTAGTTTTGACAGCCTCTGATTTGTCTCGAAGAGAGGCGTCACCAAATGAATTCAATTCTCCTGCCATCCTTAGAACTGATGATGGAAATCTAAACAATTGCCTTATGTTATCCATGAGATCCGGCTGCTTTGGCAACCGCTCCAGAGTAGCGTCAAGGTATTTTTTGAAAGAGTCGAAACCATATGGCTCGTCCAGGACCATATTAGTTAGATCATTCCAAAACTCCCAAACGATAGCTTTTGATTCCTCCGTGTAATTATGTGGCATCCCGACGGGCTGTAACCGGCAGATATCAGACGCGACTCCAATGAAAATAGATGAGAATGGCCGGTGTGATGTTGTCAAGTTTAGTACTCTATCTAGGTCATACTGGACCATCCGTAGCGAAGCTTTGAAAAATGCTCTGAAGGTTTGAAATAATAATGTAGAAGCAGCTAATGTTTGTGGTCGTAAAGGTTGGGTCGAAAATATAAGTCCAAGAGAGGGACTATTTTCACAGAGAGGTTAGTATAGAGATAAAGATAGAGGAAATAAACACCGAAATATGCCTATACCTTCGTTTCAATGCGCTGTTCATGACTTGTGGCAGGTATTTCCACGCATGAACCCCTTCATTGTGTATTTGGGCGAATTTTTCATTTGTATCTGAATCTGATAATAGTGTGACACAAGGATATAGTTCCTTCAATGCTGAGAGAGTGTTGTTCAAATCTATTAAAGTGAAATTGTTAGAAGGGCATCATCATTAGATATTAAAATCAAGCCAATCAAGTACTCTGGAACAGATATTTAACCTACCATTTCCGATTTTGGAATACATGGGGACAAAAAATGCCCTTCCCTCAGTTTCTGAATACGTATGAGGCCGGAGCGTTGGGAGAATTACAGTTTCGAATGTTTGATATTCAACCGACTGCTTCTATTATCAGTCTAAGAGCTTCTGCGGATGCAATATAGATAACAGAATAATCAATCGTGGCATTGTTACCTGATTCATAGCTGGCTCATCTTCTGACATCCGCCCCATATCATCCGAGTCCCTCCCCTCGCCAGATATAACATAGTTATTATTCTTATAAGATTCTTCTTCAGGGCCATCTGAATCCCCGACATTCGGTGAAGATCCTTCAGAATCTGGTGATATCTGGGAGTCATCGGACTTGAGGGTATGCTGGTTGTCTGAATCGTTCCTAGACCCGGTATCATATTGCTCTGCTGATACTTGCGCCGTTGAAATCGGTGAGTCCGTTTCATCATTCGGCATTGTGCGTTCCGAAGATGTGTCTTCGTGAGCAGGCGACGAGCCGTTCACCATGTTAATGTCCCCTCTTAAAGTGCTTGCTTCGGCGCTCATACACTCAGCGCTCAGTAGCTCTACGGTTGCCAAAGTTGCAGGTCGCTTTCGAGGCCTCGCAGGGTCTGTATCGTCGTCCTCGTATGAAGGCCGGCGTGGCGGAGTAGGATTATTCAGCCCGTCGAAATGGGTTCCATTGATAGCCTGATGGTTCATGTTGATCGCGGTAGATGAAGCCGCAGAGGACGGAGACGCAGAATTCAGCTGTCCAGTCGATACCTGGTTCTCGATTGCCATTCCAGGATTATTGTTCTGTCCATCTCCTTCCATGCAACTTGCTCGATGAGTAGGGTGGTGCAAAGGGTATCTGGTAATATCGGTGGGGCCCACTGGCGTTCTATGGGCTAGGGAGTACTGTGCCTAGGATGGGGGACCTGGGAGGAATGACGTTGGTGTACCTGGAAGAAGGAGAGGGTGCAGCAATTCTGCGGTCAGTTGAAATGTTTGCTTTTAGACTTAGCATGTGCAACAGGACAAGCTGCGGGGCAGCTTTCGCGATGGCGATTCCAGCTTCAGATTTAGTGACCTCAAGAGGAGCTTAGATGCGAGGTACGAAGCTCTGAAAATTGTGTTGACTGTACTTACTGACCAGAGGTTTATCCGTACCTCTCTCTCCCTAGTGGGCAGACTCCAGATGAACGCAAACAAGGCGTTAAGAAGATGGCGGCGATGGGAAGAGCTTCGATAAGGTACGTCCCCTTCCTCCTAACGAGTGAGATGGAATAATCAGCGCTGCTTTTCTCCGGCGAGGCTCTCAACGGATCGAGGTAGCTATCCGTCGCGGCGGCGGTGGTGATGCTGCTAACAAACTAGCGGCACGGCCTGTTTGCCCGTACTGGTTTTGGGAGAAAGGGTAAGTAGGCCGCTGGCCGGCTGGCTACGCGACAAGATGAACGAACGAATGAGCCTGACTTTAATTTCTTAATTTACTTACCCTGGATACAAATACTAGGCGTTAGACGCAAGGCTGTACGTACCAAAAGGTATGGGGCCAGAGATGAAGAAACCCTCTCCGCCTTCTCGATCCTCGTGCTGCGTGACCAAAGAGCAGCAGCTTGCGGAGATCGATCTCAGCTGGCCCGGACAACGGCTTGAACGCACATGGCACCAGCGAGGGCTAGTTTGAGGGGAGCACTACGACCGATATGACTTTGACTGCCCGGGAGATACTTGAGCAAGTACCTATATATACATGTACATCATCCTATTTATCTCGACACGCTTCTCCCAGGATACTACCTATCAAAGGTGACAACCAACAGCCGTCCGTCTGAATCATCCCAAAAACCGCACAAAAGGGCAGGCTAACATGAGTACTAGTCGACTGCTAGGTCCCTAAGCAGCTAGAATTATTACCGGGGTCCAGGGAGTGGGTGATGACGTGAAATATGTCACCCGAAATTCAGGCGCCTTGCAGGCAGGCTTCAGCACTGGCATCAGCACCAGCACTGCACCAGAAGTAGCAGGGGAGGATCTGTGAGCTGGTGGGATGGCCCGGAAGATAATCCCCGATGAGTCTCAACAGCCTCAGCTAGCTTGCACTTGCTTGCATTTGCCCGTCAAATGCAGGCAGGATCCAACCCAGGCCGCGCGAAAAACCGTGAAAGGTGGTGGTAATCGATAAGGCATCAACCGGGCGAACCAACCACTCAGAGAGCGCGTACCCGAGCTGCACTTTCTGGGTGGACCCCAGGCGCATTTCAAGATATCTTGATTGACTCGACATCGTATTGTGCGCCACGTCTCACTCTAGCCGTTGAAAAGGTTGGCCACCACCGTAGTTTATTCCCAGCGCGTAATGATCAGCTAGAATGCACTAGCAATATTCTTTTCGTTCTCCTACTTTCCATATCTAGAAGTCGCTGTGGCGGTTTCTCATGATCCAATGAGTGTTCCTTGTTTGCAGTCTTTGTGTCGACGTGGGCTTTCCGACAGCAAGACGTAGCACGAAAACGCCACCATGGTTTGTTCAAGGGCAATTTGGCGGTGCAACATCATGACCACAGACCAACGTAGCCGGTAAATGATACAACCGAACCATCCATCTGCAACCCCATCTCCGTCTCTCGAAATGGCGACCTCATTGCCTCAGGGTCAGATCCTGGGACTCCCAGTTTCTCTCCCAATTCTCATCATTTCGCTACTTGCCGTCATCATAATACCCATTCTCTTGAATCGGATTTTATCATCGAAATCCCAGGCGGGCCCGTCTTCCGCTTTTCTTATCGCTGGCCCACGCGACTCCGGCAAAACGAGTTTCTGTTTATATGTAGGTAGCTACTCCGCTCGCCCTGGCAATGTTTCACAGGATTACGGCTAACGGCTCACACTCCATAGCTCCAAGAGAAGTCGCTCGTTGCCACCCAAACATCTACAACCTCAGCGACCGTGAAGCTGCCTACGAGCGTTCTGGAACAAATCGGATCTGAAGATGGAGCAACATCCCCCCATGAAGAAACCAATGGTCTTCCCTTCCACGTGAAGGACACACCTGGCCATCCAAAACTTCGTTCTCAAGCCCTCACTTCTATCAATCTAGGAGCCAAATCTTGCATAGGCATCATATACATGGTCGATTCCGCTGTCTTGTCCTCTCAACAACGGTTAACAGACACTGTAGAATATCTATATGAGCTACTCCTCGTTATCCAGAACCAATATATGTCAATCTCCGATTCTTCGGCTACCCCGCCAGATCCCATACACCTGCTCATCGCATGCAACAAAAACGATTTGTTTACTGCCCTTCCTTCGGCGAAAATCAGCACCTTATTGCAAAGCGAGCTTGGCAAAATGAAGGAAACCAAGCGAAAGGGGCTTTTAAATGCAGGAGCTGGTGAGAACGATGATGAAGATATAGACCGCGTTCTAGGAGACGAGAATTCCGACCAAGTTAGCTGGGACGGACTCAGGGAGTTTGGTGTGGAGATTGCTGTACAGAGCGGCAGCATCAGAAGCAGTGCCGTTGATAGCTGGAAATCGTGGATGCTATCATGTCTGGAAGTCTAAAAGCGTCACCAATGATATCAATTTTCTGCTATTCTATGTACTAATGTTCTGATTCTAACGCCAAAGGCTCAATCATCTTGAATCACGTATTGTGTGGCCGCCCTCTTTTCTGCAATAAAATGTTACCTACCATACATTTCTTTGTTCTTTAGGTCGTTCATGATTGTCGTTTTCGGCACGTTGCGGGTGTTCACCATACTCGCTAGCTGGCCAACTTCAGCACTGATGCTCTTCACCCTGCCCTCCACTGCTTCTAGCTCACGATTGACGGCCCCGCCACCGCCCTTGCCATCGTTTGCAATATCACCGACACTATTTTCCAGCCCGTCTACCACCCCACTACCTTCCTGTATATATTTGAGATTCGTTCCCCAAAGTTGTTTGTACAAATCTTCTTTTGATTGTAGTTTCGATTTTTGCCCTGCTATCTCACTTGCCAGTCCCTGTCCAGGAGTTAAGGACCCTATACCTAGCGATCTCCAGATTCTGTTCTCTACATATGTCCTCTCATCCTTTGTCTGGTTTTGGGCTCCAACCGACGGCTTCGCTTGGCCGGTGTTGCGGCTGCTATTCTGCATTGCATCGTGGAAGTCTCGCGCGGAGAGCTCAAACAGCATTTGCATTCTTCCAGAAACATATTGCATGTTATTGTAGTTTGTTATCTCAGCCTCAGCTTCTTTGTTCCGAGCGTCGAGGAGAGCTAGCGTATTCGATATCTTGAAGTGTTTCGACCCGCGTTAGTAAGAATAATCTCAAATTTTATAACCTGCAGCATGGCGTATAATACTAACATAGCTGCATCGTTGCGCAATGCTCCCGCTCTTTGACTTGCTATCCGATATCAAATGTTGAACCATAGGTTGTAACAATCCCTCCTTGGCTCTCATACTAGCGACAGCTGCGACCTCAACTATGAGATCGTTGAACTCTTGGATGTCGAGATATGGCTGACCCTCCATATCACCAAAGTCCTTGTTCGCTACATGCTTGAGGAATGTGCTATCCAGGCGCGTTTTGATTATTTGTTCTTCAAGGGTTGTAAGCATGTCTGCATACTCGGTCGCAGTTGAGATCAACTCATCACCCGTGCTTTCGCTTGCAAGGAAGATATCAGATATCATGCTCTGCAGTCTAGCTAATAATCTGTCGTCGCTCCTAGTTATCTCTGACATGGCAGACATCGTAAAATTGAGCTTGCCGGACGCATCTTGCAAGCCTGCCAGGCAAGCTCGGAAGGTAGTCTCCAAGTCGTCTATCTGCCCAGCCAGTAATTCTATGTCAATAAAAATACTACCTTCTATATGTTGGGGGGACCTGTTGACATACGGCGGCGGATGTTTGATCTCGCTCTGACATGTACGCACGTTGGAGATGCTCTCGGTTCTTGCTCAGGGAAGATCGGAAGCCCTTTTCGATCTCTAGTTTTGTTTCATGGTCTGCTTTCAGGCCTTTCATTTGACTAATGTTCTGCTTTAGAAGCTCGTTTTGAAGCTCTAGAGCCGCAAGCTCCTTGGAGATCTGATCGGTATCAACGGCTTTCGAGTTTAACGGAGGGCTCTCAGTGGATAGCAAATCCATCGACTTCAAACCGTCATAGCTATAAGGATTGATATAAGTTAACTACCATGTATCAAAATGGCAATAATGACTTTGCCTGTCTACCTAGGCACTTCGGTATATTTCTGCTTATGGAAACAATTAAGTAGCACCTACATTTCCTTTTCTTCCAATGCTAACATAGAATTCTTATCCAAACATTTGTGAATGAATGCTTCGATTTGTTGCATATTCTTCCCGGCAGTAAACGCCCACTCAATATCCGCGCGAGTAAGAAGAGCGCCATGTTCGCGCAAAGTATCAATTACTTTCTGGAGAGCTGATACTGGGTCCATTTTGATATCGACGCGTTCATCCTATGGTACGTTGCGTTGTGTGTGAAAATGATGTAACAATGTCTTCAAGCCCCGCGAAGTCAACAATATACTTGTAGAAATAGTTGCTCAAGTGTGTATATCGCGAAGGGCGCCGTAGGTACCTAGGCTAACCAAATAGGGGCTTCGACGTTTCAGTTCCTTCAATTCTCGTCTGCTACATGATGGAGTCCTGGGATTCTGTTTGAGTGAGGACTTGACGAGCGCTATAAGGAGGAGGACTGAAGGCATCGAGCGTTGTGTTTCCGTGTTGAGCTAGCTCATCGACAAACAACTTTCTGATCACGAGTTGTTGGCTCAGGGCCAGATGCACGTGATCTGACTGCTTTTTTTCTTGTGGGAGTTGGACCAACCCAGGCGAAATTCATGACCTAAAACCTCTCTACACCATATCTCAATATCATCAAGACAAGGTACCGACACCGACGACATAGCATCGGATCGATAACGAAATCAGCTAGAATACCTCTAGATCTAAATAATCAGTCACAATGACCAAGAGAACTAAGAGTACGTCTGATGTTTGCCTCCAGAGGAGCCGTGGTTTGGCGGTGGTAGCTTGGGTTTCAATTGTCGAGAAAGCTAACATTGATATTTTCATATAGAGGTCGGCGCAACCGGCAAATACGGTGTCAGGTACGAACGAGTCACTTCAATCACTGCCAGATTTGTAATATACGGAGAATGAGATGGATCACTACATACGATGGATGGCAAGCCGATATTTTGTTACAAACGCTGATGGAAGAATTCGACAAACAGATATGGTGCCTCGCTGCGTAAACAAGTGAAGAAGATGGAAATCAGTCAGCACTCGAAGTATACATGCGCCTTCTGCGGAAAGACGACTGTTAAGCGGACAGCTGTTGGGATTTGGGACTGTCGGGGTTGCGGAAAGAAGGTCGCGGGTGGAGCATATCTGCTATCGTATGTAGTCGCTCCTGGTGGCCGCCCACATTCAAACGGCTGAAAAGAAGGGAGAACCCGTGGGGAATCTTGGTGGCTAATGACTGCACACTTATAGGACGCCCGCTGCTGCTACTACTCGATCGACAATTCGTCGTCTAAGAGAAATTGCTGAAGTTTAAACTCACTTCTGTTCTCTTGCACTTTACTTTCGACGACTGCTCCTCATGATTCTATACCCTCTACCTCTCACACGCGGATAGAATATTACTCTTACGCAAACTACTTGTCACCTACATAATCCATTATATACGATATTCCCAGTTGACGAAGATTTCGGATTCTGGCTTACAAGGCTTCTTCTCTTTGTTTAATGGGCATGGCTATGTACATCGTTTTTTTCTGTTACTGAATTTTCTCTTGTACATCTTTTGAAATGATAGGGACGTGGGGCGCATATAGCGACCATGAATTTTCCACCTCTCGAAAAGCTGAATCCGACTCCGACTCGGCATCGATTAGGCTGTACGCCACCCACTCGTATCACATATTTAGTATGAACCTGTGATGTCTGGGAAACTAAAATCGAGACTCCGCGGTAACGCATATGTCGAATCCCTGAAAATCGAGAGGCTATCTACTTCATCTACCTTATACTTTTGGACGTGCTGTTCATGTTGCTGGTTCACGAAATACGCCCCATATCATCTAGCAAGACGTGTCGGAAGCAGTGTCGCCTGTTGCGACCGCACTACATACTTGATCTTAGAATCGTGGCTGCGTCTGTGTGCCCCTGCTGAATTTCGTCTGCTCCTTTCGTCAGGCGAGGTAACCGTTCGAATCATGTCAGATGAGCAGATTGGCACAAGTTGGAGGCGACAGCCGAACAGCCAAAAGTATCAGCGAACGGAGTCTTAGTTTGTCGTATTTGTTCAACACCCTGTCTCCTGGTGACCCGCTAGAAAGTATAAATACCCCGACATCCAACCCGCCTGATCCCAACCTCGTCTTCGACCTCGCCCATAAATTCGCATCCTTAACCACAGAATCTACCCTCAGCGCCTACGATCTGGTTCTCCGAAAGTTACTAGTCCATTCTTGTCTGAACTACTCATCTCGGCCTCGTATCTTTTGTTGTTTCTGCGCCAGGCACCCCCCGCTGTATCGTCGTCAAACACATCTGCAACTCACAATTCCGTACCTGACAGGACTTAGACAGCCACGCCAGGAACCACTTAAAACCGGCCCCCCCAAACGGATCGCTCTACGAAAACTCATGTTCCAGCCAGCCACGATATCTGCCGTCTATCATGGATACCTGTATCGTCTGTCTTGCGGAACTTCCGGAGAAGAGCCTCCCCCAACATGGCACCGATGGCCTCCCAATCTCGTACAATCTTGACGACCTACCCGAATTTCTCTTGGCAAGGCTCCCTTGCTCGCACGTACTGCACAACAGCTGCCTCAAACCATGGGTAGAACGCGCAAACAGCTGTCCCATCTGCCGTAAAGCCTTCAACATCGTGGAACTCGTTACCAGCCCAACAGGTAAATATTTCCCTCTATATATATATATATATATATATATTTTTTTTCCTTGAAAACTCGAGCTAATCAACGCGTCTAAAACCACTAGGCGAAGCTCTATCTAGCTACTGCGTCGACGATAAAGTCCAAGTCTCCGATTATAATGACCATAATATGCTTCCGTCCGGGGCAAGTGATAATGATAGGCGGCAGTCTGGGGAATATTCTCCGGCTTGCTTCATCTGTAATGAGCCAGGGTATTCAGATCTCCTGCTTTTTTGCGATGATTGCCGTAGTCCATATCATACTTACTGTCTTGGGATCGAGGCAGCTCCCCAGGGGTTATGGTATTGTCCTCCCTGTATACTTGAACGTCCGATCCTCAGATCGCGAAGCGAACGCTCGGCCACATCTAGGAGACGTCGTAGCCGACCGAATTATGATCCCTGGGAAAGGGTTTGGCTCACCGTAGGAGGCCGACACGAGTCGCTTGAAGTGGCATATAGTGCAAGCAATAATGATGATGAACTGCTAGAGCCGAGCGAAAGGGACATGGACGCCTGGAACAGACGGATTGACGTCGCAAGGAGGCAAGGAGGCGCAGAGGTACTGCACGAGGCTGTCCCAAGAATTCTAGAAAGGCTACCTTTCGTTTATCAAGAACCAGTAATGACAGAGGATGAGAAAACTGCATGGGCAATGCTCGAAGAAGCTGAGGGAACTTTACTAAATGGCCCCAGTTCTGAGACAATTAGACGTACCCAGGACAAAGCAGATATCAGCTTAGGTTCCGGTTCCACGAGGAAGAGACGACTGAGTAAGCTTTTGACAGCCTCACCTCGAACTGAGAGGAGATCTCCTGAGGATGTCGTTTCAATGGAAGATGAACTCGTTTCGCCAACTTCGCCAACCCAGCCAGCCCCCGAACGCAAGTTGAAGCGCCCAAGAACCCGTCGGGTTGTCCCGGCACCACTTGCAAATCTTAGCACGCCCATCGAAAGCCAGCCGAGAAGGCTGAGTGCAGACGCAGACCCATCAAGCAATTCGCCACCTAATACCATGAGAGATCCCGCGCCATCCTCACCCACATTGCTGGATACTCTATTAGCCGACATTGACAAACCTCAGACGACCACCATGGCTGGTCTGAAATTCCCGCGCCCCATCTCGAGCACAAGGCCGGCTTTCCTCCCACCATCGTCGCCCCTTACGCCGCCTGTTGATACGCCAGAGTCTCTGCCTGCATCACCCTTCTTTGAACACCCTGCCGAGACAATTACTCTGCCACATAGCCCTCCTGCTGAGCCCTCTTCACCGCCCCCGCGGCAAGATTCGGCGTCACCTTCAGGTCTATCACTTACCAATAAGAAAGAGATAGAAAAGCTCGTCAGATTGGCGTTGGCACCATATTATCAAGCCGGCGACATGTCTAGCGACGAGTTTGCCGAGATAAACAAATCGGTCTCAAGGAATTTGTATAGCAAGATAAGTGGAGACGGTAGGTTACGTGAATGGGAGAGGGCCAAATGGCAGAGCTTGGCAAAGAAAGAGGTTGATAAACAAGTTAAATTGCTGAGGGACTTGAAACCCTGAAGCCATCTACATATTTTTTGTATTTAGCCCTCTGGTTTAACTGAAATTTGGTGTATAATGGCGTTATGTTGGTCGTGGTGGCGTGTATTATATGTATTTGAATAGATACCCATCTGCCTGTGTACTCTAGAGAATTGTTTTACACATTGTTTGGCTTATCTTTGTAATGCATTGGGATAAGGAGTTTAGTGTAAGATAAGATGTGGGACAGACTTTTACGAGATCAGGTGTTATCCGGGGTTGAATGTTTACTAGGAGTCATCGGGATCGCAATAGGTTCAAGATGATAATTAGCATCTAGCCCATGCCCTTTCTTTGGCAGGGTCTAGCTTGCTATGTCTATCCTTAGTCTTAAATCGAGGGCGGCTCTTCATGGGTCTCAAATACCATTTAGATGGCACGGTGTTTAAGTCTAACGTCAACAAATTTTGTTAGAGGAATTTGATAGCACCGCCGAAGCGGCTCAACACGAGACTGGGCAGCGTGGAGTAATCTTAGTATTCGCCGATACTGTCACAACATTTTCGGCACAGAGTTCTAGAGCTTTCTGAGGCAAAGATCGTTTCCTGTCCGGAAAATTTCTCATATATTTTGGAAAGAAGATACGCTAATTGCGTGACACTACCTGAGCCAAACTAATCACCATGAACGATAAATCGCCTCCGTGAACTCCATCCAACAAGAAGCAGCTAGCGCAGCTAGCGGCTTCTCCCACATGTACAATACAGTAATACTGAATAGATGCTTTTGACCAGCACCTCGACATCGAGCCAATTGCCGTGATAAAACAAAAGGATTTCCCAGATCGAATGTCAGTGATGTCTTAGTAGCGCTTGGCTTAAACCAGTGGTGCTGTGCGATTTGCGCACCATTTCTGGACTCCCCTTAGCCAGATTCGAGGTATAATAACAGTGAGTATGACGGGACTATTGATCCTTGTCCATTTTGTATGCTGAAATCTGCTTCCTAAGAGCGTCGACAATCTCCTCTGCTTGATCTTGACTCGTCGCCTCAAAGGCGTACCTGTTGTGGCAATCTTAGCTTAGGCTCCTAGGCTACTGGGGCGATTTATGAGACTCACCGCTTCCACTCGCGAGACTTCAGCGCAATTATTTTGAAATTTAGAGGAGCTTTACGGGATTGCTTGCAGCCAATAATAGAGCTAACATGGATGCTAGTCTACTCGAATAGTTAGGACTCTTCGTTCGCTAGAGAGGGCACAATGCTGACTTACGGTCTTCGGAGAATCAAACAACGTCTTGTTTTGGTCCGAGGGCATAATATGAACGTATTCTCCGTCGATAGCTAACACGCGCTCGTGGCGGCTATTCCCATAAAATTAGTCCTTGTTCCGGATATACGTCATCTGAACGAGAGAAGTGCGGACCTGATAAAGGACATCGGCATTTTCCGCCAGACCGTAAACTTTTGATAGCCTGCTGAAGATAGCACATCATGTGCAGTGATGCTCTGCGACAGGAGTGTGTTTCTTCGGGCACCATGCCTTCCGAATAGTGATGAAGCTGTGTGGTAACTGTTAGTATTAAGACCACATTTTTGAAGCGTGAAAACCCACATTGCTGATTCGACACATTCGGCGAACCGTTTCTATCGAGTATGGGATCGAATGGCCCTCGTATAACCAATTCTAACTCTTCTCGGCCTTGTAGATCTTTCACAAGCCGATCTAAAGGCACAATAATCGTTGTACCGAGTATGCGCAATATGTGTCGCGTGCTGTCCAAGTGCTTTTTTTTGCAGATTATATCGAGAACCTCGCCAATGTAAGTGTCACTGGTAATTCTTATTACCACGCTTTGGTCATGGACTTCCGGTGTGTTACAGAATATCTTTAGGTGCGTTGAGGCCCCAGTTCTGGTACCGGACTGGGTTATAATAAGAGGGGCATCGGCCAGTTTGGTAGGAGTCTGTTCAGCCCTAACAGGTTGAGGGCTAATTGTAGGTGCGGGTGAAGCAGGTTTCTTTGGCTCCTGCACAACCTTGGCAGAAGGAAACTCGCGCTCGTTTTCCTCAACTATACGAAGCTATAAGTAATTGAAGTATCACTGAAGAAGCCCGGTCCACTTACATTGCGCCCTTGAAGCTTCTACAAGGACTAGGTCCTCTAGTTGATATGCTGATATAGCCCGTTTTCGGTCCAAGGCTAAGGAGATGTCAGCAAGATAATATTTGGTAAATTGCAGCCGCTTTTAAGAAACCGTGCAACATGATACTTACGGGGGAAGTCTTCATCAGGTTCACCAGGTTCGTCCATAATATGCAAACTCCACTTATTGACATTACACTGCTCTTCAGTAAGCGGGGGGTTTCGGTCTTCTTCTCGGTATCGGTAGAGAATGTATCCAAGGGTATCTGAAACGACGGTCTCTTGTTTTATCCCATCAGCTATTATAGAGCGTTTAACAATAACCTCTAGGTATTTTAGGCGCTCGGTGCTAAAAGGGCAATAAACCCTTAATCTTAGCGGCGCAGATGTGTCGGTTGATTGACCAAATCGTCGGAGAACTGGCCCTGTCGCTTTCATATCTCCTTTCCCCGAAAATTTGGTATAGACGTCTAAAGGATGTTGCAAGTCTTGCTGATTTGCTTTTATAAGCTGTGTTAACAAGGATATAGGTTGTATTTGCGAAATCGGTCTTGGTGGCGGTAAAGGAGCAAGCTGAGCTGGTGCCTTCGGCATCTGGATAGCAAATAGGGGAGCAATTGGAGGCGGTGTGTTCGAGCTCGAGGACAATAGGTTCGCATTCGCGGTTCCAGCTCCGGCAAAGTCGCTGGAAATAGTGGAGGCATCGTCTTCATCGTCTAAGTCTTCATCGCTATCAAAGTCCAATTCGTTCTCATTCCGGAAAGAAGTAGCAGGAGATGCCCGAAGCTGCTGAGCAAGCTGTTTAAATGCCTGGGTGTCCTCATCGATCCTGTGCGATAACAGGTTGAATTCATCATTCTCGGCAGCCAACCCTTTACTACGCTCATACTCCATCATCCCATGTGAACCACTTCTGGTTCGAGGGTTTGTAGATCTTCCAGGTGAGGTTATAAGTAGTTTTGGGTTCGCATGATTTGCATAGTGAGTTGGAGAGCTACCCGCACGTTGCCTCACTGGCAACTTGGGAAACTTGATATGCTGAGTCCTCCCTATCGTATCATCATCGATATCGGATTCGTCGGTTAAATCGGAGCTGTCGTCGTCCTCCGCCTGGCTCAGCGAACGTGTATGGTCGGGTTGCCGGTGAATATTTCTCATAGAACTATAGCTACCAGCCGTTGCGCCTCTTCCAATGGTTTTTGAATCATCCTCAAAATCCTCATCCTCGGGTTTGAGCCTCTCTAGGGCCGCTGACCTAGGAAGACCGGCAAAGTAATCCGTTGATCCTCCTGCGGGTATGGGAGGAGAATACGCTCGACGGTTGTAGTTCTCGGTCTCGGATGGCCTCGGCCAACCGGCGATTTTATAGCCAGGAACATTGAAGACGTTTTGGTTAAGGTTGATGAGGCGTTCGCCAATCCCATCCTTCATAGAGGCTAAATATCGTGTCCGTACTTGATGCAGAGCATAGCTAGATACAGGGTAGATACGTTAGCTTATCATGATGAACAGCGTATAATTGATGGCAGAATTGCCATGGCGGTATTCGTGAACATGGACATTGGTTATGGGAATCTCACTCTTGATTAAAAAGAAGCGACATTGTGACTTAGCAGTTCAGGAGATCGGATATCTCGTGCCCTCACTCTTGAAGACGAGTGCGCTTCTTTCATTCGAATGCGCCTGGGGGCTGGGTGTTTTAGCTCAGGCCAAGAAACCTAAAGCCACTGAGTTCGCCCACGAGACCTGCTTAAATCGTCGAAGTTATAGAGGGTAACGCAATGTCGGAGGTTGGGTCCTTGACAATAATCGTGGAATCCTCCGGTCTATTGGAGGCATGGTAGGGTTCTGGCTTTGGCCAAGGTCGATATAAATTTAGGGGTTGTCGAAAGCAGAACGAATTGTGAATACAGGCTGGTAATCTAATCAAAGTCAATATATATTGGGTGCGGCGCGGTCGGTGTGCTGGTGAGATGCAGCATCGAGTCCCGATCCAGATTGTGCGACGCGCAGGGCTCGCCTTCCCCCGAGTCTGTTATCAATAAGCCCCGGGCCCCGGGGCCGCCCGTGTTGCATCACCGGGAGGCCGGAACAAAAAAAAAGGCTTGGCGCGCGTAGCATACCGAAACTTTTTTTTTATAGTTCCAAATTCAAGGTCCTAAATCTTCCAACATTTGCGCCGCCGAAGTTGAGTCGCAGAACGATTATGAACCCGACCATCATATAAACCCAGCCTCAAAACTAGCCTCTCTATTCTCCAATGTGGCCTACGAACTTCGGCGATCAAGCTCTTGCCCAATCAGAGTTACTTCATCAGATTATCCCGCCTGAACTGCTTCTCAATTTAGAGAACGAGAGCAACCAAGTTTATCTAGATACACTTTCTCGGATCGCGCTTCACCCTCGACTTACGTCCTTAGTTTTCATTTCCTTTGAGCAAATCTTCCCTGACATCCTAACAAGATGGACAAAATTTGCAGCGCCGCTAGAGTTTGCCGCCGGACTTTCGAAACTCCTTCCAGTCGCCCGATACTTGATTCCATATGCGGAATACTACCTTCTAGGCAATGGAGCAAGAGACTTCTCTGGACTGCATCCTAACTATGGAAGTTCAGTCCCGCTTGTTTTCACAGCACAGTTGGAAAATGTATCAGCCGAATTCATCCAGACAGTCCTGTTGACGCTATTGAGGCTTCTGAAGTTTAACTTTCCGCTCTTCTCACCATTGTCACGAATAGAGCACGTATGGGGTATGCTCAAACACTCTTCCACAGCAGTCCGGTATCTAAGCCTTCAAATCGCCGCCCTCTACCTCAATATATCTGATAGCGCCTTGGAAGAGCTGCTGGTTTCGCACTGCGGGAATGAGCCGATTCTTGGAGTTGAGGAGGATAAATCTATTGATTTTCGGTTCTTTTGGTAACCCTAAAGCTGTATCCCCTCCAGTCTTCCTGACGTTTACTAATTTGGAGTCCGACACTACTTAGGTCTGAAGAAGCTTGCCGTCTGGATTTACTCCAGTCAGCCCTTTCAGCGGCGAGGGCGAAAGTTGGCTATCCCTTGCCCGCTGCTGGTCGACAAGTCACCGCGAACGATATATCGAAATCTATAGTTTCGGTCGCTGGTATACAGTTCCTGCGGTTTCCAGGAAGTATAAGTGAGCCTGACGACCACGTTGAGACATCGACAGCGTTATCTAACTTGAGATGCCTTGCGGTTACTATTCAAACGGGGGACCCGGTTTTAATACAAGGAAGGCAGGGTAGTGGCAAGACTCACTATGTTCACCACATCTCAAAATTATTAGGGAACTCAAGCACATTGATATCAATTCACCTTGGCAAACAAACAGACACTAAATTGCTTTTGGGAACATATGTCTCATCGGAACCTCCAGGCACATTCAAGTGGAAGCCGGGTGTTTTGACTACTGCTGTGCAAGAGGGTCGCTGGGTATTGATAGAAGATTTAGATCAAGCACCCAATGAAGTTCTAAGCCTTCTGATACCACTCATGCAGCGTAGAACTCTGTTCATTCCAAACCGAGCAGAAACAATTGTTGCCCCTTCGAACTTCCGAATAATCGCAACCATCCGTACTGTTGATAGCTTGCGAGATGGGTCTGAGTCCCTTCCGCCTAACTTGAGCACAATGGGCACCAGACTCTGGAATCGTGTAACGATTAAACAGCCCTTGCAAGGTGAAATAATTGCATTCATCAATGCTCTTTATCCATCGCTGGCCCCTTTCTCAGGTAACCTGATTCCAGTGTATGAATCCATACGCTCACTGCAATCATCGCCCACGAGGGACAAGGCTTTCCGAGGACCTTCTCTTCGCCAGATCGGCCTAAGAGAACTGCTGAACTGGTGCGCTCGTATCAACAGGCATATATCCCAACAGCCTTCGAATTTACAATCGGGAGTTGTATCGGAATACCTTCTTGATATGATATTCTTGGAGGCCTTGGATTGTTTTACGGGACAATACCCAGATATCCACCAAATAACAGCAATTAGCGAGCGTATTGCTCACGGGATTAATCTCGATCTCAGTCGGGGACGCTACCTTATGGAAGGTTACATACCTACTTATCACGATGAAGATGAATATGTCCAGATTGGAAGATCGAAGGTTCCAAAAGCGGCCCCAGGGAGACTGAAACTATACCAAACTATAGAGGCACAAAAGATGCCTTACGCGATGCATAAAAATGCCCTGAGGTTGCTCGAAAAAGTGTCCGTTTGTGTAAATACTGCGGAGCCAGTGCTTCTAGTCGGAGAGACGGGGACCGGCAAGACCACGGCTATTCAGCATCTAGCAAAAAGCCTGAATAAAAAATTGGTGGTCCACAATTTCTCCCAGCACACAGAGAGCAGTGATCTAATGGGTGGATTCCAACCCGTTGACTTATCACATGTTGGGAGAGAGCTAGCTGCATCTTTCGATTCTCTGTTTCGTAGAAGCTTTCCATCTAAACGAAATACGTCATATCTGGAGCAGTTTTCTCAGGCGGTGGCCAAAAGACAATGGAAGAAAGTTGTTCGTTTCTGGAAGAGCGCAATCGAAATGGTTTCAAAACAACTCGGGACCTCATCCAGCGACGACATCGTGGAGCCGAGCCCTATGAGCCCGAGGAAACGGAGGAAAATAGAAGATAATCAAAAAACCGTTGTTGTAGAATGGGAATTATTCACCACTCGGGTTACGTCCTTCGACGCGCAGCTGAAAAATTCGCCACAGCAAGCTGTATTCACTTTTGTTGAGGGCCTCTTAGTCAAAGCAGTGCGAAGTGGAGGATGGGTTCTGCTTGACGAACTGAATCTTGCTTCCCCCGAGACGTTAGAATCAATTGCAGACCTTATGAATGATGCAGAGTCGCGATCCATGCTGCTGTTAGAGAAAGGAGGTGTTGAAAGGGTATACGCACATCCTGACTTCCGTATATTTGGTTGCATGAACCCTGCTACCGACGTTGGCAAGAGAGACCTTCCCCAAGGAATTAGGTCGAGGTTTACTGAATTTTATATTCCGAATCCCGACTCTGAACGAGGGAATGTAATTGCCATTGTCAAAGCATACATTGAGGATCATTGCATAGGTGCTGAGCATCTTCTCTCTACAACTACCGATCTATACCTAGAAATCCGCACAAGAGCAGAACAAAATCGTCTCATCGACGGGGCCGGCCAAAAGCCTATTTACAGCATAAGAACGCTAACGCGGACGTTGGCATACGTTATTGAGATTTCGACTATCTATGGAATATTGAGATCTCTCTATGAAGGCTTTTGCATGGCATTTCTCACTTGTCTATCTAGCGATTCAGAGAAATCTCTTCACCGGCTTATTGAACAGAATTTACTTTCTAGCCATTCGAATGCCCGAAGTCTCTTGTTGCAGGTACCTAAGATGCCGACATTTGGTGAATTCACCCAGTTCAAACATTACTGGATGCCTAGGGGCCCGGCAGAGATTCTCGAGCAACCGGACTACATCATTACGCCTTACGTTGAAAGAAACCTTCTCAATTTAGTTCGGGCAGCTGCTACTCGAAGATATCCTGTCTTAATCCAAGGTCCAACATCTAGCGGAAAGACCAGCATGATCAGGTTCCTTGCTAATAAGACGGGGCACAAGTTCATTCGGATAAATAATCATGAGCATACGGACCTTCAAGAATACTTAGGGTCATATGTTTCAGATACCTCGGGCTCTCTAAGGTTCCAAGAAGGCGCCCTTATTCAGGCTATGCGGACGGGATGTTGGGTGATTCTCGATGAGTTAAACCTTGCGCCAACCGATGTCCTTGAGGCACTGAATCGTCTCTTGGATGATAACAAAGAGATCCTGATACCAGAAACGCAAGAGGTGGTGCGCCCACACAAGAATTTTATGCTATTTGCGACCCAGAACCCCCCGGGTTTGTACGCAGGGCGCAAAGTACTTTCCAAGGCTTTCCGAAACCGTTTCATAGAATTACACTTTGACGACATCCCTCAAAATGAACTCCAGGATATTTTACAACAGAGGACTCAAATCGCGCCCTCCTTTGCAGCTAGGATCGTATCCGTATACAACGAGCTGTCAGTTCTTCGACAATCTTCACGGTTATTTGAACAAAAGCAGAGCTTCGCAACCTTGAGAGATTTATTTCGATGGGCTAATCGAAGCGCCGTTACTAATGAAGAGCTCGCTCAGAATGGATACATGTTGCTTGTTGAGAGAGTTAGGAACAGAGATGAAAGGCTAGCGGTCAAGAGGGTCATCGAGACCAAGTTACGGGTGAAGATCTCCAACGACAGCTTATACGGACAAGAATCTCCAGTGTTCAATGACTTGTTGACAGAAGTTGTATGGACAAAAGCAATGGCTCGTCTTTATACACTCCTTGAACGTGCCATTGCGAATAATGAACCTGTCCTCTTAGTAGGAGAGACGGGGTGTGGAAAAACAACTGTCTGCCATCTGCTAGCTCTCGCTCATCGGAAGAGACTTGAAACCGTCAATGCCCATATGAATACTGAAACTGGAGATATAATTGGGGCCTATAGGCCTTTACGAAATCGCTCTGAAGTCTCTCAAAAACTTCTTCAAAGTCTTCAACACCTCTTCTCCAACTATCTGCCATCATACTCTTATAGCAACACTGACTTTAAAGAATTGATAAAAATTTACGATAACCTTCGGCCTGACGAAAAAGAACGAATCCCAGCAGAGTTACTTAATCAACTCCAGAACGACCGAGCGCAAGCTAGCCAGCTCTTTGAGTGGGTTAGTGGAAGCTTGGTAGGAGCTATGAAAAATGGTGATTTCTTTTTACTGGATGAAATATCTCTCGCAGAGGACAGCGTCTTAGAAAGGCTCAATAGCGTTCTCGAGCCAGAGCGGGAGATATTCCTCGCAGAGAAAGGATATAAAGATGCGAAAGTAACTGCCCATGCAGACTTTCAATTTTTTGCCACCATGAACCCTGGCGGGGACTACGGCAAAAAAGAATTATCACCCGCCCTTAGGAACCGCTTCACCGAAATATGGGTACCTCCAATGGATGATTTTGACGACGTCGTTCAAATAGCCAAGACGAAGCTAGCCAGCCGCTTTCAAGAATTTGCTACTGCGATGGTTCAATTCGGATTCTGGTTCAACCAAAATTACAAAGTAGGAAAGGATGGGTCGATATCTATTAGGGATATCATCAGTTGGGTCAACTTTTGTAACAAAATCAAGGGAGCTCCATTAACTATGATGCTTCAAGGTTCACTTTTGGTTTATATCGACACTCTTGGTTCAAATCCTGCAGCTTTACTATCAGTATCCTTAGATCAGGTCGAGCTTGAGAGGCGAAAATGCATCACTCATCTATGCACTTTGATTGGTGATACCTATGATCTCGCTAATCTAGAGGCAACAAATGTGCAGATATCCGCCGAATCCTTTCAGGTTGGGGCTTTTGGATTGCCGAGAAGAGTTGCTGATAATGAAAAGATCCCCTTCGATTTCCATGCTTCAACGACGAGCCTCAATGCGATGCGAGTTATGCGAGCAATGCAGCTTGATAAGCCAATTCTTCTTGAAGGACAGCCTGGTGTTGGCAAGACAAGTTTGATAACCGCAATTGCTGCTGTTGTGGGCATTCCACTTGTCAGAATAAATCTTTCAGAGGAGACAGACATGATGGATCTTTTTGGAACTGATGTTCCGGCTGAGAGTGGCGCTATTGGGACTTTCGTTTGGAGAGAGGCACCATTCTTGCGAGCCATGCAAACTGGTCAATGGGTGCTTCTAGATGAAATGAATCTAGCTTCCCAGTCAGTTCTGGAAGGATTAAACTCCTGTCTTGATCATCGCAAATCTGTCTATGTGCCGGAACTAGGAAAAACATTCCACTGCCATCCGAGTTTCAGATTGTTTGCCGCACAGAACCCTCATCACCAGGGTAATGGAAGAAAAGGTCTTCCGGCGTCCTTTGTAAATCGGTTTACTGTTGTCTACATCCGGAGTCTGCAGCGAGATGATCTCCTTACAATATCGCGACACACTTTTCCGAACTTCGCCCCTCACCACTACTCGAAGATGGTTGAGTTCTCTAGTCAACTATCTCAAAGTCTCACAATGGACAAATCCTTTGGGGTATCAGGTGCACCGTGGGAATTCAATTTGCGGGATATATTGAGATGGCTCGAGATAACAGCAAAACAGACTTCATTTTCACCAAGCAACGGTCTCGAGCAATACTTTAAAGCTATTGTTAGCCATAGATTTAGGACTGATGCTGACATAACGCAAGTTAACAGACTTTTCAAGAAGATTTTTGAGGCAGAAGTCACCATGCCATCAGGATTCATGAGGCTTTCGCCTTGTGAGCTACAAATTGGCAACGCCCTTGTTCCTCGAAGTAAAATTTGCAACTCCCATAATATCGATGGCGTTGAGTTTTTGCCATGTCAACTTCCGATTCTAGAGAGTATTCTCAACGGGATTAACAATCGATGGCCCTGTTTGTTAGTTGGTCTTCCGGGTTCTGGGAAGTCCAGCATGATAGAAGTTCTAGCTAAAGCTGTTGGAGCGTATCTCGAGGTGATCCCTCTAAATACCGACACAGAGACGACAGATGTGATCGGAGGTTATGAACAAGAGGACCCTTTCCGCCTCGCCAGAATAGTGCTATATGATATTCGCACGGATCTGCAAGCTGTTCTA